>CM076966.1:47059752-47177252 GCA_039105355.1 Benthosema pterotum
GCACCACTACCAGAACGCCGCCGCCCCCGAAGGGCGCCACCAGGCGGCCGCACGGGGTACTGCGCCCCGCACCAAATGGACCCCAGAGGACCTCCGTCCAGGGGCACTTTCTCCAACCTAACCCCCAGAGGTGAACCCCTGGGGGCCATGCACCACTACCAGAACGCCGCCGCCCCCGGAGGGCGCCACCAGGCCGCCTGTCCTGGGTACTGCCGCCAGTACCCAGTGCTCCAGGCACACCTCCGTGCAGGGGCACGTTCTCCAACCCACCCCCCAGAGGACAGCCTCTGGGGGCCATGCACCACAACCACCAGGCCACCGCCCAGGCCCAGGGCCCACTGACCCGCCGGGCGGGGGCCCAGGCCCTGGGTCAGGCACCCTCCCGGCCGAGAGCCACCACCCGGCGCTCCGTTCGAACATGTGCACCCACCCTTAAGCACCCCTCTCGGGGCATCAAGAGTGATGTACCGCGCCGCAGGGACCGCACGCCCCTGGGCATACTGTAGGACTTTGAAACAATTCTGGCCGGGGCCCGCGCCCCTGGCCATACCGATGGACTTTGAAACAATCCTGGCCGGGGCCCGCGCCCCTGGCCATACCGATGGACTTTGAAACAATTCTGGCCGGGGCCCGCGCCCCTGGCCATACCGATGGACACTGCAACAACTCTGGCCGTCTGTCCAGGGTACTGCCGCCAGTACCAAGTGCACCAGACAGGGGCCTTCTCTCCAAACCAACCCCCAGAGAGCATCCCTCTGGGGGCCATGCACCACCCACCAGGCCCCGTCCAGGGGCATTCACTCTAACCCAACCCCCAGAGACCATGCCTCTGGGGGCCATGCACCACTGACAGGCCCCGTCCAGGGGCACTCTCTCCAACCTAACCCCCAGAGAGCATCCCTCTGGGGGCCATGCACCACCCACCACCCCCCACCGCCGCCGGCCGAGCGTACTGCTGCCATCGTTTGATATCGGCCGCGGTGGCCAAGTGTCACCGCGCCGGAACTTTACTTACTTATTATGGGCTACCGCGTGGGCGTGCACGACGGTAGAGCAGTTATACCGTGTCCCGCTTAAGGCGGGTAAGCTTTGGAATTCACTCGGACCCATGTTTACAGAATTTGGGTATGCCCCGGCCGGGAGTCGAACCCGGGCAGCCGAGTTCAAAGGCAGACACTCTAATCATGAGGCCACTCGGCTGGATACCGTGCAGCTTTCGCCGGGCAACTCCCTCCACCCCAACCCCCCTCTGGGAGTTGGAGGCCATGCACCACCAACAAACGACGTCACCCGCATGCGCCGCGCGTGTAATGCTATACCCTTGCGCTTTTGCCAGATTTTGTCATTTTTCGAAAATCTTCAAAATGATGAAAAAACGTAAGGCTATAGCCTTGCGTTTTTTTTCTCGAAATTTCGACATTTTTTCGAAAATGCTCCAAAATGCTCAAAACGGTGTAAAACGGCATGCTGAGCAAGACTGTAATGCTATACCCTTGCGCTTTTGCCAGATTTTGTCATTTTTCGAAAATCTTCAAAATGATGAAAAAACGTAAGGCTATAGCCTTGCATTTTTTTCTCGAAATTTCAACATTTTTTAAAAAATGCTCAAAAATGCTCAAAACGGTGACAAACGGCATGCTGAGCAAGACTGTACTGCTATACCCTTGCGCTTTTGCCAGATTTCGTCATTTTTCGAAAATCTTCAAAATGGTGAAAAAACGTAAGGCTATAGCCTTGCGTTTTTTTCTCGAAATTTCGACATTTTTTCAAAAATCCTCAAAAATGCTCAAAACGGTGAAAAACGGCATGCTGAGGAAGACTGTAATGCTATACCCTTGCGCTTTTGCCATATTTCGTCATTTTTCGAAAATCTTCAAAATGATGAAAAAACGTAAGGCTATAGCCTTGCGTTTTTTTTCTCGAAATTTCGACATTTTTTCGAAAATGCTCAAAAATGCTCAAAACGGTGAAAAACAGCATGCTGAGCAAGACTGTAATGCTATACCCTTGCGCTTTTGCCATATTTCGTCATTTTTCGAAAATCTTCAAAATGATAAAAAAAACGTAAGGCTTTAGCCTTGCGTTTTTTTTCTCGAAATTTCGACATTTTTTCAAAAATGCTCAAAAATGCTCAAAACGGTGAAATATGGCATGCTGAGCAAGACTGTAATGCTATACCCTTGCGCTTTTGCCATATTTCGTCATTTTTCGAAAATCTTCAAAATGATGAAGAAACGTAAGGCTATAGCCTTGCGTTTTTTTTCTCGAAATTTCATTTTTTTTTGGAAAATGCTCAAAAATGCTCAAAACGGTGAAAAACCGCATGCTGAGCAAGACTGCAATGCTATACCCTTGCGCTTTTGCCAGATTTCATCATTTTTCGAAAATCTTCAAAATGATGAAAAAACGTAAGGCTATAGCCTTGCGTTTTTTTTCTCGAAATTTCGACATTTTTTCGAAAATGCTCAAAAATGCTCAAAACGGTGAAAAACAGCATGCTGAGCAAGACTGTAATTCTATACCCTTGCGTTTTTGCCATATTTCGTCATTTTTCGAAAATCTTCAAAATGATGAAAAAACGTAAGGCTACAGCCTTGCGTTTTTTTTTCTCGAAATCTCGACATTTTTTCTAAAATGCTCAAAAATGCTCAAAACGGTGAAATACGGCATGCTGGGCAAGACTGTAATGCTATACCCTTGCGCTTTTGCCAGATTTCGTCATTTTTCGAAAATCTTCAAAATTATGAAAAAACGTAAGGCTATAGCCTTGTGTTTTTTCGAAATTTCGATTTTTTTTTTAAATCCTCAAAATTCTCAAAACGATGAAGAACGGCATGCTGTGCAAGACCGTAAGGCTATAGCCTTGCGTTTTTGCCAGGTTTCGTCATTTTTTGTCATTTTTCGAAAATCCTCAAAATGATAAAAAACGGCATGCTGTGCAAGACCATAAAAAATGTCGAAATTTCGGAAAAAAAAAAAAAAAAGAAAAAAAAGAAAAGAAACGCAAGGCTATAGCCTGACTGTCATCATTTTGAGGATTTTCCAAAAATGCCGAAACCTGATAAAATTGCAAGACTATAGCCTTACGGTCTTGCACAGCATGCCGTTTTTCATCGTTTTGAGGATTGTCGAAAAATATCGAAATTTTAAAAAAAAGCTGCAAGTCTATAGCCCTACCATTTTTCGTCATTTTGAGGATTTTCAAAAAATGACGAAACCTGGCCAAAACGCAAGGCTATAGCCTTACGGTCTTGCACAGCATGCCATTTTTCATAGTTTTGCATATTTCTGAGGATTTCCGAAAAATGTCGCAATTTCGAAAAAACGCAAGGCTATAGCCTGACGGTCTTGCACAGCATGCAGTTTTTCATCGTTCTGAGGATTTTCAAAAAATGTCGAAATTTTGAAAAGACGCAAGGCTATTGCCTTACCGTCTTTCATCATTTTGAGGATTTTCGAAAATGCCGAAAGGTGGCAAAAACGCAAGGCTAGGCTTACGGCCTTGCACAGCATGCCGTTTTTCATCGTTTTGAGGATTTTTGAGGATTTTCAAAAAATGTCGAAATTTTGGGAAAAAAAAAAACCTGCAAGACTATTGTCTTACGGCTTTTCGTCGTTTTGAGGATTTCTGAAAAATGACAAAACCTGCCAAAAATGCAAGGCTATAGCCTTAAAGGTCTTGCACAGCATGCCATTTTTCATAGTTTGAGGATTTTTGAGAATTTTCGAAAAATGTCGAAATTTCATAAAAACGCAAAGCCTCACCATTTTTCATAGTTTTGAGGATTTTTGAGGATTTTTGAAAAATGACAAAACCTGGCAAAAACACAAGGTTTTCCCCAGATTTCATGATTTTCTCAAACGGCATACTATAGTATGTCGTATTTCCTTGATTTCGACATGTCCTAAATCCTAAAAAATGGAAAAACACACGGCACATCATAGTATGTATAGTCAGTATCTAAGACCATGTACTATATTGCCTGTAGTTTTTCCTTGATTTCAACATTTTTTTGAAAATCCTCAAAAATTAAGAGTGGCGAGTGATGATGAATCACAAGTTAAAAAGGACACAAGGAAGGCAATCAAATCATTTCTTCTTCCTAGAAATGATTTGATTGCCCCAAAACATTGTGTGTGTGTGTTGTCATGATTTGTTACCACCCGAGTTGGCTTTGTCCATGGCGTATATAGTCTTTATACAAATCATTTTCGAAAAGTCCATGAGAAAAATGAATGGGGAATTGATTTCTGGAGAAATGGCGACGTCTGATTTTTGAAACATGTTGAAATCGAGAAAAAAATTATAGTATGTTGTTTTTCGACGTCTACGAGGATCTTCGGAAAATGACGAAATCGAAGAAAAACGACAGCCTATAGTACATGGTCTCATGACAACTTCCTATGGTATGTCGTTTTTGAGGATTTTTGAAAAATGACAAAATCGAAGAACGCCAGACTATAGTACATAGGCTATAGTAGACATATAGTAGACTTTTAGTACATATAGTATAGTACTCGGACAACATACTGTGCTTTGCCGATATTCATCGTTTTTGGTGATTTTCAAAAACGTCAAAATTGAGAAAACACTACAGTATCTCATTTTTGTTTTTGAAGATTTTCGAAATATGACGAAATCAAAATAAAAAACAGCAATATACATGTACATGGTCTCGGACAACATACTATAGTATGCCGTTTCCATTGTTTTTGAGGATTTTCAGGGAAGGAGGTGGAATCTGTCTCATATCTAGGAGGTGGAATCTGTCTCATATCTAAATATGTTATCTAAATATGTTATCTTAGATTATCCAAGTAAAAGAGACATGAAGTTTATTGAATTCATAACAGATTAAAATGCATTTAAAGGGGATATGCCATGAATTTAAAATCAAATGCATCATATAAATGTTGCCTTTCGATACATTTTTATACCTAATCAAACTGTAATTGTAAACAACCACGCAGATAACTATTTTTCATATTTGCTCAGTGTGCTATTTGGCAGCATGAAAAACATGAAAAACATAAAAAACAATAAAAGAACATGTACAGTACTTATTATTTTGACGATAAAAGCTTTAGCAGTTATTTTAACACTTTGGTTATTAAATGAATCTAAGCATAAAGCGGTTAATGTGTTCATGGTTCACAGTGAAATAATCAAAGCAAGTAAGCAAGTATAGGTATATATAATAGTCTTTATTCCAAATATATTTCATATATATATATATATATATATATATATATATATATATATATATATATATATATATATATATATATATATATATATATATACACACACACACACACACACACACACTTTTGACATTAGTGGCAACTTGATATGTGTCATTAAGGAAAAGGCACGTCATAATTCCTTCATAAATATTACTTTCCTTCCTCAGAGATTACTGTAGATCTGGCAGTGCAGATAACGTTTTGCCACTGGCTCAGAAATGGCAGTTACTTCTACAAAACGCAGTGATTCCCAAACTTCCCTTAACTCTGATGGAACTAAATGGACCCATAAGGGTCCATTTGGTTCCATCCGTACGCCGTCAGAGTTAAGGGGGATTTCCATACCAACCACCCCCCCCCCCCCCCCCCCCGGTTGGCCAGGGGCGGATCTAGGCATGGGCATGGGGGGGGGGGGGGGGGGGGTGGGCAGCAACTCTAGTGCCTCTGCTGGAACATTCCATCATTGCAGTTCCTGTTTACACTGAGCATGTGCAAACCTCCCACACCAGCCTGCGCCACGCCCCCGTGCTTCATCCTCTTTTTTTTTAATCATAGACTGTCTCCAGGAAGCTACGGATGCAGCCTCATGTATCCTCCACACAACTGTATAGAGTACAGTGGCTAAAAACAACAATGGCCGCCGATGCTAGTCTTTCTGGAGACCATTTGAGGACAGTCTGTGGCATATTTACTCATTCTATGGCGAGTATGAGTGGAACGTTAGTTAACTGTAGTCTTGGGCAATATACCGGTATTACCATTTATCGCGATATTGGAAATCAATACCGAGTAATATTGTTGGGTCTATAAAAAATATCGAGTACCGAATATCATCAAATAGCGACATTATACTGTATTCTATTAAAATATGAGCAATGAGACTTTTAATTGTAACTATACAAACAATTTTAATGTTACACACAGGCTTGTCTTTTTGGAAACAATGTATTTCCAACTCCAGTTTTCCCCTATTTAGGCTGCTTGAACAGCAGAGTGCTCAATTTCTGACCCCTCAGAGTCGCAAATTCTGATTCTGATTGCACGCCATTGCCATCTAGTGGTCAATACCGGTAATATCAAATATCAAGCTAATTAACACGTTATAAATACCGATATTAAAAAAGCAATACCACCCAAGACTAGTTAACTGTGGACATAGGGCAGGTGGGTGGGGGGGTCCCATTTGGACTAGATGGACAACTGCAGTGAAAATGCACTCCACCAGGTAGGTTACTACAGCAACAGGGGTCAATTAAGGGGAGGGATGTGTTTTGGTGTGGAATTCCCCTATAACCACCGCTATAAAAGTCACATTTAATATTACTAGCATATACATTTGCGCAGAGTTCATACCCAGTTGCCAATTCTAAAGAGAATACCGGCTATCAAGATTCCCATATTTTCCACCACCGACATAACAACAGGGTTGTTCACAAAGGCACAAAAGCATGTTAATAATAAATATTTTTTGTACATATTTGGTGACGAGTAACAAAATAATACTTTTTTTCCTTCAATCTCGTTTATACAGGGAAAATATAAAAGGAATATATTACACGCGCACACATTTATACCATTTCTAAACCTTCATACAAGATAAGTGTGCCACAGTAAAAATCCACAAAAGCAAGCTATATACATTCGCTGTAAACAAAAGAAAACAAAACAGACAAAAAAACAATCCTTCGATAATATTACTGACCGATAATGTTCCAGGAACAACTTGAAGGAAGAACGCATCATATACAGTATTCTATTATTTACATGTGATTTACAAAGCGATAAACTATGTACAACCTTCCTTCGGTTACAAAATCAAACAACAAAACAAAAAAACGCATTTAAACTACTGACAGCTTCACAAATTTGATTTGTCTGCTTTATTTGAAGTCACATGCACTGCCTTGTGTTAAATTTTAGTCGGAAAGGAGTGCAAAACGCAACGTTTGTGGAGTCAAACTGCACAAGATGGGACCACGTGGACCCTCGCAGGCATCATGCTGGGCAAGACCTATGCCTGAGGCGCTATCATTTGGTTTGGTGGTGGAAGTTCCGGGACAAATCAGTTTACATTCTCCGCGAATGAAAGTGTTATTGTCAAGAAAATATCAATGTTTTTGAATGGTCGAGGCTCATACGTACTCTAGGGCTAAAAACCAACACCACAGTGAAAACCTTTTCACCCAAACCACACTTCGCCCTGGAGGACTGGCACGCACTTGGGATTGGAACATAGTGTGAATCCTTCCTTAAAGTTCCTTCAATAAGCAACAAAGCTGTTTCATTATTAGATCAATAAAATATCTAGTATCTATGACAATCATAGGAGCCACAGTGGCCCTTTAAGAATCATAGTCCTCCACCACCTCCACGTGTGACAACAGTCCTCCCTTTTCCTTATCAATCAGAGGCAGCTCAGCGAGGCTCTTCCTGATTGGCTAAGAAAAATACTCCCGCCGGAACTGTTTGTTAGCCAATGACAAAGCTTATAGGGATTTCTTTGGAGGCCTCTTGCAGCCCCTAGAGGTGTCAAAAGACACGTTTTTTGGGGGGAGGTGTTCTATTTAAAGGAAGACTTCATGAAAAAGGTAAACAATAAAAAATGATTAATTATTAATTTGACCATAAAATTACACATAGGAGCTTTAAAGGCTGTTCATACTGTCTCCAACAAAACATTTTGTCCCTAAACCCTCCGAACACTGATGACGTCCATACTTCACCCGTTCATGTCCAGAAAAGGCGAGACTGTCTCGATAAGATTGAATTTGGGTGTTAATCGCTGCTAGGACTGTACAAATCTTCTCTTCTGGGGGTCCTTGACATATATTTCATAATGGGGCAGGGGTTGACACTAAGGTCTCCGAGGCACTTGCCCATCGGGCAAGTGCAAGTCAGGTTCTACTTGCCCTCAGGTCAACGTCACTTGCCCTCCAAAATATATCGTACATTTTGGATTTAAGTTTACTTTCTACTTGGGTGCGTTAAACATTTCCTTTCGCAGTCAAAGACTGTTTTGTTTTAGTCACAATCAGCTACAGTAAATATTCAACTTGTAAATCAGTGTAAATCAGTGGTTCCCATAGTGGTCAGACTCGGGGGTCCGTGACACCAGCAAAATGATAGTTTGGAACCAAATGGACCTGGGAGAGAGATAGGAGAGATAGCTAGAAAGCAGGGAAAGACACAGAGGCAGAGTGCAATGACTGCCTTCTAGAAAAATATATCTCGTGTTGTGTTATAGCGAACTAAGTCGCACACTTGCCCGATTGGGCAACCAGGTAGGAGTATTCACTTGCCCGACCATTTCTTTTTTTACTTGCTCCGGGCAAGCGGGCAAGTGTTAGTGTCAAGCCCTGT
The DNA here is from genome assembly GCA_039105355.1 of Benthosema pterotum. Lineage (NCBI taxonomy): Eukaryota > Metazoa > Chordata > Actinopteri > Myctophiformes > Myctophidae > Benthosema > Benthosema pterotum. The sequence continues at coordinate 47,068,360 of CM076966.1, forward strand.
GGGGGTCCGTGGGCTAATTGGTGCCATTTTGGAGGTCCCTGACATGAAAAGGCTTGGGGGAACCACTGCTGTACAACATGGCGGACGGAGAGTCACAACTTCCCACAGCTTTCAGAACAAAATTTTGGTTAGGAACGCGTTTCAGAAACTGCGAGTGACGTCATTTTGTAGTTATCCACTGTGGCTTGTAGTGTAGTATTGCGTCTTTCAAACAAAACGTTCGGAGATCGGAAAGAGTGTGAACAGCACATTTTACGCCTTTTCACCGCTCAACTTGTTACGACCTTCCAAGATTAAGTTAAAACCGTGGGTTTTACCGTAACATGTCAGACATACAGTATCCCAGTGGTTTTCAACCAGTTGTTCGGGGACCTCCAGTCCTCCGGTCCTTGAGAGAGTTCCAGTCCCCAACTAAATGATGGAAAGTTGGTTAACCAGGTGTAACTCTTTGAGAGCGTAAACATGAAACCAAATGGACCCTTGCGGGTCCATTTGGTTTCATGTTTACATTCTCGAGTTAAAATATTCATCATCTGAATCTTCTACATTCTCTAGACTTGGGGTAGAAGATTAATGGACATTTTGCTATGTATGTTGCTATGCGGACTGGTTTGTTTCTCAAATCCAGCCTGGAATTGTGGACAAAATCAAAATGAAATCTTTAGTTTTGGGGTTTATGGGGCTAAAATGTCATCAAATGGTCGTCCGTGGCTCAAATTCTGAATAAACAGTGGGCCCTTGTATCAAAAAGGTCAAAAACCATTGCAGTATCCAGTTCGTGCCAAAGCAAAAAAAAAACATGGCTTTTAAAGTCTCTATCCGATTTAGAACACACGCATGTACAAAAAAAAAAAAAAAAAAAAAACAGAATAAAATCGAAGTCTCAGAGGGAGTCCTTCAGCGTGTCGCCGATGTCCATGTTGGCCGTGATCTCCATGAGTCTCATGAACGGAGTGTACACCTGCGACGGACTGGAGCGGGTGGGAGGGGTCCGGGGGGGAGAGGACGTCAAAGGAGATGTAGAAGAAGAAGACGAAGCCACGCCCGAGTCCTGCTCTGCTGCTGCTGTGCCGTTGGACTCGTTGGACGCAGCAGAGGGAAGCGGGTTGGACTGCAGGTAGCGGCTGTACTGCAGCGGACTGTACCGCAGCAGGCTGGACTCCAGCCGGCTGGGAGGTGGTGGCGGGAGACCCCCTCCGGAGGATCCCCTGGAAGTCTTGACCTGGGGCGGCGCCGAGCGCTGGTAGGCCGACGGTGTCGGGAGATACTGAGAGGAGGAGGGGGGGGAGGAGGAGGGCGGCGGAGATGGAGACGGCCCTCCTCCTGACCGGAAGAAGGACGGCGGTCCGTCGGGGACATCATCGTTGTCGTTGTTGTGTCTCGGTGCATCAGGTCTGCGGGGGTTTGTGGATGGGACACACGATCAGACAATCACACTAAAGGGATTTCCAGGCGGAAACGATAAACGGCTCGCATTATCGCGGCGATTCTCGAGTTCTCTCTGCAGTGCCGACATAAAGAGAATCGCCCGTCGATTAACGCCAGGCGTTTTACGCTGGATAACCATGGCAACGGTGCAAAGGAAAACACTAAAATCACCCACTTCGTAGGCGCCGCCATTTTGTTTGTTTTGAATCGCATAGCGCTGAAAAAAAAAAAAGCTCACTGGATTGAGCTTTGAAAAACATTGCACGCGTGTGCACTAAACGAGCATGCGCGCAATAAACAACACTGGACCCCACGCAATAACACCCGGCGTCACACGCTTGCCTTATCACACATTGTTTTCAAAGCACAAAATGCCAATTTTGATGCTAATAATGCTAAGTAATAAATGCTAATGCTAAAAATACAAACCATTTCCACCCCAACGATGCCATGTTATATTACCGTATGTATTTGCCCCCAGAAGCAAAGATTTTAGCCCAAAATTTAATGATTATAAATCATTGAATATACAATGATTTATATTCAAGCTAGTTCAATAGCTTCAATAGTTTCAATAGCTAAAAACACTTAAAACACCAAAAAGGGGTTCCTGTCCGAATTTGGGTACTTTTTTTTTATAAAAAAACTTACTTTTTAATCTTATATATATTATATTATATATTATATTACATCTTATATACTGTGCACAAACTGCTACATTTTTTCAGCATGTTTTTATCCCAAAATTTTTGTAACCCTTTTTTCACCCAGTGTCAATTGACCTTTTGGTTAGCCTCTCCCTAAACTGCTATGGTGCAATCAGGCCTCACAAACCCCATAAACCTCTCCACCAATAGCTGTCCTATATGATAGATAGTTTTAATAAATAAATAAATGTCATACACACATTCTTCCACTGCATAGGGCATGCCTTGTTTATGGATTTGGATTACATTTTTAAGGTCTAGTTCCAAAAATGAATCAGTATTTAATGTGTAATGTCCATGATATTTACACTGGAATGAATGAGCCTGGCTGGAAAGTGTCCAACCCTTGGCTGCCAGCAACCACAGCAGTGTCCCTAGCGGGAATCGAACCCTGGCCCTTCTAGCTGTGAGGCGACAGCACTAACCACTGTTCCACCGTGCCGCTTTTTCGACATTTTTTCTCAAAGACAAGCCAAAAGGCTTCCTCTACTTACCTGACTTGCAGGTCACATCCCACTCCGATCTCCCTGGTTTCCACATCCCGTGGCCTATTGTTCTGTACAGACATAAAATACTTGAGCTTGTCTTCAAACTCATTATTCTAGAGGTGGGGGGAAAGAAAGGGGACAGAGAGAGACAGAAGAAGAAGAAAAAAGAACGTCAACTCAGACACATGCGAGAACGAGAAGGCTGCATCTCTTCAGCTGCAAGAAAGAAGGGAAGTTGAACCGACAGGTGATTACAGTGGTGGACAGTAACTGGTTGTACACTACACCTACACTAGTACAGTACACTGAAATGATATTCACTTTTAAACATGTTTTTTGGACTCCATTCGAGGTCTACTTTGGCTCTTGCGACCACCCTAGATCGGTTTACAAGTTTTCTCAATTCACTATTTAGATATTAGATTTTTTTTCTTGTTAGACTACAGTCCCCATTCCACTGGATAATAACCCATTGTAAATTAATATAAAGGGCAAATTATTATTTTTTCAACCAAGGTTCATGTTTTAGGTTGTTATTAGAGAAAGTAAAAGATGGGTGGTAATCGTTTTACATTCCTTGCTTTTTTTTTTTTTTTTTTTAGTTTTCAGGCTTTTAGCTATGGGAGGAAGCATTCGAACATGGTCGTAAACACATATGTTTCAATTTATTAATTCTTTTTAACTCTTTCACAGCCATTTTTTTTTACTTTTTTAAATAATAAAAAAATAAATAAATACAAATTGGCGGCCATTTTGTTTTGGGGGCGGAGTTAACTCGTCCAAACTCTGGTATAGAGTTAATATATGAATCAAGTGTACTTGTGTAATTTGTACCTTTGAACAACCTAATACAGATTTCTACTGCACTTTTGTCCACCACTGCATGTGTGACAGAGACACTCAACGCACCACCACACGACAGAATCTTATCTACAGAGAAATCACAGCACAGCACCATGTTCCAATGATCGTATTAATAATAACACCCATTATAAACACCAGGTAAGGATCCGTTCCGTCGTGGTTCTCACCTCACACTCCACTATGGCGATCCTGTCCAGGAGCTCAGAGATGAACTGGTCCTTCTGGGCCACCTGAGCTCGGAGGGACTGGACCTATATAGTTTTGCAACAAGTTCAAACAAACACAATGTTATTCCTTGTTTTCGGGGGGGAAAAAAACAGTTACATGTTTAACCCAGATGGCATTTTCAAAAACAGCGTATATCCCACGGCTCAGAGCAGTCATCGAGGCTGCCATCTTACTTAGAGGTAAACACATAGAGTAATAAAATATAGAGTCGTAAACCGGAGACCGCCGGAAGTGCGCCTATTTCTGTATTTGGACACCAAAATTTGGTGTCCAAATGCGGAAGTATTTCCTCCATGAATCCGCCTGAAGCAAGGGGTTATGGGAAGGGAAAGGATTCATGAACGAGCGCTATCGAGAACGAGTGCTCGTTGTGGTGAGCTTATTATCTGTCATATAATATATCCGTTATGTTTAGAGAGGTAGTATATGACGTGAGGGCCAGTGGTTCATCCAGAAAACAACTTATACACAAACTGACCGGGCCGCGACCATATAGGGCCACTAGGGGTCGCAAAAATAATAGTAAACCCTGTTCTATCTTGAATCCTTTTGGGTTGTGTAGATGTTGTTGTGTAAAAATGGTGGTATTATTGCTAGTTTGTTTGTGTGTGTGCTGACAGAGCGGGTGTATCTGCACACTGGTTGCGGTAGGCCAGTCTGGGCCAAATTCATGCATAAAATGTCCGGGCTGAATTTTTGTCCCAGTCCAGCACTGAGAGCATCATAACAACAGACTATTTACGTGTTTGTTATTGTATTGTATTTTAGTTATCTATTAGACTGACTGAATAATTCCGAGCTAAGCGTGGTTCTGCTGCAGAGGCTGAGGTCAAGTGAACTGTGACTACCTTTTGTCTACGCAAAGTACATCCATCATGACTCTTATTGCACCGGAGGCATTGCATTCATTTATTATGCAGATTGGTCATATATTATGCAGTTTATGCCTCCCCACCTCCTGTTTTCTTTTATGAACTGATACGACTACATCTTGCAACCACAATGACAGGCCTGCAACAGTGAACGATCATATCCAACCCCGTTACTTGTGGACGATTGATTCTACCCAATTCATTACATATGCCGGAATAAAGGATGTTTCCGTTTGGTATACACTGTTATGAACATTGAGGCTTTGGGCCTTATTTTGAGTTCCTTAAGTATCAGGTCTTAAGTCTTAAGTCAAAATTTGGAATGGTAAATAGTGCCGTCGTGGTGGTTCCCCGAGGGGGGGTGGGGATCAAATGGTGCCGCTATATGCCGGTGCAGTGCTTATACAAAACACATCGCGAGGCTACGCATGGCGCATGTGGCAAGCTTAATATGAAAACAATATTGGCACACAGCTGCATATCGTCCACTCCCAGGCCAGCCATAAAAACATATAACATTATCAACACACAGCAGCCCACACGTTAGAACGCAGAATACGATCCATTTACATGTAGCCTCCTCCTCCTCCTCCTCCAACACCACCATCGCGCCGCTTTTCTTTTATGATTCATTCAGTAAATTAATGAGAATGACGCGGACAGAAGCATGCGTCCCGTGCGGTAGCCTAATGCGAAACGAAGAACAAGACGGTCACTGTAGCACGGGGAGGTGTTGGTTGATGAAGTTTTGTATTCCTCTGACACTGTTTGCTGTTCGATCTGATCCGTGTATGTACGTAATGATCAGCTGGAACGCCGCGCGCCCCGAGCGCAAGAGCGCGCTGCGCATGCTGCTGCTTTAAGATTGGTAAGCCTAAATTAAAGCTTAACTCCGATAGAGTTGCAAAGGAAACTGAGTGACAGTAACCAATATAACATTTGAATTATATACACACGCATCGCACACATAGAGAAAGAAAAAAGGGGAAAACAAAGGTACGGTAAATGTTTAATTCCTCCTCTTTACTCCTTTCCTTCGGAGGAAGGGAAAAAAACAACTTATCGACTCGGGCTTTTTGGAATCGACACGTGTTATGCAAATCGATGCATCGATGTATCGATTTTTTGGTTAAAGCCCTAATATATATATATATATTTTGAAGCGCCAGATCTCCTAAACAGCATGTGCGATGACGTCATGCTGTTTCTGGTGTCTTGACTAACCTGTCCTCTCACGATCTGAGCAAAAAGTTCCGGGACAAAAGTCAGGAAGTGACGTCCAGCCCTAGTTGATCTACCCGTGCGGCCACGACATTCAGGGGCAGATTCTCAGGAGAGGCTTTTGAATGCATTGGATTAAATGGGTGCGAATGGCTGCAGCCTTCGTCGTGACCGGCACACGTTGTCCGACGGTAAGAAAACGACGGCTGCGGGATCGGCAGTCCGTGTGTTACAAAAGTCAAAATAGGACCCTTTGTCCTCAAAGACAAGGAGAATGCATAAAGTGATCCTGACCTCCTCGATCATGTTCTTGACCTTCCTCTGCTGACAGAACACCATGTCGTTGAGATGCTTGATCCTCTCCCTCAGGTCTGACGCTTCTCCTTCCAGCTGCTTAGACCTACAGGGCAACCACACATAGGTAACATACTATTCAGTGATTTCACAATATAGTGCAAGCGCCTAACGCTTGGAATTTTTATAGGAGCGTATGTATGTAAACTGCAATTCCGTGCTGTTTCGGTTGGTGTTTGCGTGAGACAGCGTTGTTGGACATCATCATCATTGGTTCAGTACCTGGAGGCTACGGTTGGATCCGTCCTATCGGTGAGCTCCATCAACCTCAGGCGCTGTTCGCACTCCTGCAGTTTATTCTGAAGGTGACTCTTTTCCTAAAGTGAGAAAGAAAAGAACGCACGTCTTTATGCCAGAAACCAGTGTTGGTCAATATTACTTAGGAAAGTAACTTCTTTACTTTACTCGTTACCCCTTAGACAAAGTCATCTCATTACTTTACTTATTGCTGGAAGCGAAGAGTAATATATTACATATTACGTTATTACTTTCCAAAGTACTCAACTCCGACCTTTAAAAAAAAATAGAGATGTACAACATAATCTGTTTAACGAGCTCTTTTTAGAACTGAATCCAATTTATTGGAATAATAACAGTCTCCAATCCCACAAACTGCACCTGAAAACAAAGCCAACAAAATGCAACATTGTAAATGTTTTTCTTAGATAAAAAAAAACATAAAAATAAAAGGGGCAGAGAAGAAGCAATGGGAACATTTTAAGCGGACTTGCCTCATGCTTCCTTCAATGCATGAGGAGTCCAAGCTCTTTTCACCTGACAGGGGGAATTTCATTGCGATATACTTGTTCTAGGGATCTATCCCCCAGAAGCAAAGACTAAAAATGTATGCTTCTGAAATAGCATATTCAAAGATTTGAAACACATTATCACAATTTTTTTTTTAAATATCAGACCTACTAGCTCATAGCACGCCACTCGGTGGCGCGCTAAGAGCTTGTAGATCTGATATTTTTCAATATACCGGTATAATATAATAACACCGAAACACATTCCAGTACAGAATGGGTTAAAAAAAAACAAAAAACGGTGAAATCTTCCTTTAGTCCTGCGATCCAACACGATCCAGTCTCATCAGTCTCACCTGTGTCATACAGTCCAGAAGTCGCTCCACCTCTCCGATCCTCTGGTCTCGCTCGGCGATCTTGGCCTCTGCCGCCTTAATGTTCCTCTCCGCTTCCTCCAGGCGCCGGACGTACTCGTCGATCTGAGCCTGCAGCAGAGAGTAGCACCCGTTTAGACGAGGAATGGGATTAGCTTTTGAAAAGTATACACATCATTCTGTGAGATTCTAGAGTGGCTTTCTGTCAATGACATCGTTTTTGCACTAGGGGGAGCTGATGTCATTCTTTTCATCAGTTCACATTAACTTGTTATACAGTATATACAAGTGGGGTTTCACGAACCCTGTGGGTTCTTTGGTTTGAGGGGGTTCGAAAATGGACCTTTTACAGCAGTGGTTTTTAACCTTTTTCATAGCAGGGCCCACCATTTATTCTGCATTTTAGCCACAGAGGACCACCGTTTGATGTTGAGTTTAGTCTCTCAGACCCAAACCTAAGGATTTTTAAGTTTGTGTCCACAATTTAGGAGAGATAAACTGGTGAAACGTTGGTCAAAATAACAATTCTTCTACATTTTCAAATTAACTCTTGAGAGTGTAAAATGAAGCCAAATGGACCCGTAAGGGTTCATTTAGCTTATGGGTCCAAATTTGGTTTAATTTTTCAATCTCAAGATTTACAGATCTGTAAGGGTCCATTTGGTTACCAACTGTCCATCATTTAGCATGGGGATATTACAGGTCTATTACAGGTACAGGTGGCGCACACTGTCCTTATCAGATTATCACTGTTATTAACAATGGGCTTATTCATTTTGCCTTATTCATTTTTAACCCTAACCACCAAAGTGCTAAACTATCATGATACAGTACATTGCTGCAAGTGTTTACATTTATTTGACTTATTTGATTGAGTTATTTTGACTGTTTCTTATTTTTCAGCAATCCCTTGCTGTGAATCCTGCACAAATGCAGGTGAATATCACAGGCCCATATGTCATAATTAATATGCGTGTGTGCAGAGCAGTGTTGGGACATGTGCACTACGTAACTCAATATATTACATAATGTATTACCAAAATGCAGTAACTTGTAATATAAATATATTACTTAGCAAAAACAATCTAATATATTATACTTTTCTTTCTGCATTACTGCATTACTTTCAATATTACTTTCTGTCAATCTGTTTTGTTGAAAATGTTCTTGTGAAATTATCTTGACAACTGCAGAAGTTAAATAATTACTTATTTTCTATAATTTGTCATCAAATGATTTATTATTTCAAGTTGATTTCATATGGATTTCCCAGATAGCCAAGTGCGCTTTCTTTATTGTAGCTATGCCACTGGCCTACACAATATTTGATTAATAGTGACACTAAATATTTAATTATATGTTTTGTACAACATTTTTCTTTTAAGTAATATGTAATAGTAATACTAATATATTACACTTGCTCAGGCAGCAATATTGTAATACAATATATTGCTTTAAAATGAAGGTAATAAGTAATAAGTAATACATTAACAAGGTATAGTAATATTCCCAACACTGGTGCAGAGATTATGTGCTGCGATGGGAAGAAAAAGGCTCTGGTGTTAGGGGGGGGGGGCCCTTTGGCTGGCAGCGCCCCAGGGCCCCATCATTTCTAGATCCACCTATGCACGTGTCTATAGGTTTCAACAGGCCTCAGGTCAGCACCTGCAGCTGTTGGATCTCTGCCTGGTGCTTCTGTCGTTCCTCCAGCAGCTTCTCTTCATACTGTCTCTGGAGCTTCAGGGTCACCTCCTGGACCACCTGACCTCTGGCCTCCTCTGAGCAGTCCACCTGGACACACACGCACGCGCACACGCACACACACACACACACACACACACACACACACACACACACACACACACACACACACACACGGACACACACGGACACACACGGACACACACGGACACGCAGGAACACACGGACACGCAGGAACACGGCACAACGCTCAGTTGCATGCAATACATGACACATGTAGCAGAGGTCCAAATACAGTTTTCAACCATTTTGATACCAGGGCCCACTATTTATTCTGAATTTGAGCCGCAAAGGTCCACCACTTGATGACATTTTAGCCCCACGGACCCCCAAAAACTAAAGATTTCTTTTGTTTTTTGTTCTATTCTATCCTGGATTACAGAAACAAAACGGTCCAACATACAGATCAAAATGACCATTAATCTTCTACATTCTCTAGTTGTGTAGACATGGGATAATTCACATGATGAATATTTTAACTCTTGAGAGTGTACATTCTCATGGAACCTTGATTTTGTTGAAAACAATGTCTGTCCTATATGCATTAATCAGGCATGAGTCATGTTTTAGACGGTGTTCAGCATTCATCACACTGCCAGGCTGAACGCAATAGCATTGCAATAACTACTTAAAAATGAAAGATCCCGAATGAATGAGAGGAGATGACGTTTGCACGCCGCTCTTGAGTTCCAAATAGTTTATTTCAGGAAGAGATACTACGGCAACTTCCTAAAATAAACTATTGGGAGCTCGAGACTTCCATCTCCTTTGGATTAACAGGGCTAGACTCTTTAGGGCCTGATTTTCATTACATTTGCACCACGTTTTCACATAGCAGAGATACAAGCTCATAGCGCGCCACTCGGTGGCGCGGTATGAGCTTGTAGATCTGCTATTTTTCAATAGCTAAAACATAATGCTTAGAACACCAAAACGCGTTCAGTACACTAAGGGTTGAGCGTGTGGTTCTGCGTGTACATGTAGTTTTAGCGTGTGGTTCTGTGTGTACCTGTAGTTTGAGCGTGTGGTTCTGTGTGTACCTGTAGTTTGAGCGTGTGGTTCTGTGTGTACCTGTAGTTTGAGCGTGTGGTTCTGTGTGTACCTGTAGTTTGAGCGTGTGGTTCTGTGTGTACCTGTAGTTTGAGCGTGTGGTTCTGTGTGTACCTGTAGTTTGAGCGTGTGGTTCTGTGTGTACCTGTAGTTTTAGCGTGTGGTTCTGTGTGTACCTGTAGTTTTAGCGTGTGGTTCTCCTGGCGGGCAGCAGCCAGCTCCCTCTCCTTCTCCCTCAGTCTCTCCTCCGTCTCCTTGCAGGTGGAGCGGAGCCTCTTCACCTCGTCTCTGGCGTCCACTCGGTTCTGACAGTTCTCCAGGAGGGATTTCTGACCAAATAAGGAGACAGTTGTTTATGTTTTTTCTCCTTCCTTTGATTCCTCCAGACCCACACAAACAAAACAACACCGGAAGCAGGAAAAGGTACTCCATTTAGTTACTTAAAGGGGATTTCCACTCATTTTCAACATTTTACTATGTCATAAATGTTGTGTCGACACAATTAAAAGTTCACGTTTCCTAAAACTGGAGGTCTGAAAAAAAAAAAACATTAAAGTGGAAAATAACATGTAATTCAACTTATTAATTTTGATTGTGTTTTTTGGTGCTCCCATGATCCCATCTGTGGGAGCCAAGTTGTAATGATGTGATTATTTTGAATATTACTGTATTATTTTTTGTGATTTCTACGTGATTTGATTATTGTATGACTTGATTGAAAATATTTGAAATGGTTGTTTTTATTTTGTTTGCTGTGCTTTAATTGAAAACAATTATGTTACTGATGCTGTGGCTGTGAGGGAGGGCTCTGGGTGGTGGCTGGGAGCTTGATTGCTGCAGGTGTGTGTGGGCTTGTCAGGGCGTGCCCTTGATTAGTCTGTTTGGTCCAGAGCAGTAGCTGCAATACACAGTGCACAGAGCAGTTGGACAGGACAAGAAAGCCTTGTATTAGTTTTGGAGGGATACGGTTTTTGACCGTAGTTTGTTTTTGAGTTTTGAAAGACTTTGTTTGTGACCACTTTTATTTTGGAATAAAACCACCTTTTGTTTTTACTTCAGAGTCTGTGGATCCTTTCAACTCGAAGATAGACACGAGTCATAGGTATCTCACCACTCACATTCGTCAAAAACCCACTCCACTTGGACGGAACGGACTTTCTTGAAGGATTGGAAACCTAAGGAAAGAAGAGCTCCAAATCTTCCAAGTTAAAGAGGTTGTGAGTAAAGCTTTGTTCAACTGTCTCTGCCAAGTGTCACATCGCCTAATAAGACAGCTCACTAGCCTGAGAACATTGTAAAGGACATTCCGTGTATTTTGGAAAGTACTTTCAGGCCGTACTGTTTGAAGCCAGTTTGCTCACACTATGGAGGAGCACGAACACGACGATTCAGCCACAGTCGTCAAAAGAACAGTGAAACTGACACCAAAGGCAATGTATGAAAAATGTCAATGCGCCATTAGTGCACGAAAGGCCAAGCTAGCTAAGCTAACTGCTAAAATGAACCAGATACGCCAGCTAATGGATGAAGGTGATGACAAGTGCTTGACAGAAATCCAGACTGTGTTGATACTAGAATTCAACAGTCTGTTTGGAGAATTTTGTGAGTCACATACCAGTGTTAAGGCGATACTGCAACAAATTTCTGAAGAAGAAATGAACCAAGACGACACCACGTGGTTCGAACCCAAGGCTGTAGCCTTTAACGATTTCTCGGAGAGCGTCAGCACTTGGATGGAAGAGGCCCATCGACGAGTTGCGGAGGCAGAGAAATGTAACAATGAGGTGCATCCTTCGGATAGTGTGTCCGTCACATCAGGCAAGAGCAAGGCAGCTTCCGGTTCTCGTACTTCCAAGGCAGCGTCATCTGTTGCGCCTGCTCGACTAAAGGCAGAATTGGAGAGAGCTGCGTTGTTAGCCCAAGCATCTGCTCTAAAGGAGAAACAGCAGCTAGATGAGCAGGAAGCTCAACTGAAAAGACAACACGAGGAGCAGGAAGCTAAAATAAAAAGAGAAAGGCAGGCACTGGAGATGCAAGCTGCTTTAGCAGCATCTGACGCAAAGATGAAGATCTTGGACGAGTATGAAGCATATCGTGCCTCGTCCAGAGCATCAAGAGCATCCAGAGCTACAGGTCACGACGGGATGAACTCCTATTTCGAGTCTAGGGTCAAGGTTACAGACTTGCAGCTAGCCAGCTCGAAGCTACCTTCAGGTGCAGCAAGAAATAAAGACGCTCAGCTTGTCCACAATGCGGCACCTATTCCACAACGTCCAACGACACCAGAGTCTCTTCAAGGTGTTGCCGAAATGCTAGCTAAGCAACAACGACTAACCTCTCTGCCGCCTCAGACCATACCAGTGTTCAAGGGAGACCCTCTGGAGTACCGGCTGTTCATCAGAGCGTTTGAACACGGGGTTGAGGACAAGACAGATAGTAGCAAAGACCGACTATACTACATGGAGCAGTACACCAGTGGACAGCCCAGGGAGCTGGTAAGGAGCTGTCTCCACATGGAACCCCAGCGTGGGTATACAGAAGCCAAGAGACTGCTGGAAGAACATTTTGGAAATGCCTACAATATCGCAGTGGCATACATCAAGAAGGCTATGGACTGGCCGAACATCAAGTCCGACGACGGAGAAGCTCTCCAATCCTTTGGCCTCTATCTCACTGGTTGTCGCAATGCTATGACAGATGTGGAGTACATGGAGGAGTTAGACAACACAGCCAACATGCGTGCCATTATTGCCAAACTCCCGTACAAGCTGAGGGAAAGGTGGAGAAGCCTAGTCTGTGGTATCCAGGACAGAGAACAACGCAGAGCCAAGTTCATCGACCTGGTGGACTTCATCAACAAGCAAGCTAAGGAAGCACTGCACCCGCTCTTTGGCGACATAAAGGATGCCAGTTCAAAGAGTCAAGCTAAAGGCCACGTGGATGAGAGGTTGCACAGAGGTAGTGGTAAGAAGACAGGCTTCACCACAGCTGCGACTATCACCAGTAACCAAGCAGTTAATCCTAAGCCAGTGAAACCCAAGCCTAAGGAAGAGGTTGAAGTCGTCGGCAAAGTCTCTGCTTTTACCAAGCCATGTCTCTACTGCAAGGGTGGAGAACATACCATGGAACAATGTAAGAAGCTCAAGAAGTCTCTTCACAAGGAGAAGATCGACTTTCTACGAACAAAAGGCCTGTGCTTCAGCTGTCTACAATCAGGGCACATGAGTAATGCATGCAAAGAGAAGCTGAGCTGCCAAGTCTGTTCACAGTCGCACCCTACCGTGTTGCACTTCAAGGCCAAAGGTAATGTTGCAAGCAAGGAGTCAGCAACTGAAGGCGAGACTAACAAAGAAGAACGACAGGAAGGGTCTGTTGCAAGTGTAACGACATGTGGGGCTACAGGTGCTGAGAACTCAGAAGGTGTCTTAGCAATAGTTCCAGTACAGGTCAAGAGCAACAAAGGGCAAAAGGTTACAACCACCTACGCTTTCCTTGATCCTGGCAGTACTGCATGCTTCTGCACCGAGGAACTGATGAAAGAGCTCAACATAACAGGCAGAAAGACACGTATCCTGCTGAAGACCATGGGGGACCAAAGGGTTGTTCACAGCCATATGGTCTCAGGTTTGGAAGTGAGCAGTTTGGGCTGTAATGACTTTCTGGAGCTCCCTGATACCTACTCCCAGAAGACCATCCCTGCCACTAAAGACAACATTCCACAGCAAGAGGACGTCAATAGGTGGCCTCACCTTCAGCAGGTGGTTCTCCCTAAGGTGGATGCGGAGATAGGGCTGCTCATCGGGACTAATGCACCCAAGGCTATTGAACCGTGGCAGGTCCTTTCCAGCGTGGATGACGGTCCTTACGCCGTAAGAACGCGGCTTGGCTGGACCATCAACGGACCTCTCAGAGAGTGCACAGGACACTTTCAGTCAGCTGTTGCAGTCAACCGTATATCAGTTGACAGGCTGGATGAACTCTGGAGTCAGCAGTTCAAGAATGACTTCCCCGAGTGTGAGCAAGAGGAAAGGTTGGCGATGTCAAGAGAAGATCTTCAGTTTATCGACATGGCAACACAGTCAGCTACGCTTGTGGAGGGACATTACACCATCGCTCTGCCACTGAAGAACAAAGACATCAGAATGCCTAACAACCGGAAGATCGCCGTACAGCGTGCCCTGAACCTACGCCGGAAGTTTGTGAAGAATCCAACGTTCCACACTGAATACACAGCATTCTTAGGTGAGATCATCAAAAAGGGCTACGCTGTGAAGGTACCCAGAGAGGACCTCAACCGAGATGATGGCAGAGTGTGGTATTTGCCACATCACGGGGTTTACCACCCCAAGAAGCAGAAGCTCAGAGTGGTCTTTGATTGCGGCGCTTCCTACCAAGGCAACACTCTGATTGACCAACTGCTGCAGGGACCAAATCTCACGAGTACTCTACTTGGTGTCATCACCAGGTTCAGACAGGAGGAAGTGGCAGTCATGGCGGACGTGGAAGCGATGTTTCACCAAGTGAAGGTACCAGATGAAGACTCCGACCTTCTCCGGTTCCTCTGGTGGACTTCAGGTGACATCAACAAGGAGATGGAGGAGTACAAGATGGTTGTGCACTTATTCGGTGCTTCCTCATCTCCAAGCTGTGCCAGCTTCGCTCTGCGGAAATGTGCAGAAGACAACAGAGATCAGTTCACCGCCCAAGCAGTTGACACTGTGCTGCACAACTTCTACGTGGATGACTGCCTAAAGTCGGTTCCTTCAGAAGAAGAGGCAGTGTCGCTGTACCACAGCTTGCGAGCTGTATGTGGAAAAGGCGGATTTAGGCTCAACAAATGGATAAGCAACAGTCGGGCCGTTCTTTCTGCCATCCTAGAAGAAGACAGGGCTACGGAGGTGAAGGAGCTCGACCTGGACCGTGACGCACTTCCTGTCGAAAGAGCTTTGGGAGTGCACTGGTGTACAGAGTCAGACAGCTTCGGGTTCAAGGTCGTCATACCAGACAAGCTACCCACCAGGAGAAACCTCCTATCCTTAGTCAGTTCTGTTTACGACCCACTGGGTATCCTGGCACCCGTGGTGCTTCCAGCCAAGGGAATTCTGCAAAGGCTTTGTAGAATGAAGGTTGCCTGGGATGACCCGATACCTGATGACCTGGCTCATGAATGGGCAGCATGGAAAGCAGAGCTCCACCGGCTGGTGGACATCAGAGTCCCAAGGTGCTACAAGCCTGCAGGCTTCGGCGACGCAGTATTCTGTCAGCTTCATCACTTTGCTGATGCTAGCGAAGAAGGCTACGGGACGGTTAGCTACATGCTACTGAGGAACAGCAGCGGCAACACTCACTGTGCATTCGTCATTGGGAAGGCCAGAGTGGCTCCGCTCAAGCCCTTGACGATTCCGCGCATGGAGCTCACTGCAGCCACCATGGCTGCTCGTATGGACAAGGTGTTGAGAGCAGAGCTGCAGCTGGAACTTGAAGAATCGGTGTTCTGGACGGATAGCACTACCGTGCTGAAGTATATCAGAAACAGAACAAGCAGATTTCGCACTTTTGTTGCCAACCGAGTGGAGACCATCTTGAAGATCTCTACACCAGGCCAGTGGAGATACGTCAATACTTCACTGAACCCTGCAGACTACGCGTCAAGGGGACTCAAGGCAGAGAAGTTCATCCAAACCCATGCTTGGTTACAGGGGCCGGAATTTCTCACCAAGCCCATGGAGGAATGGCCTGAGAACTTGGACAACCCTGGGGATCTAACCACGGAGGACCCAGAGGTAAGGAACGCCGTGGTCAGTGCTACTGCAGTCACGAGTCAAACAGATGCTGTTTTGGAGTTCATGCAGTACTACTCGTCCTGGATTCGCCTTAGGAAGGCAGTTGCGTGGATGCTTAAGTTCAAGAGCATTCTACGGAGCCTCGGGCGTAAAAGGAAAGAATTGAATGCTACTTTCTCTCCTCTTGAAGTGGAACGGGAGATGAAAGGCTTCAGGGCAAGTCTCTCGAATACGGACCTCTGCAAGCTCACTATGGAGAGCATTTCAGAAGCAGAACAGGAGATTGTTCGCTACTGTCAACAAAAGACATTCTCCAAAGAAATCGCTGCACTTCACAGAGGCGAAGGTGTGATGAAAAGCAGCAGCCTTTGCAGGCTCAATCCAGTTCTCTACGAGGGCATCCTCAGAGTAGGAGGAAGACTCAGCAGGGCAGCTATGCCAGAGGAGGCAAAGCAGCCAGCAATCCTTGACAAGAATCTTCATGTTGCAAACCTGATCCTCAAGGAGATCCACGAGAACTTGGGTCACAGCGGTCGCAATCATGTGCTCTCAAAGTTGAGATCAAAGTATTGGATCCCTGGCGCAAACTCTGCCATAAGGAAGATCCTGTCGAAGTGCCAGGTTTGCCGGCGCTCACATGGAGCCGCAGGTCAGCAGCAGATGGCTGACCTACCTAAAGACAGGGTCCTACCAGACGAGCCTCCATTCACCAACACTGGAGTGGACTACTTCGGTCCGTTCGAAGTAAAGCGTGGAAGAAGCGTCGTGAAGAGGTACGGAGTCATCTTTACGTGTTTGGCAGTCCGTGCTGTACACTTGGAGATGGCGTCTTCGCTGGATACCGATTCTTTTATACATGCTCTTCGCCGCTTCATTGCTAGAAGAGGCCAGGTGAAAGTCCTTCGCTCAGACAATGGAATGAACTTCGTTGGAGCTGAGCGCGAGCTTAAGAGAGCCATTGAAGAGTGGAATAGCTCCAAGATTGAAGACACCCTACGCCAGAGTGGCATCCAGTGGATGTTCAACCCTCCCACCGGGTCCCACCACGGAGGGGTTTGGGAGAGATTGATCAGATCTGTAAGGAAGATCCTGAACACCACTCTGAAGCTACAGACTCTTGACGAGGAGGGTCTACAGACCTTGCTTTGTGAGGCAGAGGCCATCATCAATAGTCGGCCTATAACCAAGATGTCTAGCGATCCAAACGACTTGGAGGCGCTTACGCCGAACCACCTCCTACTCCTCAAGACCAAGCCGTCTCTACCACCAGGCCTGTTCGACGGACAAGACCTTTACGCACGCAGGAGGTGGAAGCAAGTCCAATACATGGCAGACATGTTCTGGAAGCGTTGGGCAAGAGAATATCTTCCACAGCTGCAAGAGCGCCACAAGTGGACCCGTCCATCACGCAACTTCGTCGTTGGAGATGTTGTGTTGATCGTCGACGACTCCGCCCCACGCAATTCTTGGGTCATGGGAAAGATCATCCAGACGATCCCAGACAAGCATGGACTGGTACGCCAGGTTCGCATCAAGACCAAGACCAGTTCGCTCGAGAGGCCAATCACGAAGATTTGCCTCCTCCAGGAGGCTGAATGAGACATTGTTTCAAGTCCTACTTACAGACTTTGGCCCACCCTTACACACACACTCACACAGCAGGTGTTTGGTGTTCAAGAAAAGAAGAAAGAAGACACAGAGTGACATGTCTTCGGCTCCTTTGTTTTATTTTGTGTAATTGTCTCCAGTTAAGAGTACAATTAGGGGCCGGTATGTGGGAGCCAAGTTGTAATGATGTGATTATTTTGAATATTACTGTATTATTTTTTGTGATTTCTACGTGATTTGATTATTGTATGACTTGATTGAAAATATTTGAAATGGTTGTTTTTATTTTGTTTGCTGTGCTTTAATTGAAAACAATTATGTTACTGATGCTGTGGCTGTGAGGGAGGGCTCTGGGTGGTGGCTGGGAGCTTGATTGCTGCAGGTGTGTGTGGGCTTGTCAGGGCGTGCCCTTGATTAGTCTGTTTGGTCCAGAGCAGTAGCTGCAATACACAGTGCACAGAGCAGTTGGACAGGACAAGAAAGCCTTGTATTAGTTTTGGAGGGATACGGTTTTTGACCGTAGTTTGTTTTTGAGTTTTGAAAGACTTTGTTTGTGACCACTTTTATTTTGGAATAAAACCACCTTTTGTTTTTACTTCAGAGTCTGTGGATCCTTTCAACTCGAAGATAGACACGAGTCATAGGTATCTCACCACTCACACCATCTGTATTTTCTGTCCCCATAAAATATCTAATTTGAACATCAGTCGGTCATATCATATAGGAGCTTTAATGTAAATTGTTCTCAGGAACTGCTCCTTTGATTTTGGCCTCATGATCTCATCAATGCATCCTGCTTTGTATAATTCCTCCTCTTCTTCAGTCTTCAGTTCCAAATTTGCATTTCCATTTTGTTTATAACGTCCACAATTGTTGATTTTCCAAGTTAGTATAAAATATCCTCCATATCAGCGCCCCCACCACCTCAGGACATTGTGGTACTGCAGTTAAACTGTCCATAAAGAAATGACAAGGACTGGTTATCTGGTGATTGAGGCTCAAACCATTAGAAATAAGCATGAGGCATATTAATATGATATTAAGTATTAAAAGCAATTTTAGGAATCTATGTTATTTGCACTTTAACATGGTCATAGACACATCTTGATCACATCGTGTTTCACCATGGTAATGATTTTTCTTTCAGACCCTTTTTTGTGTATAAATGTACATTTGTACATTCTCCGAAAAAAAATGTTGAAAATGTCTGGAATTCCCCTTTAAAGCCCTTTTCCAATCAGGCCTCATTTTAACGACATCCGGGATACAAGAAACACTTTCCTGTGGCTAGTAGGCCTGTCCCCGACTAAGGATTTCTATAGTCGAAATTAATATGAATAAATGTGCCGTTAGTCGACTGCCAGTCGAATGACCCCCCCCCCCCCCCCCCCCCCCCCCCGCGGGCAAAATTAACATTAATATTAATATTATTATTATTATTTCTTTACCCCGCGGCGCCCGCGGGACCCAACGCAAAATGTTGCCCTACGGCGCACAACGCAGCCGTGTGCATGTGTTCTGAGAGAATCGATGTTAACTTAGGCTACTGTCACTGTGTACCTTTTGCAGTATTTTATCAAAGATATAATCCATATATACCGTAATCCACGAGGGTTGAGGGAGGGGAAAGAGCGTCTGTGGATCGCCTTCATTCTTTCTTTCTTATTTCCTTTTTTTTGGGAAGCATTTGCAGAGCCGGATAAAAGGCTGTGCACAGGGGGGGAATGCCCCCCTAAACGCCCTAAATCTCCGGCGGAATCTACGCTTAAACTTTTCGCCTGCCCCCCCTATTGTGAAATTTTATACCCGGACCTGAAAACAGTAACGTAAGCCGACAACAAGAGAGAGC
Organism: Benthosema pterotum; assembly: GCA_039105355.1. Classification (NCBI taxonomy): domain Eukaryota; kingdom Metazoa; phylum Chordata; class Actinopteri; order Myctophiformes; family Myctophidae; genus Benthosema; species Benthosema pterotum. The sequence goes on from CM076966.1 coordinate 47,087,693, forward strand.
GCGCACACCGGAGCTCGAGATTTGACAAGAAAGCAGTGACATGTTCACAAACGGCTCCTCTCATCACGTTGGTGGTGAACTTTAGGTGTTTGTGCCGTGGTTCCAAAAAATAAGCAAATAAGCGATCATAGCCGCGTTCTTTGAGACAGACTGCGGGGAGGAGGAGGAGGAGGACGCCGCCGCCCGCCGCCGCAGCAGCAGCAGCAGCAGCACAGACTCGCACAGCACAGACATGTGCTCGGTACAGCGATAGTAAAATAAGCAAATAAGCAATTCTCTTCCCTATAAAACAGTAACGTTATAACGTTTTGAACAAGAAATGACAAAGAATACAGCCGGACAGCGATGCATTCATATCCGCTCCGTCTGGGTTATCATTGGCTTGTCCTCTGCTGTTCTCACTGGGTGTTTGTGAGATCAAGTGCACGGTCGGACTTTTTACTGACAGTTAAAATCTGACAGCACTTCAACAATAGGCTCTCTCTGTTCATTTGTTTATGTTAGACATTAACCACCCCAACCCCGAGAGTGGAATGATTAAAAAAAAAACGAGTACAAAAAAAAAAAAAAAAAACTAGTGAAAAAGGAAAATAAAAAAAACGACATTCGACTGGGAGGTTGTCAGTCGACAGCGCCCCCTACCGACTGACTAGTCGACTAGTCGACTAGTTGGGGTCAGGCCTAGTGGCTAGAAAGGTCATTTGTGTGGTTAGATGTTTTAGTATGTGACACAGGTCTCACTGCTGGATTACTACCATCACAATGCTTTGCTACACTCACCCCACCTTGTGGATAGGGGGAGGGAGGGGCTGTATCACATGTAATCCAGGAATTAAGTGAGACCAGTATGTGACATCACTGTCAGGGCTTGACACTAACACTTGCCCGCTTGCCCGGGGCAAGTAAAAAAAAATGGTGGGGCAAGTGAAGGCTGCTACCTGGTTGCCCGATCGGGCAAGTGTGCAACATAGAGCACTATAACACAACACAAGATAAATTTGTCTTGAAGGCAGTCATTGCACTCTGCCTCTGTGTCTTTCCCTGCTTTCTAGCTGTCCACAATTCCAGGCTGGATTTGGGAAACAAGACAGGCAAATTAACATAGACATCAAAATTACCATTAATCTTCTACATTCTCTAGTTGTGTAGACCTGGGCTAATCAAGATGATGAATTTTAACTCTTGAGAGTGTAAAAATGAAACCAAATGGACCCGCAAGGGTCCATTTGGTTTCATTTTTACGTTCTCAAGAGTTACATCTGGTTAACCAACTTAACTGGGGACCACCTGGAACCTGGGGGGCAAGTGACCATGACCTGAGGGCAAGTAGAACCTGACTTGCACTTGCCCGATGGGCAAATGCCTCGGAGACCTTAGTGTCAACCCCTGACTGTCACTTTGCACTACATATCTAAGAACACATATTGCACCTGCAGAGTGTTTCTTCGTCTTCCAAACATCATTAACATCATAAACTGGTTGCAAAGGGGGTAAAGTGGCCCTTAACACTTGCTTCATTGTTTGGCTCCTTTACACTGCTGCCCGTTCACACTCACTTTAAAGGGATAGTTCAGATTTTTCATGAGTTAAGCTGTATGAAATACTTGCCATTAATATAGTAGTGGTGTCAACTGTATTAATTGATGTCCACGGTGCTGTGGTAGTATTTCGTACAACTTAAGTTCCAAACATCTAAAGACTCCCTTTAAGAAATCAGCCTCTAGCCTCTGACACAGCATGTTATTATGATAGCTTCACCCTGTGTTAGCATTTAGCTGCTATTGTTAGCCAGTTAGTAGAACCGGTTAGATGTCCGTAGCGGTGCGACATGATGATGACGCAACAGCGTCCTGGCTGGATGCAGCAGAATCGATTGAAGACTGAATTCTTTGTTTTTAAACAACGGAGAGGATTAATACTAAACAAACCGTCACAGGAGGCCGGCTGGCTGATGAGCGACCAAAGGAACGCTATAAGGTAAACAAAGTGTTGGTGGGACAGTTAGTATCATAGGCGATTTTAGCCCCTCCCACCAGAGGTTTTCCGTCTTTGGGGTCTAAAGAGTTAACATGATGAAACCACGTGATGACATCATCAAGTTGCACTTCACCATGTTAATGAATTTTCTTTTTCCCCTGAGAGGGTACAAATGGAACCAATTACCCGCTAGGGTCCATTTGGTTCACATTTGTATCCTCTCAGGAAAAAAAATAAAATGGGTGGAATTCCCCTTTAAATGTATGTTTAAATGTATGGTGCATTTATACAGTGCCTTTATCCAAGGTGCTTTAGTTATAATTATTTTTACCTTAAAGGTTAAGGTATTTTAATGAATACGTTTCAATGAAATTAATATCAATAAGCAGTATAGTTGTACCGTTTTAAATTATTTCAAGGCCAACACTTGTTCTAAAAAGTGCTTAAAATACATAATAATCGCAGTTTTAATTAACAAAATATAAGATGCTGGTAAACAAAATATGGAAAACAAAACATGTCATATAAGCCTGCAGTGAAACAATACAGAAGTTTCAACCGTTTTAATATCAAGGACCATTACTGTCCTAGCTAATTAAATGGCCTAGGACCCTAATTCATATCAATTTAATTTGGGGTTCCAGAGGCCCGGATGTAACAATTCCCAATTAGGGGGGCTGGCGAAAATGGTATGGGGGCGGCTTCATCGCCGCCGCCAATACCATTTACACTTACAGGACTTATATTAGTCAAGTTAGCATCAATAATAACATCAGTTGTTATTGAAATTGCAACAGACACGCAGCATGCATAAAGCTAAAGGTCTGACTCAGAGAGTTTTCTGTTTTCAATGATGAAATGCTGTTGGTTTAGTGGTGACACAGCTGTAGTTAGTTAGTAGCAGTAGTAGTGTTTCAAATCAGTTTAATTATAAGCACTTTCATCTGAAATATCTTTGGCATTTGTGGTTGTTTTGCATGGCATCATGTCTGGTGGAGCAGCCAGAGGGCATTTAAGGGGGGCATTGCCCCCCCACCCCCCCACCCCCATACCCATGCCTAGATCCGGCCCTGGTTCTAGATCTACAAAGGCGTTTGATTTTCGTGACGCAGTTATACCTGCAGGCCCAGGTTGGCGGAGATGAGCGAGCTGTTCATCTGATCGAAGCTGTCCATGGCGGCCGTTCGCACCCTCACCTCCGCCTCCAGAGTCCTCCGCTGGGAGTTGGCAGTCTGTATGGAGACACATGGGACACATGGGAGTTATTCACACCTCAATATCCTGTGATTCATTACACCAAATGGAGGGTGAAGAACTGCAAGATTTCAGATTCAACAACATGATCCATATACTAAACCTAGTGGTTTTCAACCAGTGGTCCTTGAGAGGATTTCTGGTGGTTCGCCCAGCTAAATGATGGACAGCCGGTCTAACCAAATGGACCCTTATAGATCTGTAACTCTTGAGAGCGTAAAAACGAAACCAAATGGACCCTCCCGGGTCCATTTGGTTTCGTTTTTTACGCTCTCAAGAGTTAAATTATATCTAAACGTCTGAATCACTTAATTTTCAAGAATGTACACAATTAGAAAATGTGGAAGAATTGTTATTTATGTTAAGCCAGTTTATCTCTCCTAATTTGTGGACAAATCTTGAAAATCATTGCTTTTGGGTCAAAGAGACTAAACTCAGCATCAAAGGTGGTCCGTGGCTAAAATGCTGAACAAATAGTGGGCCCTGGTATGAAAAAGGTTGGAAACCACTGCATTAACCATATAGGCATATACCAATGGAAAGTTATTAAAACGAGGGGACTAAATCGTTACCAAGATTGTCCACCGATATGTTTCTAATGGTGTCTAAATAACATACTAAAATGTTGAAATTCAACACCCGTGGGAAACCTCTTTAAAAACAGGCCATGGTACTAGTCACAACCTATGGAAGGCAAAGCATGCAAAAGGTCATCATTAGGCAGGTGATATGTCTAACTAGGGGGGATGAATCCATTCTAAGCATTATGTCTTTCTGAGAAAACAACTCCTTGGCCTTGGGCAAAAAAAAACACACCCATACCCATCATAAATGTGGTCAGTCAGCACATTCGGGCAAGTGGTATGGCTGTTATATAAATGTGATAAGAAAGGGAAAAACACAGATGAACAAGCAGTGATACATAGGAACAAACAAATAAAACACAGACAACAGGACTCCGTCCTATTGCTCCATACTATTGATCTAGTTACTGTCACATCTCATATGGGGAAAAAAAATGAACTTGTAACTCTTGAAAGTGGAACTTTTCATAGAAGTCACTTTAGAAGAAAAAAAAATATGGATCTTATGTGTGTTTTGAATGTCATATATTATTCTTATGCATTACAAAATTATATATGCTTCCTTTTGCAAAAAAACACTATGGATCTTATATATTTTTGAATGTCATATAATTCTTATGAATCACAAATCTATATACGTTTTATATATTTCATTTTACAAGGAAATATTATGGAACTTTCAAGAGTTCACATTCTCCTACCTTTCTATTCAAATGCTCTACTTGATGCTGCAGCGTCATACGCAAAGGAATCTAAAGGAGCACCCAGGAGCCGCCCCCATACCATTTTCTCCTGCCCCCCCAATTGGGAAATGTTACATCCGCCCTGGTGTGTGTGTGTGTGTGTGTGTGTGTGTGTGTGTGTGTGTGTGTGTGTGTGTGTGTGTGTGTGTGTGTGTGTGTGTGTGTGTTCCACGTACCCTGATTTCTTGCGAGAGTTGCTGCATGGACTGCTGCATGCCTCCAAACTGTCCGTACATCCTTTCTCTGACCTTCTCCAGAGAATCCCTGACCTTTGCATAACACACAGAGAGACGATGCACACACGCATTAATATAAACATTATGCATCAACACAGCATACAGTACGTTCATTGTGTCTTCTGAGTTTTGTGATAACATTTTTCTCACAGATATGTTAAAGTGGTGATAACTAAATAATAATCATTTGTAATTTGTTCGGTTACTGTGTCTCCCTGTCTCTCCAACTCTCTAGCACAGTGGTTTTCAACCTTTTTCATACCAGGGCCCACTATTTATTCAGAATTTGAGCCACTGAGAACCTTCATTTGATGACATTTTAGCCCCACAGACCCCACAACTAAAGATTTCTTTTGCTTTCGTCCACAATTCCAGGCTGGATTTCAGAAACAAAACAGTAAAACGTACAGATAAAAATGACCATTAATCTTCTACATTCTCTAGTTGTGTAGACTTGTAGGCTAATTCACATGATGAATATAACTCTTGAGAGTGTAAACATGAAACCAAACCATTTGGTTTCATTTTTACGCTCTCAAAGAGTTACATCTGGTTAACCAACAAGTGGCCCTTTAAACTAGTGGATTTCAACCAGTGGTCCGGGGACCACCAGTGGAGTGTAGTGGAAATTTGGTTAGCCAGATGTTAACTCTTGTCTTGAGAGCATAAAAATGGACCCTTGGGGGTTCATTTTGTTTCATGTTTACACTCTCAATAGCTAAAATGTTCAGCTTGAAACCACTGCTTTAAACAAAAGAAACCCCTCAGCAGTCACAAAGCAGTAGCATGGCAGGTGTGTTGTTGTTGTTGTTGTGCTGCTGCTGACCTGAGGGCACCCCCGCTGCATGGTTCTTTCCTTTCGCCTTCGGGTCCGTTTTTAAAAGGCCTTCACTTCACGTGGTGTGGCTCTTCCCCCGTCCCAACTCACTCACTCACCTCCCTGATGTATCGCATCTCGTCCTGCAGGTGACTGACGGACCACTCGCGCGCCATCACCTCCGGCTGCCTGCCATCGGCGCCCGTCGATGCCGTCTGCACCACGACGCCGTACACCTTGGGCCCGCCGGCTTGCTGCTGCTGCTGCGGGAGCGACGTCGAGCCTTCCGCCGCCGCCTCCCCATTGGTCAACGCTCCTGCTGGCCGCCGCTGCTGTGAGGGAGAGAGAGAGAGAGAGAGAGAAAGAGAGAAAGGCGACAGCGGGGTCAGGTTTCTGTTACAGTACACACTCCACTGGCTTTATTTGCTGCAGTGTTGCCAACCTCGGAAATCCAAAATGCACTAGTTTAGTGGCACTTCCAAAAATGCACTAGAATGCGCTAGATCAGGGGTGTAAAACTCAAGGTTCAAGGTTCAAGGTTCTTTATTTGTCACTTCAGTGTATGTCAGGACATATACAGGGATGAAATAACGTTTCCATTGTTCCCAGTGCAAAATTCAATAGACAGTGCAATAGGAAAAAAGACAAACAATACAAGAAACAGTAAGTGACGTAGTGCAACAGATTAGAGTATTTAAAGTGCAGCTGTAACAGTATAAAGTGGGTGAAGGTGCTAAGCTACAACCAGGTATAATTATAATTATAAAGTGGCAAGTAGTGAAAGTTAAACAGACAGCTAGACAGGACATCTAAACTATACGGCTAAGATTAAACATACTACAACTAAGCAGCTAAAGGACACATAATAGTGGGTGCACAGTGGCCTGCACAGTGCGAGGTAGTAAATACAGAGTGACAAAATTTAGGTTCCAGGTGGTCTCCAGCTAAGTTGTTTAACCGGATCTAACTCTTGAATGAAACCAAATGGACCCTTGCGGGTCCATTTGGTTTCATTTTCACGCTCTCAAGAGTTAAAATATTCATCATGTGAATTAGTCCTAATCAACACAACTAGTAGATGGTCATGGACAGAATCAAAGGAAATCTTTAGTTTGGGGGGTCTGTGGGGCGTAAAATATCCTCAAATGGTGGTCCGTGGCTCAAATTTGTTGGATAAATGGTGGGCCCTGGGATGAAAAACGTTGAAAACCACTGCTGTATATTACAGAGCAGACGGCAAAACAACAGCAGAGCATTATGGGATTGTAGTATTAGCGGTGAATGCAATGTTACAGCGGCGCCATGGCTGTATAATACCTGCGGGCCAGCTCTAATGTTAATTTGATGTTGCCTCAAGGGCCAAAGGAAATTACACAGCGGGCCAAATTTGTCCTGCGGGCCAGAGTTTGACACCTATGTGCTAGATGCTTGCTTGGAAGGGGATATATTAATTCACTGTATATTTACTGTATATATTTTAAACAAATATTTGTCGTAAGCCTTCCGAATTGCACTCTAAGAAAGTGCTGATCTAGTTTTAATAATGATCTACAAAATCTACAAAATGACTAGTAACCCAAGTTTTAAATATAAATTTGTTACAGCACGCACTGGCTTTATCTGCTGAAATCCAAAATGCACTAAGTGGCACTTCCAAAAATGCACTAGCATGCGCTAGATGCTAGCCTGGAAGTGGATATATTAATTCACATGATGGAATATATATTTTTTAACTCTTGAGGGTGTGAAAATGAAACCAAATGGACCCGCAAGGGCCCATTAGGTTGAAAACCACTGTCATAGGAGGGGAAATAATGGAAAATGAGGGTTTTATCTCTGGTGCCTGTCATTCAATTTCGCCCCAACTCAGCAGCCAAAAAGCACTAGATTTTCCACCAGGAGCTTTTCACTAATTTTGGCGTTATGGAAAAAAGCTAAATATAGCGACAACTGTGCCAAGTTGGCAACACTGATCTTCTGCCTCGGCCCCCTCTTCCTTTCCGTTTGTGTTGCGTTCCCTGCGCGCGCGGGTGTGAAGCGTGCAATGTTTGTGCCCGTGTGCGCACTCCAATGGAGCTTGTGTTTGTTGTTCTAGGTGTGCTTTTTTTGGGTATATATTTCTCAACAAATTGCTTGCTGCATATGCTGAGCACTTGAAACTCAGGCGGGAGGAGGTTGGTTGGGTACCAACCAGCAGTATGGGGTGTCATGTTTCTGCAACCCTGTACAAGAGCTGCTGCTGCTGTTGCTGTTGCTGCATGCTGCTCTATTCTCTTCTGCCCCCATTGTACGTACTGACTGACGTACCTACCTACCTACCGCCTGTCCGTCAAGTCAAAACACCCCAAGCCCTTCTACGTGCCATTGCCAACCTAGTGAGGGTAGTCAGGGGCATTTTTTGCCATTAGGCAGATTAGGCAGATGCTTCAAAAGGATCCCCGGCTAATAAGCCTCATATGGATACATAATGTACATTAGTCTTGGGCGGTATTGATTTTATAATATCGGTATTGACATTAAAAAGCCCGATAAAGCGCGATATTCGATATTACCGGTATCGACCAATTGATGGCAATGGTGTGCAATCAGAGTCTGACACGTTCCACCAGTCACCTAGTTCCCAGAATTGCGACATTGAGGGGTCAGAAACTGAGCGCTCTGCTGTTCAAGCAGCCTAAATAGGGAAAAAACTGGAGTTGGAAATACATGTTGTTTCCAAAAAGCCTAGCCCAAATAAGGGCTATTTTAAGCATGTGTGTAACATGAAAATTGTTTGTATAGTTTGAATTAAAAGTCTCATTGCTCATATTTTAAAAGAATACAGTATAATGCCGGTATTTGACGATATTCGGTATTTGATATTTTTTATAGACCCAATGATATTACTCGGTATTGATTTCCAATATCGTAATTGAGTAATAACAGTACACTTGTCCTCTATAACTGGAATTGAACATTTAAAGCATATAGTTCATATTTTTATCCCTTGGGGAGGGTGCCATTTTACTGTGCCTGTCATAGGTATGACCTCGCAGGAGATTTCCCTTTGGTTCCAGATGGACCTTTAGCTAAGCCCCGCCCTCCTCTCCACCCTAGGACACTTTCCAGCCAGGCTCAGTCATTCCAATGTAAATATCATGGACATTACACAATAAATATTGGTTAATTTTTGGAACCAGAGCTTCCAAATCTCTTCCAAATCCATCAACAAGGCATGTCCTATGCAGTGGAAAGGTTTGTCACATGTTAGTATCTTGTAAGCTGTTAATAAATCGATCGATTGATTGATCAATCAATCAAAGTACAGTAAAGCTTCCAGGGTGTACAGTCAGTGAAGGGAGGATGGTATTCACTGCCTCTGAATGTTCGATAGAGTTACACAAGATACTGTACATAGTGGAGTTTTTATGTGGTTCAAGTTGACAATGTCCACACATATTTTAAAATGCCACATAAAGAAGATGACTCACGGTGTCCCGGCAACGCATAGCGTGACGACACCTTGTAATTATGATCAAACCAGAGCAAGGAGGTCACCTGCTATTGTGCAGCGGTTACAGTCGCTTACAGCAGAGTAACAATATCCCACACATCTCCCACTGTCATTAAAAGCGGATACTCTACTCAAGTCTCAAGCAGGACCAAACAATGGGTTTCTTGTGGGGAGCCAACACACATCCTCTGGTTTTCAAACAACGGAGGAGAAGGGAGAAGAAGGGGAAAAAAAGCATGACTTCCTGATTCCTTTGTTTCTGTTCAATCACAGGAGGGAATCTATAATGGCACAAGACTGTGTTTTTACAGCCGAGTGCATGGGTCTGATTTAGCATTTTTTCCCCATTCATAATTATGCAATGCAATGCAATGAATAACTGGAGAGGTTTGGTTGCTCTATGCAGCAATGTTCTCACATTTAGAACCAACCCCTAGCCTAGCCCAACCAACCCAACCCTAACCCAACCCTCCCTAACCTTTTCTCAAAGATTAGTTCAGTTTATTTAGACTTAAGGCCCTGATACACCTAGCAATGTTTTGATCAATATCAACAAGCAACGTCAATTATCAATGTTGACTTTTGACTTTTTTATACAAAATGATCAACTCCTGGTTGTTCAGAAAAGTCAGATCATTAGCGCCCTCTACTGGTCAACATTTCGGAATCCTCCAATCACAGCCCTCCTTGGCGTCACCTGATCCTTTCTCCTCCCACGGATGCCTCACTGGACAGAACATTATATGACCTTTTTTAGTCTGTCAAGTGAACATTTGGTTCTTTTAGGACCTTTTTTTCTGATTTTTCTGCGGGTCCATTTGGATCACATTTGCACACTCTCAGGAAAAAATGTAAAATGGGTGGAATTCCCATGGGAAGGTGTTGCCTGTTGCCATGTGTCTCATCATGTTGCCCGTTGATGTTGACATCGTTAGTTGATATTGATCAAAATATTGCTAGTTCATCAGGGGCTTTAAACTGGCGGAAATCTTGCCAGCAGTGATGGGCAATATCACTTAGGAGAGTAGTAATATCTCTAGTTTACTTGAATCAAAGAGTAATATTACTTTCCCCAGCCCCCCTCCCACCAACAAAAGAATAGAGATGTACAACACAATCTATTTAGAGAGAACTTGTAGTGTAGGTCATGTGTGCAGAATGCTGTGGTGGATTAGGATCTACAGTATAAAGCTATAGGTCTAGTGCCCCCCTTGGCAAAAGTTTTGGTCTGGTTTAGATCACACGACATCACATGACACGATGGGCTATTGCGATTGTCTTAAGTATCAGGTCTTAAAAACTTGGATGGCAAAGCTGTTTGGCCACTCATCCAAACAGCTTTGCCACACCTCCACAGTTTTGACTCAAGACTTAAGACGTGACGTACTTAAGACAATCAAAATAGGGACCTATGCTTTTTGTGCTGCTGCTGGAAATGTATTAAGAAGACAAAAATGATACACTTTTTTGGTTTTGTTTTTGTTTGCCTACTGCAAGAGTGCACTACAGTATTCGGATCAGGGCTGTATAAAAATAGTATGAAAAATAGTATGAAATAGTATGAAAAGTGTTTTCTCCCTGCATTTTGTATCTGCTGCATGATACAGTATGGGCCTCAATTATGGTGTGTGTCAACGGGAGTGTGCATGAGCGGGAGTGACATCGATCTATCGATCGACCCTTGCGGGTCCATTTGGTTATGATATTCACCATCTAAATTAGCACCACTTAATTAATAAGTCGTAAATCATGTTCATTTTGGTCTCATTTTGATGTTTTGTCTCCTTTGTTTGTGAAAATCCAGCCTGGAATTGTGAACAAAACCAAAAGAAATCTTTAGTTTTGGGGTCTGTGGGGTGAAGATGTTGTTAAATCGTGGTCTCTGGATCAAATGCTGAATAAATAATTTGCTGTGGGTACCTGCTCAGGTGAGTCGCTGCCGGCCGGCCTCTCTCTCTGGATCAGCCCATTTTTCTTCTTCCACGCCCCGTTGACAACTTTGGCCTTCTCCTCCTGCATCGAGAAGAAAAAACGATATTATAGGCCTACCGAAGAATGCCTTTGTGGATGTTGTTTTTGGTTTCAGCCGCGGCTCGGAAGACTCAGATATCGACCGTACGGGGCAGGGCAATGAAAGGGCAGACTCTTTTGTTCAAACATTCCACGGCGTCCGAAGGTTATCATTAAAGTTGCTATGATTTTGTACGGAATGCGTTTTCATTCAACTGTGTTTTGCACCTCCTACTTAAGTCGCACCGTGCAATATTTGCACCGCCGTTTACAATGTCCCTTTAAAGATACGCCTCAGTGTGTAATGAAATCGGCATTCCAAGATGTTGGATTTTGTCGGTTTTAATGTCTCTTGCGCTTAAACCCATACGAGCAAAATGCTACACTTCAATAGCACAACCCAAATAGCCTACTATTCAATACTTTTCAAAAGGCTTTTGAATATACTGTACACCATATGTAACAAGTTCAACATGTTCATATGTAACAAGACCAGAAAACTGCACTTCTTCTACATTTTCAAAATGTAGAAGAAGTGTTAATTCTTGACCAACGTTTTGTCAGTTCTCTTTCCGAACTTGTGGACAAAATCTTGAGAATCCTTGGTTTTGGGGTTTGTGATTTTAACTGTACACGGCACCCAGTCTTGTAGCGGGACTTTTAGAAGTGGGGTGATGCGGCCCAAGCGGTTAGCTCAACCGTCTGGGCACCTAGGCTGCTAAGCCAGCCTGACGGCGTGCCACGGGTCCGATTCCCGAGCCCGGCGGCCTTTGTCGCATGTCACTCCCCATCTCTCTCCCCCTTTCCTGTCAACCTACTGTCCTATCAATAAAGGCAAAAAAGCCCATAAACAAATCTTTAAAAAAAAAAGAAGTGGGGTGATGCATCTTAAGACACGTACATGCATGTGCATTTGCATCCACCTGCGCAACGCACACAGACACACTATTAAAACATACAGACAAGTAAAGTATATTGAGAAAGATGGTTTACAATGCTTAATTGTATCGATAAAGCTAAATGACAAGTCAAAAAACATATTTTTTCCCCGAAAAATATTTTAGATGAGAGAAGTGGGGCTGTCCCGCGCGTTCTCCCTCCACTACACCCCTTCACTTCACCAGTGAACGTATGCGGAACTGCTCGACCAAACTAGAGCCCGACCGTTATATCGTACCGATATATTGGTATCGATATCGGTAACATCGGCCGATATATGCCTGGAACAGAAAAAGAAAGACAGAAAATGGAATTACCGGTAAGTAAAGGATGTCAATGTCGTATTCTATAGTTTACTTGAAAGAGAAAATAAATTAATTCATTATTAAACATCGGTCCAAAACATCGGTGTAGTTTTTTTTTTTTTTTTTCGGCATCGGCCCCAAAAATATGGCATCGGTCAGGCACTAGACCAAATGTCTCAACACAACACCATACTTCCTCAAGTTCTTGTAAAAAAAAAAAAAAAAAAAAAAAAACTGCCAAGTGTGAAGTCAAGTCGATAGGTTGAACAGTTATGCTACAGACAGACAGACAGACTGACTTACTCGTGGTTATTTAGACAATACAGTCAGACACTGCACCCATGCCGTAGGCCTATACTGTACTGTGTGCCTAGTTTTTATTGGTTCGTCCTTTAAAAGTTTAAGTGAATGAATTGCTTTGTATATTTTTTTAAAGCCCCCAGAATTCAGTGCTTTGGCTATTAGCCACAAATATTTTGTCAGAGATTTGGACTGAATATAATCGCAATGTCATGCACACACACGAAGAATGCATGCAATTCAGTTTGCAAAGCTTGCCTTAATGAGTGCTATGTAGTTAAACTAAAGAATGGCGTCAAAATAGCGATGTTTATCACATTGCATGTTGTGCCTTCATGTTTGCACTACTTGCATGCTGTAATATCAATTATATTACAACTTACTTTGTCATATTAATTGTATTAGACATTTTATCCAATGAGTGAATAATGCCTTTTTTTAAAGAGAGACCATTCCTCCCATATAATTATATGCAGCACAGACATTTTTACCTTGTCACTATATACTAGAACAGTGGTTTTTAATAGGCTACATGATGGACAGTTGGTTAAATGGGTATAACTCTTTGAGAGCGTAAACATGAAACCAAATGGACCCTTGCGGGTCCATTTGGTTTCATGTGTATGCTCTCTAAGAGTTAAAACATTCATCATTTGACTAAGCCCAAGTCTACACAATTAAGAAAATGTGGAAGATTCCCAAATCCAGCCTGGAATTGTGGACAAAAGCAAAAGTTCCAGGGTCTGTGGGGCTAAAAAAAAGTCCTCAAACAGTGGTCCGGGGCTCAAATGCTGAATAAATAGTGGGACCTGGTATCAAAAAGCTATATGTACTAAAAACATATGCTCGCCTAAACTCCACAATTAGATCTCCACAACTTTTTTTTTTAAAGAGAGACCATTCCTCCCACATAATTACACGTACCCCGGCCAAGACCTGTAGCCTAGAGAGAGACATTCCCACACCCAGCACAGATAAGACCAAAGGAAAAAACTCTCTCTGCTGCTCCCAGAACAATGACGCCAGTGTTGGTCCATGTTCAGAACAGAGAGAGATCACACTACCACCACCATAATCTACGCAGAGAGAGAACATGCTGTCGTATGTACAGTGTCTGTCTGTTTGTCTGTATGCCCAGAGGGAGAGAGAGACAGCAGCAGCTCCTCTCGTAGGCGGATGTAAATTCCACAACACATGGAAGGCAAGACGCATGCAGACTGTCACTGTGCCTACACGACAGCGTCGAATCGAAAGGCCCCAACGCTTAATATTAGATGTTTATATGTTGTGCATTTAGTGATTATATTTGTTGTGTCATTTAGCGATTTAGCAAGCCTCGTGTCCTCCTCTCTGCAAAGCTCTGCAGCTGAAACTACCTGTGAGCCATAACAGGGGTTTTCAGGGACCACCAGTGGTCCCTGAGAGGATTCCAGGTGGTCCCCAGGCTAAATGATGGAAAGTTGGTTAATCAGGTGTAACTCTTGAGAATGTAAAAATGAAACCAAATGGACCCTTGCGGGTCCATTTGGTTTCATTTTCACACTCTCAAGAGTTAAAATATTCAAATATCATCTGAATTAGCACCACTTAATTAAGAAGTTTACACTGTTTTGTTTGCAAAATGCAGCCTGGAATTGTGGACAAAATCAAAAATAATTCTTTAATTTTAGGTCTTTGTTGTGAAAATGTAATCAAATGGTGGTCCGTGGCTCAAATGCTGAAGAAATGGTGGTCCCTGGAGTCAAAAAGGTTGAAAACCCCTGAGCTATAAGGTCAATAATGGAGGAAGGAATCTAGCAGCCCGAATCCAGGCCAAAACATTGGTTTTGAAGTTGAGTGAGTGAGTGAGTGTTACATGGGTACAGTTATAAAACATTGCTAAAAGGTAGGATTGGTTTTATTCTATAACTGCTCTTCACATTTGATGATAAAACAATAATTCAGTCCAATCTGGATAGTTGGGGAATACATCAGGGCGGCTGTGGCTCAGGAGGTAGAGCAGGTCGTCCAATAACCCGTGGGTCGGCGGTTCGAATCCCCACTCCTCCTGTCTACATGTCGAAGTGTCCTTGGGCAAGACACTGAACCCCAAGTTGCCTCCAATGAGTTGGTTGGTGTGAGCTGGCCACCATTGGTGTGTGAATGTGTGGGGATGCTGGCGTTTACTGTTCGCCGCTCTACTTCCCAATGTGTGAATGAATGGACCATTGTAAAGTGCTTTGAGCACTTGGAAAAGCTTGGAAAAGCGCATAAAAATGCAATCCATTATTATCGTGCTTGAAGTGCTAGTATTAGCCTTAGAGATGTGCAGTATCTATAGCTGATCAATGAGCATTTCAAGCTTGCTATTGCTGCAACCTAAGTAGAAATCACCTGTAAATGGCCCAATACTTGGGGGGGCTCTTTTTTTTTTTTTTTTTTTTTTAACCAGGGATGAACTGGCCCATTACTTAATCCATAAGATAGTTAATTATTATCTATAATGAAATGAAAATGGGATCAATAATAAAAGTAATTGAATTTATGACTGGGAGGAGACCCAAGGACCAGATAGAGGAATTACATCGACTCTCCAGCCTTGGAACGCCTCAGTATTCGCAAGAGATCTGGAGAGGGCCAGTCTGGAGCTACTCTCTGGTGGAGCTGTTGCCCCCCACAACCCGACCATGGATAAGCGGTTGAACATGGGTAGATGAATATACGATGACCCTTCCACAGGAGTATCTTTTATCATATTCATCGCATCATTTAAGTCTCATTTCAAAATGAAACTTCCAAAGACGATTAACTACACAAACACAACTACTCATTATCTGAAATTGTACATTTATATATGCAAATTAGGCAAAAAAATATGCAAAACAACATAAAAAACATTAATGTTTAACCACTTTTGACCATTCATTTAAACTGTTAACTGTTAGAGAATATCAGATCTATAAGCCCATATATAGCGCAGCACCGGGTGCCGTGCTATGAGCTTGTAGGTCTGATATGTTTTGAAAAACAGAAAAATGAATATGCTGCTCAATAATCGGTCATCCCTACTGAAAACTGTCTAGTGTGCTCTAGCGTGTCGGATGCTATTCTCAGCTTAGTTCAGGTAGGGTTATGCCCATTCAATCCATAATTTTGGAGATCTGATTCATGGACAAATACGAAGAGGCCCAGTTCATAGTTTGGTGGAAAAGGTTACAGCAAGCTCCAATTCTCCACACAGCAGTTAATCGGCTACTGTGCTTTTTTTATGCATTGGACTGCAGCGAGGAAAGACCATGTGTTGATAAGGATGTTACGTGTAGTGTTTTCTTTTTATCAGGTTGGGTAAGGCCCCTGGACCCTGTGCTCACAGAGAGAGGCTAGTGCCACGGTCGGCCACTTACATAAGGATCGCACCGAGATCTGACGGAAACCAGATGCTATCTGTCAATGCTATGTCAAATATTTAACCCGCCAGTCCGAGAGCCGCGAGTGTTATTAATGTGACATGGAGCTTATTTGCTCTCGTCTTCACGCAAGAATATGTACACGTGACTCTCTCTCTCTCTCTCTCTCTCTCTCTCTGTCTGTCTCACTCACGCACGCACGCACGCACGCACGCACGCACGCACACAGCATGTTTTGCAACTATAAGTCCTAACAGTAGTCCAACCCTTAAAGGGGAATTCCACCCATTTTCAACATTTTTTCTGAGAGCGTACACTTGCAACCAAATGAACCCTAACGGGTTCATTTGGTAACATTTGTACGCTCTCAGAAAAAAAGCTTCTAAAGAAATCCATTATCATGGTGAAAATACATTTTGATGATGTCATCAAGATGTTTCACCATGTTAGTGGTTTTCTTCAGACCTCCATTTCTTGGGAACACAGAATGGAGGAACTTTTTATCACGTCCACCCAGCACCTCTAGGGTATACTAATGACATATTAGAATGTTGAAAATGGGTGGACTATCCCTTTAAACCTATAGAGCTAAGCAGTCCTGCCCCCTCCTGATGTCGTCCTTGTTCCAGAAATTTATTCCCCATTCATTTTCCTCAGACTTTTCGAAAATGGCATTGCCAATCAGATATTGTATGATAATATTGTCTGTGTTGTCTTGATTTGTTGGGACACAAGCTGTCTTTGTCCGCGGCGTGATCGTCTTTATATGGATCATTTTCAAAAAAGTCTATGAGGAAAATGAATAGGGACTTCACTACTGGAAAATGAAGATCAGGTATATTCACAAGATCAGGTATATTCAACCAGATTAGAACAACTGTAGAATGATTGTGTGTGTTAAAACAATAGAGGTACTATTGGTGTACAGACACACAGAATCATTCTATTATCATGTTTTAGGCGGCGAAAAAACAGCACTCCATCTTTGAAAAAGTGAATTATTCTGTTTGCTATTGGTGATCACAAACTACTGCTTATAACTGTGGATGCGCCTGCGCACGCACACACGCACGCACACACACGCGCACGCACACACACACACACACACGCACACACACACTCTTGTGTCTCAAGCTCATATCAGCCCATTTGACTGAATCCATTTACTTTGAAGAGACCATCCATTTGACTGCTTGCATTGTGAGGATGAAACTCAATGCTGCATGCAAGTGACCTGCTCTGTATGCGCGCGCGCGTGCGTGCGTGTGTGTGTGTGTGTGCGCCACAGTTCCCAGGGGTGGAAAGTAACCAAGTACATAGTACAGCTATTTGTACTTGAGTGTTTCCGTTTCACAATCCTTTTGCTTCTACTCCACTACATGTCAGACTCAAAATGTTCAAAGTTTACCCAACTACTACAATTATTTGAAAACGTTTACTAGTTACTAGTTAGTTTATAGATTTAGATTATTAGACATATAATGCGTTTTCGCCAATTTTGAAAATAGCTGATCTACAAGCTCATAATTCGTCGCAAAGTGACGCAATATGCACGTTTCATTGAGCGAAACAAGCCATTGTGTAATGTGACTACTAGTACGTTGTGCATTACTTTAAGTGCATTTTGATAGGTACTTTTGCACTTTTACTCTGAATGCACGTGGTAAGGGGAAGTTATGAACAACTGGGAACTAAATTGTTACCAAGCTATATCACATGCTACATAGAGCATGATGACATTTTGCATGTTTTGCCTTCTATAGGTGTGACTAGTACCCCGACCTGTTTTTGATGAGGTTGAATTTCAACCTTTTAGTACATGTTATTAGAGACCATTACCAGCTCAGTGGCCTTGTGGTTAGAGTGTCCGCCCTGAGACTGGGAGGTCGGGGTTCGATTCCCGGCCGGGTCATACCAAAGACTCTAAAAATGGGACCCAAATGCCTCCCTGCTTGGCACTCAGCATCAAGGGTTGGATTGGGGGTAAGTCCCTGCGATATACTAGTGTCATATCCAGGGGGTGTACATCAAGATGCCTCACGCTACAGAAACAGGAGATAGGCTCCCAACCTATATGTGCCTCAATGGCTCAGCCAGGCTTCCTGACATCATGGCCTGGCAAGGCTACTTACTTTTTAGAGACCATTAGCAACACTTTGTTGAAGACATTGACCGAGGTTTTTCCTTTTTGTTTGATCATGTCATGTCAATTTGACATGTTGGTTGTTCAGTTTGACCCACCAGTCTTTGAGATATGACTTATACAATAGAGTAATGTCTTGCAGAAAACAGCAAGCTTGAAAGGGTCACTTCTGTGGCCTCTAACATTACACCTATCCTATACTGTAGCTACATGTTTAAGCATTTATTTCATATTTGCATGTCAAATTCAGCATGCTCTATAGTACAGGGGTTTTCAACAGGTGGTCCCGGGACCACCAGTGGTCCCTGAGAGGATTCCAGGTGGTCCCCGCCCAGGCTAAATGATGGAATGTTGGTTAACCAGATGTAACTCTTGAGAATGTAAAAATGAAACCAAATGGACCCTTGCGGGTCCATTTGGTTTCATTTTCACACTCTCAAGAGTTAAAACATTCATCATGTGAATTATCACTATTTCATTAAGAAGTCTACAATGTTTTGTTTCCCAGATACAGCCTGGAATTGTGGACAAAACCAAAAGAATTCTTAATTTTAGGTCTTTAGGGTGAAAATGCCATCAAATGGTGGTCCGTGGCTCAAATGCTGAATAAATGGTGGATGATGGATCAAAAAGGTTGAAAACCACTGCTCTAGTATGTAAGAGTCTGACTCTGCTATTAACTCATTTTGCATAAAAATAAAATAAAATCATTTTTTCTCCTCTCCTGAGCTACCCTGAGTTAGTCTTGTGGGCAACGATTGAGTTCCAAGATTGGTCAAATATCTCAAAATTCCCAACTAATGGGAGTTCTACTTGTAACACATTACATCTACCATGCAGTACTGACACTTTTACTTAAAGGTGAATTCCACCATTTTAAAAATGTCCTGAGAGTGTCCAAAATTTGGACACTCTCAGGACATTTTTAAAATGGTGGAATGTGAACCAAAGAACCCTAGTGGGTCCATTTGGGGGACCCTAGCGGCTCCACACAACATATAACAACCTCATAGTAAAATGTTGAAAATGGAGGGAATTTCCCTTTAAGTGAAAACAGTTGAGTACCATGCTGCGTTCAGTAAACTCTCTCTCTCTGTGTGCCATAGTGTGGCGCTGTGGTGAGGCGTTATACGTCGATCCAGGCCGTAGTAACCGATAGGATTGACTCTGTGCTACGGCGTCAGGTTACCGGACCCGCCTTTCCTTTTAATTTTAATTTTAGGGTGCTTAGACGCTTTGCCACCAGTCCACACTGAAACCCAATAGGTGGAACGGTTCCCTTCCTTCCTCCTTTCATTAAGCACTTTGTTCTTCTTGTCCTTGTCTTCTTTTTTGTATGCATTTTTTAATCACAAAGCTTGTTTTGTTTTATGGTGTTTTTGTCTCTCTCTCTGACTGAAACCTCCTTTGGCAGAAAACGGCCTACTGTTTCCAAAATGTCGCTCACGAGGCACGCGGTATGATATTCCTCACTGAAACATAAATTAACATGTATTAAAGAGGCATCTATGTATCTTCTTACTAGGCAACTTTAGTTATTTTCAACCGAGGTTCATGTTTTAGGTTGTTATTAGAGAGTAAAAGTAAAGTAAAGTAAAGTAAAATATGGGAGTTGTGCAATGATGTCTTTCCTTTGTATTTAGGGTTTCTTCCTGGGGGCTGAACCTTTCCAGCCAAACGTGCCAATGAAAGAAACTGCAATATAGTGACGTCACATGCTCAGCCCCTCCCCTAACTCCTCCCCCTTCATCATGCAACTAAAGCTGTGGGCGTGGCTTCAGTTCAGCTGAATCTCCACCCATCACCACCCACCAGGCAAACCAGGCATACTTAAAGGGATACTTCGCCGAAATTAAACCTTGTCTTTATGGTTATACTATGGTGCATCCGTGCCTCTGTGTCCGTGTCTCAGCGCATACTGTAGTGGAACACCAGAGGAGGGGGTTCCAGACTGTTTACAAAGCAGACGCAGACACAAAGCAGACACTTAATGCCATGCTAAGAGCTTACACATCTGCTATCGTAAAACATTCCTAGTTTGGAAGGCATTCGTAGAATGGGCCTCGGGTCCAAAATGTATGCATGGCAATGTTGTTTCCTGTAAGCGATTATAATACTAGAGGTCGGGTCAGGAGGTTGCTCTTAACAACCTTATAGAATGTAGTTGTTCTTGTATCTCTTGGCCCTATACAATGTCCACTCCTTTGTCCCTCTGCATCCGTTCACTGAAAAAGTAGCCCAAGTAAAGGAATTGTTAAGAGATTGTTATTTACTTCCAGTTTGAGAACCAGTGCTTAAAAAAGCATTCCATCAATGCTGAGTTCCTTTCTACCGCATTTTAAAGGTAATAGAGGCACCTTTAGTGAGTACAAACACTGTGTTTGTAAACAGACTGCAGGGAAACAGCTGCAGCATCAAAGTAGAAGCAATGTAGAGAGAAAAAATGCAAATGAACCACTGGGCCACAGTAATGTCTTGCAGAGAAACGGCGAGTAGAGAAAACTGACTTGAAAGTTTTACTTCTATGGACTTTACACCTACTGTAGCAACATGTTTTTGCATGGACTAACATTACACCTACATGTTTAAGCATCTATTTCATATTTACATGTCTTTTGTGGACTCAAACATTAGACCTATAGCTACATGTTGAAGCACTTATTTCATGCTCAGCTCTGACTGTGCTATTGACTAATTTTGCATGGAAAAAAGAAATCAGTTCCATCTCTGTATCACCAAAAGTCACATATAGCGTCCCTTTTTTGGGGCTAACATATTAGGTGAAAAGATTTCGCATAGAGGACAAAAACGAGGCATCTCAGACAGTATAAACAGCCCCTGAGGAACACCAGTCAACTACTCTAAACTGTACACATATACGGTGCCAAAGGTAGTTGTCTGTCTGTGACACTGTGTGTCTATATTTGTTTTTTATCTGTGTGGATTCTGGTAGCCGGCAAACACATGAATCATATTCCTCCTGTTACCAACCCTGAAAGGTGTTTATGTATCCAGTTGCTTTTGGGGCCGAAAGCTCTTATCTCCATTATTCTAACTTCTCGTGGGTGTTTTTGAATGAATGAACGTCACCCAGAAAGCATCAAAAGTTGCAGATCTACAAGCTAGAAATGTGTTCATGTGAAGCGAGGTGTTTTGCTAACATTTTTTTTAACTACAACCTTGAAAAGTGGGTTTCGTTCTGACAGAGACCATATAATATACAATGTACATGAATGGCATAATCCACGCCATGGTGTGGTTGCGGTGCACACACACACGGCGTGTCCCTGGGTGACTAATGGGTTTTAGTCATCACATACAGGCCTTAAGTGCTTTAACCCTTGAGCCGACCGTCTCGTTATCATCCCAACAATAGTCGCGCTGCACTGGGTCACACCCTCTCAAAACGGAAGCCCCGATGTTCAGTTTATTATTGCAACGCTCGCCCGGCTTGGAATCGTTTCAACTGTGTCGAAAGATACTGCTTAAGAAAAAAGATTAAAGCTTTATTTGGATGATGATTATGGAAGTCCAAAACTGTTACTATTCTTGATTAAAAAGCATCGTTACATGAATGTATCTAACTCTGGCTCTCATGTAACACTTTACCAAAAAGACAAAATACAAACAGTTCAGATGTGTGAGAGAGTTGACCATGTGGATACCAATCCATTAATTAGTGATATCTTGATTGTGTCCAGATCAAGACAATCCAATCCATTAGTCAAATCTGGCTTATCCTGGACCATCTCTGACTAGTTATGATTGCAAGCTAGTCTGGATCAAACTGACTCTCTCTGATTCAGAGTCACCATTCAGTGATGTCTGTCTTTAGTGGACAGGATTTGTGAGTTGAATACCGTGACTGTGTTTGCTGGATGGTTATGCTGACACGCACGCACACGCGCACGCACGCACACGCACACACACACCAATTTAAATGAAGGTGAAGTAAAGCAAAATTGTGCTAAACTGTGCTGAGTTTAAAGCTAATAGAGGCATCTTTTCAGCCAAAATATCAATAGCTATATAAGCTATATAGCTAATAGCTATATATTTTTTGTTTCCTTTTCCCCCTCTACGTTGCTTCTACTCTGATGCTGCAGCGCTTGCCCTGCAGACAGACACTTTCTTCCTCCTGCAGACGGTCCAGAACTTTGTTGTTCAGCGTTTTTAGCCAATCACAGCACCGCAGTCTCCGGCATATTCATAATGAGCCAATAGAGTGGAGGTGAGGTGGAGTAAGATTCTGTTTTTAAACAAATCTGTTTACAAAACAGTGTTTGTACCACTCTATTATTACCTTTAAAAAAGGCAAATACTCTGGGTATAACCAGTCATATTCATAAAGACCTGCACTAAACTCCCTTCTCTTCCACTGACATATTGTGACCCTGCTGTCAGGAAGGGTGACTGGTGTGAGATCTAACAGGTTTTTTCCCCCCTCCTGTGTGGGAGACCAGGGTTCCAAATCCAAGCAGGAAGAGGCGTAATAAATCCTGCAGATTTTTACACACCAAGGTTGCAGTTAGCAATTTAGGTGCAGAGTTGGTACAGTGCAGACACTCTCCAGACCAGGGGAGCCCACACTTTTTTGACTTGAGAGCTACTTTCAAAATGACCGGCAAGATCGACAAGATCTACACGTCAAATGTGAATGTTCCATTACTGAAAATCAATTTCAAGGCTCCCTAGAAAGTTTGAGCTTTGAAATAGTGGTGATGGTGTTACGTACTGCTATAGTGTTTAATAATAATGCACTGAAAAATAGAGGGAGAGAATTGGAAGGTTTTCCTGTATGCTACTACTGATGTTTGAAAACAGCATTTGGGGTTTGAGTTGACAGTTTGGGATGTTGAGTATAGTCTCTCGCACCCAAAACATTAAGAACTTTCACGTTTTTGTCTACAATTGGGAACGAGAACTGGCAAAAACATGGGCCAAAATAACAATTATTCTCGTAAGGGTCGCAAGGGTCTCGTAAGAGTCCATTTGGTTTCGTTTCGTAAGGGTCCATTTGGTTTCGTTTTAACACTCTCAAGAGTTACAGATCTATACATTTTAGGGGACTGTCATGTGATCTACATGCATGGGCTGTGTGATCTACTGGTAGATCACGATCTACCTTTTGGGCAGCCCTGCTCCAGACCAAGGTACATGTTACATATATCCACTCACTGCACTTCATCGGAAGGCGGTGCAGGGCATGTTACATAAGGTAATGACATGATGACATGTTTCTGTTCAACAAAAACACTTGAAGGAGGAGCTGGACCGAAGCCTTCCCAGGCATAGCTTAAAAAGGGTGGCTATAGTGACTAATTACTGTACTTAAGTAGGCTACGATTTGAGGTATTTGCGCAATACTTTTACTTCTAATCCACTATATCTTAGAAAGCCAATGTTGATGTTGAGAACGTTCTACTTTTGCTACTGTAAGTGCTTCTGTATGCCAATAATTTTGCACTTTTATTGATACTCAAGTTATTTCTACAGGACATTATTTACACTGTTACTTGATTAAGACAAATTTGCCTTAAAGCGCAAATAACATGGATTCCTAAAATTGTTTTTCATGGTTTGAGCCTCAATCACTACTGATATAACCAGTCCTTGTCACTTCTTTCTGAAGAGCAAGCTGCAGTACCACAATGTCCTGAGGTGGTGGGGGTGCTGATATGGAGGATCTTTTATAGTAGAGTCATTATAATACTGATGCTAGATAAAACCAGGCTTGTTTAAATTCCATGTCAACTTGGAAAATCAACAAGGGTGGACATTATAAACTCACAAAAGTTACTACTGGTCGGGACTCATTTACTATGAGACAGGAGAAGTCTCTCGGGGATGAAATAAAAACAGAATAGGAAAAAAGAGACGGAGTGAATTACAAATCGTTTAGCAACAACAAGATAAGCTACAGGCTGTTGCTGATGGCTACAGTGGTGGTCCTGTGGTAGTTAGCTTAGCTTGTTGCTGCTGGTTCAATGCACTGACTTAATCTCTGCTTGTTCTGGTTATTTCTAATTGACAAGGTCCGAACCCTGACAACAGCGCTGCAAAAACAGACAGATCTACAAACTCAGTGCGTGCGTTGCAAACAGCAGTGTGGAGACAATCAGGAACGTCTGCCGGTTGTAAACGCGCTGCGTTAGCGGCACATTCGAGAGCTTGTTGATCTGTCATTCTTCGACTCACAACCCTGTAATCTCTAATCATGCATTGCACAAATGTATCGACTATCAGCTATTTTAGTCAGGAAATTTTGATATTATCAGCCAGGGTAGTAGAATGAATGAGGATACGTCTATGCAAAATTGACTATTCATTATTAGAAACAGACCTCATACTAAATACTTTTATTTATCCATTTTATGTTTCATTGACAATTATATTAAATGTAAATCATGCACAATAAAGTTGTTTTTATTTGTAGGTAACATGGTCAGTGATGTATGCTCATTTATACTCACTGGATATAGACTGTTTTGTCATTTACACTACACTATTTATTGCATGACTGCACGAGAAAGCAAACATTTAAACATTTGAGACATTTAAATACTTTTTTCTACCATTAAAGGGACATACTGTATCTCTCTTCTCGCACTCTTGACTGTCGAACACTATATAACATCTCATCTTCCTCAAGGCGAGCACGAATCCCCAATCCAAACACAGACAGGATCTGAACCACCTCCTCTAGCAAACACACAGTTAAGGCCCTACAGCATGTATGTGTGTTCAAAAACCATACATCACATGCTGCTCAGAATGTGAAATAACAAACCCCAGGGCAATGTACCATGCACTTGAGAATGTACATAAGAAAGCTATTCATTTTGTTTTTGCAGAATTATGACAGCCAACTCAATACACAGACGTAGTATATTTTTGAGTGGTGCAACCCCTCTAAGGCAGTGGTTTTAAACCTTTCTGATACCAGGGCCCCACTATTTATTCAGCATTTGAGCCACGGACCATCATTTGAGGACATTTTAGCCCCACAGACCCCAAAACCAAAGATTTCTTTTGCCTTTGTCCACAATTCCAGGCTAGATTTGGGAAACAAAACAGTCAAACATACAGATCAAAATGACCATTAATCTTCTTCTAATCTAGTCTCTATCCTCTTCTTCTAGTTATGTAGACTAATTCAGTAATTCAGATTTTAACTCTTGAGAGTGTAAACATGAAACCAAATGGACGCGCCAGTGTCCATTTGGTTACATTTTACACTCTCAAAGAGTTACATCTGGTTAACTTCCATCATTAGGCTGGGGACCACCTGGAACCCTCTCAAGGAACACTGGTAGTCCCCGGACCACTGGTCGAAAACATTTTCAGCCGCCTCCATGACATTTCATTTTAAATTCTTTAGTTCTGTGACCCACAAGATTCATATCTTGTACAGGACTTTGGGCAAGTAAGCCTCAATAATAACATCAGTTGTTGTTGAAGTTGCCACAGGCACGCAGCATGAGTTTTCTGTTCTCATTGATGAAATGCTGTTGGTTTAGTGGTGCCACAATTGACGTTAGTTAGTGGCAGTAGTAGTGTTTGAAATCATTTTAAATATAAGAACTTTAATTTGAAATATCTTTGAAATTTGGGTTTTGAGTGCCATCATCTTTGTTGGGGCAGTCAGGCATTGCCCCCCCATACCCATGCCTAGATCTGGTCCTGTAGGCTACTTCCCACAGATTACACTCAATGTGAGTTTGAAACTACAACTATGAGCAATGACGAGAAAACCTCCCATACCTATTGGGAGAAATACAACAATGTGCAAACAGCAGGAATATGTGTGAACTGTTGTGACAAAAGAAGATTGGACATTGGAATAGACTATGGTCTGTATTATCTAGATCACCCCCATGTAAACAGCTGCAATTACACAGATCTTAAATCTGATTCTATTTTTCTGCATAATCTTGAGGAAAAATGTCACCATTTGTCCCGAAGAAACACAACATTGACCCTAAAAATAGGGGAAAAAAAAAAAAAAAAAAAACTCTTTGCCCTGTTATACAGTAACATGTCTAAAATAATGTAATGCAATATAACCCTGTTAAAGTTGATTTCAGTTAATTCAATCATTGTTATTTTTGTCTTTTTTTTAGCTAATCTTCCCTACTATAGGTGTAAGGAGTTCCTCCCTGTCCCCAGTGAGCCCCTGGCTGGGGTCAAAAACCCTAGTTTCACTTTGGGGGCTTTGGGAGAAAAGCTTTTCGTCCAATCAGGATGAGAAAACGTTTGTTTTCTTCTGCCAATGAAGCTCCTTAGAATTGAAATGAAATACATGTGACCTTGCCTGTTTCTCACCCTCAGAAGTCTAACAGATTATGTCATGTTTGCATATTTGGAATTGTAAATATCAAGTCTTCCGATGCAATGCATGCGGCCCCTCCCCGGGCCGCCATGTTGCACAAACTATGCTTTAGTTTACATAACACCAGTGGTTTTCAAACAGTGGCCCGGGGACCACCAGTGGTCCCTGAGAGGGTTCCAGGTGGTCCCCAGGCTAAATAATGGACCGTTGGTAACCCAATGGACCCTTATAGATCTGTCACTCTTGAGATCGTAAGATTTTACGCTCTCAAGAGTTAAATTTTGTTTAAACATCTGAATTACTCAATTTTCTACATTCTACACAATTAGAAAATCTACATGAATTGTTATTTTGAACATTTGGCTGTAGTTTTCTCTCCTAAATCGTGGAAATAAACTTGAAAATCCTTAGTTTTGGGTCAGAGAGACTAAAGTCAACAGAGGTTGCAGGCTAAATGATGGACAGTTTGTAACCAAATACCCTTATAGACCTGTAACTCTTGAGAGCGTAAAATGGAACCGAATGGACCCGTTCCATTTTACGCTCACAGGAGTTAAATAATGTTGGAACATCTGAATAACTATGTACAAGAATTGTTATTTTGAGCATTTGGCTGTAGTTCTCTCTCCCAAATCTTGAAACAAACTGGTCCTTAGTCCTTTGTGTTGAGTCAATCAATGGTGGTCCTCCGTGGCTAAAATAAAGAACCAATAATGGGCCCTGGTGTGAAAAAGGTTGAAAACCACTGGTTTACCCCATTCACGTCAAACCAACCATATTTCAACACACCGTGGTACACGTGGAGGTGCTGTGTGACTTGAGAAAATGAGTAACAGCTGAGTATGCAATATTATTACTGTACGTATTATGCCTACGCCCTTCTTTGTTGTGGTTGCGTAACCCTAAACCGTGCGCCAACCAGATAAGAAAGGAAAACACAGCCGTAAATGTGACACATGCATGTATTGGATCCCCTTGGCCCTCACTGACGTTTAATGGCGCTATTTATAGTTATATAAAGTGTATTATACACAATATTTGTCACTGTGGCGTCATTTGTAACTCTGAGTGTATGTTGCAGTATGCACACTAAGTCTTCATTTAAGACTGAGGCATGTGTCACGGAGTACAGCACACACTTAACAGTAAAAACAGAACTACAAGTGGCTCCTTGGCTTGCAATCATCGACAGGGAACCTCTTTTGGTGCGACAGCTATCGTAAAAGCACCTTAGTCAAGCGCTGGTAAATATAGAACTTAGAAGAGGTGTGTATTAAAGGGGTATTCCACTTTCAAAAAAACCTTTTGGTCATTTTATGGTCTACTCCAGGGGTGCCCAACCTTTTTTGACCCAAGATCTACTTTTCAGCAGCCAACCCCTCTGGGATCTACCAGTCCAATATCAACATTTCAAACCACACGCATCGTTGCCAGCCTACAGTAACTTCACAACAACACAACACTACTTTGTTTTACCACTTTACTTTATGTCCATAAGCATAAAGTACAACAGACTTGTCATAAGTAGGCCTACAACAGTACAACATTAAGTACAACAGACTTGGTCAAACACTGCCATTGCAAATGCAATCATAATAAGAAAAGTCCATTACACGTTGCAGAACAATACTGTTGGCATAATTCAGACTGCAGACAACAATCCTCCAAATGAGCCACTTCGTAAACAGACACGCACACACATCACACACACCACACACACACACACACACACACACACACACACACACACACACACACACACACACACACACACACACACACACACACACACACACACACACACACACACACAGGTCCATTTGGTTCCATTTGTACACTCTCAGAAAAAAAGGAAACTCATTAACATGGTGAAACACATCTTGATGATGTCATCAAGATGTATTTCACCATGCTAATGATTTTCTTTCAGACCCCATTTCTTGGAAACACAGAATGGGGGAACTTTTTTTTTTTTTTTTTTTACCATGCCCACACATCATCTCTAAGGTATATTAATAGTAAAGTATATAGTAAAGTATTGAAAATGTGCGGAATTCCCCTTTAAGACACGTGCATGCACACTTGCATTTACATGCGTAGTTGCATGCACCTGCACAACACACACAGACACGCTATTAAAACAAGTATAGCATATTGAGAAAGATTGTTTACAATGCCTAATTGTATCCATGTAAAAAGTAAATGATAAGACAAAAAACATAGGCCTACTTTTGCCCCCAAAATATCTTAGATGTGAGAAGTGGAAGGACGCCGTCCCCCCTCCACTACACCCCTGGCTACACTCCAGGCTCAATGATTGATAGCTGAGACTCGAGGGAGTCATGGTAGTTTGCTGAGTAATAGTGAACTCTTATTAAAGGTCTAAAAGTGCATAAATAGAGCTTGACATCTAGTGGAGGTCAAAGGTGTTTGCAAAGGGTGTAATAATTGCAGACCATTCATTTTTGTCTGCCCAATAATGACACACTGACAATGTTATGGTAATACTGTCTGATAGGGGAAAGAGTTTGTATTAAATGTGTTTGTTTTGCAAACCATGACAACAAAACACATACACTGTGTTCCAACTTATTATGCAAATCATGTTTTTGTTTGATTTTCCAACATAATTGATGCAAATGTTATCAGCATAATTTTCAAGTCATTAGCTGTCAATTTATATTTCAAATGTTATTGAACAAACCTCCTAATGAAAACAGAATTTAGAAAATAAATTAAAAACTTGGAACAGTGCGTTTCGCACTGTTCCAAATTATTATGCACATCATAGTTTCAAGACATTTTCTTGTTTGTAAAGAACTGAAAATAGTAATTTGTTGAATTCATAGCAATAACGAGGTCATATGTACTGGGAAAAAAAGCTATTTCAATCCAAAACATGTTAACAGGTCCAGTTACATGTTAACATGGGACCCCTTGTTTGATAGCAGCTTGCGTCCATAAAACTTGTGAGTTTATGGAGAGTTTCTGCTTGAATGTCTTTGCAGGGTGTCAGAACAGCCTCCCAGAGTTGCTGTTTGGATGTGAACTGCCTCCCACCCTCATACTGCACATTTTTCAAAACAGTCTTGTTCAGTGATGAGTGCCGTGCAACCCTGGATGGTCCAGATGGATGGAGTAGTGGATGGTTGGTGCATGGCCAGTTTGGCCACCATGTCCCAACAAGGCTGCGACGTCAGCAAGGAGGTGGCGGAGTCATATTTTGGGCCAGAGTCCTAGGGAAAGACCTGGTCGGCCCCTTTAGATCTTTCGCTCGAGGATGCTCCAGACATTCTCAATAGGATTGAGGTCAGGGGGGGTGGGGTGGGGGCCACACCATGATTTTTTTCCCCCTTTTATGCCCATAGCAGCCAATGAAGCTGAGGTATTCCTTGCAGCATGAGATGGTGCATTGTCGTGCTTGAAGATGATTTTGTTTCAGAAAGCATGATTCTTCCCTTTTGTACCGTGGAAGAAAGTGGTCAGTCAGAAACTCATCATACTTTGCAGAAGTCATTTTCACACCTTCAGGGACCCTAAAGGGGCCAACCAGATCTTTCCCTAGGATTCCGGCCCAAAACATGACTCCGCCACCTACTTGTTGACGTCGCAGCCTTGTTGGACGGCACTCATCAGTGAACAAGACTGTTTGAAAATTGGTCTTCATGTACAGTATGAGGGTGGGAGGCAGTTCACATCCAAACAGCAACTCTGGGAGGCTGTTCTGACATCCTGCAAAGACATTCAAGCAGAAACTCTCCATAAACTCACAAGTTTTATGGACGCAAGCTGCTATCAAACAAGGGGTCCCATGTTAACATGTAATTGGACCTGTTAACATGTTTTGGATTGAAATAGCTTTTGTTTCCCAGTACATATGACCTCCTTATAGCTATGAATTCAACAAATTACTATTTTCAGTTCTTTACAAACTAGCAAATGTCTTGAAACTATGATGTGCATAATAATCTGGAACAGTGCGAAATGCACTGTTCCAAGTTTTTAATTTATTTTCTAAATTCTGTTTTCATTAGGAGGTTTGTTCAATAACATTTGAAATATAAATTGACAGCTAATGACTTGAAAATTATGCTGATCATCATTTGCATCAAATATGTTGGAAAATCTAACAAAAACATGATTTGCATAATAAGTTGGAACACAGTGTACTTAAAAGCAGTGGTTCTAAAACTCTATCTCTAGTCTTGATTGCATTTGCATTGAGTTTTTAGCTTTCAAGGCTATCATTTGTTTTAGACACA
Organism: Benthosema pterotum; assembly: GCA_039105355.1. Taxonomy (NCBI): domain Eukaryota; kingdom Metazoa; phylum Chordata; class Actinopteri; order Myctophiformes; family Myctophidae; genus Benthosema; species Benthosema pterotum. The sequence continues at coordinate 47,118,474 of CM076966.1, forward strand.
AAAGTGTAGGTTATAGTTCATCACTTCTGTTCGCATGCAAGTGGTAAACAAAAACACGTGTGAGGCGTGCGCCACATCAAAACCGGTGACCTATAGAAACGTGCATCTTAGACCCATCACGCAATTACCACAAAAGGCTAAAGGCAAAAGCTTGAAAACAGGGCCTAATACATACCGGGGGGGGGGGGGGGGGGGGGGGGGGGGGGGGGGGGGGGGGGGGAGGAGAGAGAGAGAGAGAGAGAGAGAGAGAGAGAGAGAGAGAGAGAGAGAGAGAGAGAGAGAGAGAGAGAGAGAGAGAGAGAGAGAGAGAGAGAGACTCTCTCCATTGAATCATAGTGCTATCATCACAACCACCCAAAAGCAGCAACAAAGAATAAGCACCATTTGTTTTTATGAGTGTGTGTGTGTGTGTGTGTGTGTGTGTGTGTGTGTGTGTGTGTGTGTGTGTGTGTGTGTGTGTGTGTGTGTGTGTGTGTGTGTGTGTGTGTGTGTGTGTGTGTGTGTGTGTACGCGTGTTTGTGTGTGTGCGTGCAGACAGTGCACCTGCCACGTATCAGTGAGGGTGATTTAGGGTGTGTCTAGGAACATCAGAGGAGATCCACACAGCTGGAAACACTTTGCAGCACGTACAGTACGGTACATACGCAGCGTCCAGGAGAGAGGGGGAAAAAACAAAATAGTCTTTGAAACGTTACCGTGTCTGATGATCTGCCACTGTTTGCTGGCTTGGTTCCATTCTCTGCTCCTCCTCCAGGGTGTAGGGTCAGTCTGAGACGTCTGATTCTCCTCTGAGGACCCAAAAAAAACACCCCACAAAGAACAACACTCAATGTTTTGATTTGATTCCAGGGCTGGATCTAGGCATGGGCATATTTTCAAGGTTTCAAGGTTCTTTATTTGTCACTCCAGTGTATGTCAGGACATATACAGGGATGAAATAACTTTCATTTCCATTGTTCCCCAGTGCAATAAGACAATAGACAGTGCAATAAGAAAAAGGACAAATACAAACAATACAAGAAACAGTAAGTGACGTAGTGCAACAGACTAGAGCAGTAAAGTGCAACTGTAACAGCATAAAGTGGGGTGAAGGTGCTAAGCTACAACCAGGTATAGTTATAAAGTGGCAAGTAGTGAAAGTTAAACAGACAGCTAGACAGGAACTAGACAGGATATATACTGTATCTATAAGCTACAACTAAACTATACGGCTAAAACTAAACGTACTAAACAGACACATAAATATATACTACAACTATGGAATACTACAGCTAAAACTATACATCTAACATACTATAACATAACATACTACAACTAAGCACTACTATACTAAGAGCTAAGCTATGACAACTATGACAGAGTAGGGGTATTACTGTAGGGGTATTACTGTACATGTGCAAGAGAGGATAGCAGCAGTTCGGTACAGTCTATCTGGTTGTGTGTGTGTTGTGCGTATGAGTGCTTGCATGTGTGTGCATTGAGGAACTGGGGGCCGCTGAGTCCGTACACGCCGCCATCTTGGTTAACCCTCCTCTATGTGGGGGGCATGACCCCCTAAGTGCCCTGACTGCCCCACCAAACATGATGGCATGCAAAACAACCCAATTTTCAAAGATATTTCAAATTCAAGTGCTTTCACATATTTAAAATGATGTGAAACACTACTACTGCTACTAAGTAAATACAGTTGTGGCACCACTAAACCAACAGCATTTCATCATCGAAAACAGAAAACTCTCTGAATCAGACCTTTAGCTTTATGCATGCTGCGTGTCTGTTGCAACTTCAACAACAACAACTGATGTTATTATTATTGATGCTTTACTTGCCTAATATAAGTCCCGGATAAGATATAAATCAGTCACAGAAAAAAAGACTTTAAATGAAATTGGTATAGGTGCAACTTTGCGCCACGGGCGCCCATACCATTTTTGCCTACCCCCCACCCCCAATTGGGAAATGTTACCTCTGAGCCTGTTTGATTCCAATCCACCCCAAAAAACAAACAGAAAAAGTGCCCTTCTGGGCATAGGTCTCCACCAGTTCAGACTCTGGCCTCCTAGGGCGCTAGAACAGACCCATATGAAAAGGGTCTGTCAGCCCAGGACAGTGCATTAAATTGCACACTATGTGTTAATGATTGGCGCTTTTTGTTCAAAGTGAGTCGATCCTGCAAACTTTGAAATCCAATTATAGACAATTGGGATGGAATTTGAAATATCGGACAGATCTGACTATAGAGCTGGGCAGTCCAGCCTCTTTTGTGACGTCTCCCGTGTTCCAGGAATGGAACACGGGCGACACATTTTGTTTTGTGTTTTCTGTTATTCTGTTATATTCTGTTATTATATTGTGTTATCATGATTTGTCACGAACCAAGTTGGCTTTGTCCGCGGCATAATTGGCTTTATATGAATAATTTTCGAAAAGATTCAAAAAATTTGAATGGGGAATCCATTTCTGGAACAGAGGCGTTGTCACAAGAGGGGCGGTACTGCTCAGCTCTATAGAGATGCTGCGTACTACAGTAATCTGCAGGATTTTGGGACAGAATCTTGAGGAGCAATATGAAATAATGTTTTTACAAAGATCAGCCTCCTGGTGGCGCTATAGCAGGCCGTTCTAGAAAGTTTGGGGAAGAGGTTCATCGTTGGAATCTAGGGATTGTGTGTGTAAAGTTTGGCATTGTTGACGGCCTGGTGGGGACAAAAAAACGCACACAAATATAAACAGGTGACATTACGGGACGTGGACCACAAACAAAGTTTATGTAAATAGTTGACGCATGATGCACATCTATGACGCTACTGCAAGTAGCTCTTTCTAGTGCAGTAGTATGATGACTGATTGATTGAGTACTATGTCGGTCAGATATGCAAACAGCACGGTACAGTAATAACAGGCAAAGCCCTGGAGGAACTCGTTTATTTACGTTGTTGGTCAAATTATTCAATTAAAGGTAAAGGACTGCCCCACCAAACATGACATGTAAAAACTTAAATTCAAAGTTATTTCAACGTAAAGTGCTTATCATTAAAATGATTTGAAACACCACTACTGCTAACTACAGCTGTGTCACCACTAAACCGACAGCATTTCATCATTGAAAACAGAAAACTCTCTGAGTCAGACCTTTAGCTTTATGCATGCTGTGTCTGTTGCAACATCAACAACAACTGATGTTATTATTATTGCTTATTATGCTTACTTGTCTATTAAAAGTCTTATAATCGAAAATGGTATGGAGGCGTCCATAACATTTGCTCCTGCCCCCTTAATTAGGAAATGTTACATCGGGCCTGGGTAGGGGACAGAATTTCAGACAATTCCACTTGTTTAATCCACTCGCTTATATGCACGCACAGACATACACACAATGGAGAGACTTTGTAGTTTTGTATGTTGCCACACTGCTGCTACCTCCCTCTATGAAACCAATACCTTTTACACAAACAAAAAATACATGTGCCTAACTGCTGTTCTCTCTGGCACATATAAAATAACATAAAAAAATAAAAATAATAATACATTCAAGGTGTGTTTTTATAGGTCATCTTATAGGTTTTATTATAGCTTATCTAGCGCTTTATTGCCCCTTATTGCCTTTATGTGTTGCACTATTGTTACTTGTTGCTTTATTGTCTGCCTTTATTGCACTGCGGATGAGAGGGAAACCATATGTAATAACTTGATACGTTGTCACAGACTGTACATTGATTTGACAAATAAAGAAAACCCTTGAACCTTGGATACTAACTGCAATCTCCAGCGCAATTGGCTAAAATCCCAGTTTCAGTTATACCAATAAACCTTTTTCATTAAACTGTTTCTCAACAAGGCCCAATGTTGCCGGTTTAGCAACATTAAGCCCTTAATTAATTCAATATTTTTGAATTAATTAAGGGGTTAATGTTGCTAATACGGCAACATTGGGCCTTGTTGAGAAATACCTCCTACTGAGGCTGCAATTAACCCAATTTAAAAAGAAATCTCTGGAATTAGTGCAATTTTTGATGATTTTAGCCTTTGACCTTTAGCCCTTAACCCCAACAAAAGTAAGTAAAATGCCTGCAATAACATGTACATTCATTATATTAACAGATATCCCATTTTCATTTTATTATTATTCATTTAATAATTAGCCTAATTTGTATATTCAATAAAAAATAATAATACTTTTTTTCAAATAAATCAAACTAGAAGTAGCAAGGTTGAAAACGTTTTTTTGCAAGTAGAAATATTCCTGGGTCAAATAAGGAGAGACATTGAGACTGTTGTTACTGAGCACTCCACTAAGTACAATCACAATATAGAGCTATTAACGCTTATTCTAAGCAAGTCATTTACACTAAGACATACAATAACACATGCCACACAGCATCAACAAATACACCACTTTTAGATAACATCTACATCCCCAACGTTTGACGTTGTACTGCAATATGACGGTTGCCAACACTAGACTGAAACCAACGACACTGAGATTATCGTCCTTCCGTGCAAAAGCTGACAGCTGTGGTATGATGATGTCAGGATAAAAACAAGAGCTCTTCCTGATGGTTTGGTATAGTAAGAGAGAGAGAGAGAGAGAGCAGGGGCGGATGTAACGTTTCCCAATTTGGGGGGGGGGGGGGGGGGGTGGACAGGAGAAATGGTATTGGAATGGCATTTTTGGTTACAGGACTTTTATTAGTCAAGTAAAGCATCAATAATAACATTAGTTGTTGTTGAAGTTGCAACAGACACGCAGCATGCATAAAGCTAAAGGTCTGACTCAGAGAGTTTTTCTGTTTTCAATGATGAAATGCTGTTGGTTTAGTGGTTTAGCCGCACAACTGTAGGTTTTTTTTTGTTTGTTTTTTTTTAATAGAAGCATTTTAATTTGAAATATCCCCCCCCCCCCCCCATACCCATACCTAGATCCGTCCTTGACAGAGAGAGAGACAGAGAGCTGATCAAATAACCATGAAAGCCCTGCCTCTTGAACTTGGGTCTCGTTACACTCTCTAGCAAAGTGAATGCATCTCGCAGCGTAAATGTACACGTATGTATACACACCGGTAGGCGTGGTGTGGGAGCGACTGTGTCGACTAAAGCCGCGGCGGAAGAGCTTGTCGTCGACCACCTAATTGCACCGAGCACAAAAAAAAACTGTCGATACGACATACGGCATCAGAGGGTCCGCTGAAACGCAAGTCATAACTACATTGCAAAACTTTAGACCCCAGTGGTTTTTCAACCTTTTTCATGCCAGGGCCTATTACTATTTATGCTGTATTTTAGCCACAGACCACTGTTTGATGTAGTTTCTTGGAACTAAAAACTAAGGATTTTCAAGTTTGTGCCCACGATTTAGCAGCGATAACTGGCACAATGTTGGTCAAAATAACAATTCTTCTACATTTTCTAATTGTGTAGATTCTTGAACATGCAGGTGCTCACGTGTTTAAACATGCTTTAACTTTTGAGAGTGTAAATGTTTTGCCTCTTTGGAAAAAGAAACCAAATGGACCCGCACGGATCCATTTGGTTTCTTGTTGTGGTTTCTTGCTGTGGACCACCTGGAATCCTCTCAGGGACCACTGGTGGTCCCCAGACAAAATCGACACCAGGGCTGTGACAACTTCTTCCTACAGTATCTTGTCTGGCAGCCCGAAACTAAAGATGCAATTCAGCCAAAAGATATGGAGAGACGATAATGCTTTGTTTTGACATGAAACTACACTTAGTGGGGGCGGAAGAAAGCATGTATGCATTGTGTTTGCGGACGGGAGTGTGCAGAAGAAAAAGAACACATATCATCATACAGTGTTGAAAGTTGACAGACAATGAAAAACCCAGAGGGGTTGAAAAGGCAAAAAAAATGCAGCTATGTGGAGAATTGTGCAGGAAAATGCTGCCGTTTTTGTCCTGACTGCCAAACTAAGTGCTGCTATTTGTTTCTAAAAAGCTGTATCCTCTGTTATAACATATACAGTACATACTGTAACAACATGACATACTGTAGCTGTTTACAAACGTGCTGTGCCAACTCTATATACTTTTCACATTTTCAGTGTTTTTTAAAATTTTGTTTTTCTGCATCATGCGGAAAAATGCCGCCGTTTGTCCCAAAGAGGCAAAACTTTGATGCTATTTGTTTCAACAAAAATAAGTGGGGAAACAAGAAAAAAGCTCCTTGACCTGTTCTAAAACAATGCAATGTGAAAAATCAGTATTTGTGACTTTAGCTTTGGCAGTGTCAACATTTGTTTTCTCCTGCCATTAAAGCTCCTAGTAATTGACTTGAAGTGAAAGTTGAATTGAAGTATAGCAACGTGACATAGCTGTTTACAAAAACGCTGCACCCTCCTTCAGCTGTATATATTGGTATTTGTGACACTTGCTTTGTGCAATGTACAGTAAACGTTCGCTTTCTCATGCCAATAAAGCGCCTTTGAATTGCTGAAACGATTGCTGCAAGAGCTATAAATTGTGATGTGCGTGGGGAAAAAAAAACAAGTGGAGTGCAAGTACAAGTGGTGGAGAAATAAGGAGATATAGGGCTCCAATTCTGTCACATGCTAAACCCCTTATCCCTTAACTTCTTGGCTTTATTTTACGGTTTTTGAAAAACATTTTTGAATAGTTCAAACTAGCCAGTCTGAGTCTACATTGACAGGTTGTGAGCTTGTAGACTGGCCATTTTAACTGTTCAAAAATGTTTTTCATAATAGCAAAAAAAAAAGGCAAAGAAGAAGTTTAGGGATAAGGGGTTTAGCGAGTGACTAAAATTGCCCCCCCGCCCATGCCTAGATCCGCCCCTGGTGTGCATGCATGCGCTCTCTGGAGCGGAGTTCCTCACCTCTCCGTTGAAGTCAGGGCTGTCTTCGGTCGTGGTGGTGCTGACCAGACCTCCCGTCGAGGCGCCATAGCGACGCATGTCTCCTCCTGACCCCTTATTTTCCGTCCGTCCACTCCTCGGTCCTCTCTCTCTCTCTCTGTCGACCACCGTGTCCCTCCCTCCCTCCCTGCTGCACTCCCCTTTTCCTCTCACTACACTTCTCCCTTCCTGAGTTTCCTTCGCTCAAAAAGCTCCCATACACACACACGAGGGCAAAGACCACCACCACCTGCCCTCACCACCTCCTCCCCCTCCCTACGCCGCTCTTCTTTCCCCCACTTCCCACTTAGTTCACACTAGTCCCACCAAGGAGGGGAAATTCCACATGTATGTCACTGCGTTGGAATCCTTGATATATCCGAGTTCTGCACAGCACACACAACAACAAGGAGGAAGGCTCCCTTCTCTCTCTCTCTCTCTCTCACTGATATACTCCGCTGCAAAGAAAGAAAGAAGAAAGAAAGAAAGAAAGAAAGAAAGAAAGAAAAAGAAAAAGAAAGAAAGAAAGTGAGGCACTAGTCCGGCACTGCTCCTCCCGTTCCACAGAGAGTAGAGGAAAAAAAAGAGCTCAGTGCGCACAAACACACACAGAGCTCTGACGGACTGTCAGCCCTGTCTGTCACTGTCCACAGCACAGCACAGCAGCAGCAGCCTCCTCACGCTCACGCTAGTTAGTTTGTCTGCCGCGGGTTGGGTGAGTGCCACCAACCTTGAATGACAGGCCCTGTCTGTCTGTCTGTCTGTCTGTCTGTCACTCTAGTCACTCAAGAAACCGCCCACTCTCTCTCTCTCTCTCTCTCTCTCTATCTCTCTATCTCTCTCTCTCTCTCTCTCTCTCTCTCTCTCTCTCTCTCACACACACACACCCTCCTCTCTCCAGAGCCGTTGAGTAGAAGAGTTGGCGACATTGAAGCGTCCAGACACCGAGCGCTGCTACTCACTTGAGCGCTGTCGTGCAGCCTGAAAGAGGGACAAGCTGGAGTTGGGAAATGTTTTTTGTACTACATTCGACACGCTATAGATCGTGTTTGTTTTCAGCAGGGATGCACATTGATTCGGTAGCATCTTCATTTTTCTTTTTTTTTTTTTTTCTTTTTTATTCCACGATTTTGTAACCCATTTTTTCACCCAGTGCCAATTCCTAATGTGATCCTGGGCTCTACACACCCTCCACCAACCTGGGGAGGCAGCGGACTGGCCTCATGCTTCCTTCAATGCATGAGGAGTCCAAGCTGCCATCTTTTCACCTGACAGGGGGGAGTTTCCCTGGTTGGACGTAGCGCGTGGAAGGAACACGTTATTCCAACCAGTTCCTTTTTTTTTCCTTTTTTTCCACATTTTTTTTTTTTTCAAAAATAATGCATTTCCTCCCACATCCAGTCCAGGCACTATTTGCCTATCTAGAAGAGCCCGCATTAGACCGGCACAGTAACAACTATATTCTCTTTAATGTTTATACAAACCAGCCTAGAATAAAAGAGATATACGATTGTTAAAGCTGGGCTGTTGCCTGAGTCTAATAATGCATTTCTGTCCAGGCACTATTTGCCCGTATTTGTTGTCCCCTTTTGTCCATAGAAGTCTATGTAGAACACTGGTTTTCAATCAGTGGTCCCCAGCTAAATGATGGAGAGTTGGTTAACCAGATGTAACTCTTGGAGCGCGTAAACATGAAACCAAATGGATTCATGTTTACGCTCTCAAGAGTTAACATTTTCTTAACTGTTTTGTTTCCAAAATTAAGCCTGGTATTGTGGTACAAAAGCAAAATAAATCTTTAGCTGTGGGGTCTGTGGGGCTAAAATGTCCTCAAATGGTGGTCCATGGCTCAAATGCTGAATAAACAGTAGTAATAGGTCAGCCCTATGAAGTGAACAGAGTTGTCGCAACGCTGTCTATACTCTCTCTCTCTCTCTCTGTCTCTCATGCATTCCCACCGGACCAGTCGAGCGACATTATAGTATACCTGCTCTCCGGCTCCAATCCTCCTCCTCCTCCACCTCCCATTCTTGCCTGCGGAGGAGCGTAGCCTTTTTCTTATAGGGCGGGGTCCTCTTAAACCTGGGTGACAACAGCGGGGACATGGGACACACAGGTGGAGTCAGATAATGGAGGAGCAGGAGGAGGTATTGGTGTCACTCACAAGGAGGACACCCAGTTACAACCAAAATTCCTATTGTAGCGTGTATACAGTGTATATATTTGGACCAGGTCACTCCCAACCCCCTCCCAGTTCAATGACCGATTTGTAACACAGAGAGAGAAAGAGAAAGAGAGAGAGATAGGAGCTCATTAAAGGGTAAATCCACCCATTTTAAACATTTTACTAATTAATATACTTTGTTGTGTGGACATGATAAAACGTTTCCCCTCCATTCTGTGTTTCCTAGAAATGGAGGTCTGAAAAAAACATGGTGAAACACAACTTGATGACATCATGAAGTTATGTTTTACCATGTTGATAACTTTTTCTTTTAATACCTTTTTTCCTGGGAGTGTACAAATGTGAACAAAATGGATCTGCTAGGGTCCATTTGGTTCACATTTGTGCACTTCCAGGATTTTTTTGAAAATGGGTGGATACCCCTTTAATGTGTTTAACTCAAAGGCAAACTAACATATTCTGGGATTAATTTTTAACCACTCTGAACGCAAGCGAACTCTAGTTGAACATTTAGTGAAAATAGCCCAATCAGTGTTTTATTAATTTTGCAATGGTCAGCTACTTTCGTCTTAAGATATGTAGCCCGGGGGTTAATTGGAGCATTTGTTGATGGGAATAATAACCCCCCGGGGCTCCAATAATAACCCCCGGGGGTTATTATTCCCATCAACAAATGATAGCGTCTTATTAGTGGTTTTAAAGGGAGAGATTAAGGGCTGTAAAACAATCTCCTTGCAGCTGTCAGGGCCTGGCAGTGTAAACAGACTAATTGCACGCACATAACACGTCTAACCTGTTGGACTAATACAATTGTATAATTGTCCTCGTAGTAAATAGCAGAGGCTGCAGGGTCTGCGCGCCTCTTTAAACCTCGGAAGCATAGGTGAAAATGTCTGTCCAGGGCCAGAACAGGTGCAGGCGTTTTTAAAACTTGACTCCGGTAATTTGTGGGGGCGTCTCGATAGCACAGTGACCGCATGAGCATCTGCTGTTGCCGTACCACGACTGATGAATTATATATTGTATACCGATGGTGGTGGGAGATAATGATAGGCATAGGAGGCTCTCTGACTAAGTATTTGCCAACACTACTGGTTTTATTTACTGTTGTACTGTTTCTGTTTTGGATATGGAGAGTCTATGGGGTGTGGTTGTTATTAAAATTTATAATATTCAAATTTGTCTTCCTTTGTCTTTTGGGTTATTTGTAAAAAAGCTTTTGAGTCAAAAGGCCCATTGGAAAAAGCACCAATTTCTGTGACACACTAAATATCATCCCCCTCCCCCAATTTTTTTTATACCAGGGCCCACTATTTATTCAGCATTTAGGCCACCATTTGATGACATTTTAGCCTCACAGTACCCAAAAGTAAAGATTTGTTTTTTTTTTTACCACAATTGGATTTGAGAAACATACAGATCAAAATGACTATTAATTAATCTTCTACATTCTCTAGTTGTGTAAACTTTGTTTCATGTTCACACTCTCAAAGAGTAACATCTGGTTAACCAACTTTCCATCATTTAGCCTGGGGACCACCTGAAACCCTCTCAAGGACCACCGGTGGCGCAGAAGTGAAAACCATGCAGACCTACAATATACTCAATGAACTGGTGGGTGTGGTCACATAAAAACACAATGTGAACACTTCCAGTACACGTTTTTTGTTTCTAGTATAATCATCATGTTTTAAGGGGTCAGGGGTCACCTCATAAACCTTACAACATCCCATTATACCCTTTAATTTTAATGACTGCAATTGGCTGCAATTGTCAGTGGTGGTGGAAAGTAAAAAAAACGTACAATTTTGGCGTGTCTTTTTTAACTGCACTTGAATATTTCATATTTCAAGTAGTTGAAATGTAAAAGGCAAAAGTAAGGATGCCATAATGTTTTTATATGCTCTGAAAAAAAGACCTCATGCATGAATGAACAAACGGAACAGGCTACAGCTATTGCCAAACTTTCTGGACCACAAACAGCCTTTATGTGTACAGTTACTACAGTACCTATTTGTGTAAACAACCTTTACACAAATGGGTTGGTCACTTCCAGTGATGGGCAGTAACTTGTTGCTAAGCTACGTTACTTAACTACATTTTACCGTAGCTTGTAGTGTAGCTTACTACATTTGTTCTGGGAATAGCTTGTAGTGAAGCTACACTACTTGTTTCGAGTAACAAGGAGTGTAGCTTACTACATTTTCCCACACACATTTTAGAATTCTGCCCATTTTAATGGGTAGAAAACCTCTAATATACATCTCAAAACTTAAGACATGCCACCATCCTATGTTCAAACCCACACCTAGATTATTATTATTATTATGATTTTTATATTATTATTATTATTTAGAAAGTTGTACATTAAGTTGAAATATATATTTATGTAACAAGCTACTTCTGTCGTGTAGCTTGCTACAATTTTCTGGGGATAGCTTGTAGTGTAGCTTAGCTACATTTTTTCGAGAGTAACAAGTAGTGTAGCTTACTACATTTTCCCAGTAACTTGCCCATCACTGGTCGCTTCTGCAATACTATTAGAAAAAGATAGTCCTCCAATCTGACAGCGCAATAATATTCCAAACTGGCAATTTTTCACTGAATGTTCATGCCAACATGCCCAGAAATTAGAAACACACTATTTTTAGGATTTGTTAAAAGATGAGGGAAAGACATCTCAGCATACATCTTCCCTTTGTCCAGCCTGGATCATGTTTTCTGAGGACATGCATTCCTGAAATTCCACATGTCCGTCATGCTGCTGTTCACTTTTAGCAGAAACCAGAGGAGAAAACGGACCCACAGCAGCCTGTCAAAGGACTGCATTGTCTCCCAACTGAGACCAATACTGATACCAACCAACGCTAATAACAATATCAATACTAGTGGTACCAATACTGATGTAAATGTGGCTCTGGGGCAATCGTTCCAAACCCTTTCATCATGTCCAGGACCCCCGAATTATTACTTATCCCTGGAAGTAAGGATCCTCTTGGAACACCCTTGCAAAAAAGAGATTTCAACTTTGTAGTACTTTGATTTTTTTTAAATAAAAATAAAAATATATTTTGGGCATGTCTTTCAAAAATGCATTTACTGCATTTTTTTATATTTTTTTTTCAGGGTTAAAGGTCAAAGGTTTAGGTTTTTATTTTGTGTGTGTTAATTTCATCCTCTGTGGAGGGTATTTATATTCAAATATCATGACCAATGGCAATGATGTTTATGTGAAAAAATGAAAATAAACCAAATTGCTGCAAAATTTGGCAGCAATCGGAAGAACGGTGCCAGAGAAAAGGTGTGCACAGACGCTGCCTAAGGGTGGCGCGATAACAGGCCGTTGTGGAAAATGGAAAATCATTAAAATTGAGTTATTACACACCGAGTTATTATTAATAACTCTGAGAAGAACGTACAAATGTACAAATCTAACTTCTGAGATACACACCTATAAGGGTCCATATGGTTCCATTTGTACAAACCCATTGGGTTCCAAACTATCATTTAGCTGTGGAGGGACCCCCTAGAACTCCCGTCGAGGACCACCTGGGGGTCCCCGGACACCACTTGTGGGAACCACGGCTCTATAACCTGAAGGAGGGCTGTCTCAGGACAACATGACAAAAAGAGGGAATTACGACGGCTGTATGAAGTTAATCAGTAACCACACATCAAACAAAAACAGAGAGAAAATGTGGATATTTACTCCTGCAATCAGAGCGCCGCGGCCAGCTGAACACCCAGTTGGACCTCTGCCCAAAAAAAAAAAAAAAACACCATGTCACGTGTGCTTCCTGTTCACCCTGGTGCACATGATGTCAACTTCCTGTCTGTCTGTCTGCCTGTGTGTCCAGTCCTGTGTTTTGGGGTGGATTTTTGGGGATTGACAGTAAATTTAGATTTTACTTTTAGTCCTAGTCTTTGGAATCAACTTTTTGAATGACTCTTTGGAATCATTTTTGTTATTGGCATTTAAAGAGACTCCGCCATGATTTTTTGAATCAAAATGTTGCCTTTTAAATAGCTTTTTATGCACTCTGTAGCCTAAACAACCACTAAGTATTGTACCACTAGTATTGTATTTTCTCAAGTGTACCATTCGGCTGCAGTACCAGAAATGTCACACAAAAACAATTACCGTATTTTCCACACTATAAGGCGCACCGGATTATAAGGCGCACCTTTTAGAACTGTTTTCATATGTAAGGCGCACCGGATAATACGGCGCAGAGAATAGAAACTACTACAGTTAACATAGAAGATACTGCAGTCGAACGATCCATATATAAGGTGCACTGGATTATAAGGCGCAGTGTGGATTTTTGAGAAAATTAAAGGCTTTTAGGTGCGCCTTATAGTCCGGAAAATGTGGTATATTTAAATATCTGAAATATTTTCAAATATTAAATAATATTTCCAAGAAACTTGGAATAAGACAATGTGAAGCATTATCTCTCCTAAATTGTGAAGACAAACTTGAAAATCCTTAGTTTTGGGTCGGAGAGACTAAACGCAACATCAAATGGTGGTCTCTGGCTAAAATGCAGAATAAATAGTGGGCCCTGCTATGAAAATAGCTGAAAACCCAGGACTTAAAATCAACAATCCTATGTCTGTGTTTCACTCTCCCATGCATACTGTATGTCAGCAGGTGGTGTGACTATACAGTATATTCACCTTTCTGTGTGTATAGCAGAGGCGGATGTAACATTTCCCAACTGGGGGGGCAGGAGAAAATGGTATGGGTGTGGCTTCTTCATGAAGCCACACCCATACCATTTTCAGTTACAGGACTTTTATTAGTCAAGTAAAGCATCAATAATAACATCAGTTGTTGTTGAAGTTGCAACAGACACGCAGCATGCATAAAGCTAAAGGTCTGACTCAGAGTTTTCTGTTTTCAATGATGAAATGCTGTTGGTTTAGAGGTGACAGTAGTAGTGCACTTTAATTTGAAATATCTTGGGTTGTTTTGCAAATCGTGCTTGGTGGGGCAGTCTGGGCATTTAGGGGGGCATTGCCTCCCCCCCATGCCCATGCCTAGATCCGCCCCTGGTGTATAGGTTATGATGAGGAGGTTTGTGATGCGTCGATCCTGTTTCTACGCAGGCCGGTCTTACGAGAAGAGCCTGTTTCATACAGTATATAGAGCACACGACTTCACTCATGACCTTCTAATTCCTTTATGCTGACATAATAATGCCCAGCCTACACACTGTGACGGTCACACCGTCTGCTATGACTGATGAGTTGGATCCAGACCAAAGAAGTGCCGCAAAGAACAGTGCTAACACGGCCATGCAATGTTGGAACATGGTGGTAAACAAGTAGGAGTGCCTATTGTCCATTCACTGAACTATTTGTCTTGTATTGAGTTCTGCATTGAGATCAAAATGTACTGTAAATCTCAATCAATCAAAATTAAATAAAACACACACACACACACACACACACACACACACACACACACACACACACACACACACACACACACACACACACACACACACACACACACACACACACACACACACACAGTGCCCCCTGTTGGTAGGCTAAATATAGAGACATAGGGACATAGGGACGCAGGGACCCAGATGGAAAAGATGTGCCACTTTCAAGAGTGCGAACTCTTGAAAGTGGCACCTTTCATATAATTGAATAAAGTTAATATAAGATCCATAGTATTACTTTGTAAAGTGAAACATGTATAATTCATGGAATTCCTAAGAATAATATATGACATGCAAAACAGAGTTCGCATATATATATATTTTTCCCCATAGTTGTGTGCTTTACACACAAATCCACACAGGGATTGCAGCAGGAACAATGCAAGGCATAACCAGCAGATCGGGAGCAATTTGGGGTTCAGTGCTGAAGGACACTTCGACTGTTCGTAGATGGGTAGATGGATCTGTAGTATTCTTTCCAATTATTTGGGGGCCCGCTTGCAAACTTCTCCCAGCCAACCCCTGGGCAACGACTCAAATCCAATTACCCTATTGGCCTGAATATAAGACTATGTTTTTTTCCCTAATGGAAATATCCCAAAAATGAAGTCGTCTTATATTCAGGGCTATACAATTTGACATTCAATGTTCTTTTTTCTGTAAATGGGTCTTGAAAAATGAGGGTCGTCTTATAAACGAGTCGTCTTATATTCGGGACAATACGGTACTTACATTACTTCTCTCTGCTACATCTCTGATCCAAATATTGTAGGTTTGCTTCACTACATTTATTTTAAAACTATATTACTACAATGTAATATTGTATTCCAGATTTTTGTACATAGTAGGGAAAAAAAGTATTCAAAGTAGCAAGGGGAACTTTCCCCCACCATTGTTTTAGGAGTGTCTCACTCTGCGCCATATGGTTGAGGTCAGAGCCATCTAGTGTCAGAGTTGTAACATTGAGGGGTCAGAAACTGAGTACTCATGCACCACCCTGGGCAAAAGGTGCGTTTTTTAGACTGTGAGCGTTAGTTGTGGAATTTACTGTATTTACAGTCCCCAGAGAAACAACCCTGTTCAGTCCTCACTAGCGACTTGACTTGTTCACTCTTATTTTCAGAAAAAATGATTCCAACGAACAAAGCAGTTATAGAAGTGTGCAAAGTTCAGTGTGCAAAAAAAAAAACATATTTTAAACATTTACAGCAGCTTTGCGAGCACAAAGGGAAAAATAAAATGTTTGCTGGCCCCTATGAAGTCAGCAGCATTGTTGCAACCAGTCTCTGTGTATCCTCTATGGCTCTGGTTCAGGTATGTGTATTGTTCCATGACCACATGGAGCATGCAGGCTGTTCGAGCTGATACTGTGGGACCTCTGTGGGAGGACACTGTACTTCCTACAGTCCACAGCAACATCCTGACACACTGCTAGGCTCTGCTTTTGTGGCTGCAGTACAGTACAGTACACAAAGTACAGTACACACTGCATTTTATGTCATGAAAGGTGCTACACCATATTATCATTATTTTCACACTTTCAGAGTAACTTCGCCCAATAACGACCGGCCTCCTCTCCAGGGCCGGACCTAGGCATGGTCATGGGGGGGGCAATGCCCCCCTTAAATGTCCTGACTGCCCCAACAAACATGATGGCATGCAAAACCACCCAAATCTGAGAGATATTTCAAATTAAAGTGCTTATATTTTAAATCATTTGAAACACTACTACTGCTACTTTGTGGCACCACTAAACCAACAGCATTTCATCATTGAAAACAGAAAACTCTCTGAGTGACCTTTAGCTTTATGCATGCTGTGTGTCTGTTACAACTTCAACAACTGATGTTATTATTATTGATGCTTTGCTCGCCTAATATAAGTCCTGTGACCGAAAATGGTATGGGTGCGGCTTCATGGTTTGGGGGCAGGGTCAGACTGGCCATAGGGAGTACCAGGAGCTCTCCCGGTGGGCCGCGGCCATAGGGGGCCACTAGGCGGCGCTAAAATATTAACAACAATACAGGTGTGTATTGTACTTGTATCAATAAGTGACAAATAAGCCCTGTTCTATCTTGGATCCTTTTGCCACCATCATTCGTGTGAGAGCAGCAACGGCTTGTGTAGGTCTGTTGATTATTTTGTTTTGGGCCGGTCTAGGCCAAATTCATGCATGAAATGACCGGGATGAATTTTTGTCCCAGTCCAGCCCTGTTTGGGGGCGATGAAGCCGCCCCCATACCATTTTCACCTGCTCTCCCCGAATTTGGAAATGTCACATCCGGCCCTGCTCCTCTCCACTGAATGTTGCAACCAACAACAATGCATGCCGTAAGTCTGGCATCATCACAGCAGCATTTTAAACAACCCGTGTTTTGTCACCCATTTGTCATTTGTCATTTCCGATTGACAGGAGGAACTCCACTCCTGGGTCAACTGATGGACACACAGATATTGTCTCAGTGACATAAACAACTACAGTATAAACAGTGTAGTCTATTGTGTACTGTGACGAAACTGAGTCACACTAATGGCATGATGCGTCGCCTCACAAACTGGTTGTTTGACTTCTGGGAACCTCGTCAGGTGAGAGAAGGATATCGTCGCTGTCGGATGGGAACCTCGTACGCGCCATTTTTAGTATTGTTTTTAAATATTTTTTTTTATCCTGTTAAGACCTGAAACCAGTTCTACAAAATGTCGTTTTAAAACGGGGGTGGGCAATTATTTTTCCCAAGGGGCCAAATGAGATGCATAAAATATTGTGGAGGGCCAAGACTAAAGGCTGAACTAAAGTCTGTGTAATATATTTATATTATATTTATATTATATTTATTATAATTTCATTTCAAGACGAAAGTAAGAGTAAGACCAAACTTTTTGATACCGGGGCCCTGTATTCATTCAGTATTTGAGCCACAGAGGACCACTATTTGATAACATTTTAGCCGCACAGACTAGACCAAAATAAATATTTCTTTTGTTTTTGTTCACAATACCAGGCTGGATTTGTGAAACAAAACAGGAAAACATCTTTTACATTATATGATTGTGTAGATTTTAGGTAATTCAGATTTTAGATGATGAATACTTTAACTCTTGAGAGCGTAAACATGGAACCAAATGGACCCGCAAGGGTCAATTTGGTTTCATGTTTACGCTCTCAAAGAGTTACATCTGGTTAACCAACTTTCCATATTGAACTGGAACTCTCTCAAGGACCACTGGTGGTCCCCGGGCCGATTTGGCCCCCGGGCCGCATAATGCCCAGGTATGTTCTAAATGTCAACATTGCTACATTCAAACCTATTGTTCGCTATTGTGTTGCCCTAAGCGTTCTGATACTTTTGTGGTTAAGTTAAGTTCCCTTCGGGAAGGAACCATTATTTTGAGTTCCATTTTGTGTTTTGTTTATTGTCTTTATTTTCTTAGTTCACTTCAAGAGCCGGTTATTGTAAATATTTCCTATTCTAAACCTTAATTATTGTAATAAATATTTGCATATACTATTCGATCCTGGTTTCCGTTTCTCCTTTGTTGCATCCCCTGATTACCCCTAGACATATGGGTTTGTAACAGGGTCATAACAGTGGGGTCCTTCTTCTATGGTGGTCCTATCGTATCGGTGAAACTGTTACCGACAGAATTTTTAAAAATGCACAGTGCACACTCCTAGCTGCTACTATAGTCACTCTACTTCAAGGGTTTTCAACAGTTGGTCCAGGGACCACCAGTGATCCCTGAGAGGATTCCAGTTGGTCCCCAGGCTAAGTGATGGAAAGTTGGTTAACCAAATGTAACTCTTTGAGAGCGTGAAAATGAAACCAAATGGACCCTTGCGGATTCATTTGGTTTCATTTTACACTCTCAAGAGTTAAAATATTCATCACCTGAATTAGCCCAAGTCTAGACAACCAGAGAATGTGGAAGATGAATGGACCTTTAGGTCTATATGTTTGACTGTTTTGTTTCTGAAATGCAGCCTGGTAGGAAAAAAAAAGTCTATTTTCATTCCAGCTAAAAACAAAACCGTTATCGGTTGCGAATTGGTTATCGGTGGTTGAACAGTATACCTCTTGTCGTATTGGTCATCGCACCCTACTTGTAATAATATATATAGTCAGAAGATTTGCAGACATTTTTCATAGCGCTGTGATCTTGTGCAGTGCAAAGATAATGGCACGCTGAACAATACGCAGTACACACGAGTATACCTAAAATGACACAAATGTTTACTTAATTTCCTTAATTTTGTGTGACACGGTGGAAATATGATGAAAATGACATAAAAAACTGAAAAGTTGAAATGTGGAGATACGAGGTTTCAATGAATTAATCCTGCCCAACAGCAACAGGTATGTTAGTTGTTGTATGTTGTTGTCATGGACAACCAAGTTTACACAACGACTTACTGTAACAGTTGTGGAATGTACAGTATATTGCTATTGCATTGTAGTATTGTTAAGATAAAAAAGGTGATATGTTATCTTGATGTCCTAGTACTCTACTATACAATATTAACAGCACATGCTCATGCTGTGTACATACTGCGTCCTGACTGCTATGTTAGGCCTTCGGCTTCTCATGCATGCAATTTTGCTTTGGGCTTTCGGTATTCCTGAGGCATTCCATTTGTTAAAGAGTAGACTAAAAACAATGGCAATAAGTTACTAAACAATTATTTGGAGTATTTAAGGTTCTTAACAGGCCTTAGAGAACGAACAAAAGTATGTTTTGTAGGCCATTTGGGTTGACAATTTCAACCAATTAGGACAGTGGAAACCAAATGGACCCTTGCGGGTCCGTTTGGTTTCATGTTTACGCTCTCAAGAGTTAAAATATTCACCATCTGTATTATCCCAAGTCTACACAACTAGAGAATGTAGAAGATTAATGGTCATTTTGATCTGTATGTTTGACTATTTTGTTTTCTCCGAAATCCAGCCTGGAATTGTGGAAAAAAGCAAAATAAATCTTTAGTTTTGGGATCTGAGGGCTAAAAGTCGCACCCATACCATTTTTGGTTACAGGACTTTTATTAGGCAAGTAAAGCATCAATAATAACACCAGCTGTTGTTTTAGTGGTGACACAGTTAGATCAGTCCCCAGTTAGTAGCAGTAGTAGTTTTTCAAATCCTTTTAAATATAGGCACTTTAATTTGAATATCGTGGGTTGTTTCGCATGCCATCGTGTTTGGTCAAACTTTGGTGGGGCAGACTGGACATTTAGGGGGGCATTTCCCCCCATGCCCTTACCTAGATCCGCCCCTGGGTTAAACATTGATGAACTTACTTGAACGAGGGACAGTCTTCTGTTCCATTATGTCGGTCTATTGACGTCTGGTCTGGGCAGAAATAAAGGCCAGCTGGCAGGAGCTTCAGTCCTACAATGAAACAACACAGAATTGTACAAACAGCCTCCCAACCTTGACAACTTTTATCATCCTCCATAACGCAGACATTTAGTACGACAACTTACAGTACAAGTAGGCCTCGTGCTTTATATTATTTGAGCTAGCACAGAATATTTCATATTAAGATATACCTTTGACCATATAGACCATAACTTTAGACTACCACTTCTTCTTAGGCTTCTTAGGCTGTTACGTCTTGGCTTTTATGTATGGAGAAGTTACACCCTGACATGATGGAGAGATGGACGCCAAAACACTACAAACTCTGAATGAAAAACACACGCCATATTGCTTTACTCCATCGTATACCCGATACTGCCGCTAGGGGGCAGCATAGCACCATGGATTGTTTTGCTGGGAACACTATTGGAAAATTCTAATTCAGTGGTTTTCAACCTTTTTCATAGGGCCCACTATTTATTCAGAATTTGAGCTACTATGGACCAGCATTTGATGACATTTTAGCCCCACAGACCCCCAAAACTAAATATTTATTTTGCCTTTGTCCACAATTCCAGGCTGGATTTAGGAGAAAACAAAACAGTCAAACATACAAATCATGAATGAGCATTATTTCTCAAGTTGTTTAGACTTATGGGCTAATTCAGATGATGAATATTTTAACTCTTGAGAGCATAAACTATATATTTCACCAAAACCAGAGCAGAACTCCCACCATAGGACTCTGGACTCTTTAAAGGGGAATTCCACCCATTTTCAACATTTTTTCTTCAACATTTTGTACGCTCTCAGAAAAAAAAAGAAGCGTCTAAAGAAATCCATTAACATGGTGAAAATACATCTTGATGATGTCATCAAGATGTTTCATCATGTTAATGATCTTCTTCAGACCGCCATTTCTTGGGAACACAGAATGGGGGAACTTTTTTTTTTTTTTTTTTTAATCATATCCACCCAGCACCTATAGGGTATACTAATAACATAATATGTTTTCAACATTCTAATATTATTAGAATGTTGAAAATAGGTTTGAAATTTGAATTGAAATTTAGAGTACCAGTGCTGTAGTTGTAAAAGAAAGAAAGAAAGAAAGAAAGAAAGAAAGAAAGAAAGAAAGAAAGAAAGAAAGAAAGAAAGAAAGAAAGAAAGAAAGAAAGAAAGAAAGAAAGAAAGAAAGAAAGACTCACTCCTGGGAGTATTATGGACCTTGTAGGGTCAACTAAATGAACACTGTGGGACTTCACTGTGCAACTGCTTCACGTTCCAAAAGTCAATCTGCATGATAAGTCACTGAAGCACAGCGAAGGAATGCCAAGAATGGTCACCTTGCAACAGGCCTCTCCTAGTCCCATACAGTCATGCACAGCATGAGCCCCCATTATAGTTTACTGCTTGGCTTGACACAGAGGAAGAGGATAGACAGATAATGCCTTCTTCAACATTCAGCAGGTTGATCTGTGTTGTTCAAATGGGACACAATGACAAACAAACCACCAGGTCATGACCTCAGAACAACAATAGCCCACGGCCCAGCCCTCCCTGGAGAGGTCCTTTCAAGCCTGTTCTCTGGCTGCATTCAACTGTAAAAACCCAACCCCCACCATACTATAACAGTGGCTTTTCAACCTGTTTCATATCAAGGCATTATTTATCATGGCATTTGGCCCACCACAAACGGACCACTATTCAATGAGGTTTATAGCCTTTCTGACCTAAAACTAAAGAATAGTTTGGCTGTAGCCTATTTTGACTTGGTCTACAAGCTTTTTTTATACATTTTTTATCCCACGATTTTGCAGCCCATTTTTTCACCCAGTGCCAATTCCTAATGTGATCCTGGGCTCTACACACCCTCCACCAACCTGAGGAGGCAGCGGACTGGCCTCATGCTTCCTTCAATGCATGAGGAGTCCAAGCTGCCTTCTTTTCACCTGACAGGAGGGAGTTTCCCTGGTTGGACGTAGCGCGTGGAAGGAACACGTTATTCCAACCAGTTCCTGTCCCCTCCATCAGGCGCCCCAGCTGGCCAGGGGGAGGCAGTTTAAAGTCCAGGATTACAGCATGTTTTTGTGAGGGTATCTACCCTAGGGGACACGGGGAGAACATGCAAACTCCACACAGAAAGGCCCTATCACCAACCCCGCCTCGGGTATGGGCACTGATGACCAGAGGAGCAGACATGCCGCCAGCACCCACAGCAGCATCCCTAGCAGGAATCGAACCCAGGACCTTCTAGCTGTGAGGCGACAGCACTAACCACTGTGCCACAGTGCTCCCTGGTCTCGGGTGATTTGGAAAACCCTCTGGTGCATGATGCACATGAGGGTGTGCACATGTGCACACGTGCACATTATTATTATTATTGGGTTGTTATTGCATATGTAACAATGTATAAATCTCGAGAGCATAACATGAATTTTGAAAACACATTTGGTTTGGTTAAAGATGGGCATTTGGTATAGTAAGTTAGCAACGCTCCATATGATTTAGCTGGGGACCACCTGGACCACCAGGACCACTGGTAGAAATCTGGATGTCCATCTACAGTATTCTATCTGAACACCAGCTAGGGATGCAGATATTTCTCACACAGATTGAAGACAGGCTGCAAACTCAAACTCCATGTATTTCATAATATTGCAAAACAGAAATGTTAACCATACTGTTCCATTCTTTCTGAGGGAAGTATTAGGACTGAAGCACATGAAGAGTAATCACTACATTCATACATAAATGCAATCTGTAGCCTACAAGATACAGTCAAGCACAGCCATTGCGATCACGGAAAAAAAAAATCTGTGTTCAGTTCTAATCAGTGTGTTCAGTTCAGTTCTAATCAAAAATTCTGGATTAAATAGGTTAATAATCAATTAATCGCGATCGAATCAGTTATTCTGTTAGTTGTCAAGTATATTAGTAATGGATTAATCAGTTCATCAACTAATCACTGAGGTTTTTACCCGTTTTCGCACTTAACTATAGTTTTTCAACAAATTCCACCCATTTTAAACATCTTACTTTCATTAATTAATATACCTTAGAGATGTTGTGGACATGATAATAACATAGTTCTGTGTTTCCTTGAAATGGAGGTCTGAAAAAAAATCATTACTTTTGTGTTTCAAATGGAGTGTACAAATGTGGGACTCGAGTGGGTCCATTTGGTTCACATTTGTACACTCTCAGGAAAATTTTGAAATGGGTCGAATTCCTCTTTAAGGGGATAGCTAAATAAGAGGCATAATCTGATTAATCGATAATTAATTGGTTAAATAGTCGCTCAATGAATCGATTGTGAAAATAATCGTTAGTAGCAGCCGTAGTTTAAATCATCAAAAAGCGGTAAAAACAAACAGTTCAAATCATGGTAAGGGGTAAAATGACATGAACATTAAAGGGTTACAGGGGAATGGGGAAGTCACTAGGAGTGATCATTTCCTTTTCCTTTGACATGCTGAAAGGTGGATTTTCAGGCCTGTTTTAAAGGAAGCCCAGGGATTTACTCTTTTTGAGAGAGGGATACTCTTTGAGCTTTAGAATAAAGTGGTACAAGTAGGACAGCTAGCATCAGTCAGTCCTATAGTAGAGACTGAATATGATCAACATTTAAGCCTGACCCAAGGCCTGTTGAATTACATTCAGAAAGTATAAAACTTAACTTACGTCAAGTGCTCATCGGCCACACACATACACACGCACGCACGCACACACACTCCCTGTGGAGCCTTCTACTGACTTACTACTGTATGTCAGATGTTTGCTGTGCGGCTCCCTGAAAAAGTTCAGTAAAACATGGGACCCTTTCGTTAGACATTTTAATGAGCTCGGACTCCCTAATATTTCTGACTGATTGTACAGTCATTTACAGTGTGGTGGAGGATCTACTAGGCTTATAAGTAGTTCAGTAGTTTTATAAATATACATATGTTTGTGTATAATGCAACTATATCTTTCTTAATTTCTTTCTCCTCTTTTCTTGTGGGGGGGGGGGGGGGGGGGGGGGGACAACTCTAGAAATTGAAGATGACAGGCATTTGAGATTAACTAAGGATAACTTTATTGTATTCTCAGCAGGAACGTTTAAGTATCAGCATTAAAACATTAAAAACATGTACAGTATAGAATATAGATACAGAGAGGTAGTGGGAGGATTTTCTTCTCAAATCCACTCTCTCTCCCCCTTCACAGGCAAACAGACTCGGATGCAATTCAACAATATAAGCCAAAAAAGAAGAGTGCAAAAATTATCACAGTGTAGCAATAATAAAAGGATCGATTGTCAGAACATTTCATCGGTAAAAGTTCCATCATAGAGTTAAAACTTGTCTGATGGGAGAAGGACAGGATAGGATTCTTCACATAGGAACTTAAGAACAGTGGTTTTCCCACCTCCAAATAACACTAAGGTCTTAATGATAATATAGCATTAATATATATCAGTGGTTTTCAACCTTTTTTTGATACCAGGGTTCACCATTTGTTCAGCATTTGAGCCACTACATACCACCATTTGATGACATTTTAGCCCCACAGACGCCAAAACTATAGATTTATTTTTTTTTGTCCACAATTCCAGGCTGGATTTGGGAAACAAAACAGGTAAAACATACAGGTCATTTTGGTCTGAATCTTCTAGTTGTGTAGACTTGGGCTAATTCAGATGATGAATATTTTAACTCTTGAGAGCGTAAAAAAAAAAAAAAATCATTTTTACGTTCTCAAGAGTTACATCTGGTTAACCAACTTAGCTGAGGCCCACCTGGAACCCTCTCAAGGACCACTGGTTGAAAATCACTGATATACTGTATATATTTATAAAAAAAAATCGTCACGGTATTTCCTTTCTTTAAGTATTAAGTCGAGAGGCTTAATAGCGATACATGATAGCCAGAGTTCGGGAGTCTATATCCCTGTTCGTTCTCTTTAAAACCTTGAAAAAACTAAGATCGTAACTTAAAAATTGTAGCTTAAAAGTGTACTATGTTATTTTCCACTGATCCAAGACGGATATTAAATCGATTGAGAAAGCACATGGATGCTCTCAGGTTTACTGTACAATATATACTTTGTTGTATCACAACCGACGTACAGTAAAATCAGGCATAATGTGTCGCCTCGTGTTCACAGAGGCTAATTTCAAATACACATGAGGTTTACGACAAAATAACGACGACAACACAGGCTTCCAGTATGGTTCAACATTAACACTGTTCATTGAAAAATATAGTGTAAAATATAGCTATAACTATTCTTCTAACATTGTAACCTGTTTCCAGTAAGAAGATAATATTCACTTAAGGAGATTAGACTTCATTATGTGCTGTTTTTGTAAAGGTAACAGAGGCAACATTAGTGTGTACAAACGCTGTGTTTGTAAACAGATTTGTTAAAAAACAAAAACAAACAGAATCTAGTGCCACCTCGCCTCCACTCTATTGGCTCATTATGAGGCTGCTGCGCTGTGATAGGCTAAAACGCTGCCTCACCCAACCCCCCTCCCCTTTTCCTGAGCCCCGACGATTGATTTGTCTTTCTGGATCATCTGCAGGACAAAAGCAAGTCTCTGTCTGCAGTGAAACAGCTGCAGCACCAAAGTAGAAGCCACGTAGAGTGGGAAAAATATAGCTACTGTTTAGATTCTTGGCTAAAAAGTTGCCTCTATTACCTTTAAAGGGGACTTCCACCCATTTTCAACATTTTTTTCTGAGAGTGTACAAATGCAACCAAATGAACCCTAACAGGTTCATTTGGTTACATTTGTACGCTCTCAGAAAAAAGAAGCGTCTAAAGAAATCCATTAACATAGTGAAAATACATCTTGATGATGTCATCAAGATGTTTCACCATGTTAGTGGTTTTCTTCAGACCTCCATTCCTTGGGAACACAGAATGGGGTAACTTTTTTATCATGTCCACCAACACCTCTAGGGTATACTAATGACATATTAGAATGTTGAAAATGGGTGGAGTTCTTCTTTAAGATCACCTAACCTGCTAGATTTTAAGGAAAGATTTTAAGGAAAAGAAAAGTTCATTCGAGTAGTGCTGCAAGTACTGCGATCGATTACAATACAAAGCCGGTTCCAGTATACTCAGGAATACTGTAACTTATTACCGTTACCCACGTTAAGAATTACTAGTCAAAACATGGTATATACTGTATATATATAATATATAAAAATGTACAAAATCCCTCCTTCAAAGTTCCCTAAAAAACGATTGCCCTTCACTTTACGCCAGCCTTTGACACAATCCACCATAAAATAATAAATTAGAAAAAATATATATATATTGTGGCTGAACCTGTTTCAGTCCTGGCATTCTGCACCTTTGTATTTGAACACAACAAACAAATAAAAAAGGATATTCAAACGATAGCTTCTAGCATATTATGTGATATACAGGTATACGATGTGTGACTTCAACATATTTGATAGGCATTAAAAAGTAGGAGTTAACAATTTCATATGTTTAAAAAGGTAGTACTGGTTACGCTATTTACAGTGCATTAGAGGCTGCAGTTTACTAATGCTAAGACTAATCACAGGCTGAAAACAGGTACTTCAGTGAAAAAAAGAAATTGGATAGATTAACCCATTTCAATCAGATTCTACAAAACATTCGGTCTGAAAGAACATCGAAAGATTTGTGCTGCATTGTCACAATTTCCCTCCAAAAATAGCAGGTGTCGAGCCGCGAACACCTGCTATTTTTCAATGAAAGTTAAAACACCACAAGTACAGTACGGAATGGGGTAAGACATTCTTCTGTGTCTTTGTTATCTTGGGCTTGCAAAAAAAGAACACAGATGAGGATGTTTCAAACTAAAACGACATGCTGCAAGTGTCTTTATGCACTAAAAGGATAATTCAATCTACCTTGATTCCTGTGACAGGATACATAATGTCCTTGATTTATTTACAGATGTCCCCTTTTATACATTTCACCCTGAGGTCCCCCTTCCTCCAATGCAGTCTGCAATGGTGCAGGTTGTCTTCATTCTAATGCAGGTATTTTGTAGCTCCAAACTGACTTTTTTCATATCAAATCAAACTACACACTACCAAGATAACTGGACCACTATGTGATTTTTAAAAACTTAGCTGGCACCCGTGCGAAAGGAGTTTCAACCTGAGTGATTGGAGAGTGAGAGGAGAGTGGGAAAAGGGAGGGGAGGAGAGGAGGAGGAATAGATTACCTCTGGTATTACATGTAAAGACTGCCCCAGAGTGAAATAAAACTCAAGCGTGAGTATCAGTATACTATGAAAATGTGTTGTGTGGGAAAAAAATAAAAAGTTTGGAGTTACAATACCCACATCAGAATAAAGACAACCTGCGCCAATGCAAACTGCATTGGAGGGAGGAGGACCTCACGTAGAAAAGGGCCCCATCTATGACAAAAATCAAGGACAATATGTATCATGTCACATGAATCAAGGTAGATTGCTGCCCAATGTGTTTTGGTGTGGAATTCTCATTTAAAACATAAAATATATAACATAAAATACGTTTTTTTTTGTTTTTTACACACAAGTAATATTTCTGCTGTTCTGCAGTCAATCACCATTGCTGTGTTAATGTGTAATGGAATGATAGTACTTGTTACAGAAGGCAGTTTTTGCTATTTTGGTCCAGTACATTTCTTACTTCCTGAGAGTGTATACATTTGCACACTCTCAGAAAAAAAAAATGTTTTTTTTTTAAGTTGGGTCGACTTGGCTAATTCACATGATGAATATTTTAACCCTTGAGAGTGTAAACATGAAACCAAATGGACCCTTGTGGGTCATTTTGGTTTCATGTTTACACTCTCAAAGAGTTACACCCGGTTAACCAACTTTCCATCGTTTCGCCTGGGGACCACCTGTAATCCTCTCAGGGACCACGGGTGTGTTATTGTTAATATAAGGTATATTAATGTCACATTAGAAAATGTTGAAAATGAGTGGAATTCCCCATGTACAGTAGATCGGGCAAAAATGAACCCTATTCTGAAGAGAACTTTAGCCCCCAAAAAACGCAAATCTACAAGCTCACAATCTGCTATCGGCGTCAAGGGGTAAAAAAAATAAAAAAAGCAAATCAGACCAAGTACAGAGTGAAAGGTCAAGTATCGAGGGTTTCAGTGGTTAAATGAAATCTAAGAAAAACAAAACAAAACAAAACAAATGCAACACAATTTTATACATTATGTAGTGGTGGATGTGGTTTCACAGAGTGAAGGTGGTGAGCATGTTGTCCTGACTGGAGGAGCGTTTGTACCCGGACGACGAGCTGAAGTAAGTCTCTCCGTCCGTGCTGATGTCGTCTTCATCGTCGTCGTCGTCCAGGTTGTTCAGCAGCGGGGCCGAGTTGGTCTTACGTCTTCAGAGAGAGAGAGAGAGAGAGAGAGAGAGACAGAGAGAGAGACAGAGACAGAGAGAGACAGAGAGAGAGAGAGAGAGAGAGAGAGAGAGAGAGAGAGAGAGACAGAGAGAGACAGAGAGAGAGAGAGAGAGAGAGAGAGAGACAGAGGTTCAAGTAGGAATCATTATTTTGACCGTTTTGACCTAGGGCAGGGGTTTTCAACCTTTTTCATACCACTATAGACTTGCGCAGTGACATCAGCGCCCCTGTTCCAGAAACTGATTCCCCATTCATTTTCCTCATAGAATTTTCGAAAATAATTTATATAAAGACGATTACGCTGCGGGCAAAGCCAACTCGGGTCGTGACGAATCATGATGGCACACACAAACTTTTGGAACAATCAAATAATTTCAAAGATGAAAAATGAAACAAAAAGTCTTGTATCATGCCGTTTTCTACTTCTTGCTAATTACATAATATATGACGATATTGTGTTTGTTGTCATGATTTGTCATGCCCCAGAGTTGGCTTTGGCTGCGGCACAATCGTATTTTTATTAACCATTTTCGAAAAGTCTATGAGGAAAATGAATGAGGAATCCACTAGTGGAACAGGGCTGGTGACGTCACTGCGCAGATCTATGTCAGCCACGGACCACCATTTGATGACGTTTTAGTCCCACAGACCCCAAGACTAAAGATTTGTTTTGCTTTTGTCCACAATTCCAGGCTGGCTTTCGAGGAAAACAAAACAGTCAAACATACAGATCATAAATGACCATTAATCTTCTACATTCTCTAGTTGTGTAGACTTGGGACTAATTCAACATGATGAATATTTTAACTCTTGAGAGTGTAAACGTGAAACCAAATGGACCCGCAAGGGTCCATTTGGTTTCATGTTTACGCTCTCAAAAGGTTACACCTGGTTCACCAACTTTCCATCATTTAGCCTGGGGACCACCTGGAATCTTCTCAGGGACCACCTGTTGAAAACCCCTGACCTAGAGCGACCTGGGGACCACCACCATTGTGTCGCGTGGCCTGGGCCTGTCACATATCAGTCACATAACTGTCCCGAAATATCACTTCTGTCCCACAAGCCAAACCATTTAATTTCAAGGCCTATTAGTCTCTGTGTGAGTGCGTGTGTGTAAGAAAACAACCCAATTAAAAGACAAATACCAAAGACAAAAAAAAAGTTGAAAGCCAACTCTCTCATACTGGGTTAAAAGCCAAGGAGTAAACATGTTATGTGTTGTGAGGATTTAGTCAGTTTTAAGTTCAGGTCCAGCATACAATAGTTAGATTTGGTCACAGAGTCTTTTTGTTTGTGCAGTGGTTTTATATGTCGTCACTGTCTCCATATTATTATTTTTGTGTGTTTTTTGGGAGGTAAATCGATCATAACTAGTGCACAACAAGTAACACCTACTGTATATAGGCTCGAAACGTGGCACAACGCTAAACAGTTTGAGCTTGTAGATGCACATGAACACGGTAGACTGCACATGAACACGATATGAGTGTGCATGGTGTTGAGAGAAGATTGCTTCCTTTAAAAAAATATATTTTAAATATTTTTTAAATTGTGTTTTTCAGGTACTTGAGGTTTTTATTGCAATGCATATTTATGTTTTTATTTATTGTCTTGAATATTTAATCAAAGCATTGACCTGAGCAAAACAACTTCCCCTTGTGGATAATCATTTTGTTTTAATTCTACAATGTCTCAGTTTCCACCTCAACAGAGAAAATGTGGTTCCAGGAACACAAGAGATCCACCAGAGCGGAATCATAGGCAACACTAATGCTCCTAACTTCATTTTCTTCTCTTTTTTTGGACTGGTATTTTTACAATGTTATTTTTTCAATGCTGAGCACACCTGGTGAAGCATTAGGTTGGTGCGAGCTGAAAATAACTATTAATATAAATAACAATTTTTGGTAGTGAACATTTTAGTTTGTCGCGACTCGGGACACCCAGCATGAAAACGGGGACAAACCCAGACAAACTGAGACGTCTAGCCGCCTGTACCCCAGGGGGAAAGTAGGACCGCCCCCAAGGACAGAACCCTGAGGGACTTCACTGGGGAGAAGTACATAGAATCACCAGTTCTGACAGAAAAAACCCTATTGTCAGGCAAGGTAAGACCTGACCAGTACCTTTAAATACCCACACTACTGCTCCAGGTGTGAGATGAGAACATTATGGTCTACTGTGTCCAAAGCTGCTGCCACGTCTAAAAGCAATATATATATATACATACAATTTAGTTTTTTTTTTTATATTCTTTTTACACATAAACATCATGACTGATGTTCATTGTCATGTTTCAATGGCATTGGTCATGATATTTGTACATAGCAGAAAATCAGACAATTAAAAAGTATTATCAATCTTTAACTAATCAGTTAAAGATCAAACTAATAATAACAATAACAATTATAAGGGTAATAATAATAATAATAATAATAATAATAATAATAATAATAATAATAGTTTTTAAAATAATTTCCATTACAAATCCTAGTTGTAAAAAGTAGTAGTAAGATTGAAATCACTTGTTTCAAGTGGAGATTTAGTGCCATGAAGGCTTTTAAAATGACACATTTTGTCAGAATGGCAAGCATTGCGATACCTTCCGAACATGCCCAGTGAGCGAGTTCCATCCCACGGGTGTGGATGAAGCCCCATTATAGCACTCATGCTATTCTAAAACTGTTACCCTTAAAACTAAGAAACTTGAAATACAATGTTTTCAGCGAGAATGGCACAAATAAGAGCTATTTCAGGTACATATGCAAAACGTCAACTGTTTTAAAGTATTGTTCCGTCACGACTAAAGTCTCTGTAATGTTTATGTCGTACCATTATTAAAGAAGAACTAAAATAAAGGGATTTAAAGTTGTTAAAGCTGGACTATTGCCTGGATACTCCTACTTCGCCCCTGTATCGCAAGAATGGGAATCAGCCACAGGACCTTCTAGAAGGACCTTGGTATTTTTTGATGACCATTGCTGTTATCATCTCTGTTTTGTACCTCATCTCGGTCCTCAGAGCTTTGAGCTGGCTCTGGAGCTGGTCGTTGGCCTCCTGCTGCTCGTCCAGCTCCCTCTGCAGCTTCTTCTTGCCGTGCTCCAGACGGTCGATCTCCTCCTCGGCCTCGTCCATCTGCCTCTTCAGGGCCTTCAGACGCAGGTTCAGCTGAGGGAGGGAGGGAGGGAGGGAGGGAGACAGAGAGAGACAGAGAGAGAGAGAGAGAGAGAGAGAGAGAGAGAGAGAGAGAGAGAGAGAGAGAGAGAGAGAGAGAGAGAGAGAGCGCAGCCATGGTTTAATGGCAGCACATCACCAGCATCAGCACAAATTCACTTTTCAAAAAAAATGTTGGTATGGGATGATAAATGGGCAAGGCCCACAGCTAATCAATTCAAGGTATGCATGTGTGTGCGTGCGTGTGTGTGTGTCTGTGTGTGTGTGTGTGTGGTACAGTGTTAATATTGCTTACCTGGTCTTTCTGGTCCTGCATTGAGTGATGCTCTTCATCCGTCTGCATCATCATCTCCTTCACCTTCCTCTCCAGACGCCGGTTGGCCATCTGGAGGTTGGCACGCTCCCTGGAAAGGAACACATGACCATGACGCTAAATAACTGGCAACATGGCCATGAAGAAACTCTACTGGAAAGAACATGTGACAATGGGACTAAATAACTGGCAACATGGCCATGTAGAAACTCTACTGGAAAGAACATGTGACAATGGTCCTAAATAACTGGCAATATGGAAATCTGGAATCTGGAAAGTGTCCTTAACCCACTAACCCAGTGGTTTTCAACCTTTTTGATACCAGGCCCCACTATTTATTCAGCATTTGAGCCACGAGAAACACTTCTCCACCCTTGTATACGTTCGTTCCAACGTCTTTCTCTATGTGATCTATATATCCCCCACCTCTCCTCTGCTTCCAGCCTCTCCTCCAGCTCCTGGATCCGTCCCTCCAGTTGGGACACAACGCCCTCCTTGTTGGACTTCTGGGATCCTTCCAGATGAGCCACCCGGCCCTTCAGGTCCTTGTTCTGACGGAGGAGAAGAAGAAGAGACGGGAGGTTACTTCTTTTTCTTACCCCCAGTAAGACACCTGCGTTCACCCGCTGATTTATTACGGAACAACCGACGGCATCAGAAACAAGAAAAGAAAAAAAAAATGGCAAGGATGTTGTGGATGAATGGGGCTAAAGAAATGTGATGAAAACGGCAAAGAAAAAAAAAGAAGGCGATGGTGTGGAGAAGGATGGATGGTGTGGACGGAGATGGATGAGAACACGCTTTGGGGGGTGGGGGGGGGGCGCTTGGTTTCGATTTTGTCTCGTTTTCAGTTTGTCTAGTGCTCCTAGGAGACGAGGAGTGGAGTCCATAGTGCTGTAGCAGTAATAGTAGCAGTAGTAATACCTGTCTCTCCAACGCCACCTTGTCACACTCCAGGTCCTGTCTGCCAGCCCTCTCCTGCAGCAGTTCATTCCTCATCTGCTCCACCTGTCAGGCAAGGAAATAAAAAAAGCACAAGAGCCCACAGACACACTGTCATCAGCCTCTGTCTGTCTGCCTGTCTGCCCTGCCTGCCGACACACACACAACACAACACAGGGGCCCTCCGTGTAACTGTCTGAGGACAATCATTACCCATGCAGCAAACAGAAGTGTTGCCAACTGCCAAAAATCCAAAATGCGTCAGTGGCTCTTCCAAAATGCACTAAAATGTACTTAGAGCAGTGTTTTTCCAACCGTTTTCATACCAGGGCCCCACTATTTATTTTACATTTTAGCCCCCCATGTTGATGTTTGATGAATTTAGTCTATAGGGACTAATTTAGGGGAAATAACTGGTAAAATCTCTGTCAAAATGAGGTGATTCAGAATTAATTAAATATAATTTAACTATTGAGAGCGTAAAATGAAACCAATTGGACCCGTAAGGGTCCATTTGGTTTGGCCAAGTTGGCAACACTGCGACACAGGGGCCCTCTGCGTAACTGTCTGAGGACAATCATTACCCATGAAGCAAAGCGGCCTGCCTACCCTGTCTGAGAGGGTGGGAATGAACCCGCTGTAGCGTGCAAAAAGAAAAATAATACTAAACCCACAGCGGTATCACTCACATGAGACTGACAAGGGCTTTAAGGTAATTGGTGGGGTTTGGAATACATCGGATATTCCAGTCCGGTGGCATTCCGACGTCCTCGGTTGTAACATCGTGTACCCCACCACGACGCTTTCCCAAGCCGTAAAAACCCTCGGTATAATGTGTCTCTGAGCGTTGGGCGTAAATAAAAAGTATACGACTTTTAAGAAGAAGACAAAGAAGAAGAAAACGAAGAAGAAAGCAAAAAGCAGGAGCCAAGGAAATGTGATTATGTTTCGTTATTATCGTTTCTCATAAGGTTTGGAACTTCATCAAGCTTTTTTTTAGATCAAATTCAGGAAGAAGAATTCAGTAATTGAAAAATACCAGACCTCACAGCGTGCCACTAGGTGGGGTCAATAGGCGGCCATAAAACGGATGATTTTGGGGGCTCTGTGGCGTGAAATACTGAGGACCAGGGACACTAAGCAGCAGGAACGAATGGCTGATTTTCGTACTCGGTCGACACTGAGTATCGACGGGTGTATTTGGTTATGAATGGTCGTTTCTAGGAAAGAAGTAGGACTCTATTATAGGAGGACTTTTTTTATTTCTGATGCATGTAAACCAATTTCTCCAGGAGTTTTTCAGTAATTTTGGCACTAGGGGGTCTGAAAAAAGCTAAATATAGAGACAAAAATAGCAGCTTGCTAATAGCTAAATATAGAGACAAAAATAGCAGACGTTGCAAACTTTGCATTTTTTTAAAATCTCTTTACACGTTGCAAACTTGCAAGCTTTTTAAGTGCGACCAAATACAGTATAAGCCGGCTGACAAGAAACAATCGATATACAAGCGGGCGAGGCTTCCTTCTTTTGTGGAAGAGACAGAGAGAGAGAGAGTGAGTGGGGGAATAGGGGAGGGGGAGAGGGGGTTGTTGAGCGAGAGACTGGAGCAACAGAATTGGTGATATTTTATGCCAATTAGTGGCGTGACAGTAGGGGGCTGCTCTGATGAACGATGGCCCCTATAACTGGTGCGCCCCGGCGCGGCGCTTCGGGGAGCTGAATCAGCAGACTGGAACGCACAGCCAAACTTAATCTGCTTTGTGGAGAGGATGGAAGCGGAGGAAGAGAGGACTATAGAGGAGAGGAGAGGAGAGGAGAGGAGAGGAGAGGAGAGGAGAGGAGAGGAGAGGAGAGGAGAGGAGAGGAGAGGAGAGGAGAGGAGAGGAGAGGAGAGGAGAGGAGATTACTCTCATTTAGACAGGACAGGAGCACCTGGTGCCAGGGAGAGACGCAGGTGTTCTCTCTAACGCGAGGCGAGCGCCGCTCTCTCTCTCTCTCTCTCTCTCTCTCTCTCTGTGCTGCCTGCACTCCTCACCACCATCCCATACCCATGCACCTTCAAACGTGCATGCGCATATACTGTATGCGCACGCGCACGCACGCACGCTTTCCGTAGCGGTGCAAAAAATAGAATAAAATTAAATAAAATACAAAAACAAAATTGGAGATTGGATTTTTTTTTCCAGCAGCGGTGGAAAATTACTCAATTGTTGTACTACAATAAAAAATAAATAAAAAAAAATACTAGCTCAAAAGTTTCAGTATTCAAAAGGTAGTAAACATATTGGCATCAAAATGTAAAAGAAAAAAACAACAACAACAAAAATCAAAGCACACACACTCATGCCTCCCTTCACAGTGTTGCCATACTGCTATAATAATAATATGTAATTGTCCACGGACAACCACCGCAAAATATCGTATACCTTTTTTTAAAAAAATATTTGAAATATTTCAATTTATTGTCAATGCGTTTTAAATTACCCCTTCACTAAGTCCCGTAACGAGGGGGAGGGACTGCTGAGCTCTCTAGTAGAGTGTACTTGTGGAGTATGGTATAGTCCAGGGGTCAGCAACCTGCGGCTCACGAGCCGCATGCGGCTCCAGAACACAGCCCTAGTGGCTCCCTGGCTGTAGCATTATTACATACACACTGGGGTGATCCGCACCAAAATAATATACACAAAGTTTACTATGTCATTAATATACCTTAGATATGTTGTGTGGACTAGAAATGGAGTCCTGTAAAACTCCTTTATTTTTTTAGAAACTCCATTTCTGAATTTCTGAAGGTTGTGTTTCTCCATGATTTTTCTTTGAGGACCTTTTTTTCTGAGTGTGTGCAAATGGAACCAAATGGACCCGCCAGGGTCCATTTGGTTCACATTTGCACACTCTCAGGAAAAAAAATAATAAAATGCGGCTCCAGACAGATTTTAAATTTAATATTTGGGTCGAAAATGGCTCTTTCAACATCTTGGGTTGCCGACCCCTGGTATAGTCAATCAGTCCGACAGGCAGGCAGACAGACAGACAGACAGACACATGCTCACTCCACTCCGAGTGCAGGAAGCAACGGTTGCCTAGACAACAGCGACTCGGGGCTCAGGCTGAAGCCATGTAAGCGCTGCTGCTGCTGCTGCTGCTGTTGCTGTTGCTGTTGTGACGCCTGTTTTCAAGAATGCCAAAAACATCTTCGAGGATTTAAATCCTGGTTACACTCAATCAACCCACCTTTCTTCTATTCGCTACGTTTTAACATGACGCCATCACAATAGACAAATATCATGGTAGGGGGGCCGGTGAACTTGGGAAAGTAACGCAGCGATATGTAACATATTACTGTTGATTCAAGTAATATACTATAAATGATAAATGGTGCATTTATATAGTGTCTTTATCCAAGTTGCCTTTACATAGATTGTAGAGCCTATTTACCCATTCACACACCAATGGCAGAAGAAACCATGCAAGGTACTGACCAGCACATCGGCAGCTATTAGGGGTTGAGTGTCTTGCTCAAGGACACATCGACACTAACTCAGGGGGAGGCCGGGTTTGAACCGGCAACCTTGCAGTTGCACCAAATATAATATTATTCTTTTTTTCTAAGGGATCATGAGTAAAGTCCTAAGTAATGTTGCCCAACACTGCTAATGAAGTGCTGCCACATCATAGACATGAAAAACTGGGGAGAAAAGTGCAGGGGGTTTCCCTGGAAATGGCCCCTACCCACAATACAAATTCACCCGTAAGGTGAATTTCATTTTGGACCCCCCCCCCCCCCCCCCCCCACACACACACACACACACCACATGGTGGTCCCCGGGGAACGGAAGTCGATTAAAAGCAGTGTTGTTAACGAAACGGAAACATCCTAATCAGATAATCGCCGATGGCTAAGAGTGCACATGTTAAGCTTAATAGCAGCGGGAACAATGTCGTTTCCTCTAGGCAAACATTCACCATCCAAAGGCAACAACACTCTAACGGCAAACCAAGCTCTCTCACACATACACACGCATGCATGCGCGCTCGTACACCACACACACACACACACACACACACACACACACACACACACACACACACACACACACACACACACACACACACACACACACGGGCAGATGTAACATCTCCCAATCGGGGGGCAGGAGAAAATGGTAAGGGTGCGGCTTCATCGATGC
Source organism: Benthosema pterotum (assembly GCA_039105355.1). Taxonomy (NCBI): domain Eukaryota; kingdom Metazoa; phylum Chordata; class Actinopteri; order Myctophiformes; family Myctophidae; genus Benthosema; species Benthosema pterotum. The sequence continues at coordinate 47,155,362 of CM076966.1, forward strand.
ATCTATGAAGCCGCACCTATACCATTTTCAGTTACATGACTTTGTACAGTATATTAGTCAAGTAAAACATCAATAATAACATCAGTTGTTGTTGAAGTTGCAACAGACACGCAGCATGCATAAAGCTAAAGGTCTGACTCAGAGAGTTTTCAATGATGAAATGCTGTTGGTTTAGTGGTGCCACAACGCTAGTGAGTTAGTAGCGGTAGTAGTGTTTCGAATCATTTTAATGAGCTCTTCTCTAAGCCCCACCCTCTGGGGTGGGGTTTGCTCACTGTCCAATGGCAATCTAAATACTTTAGCAACTGTTGCTATCCAGGTCAAGCTTTCCTGGTCAAGCTTTCCTCTTCCAACGTGCCTATTGGACAAGGCCGGATTGGGGAGGGGCTTAGTGAAGAGCTAATTATAAGCACTTTAATTTGAAATATCTTGGGTTGTTTTGCTTGCCATCGTGTTTGGCGGGGCAGACTGGGCATTTAGGGGGGGGGGGCACAACATGCCCATGCCTTGATCCGCCCTGAAATGTTCCCTCTCTCGCTTCATAACGCCTCCATCAGCAGCTTTATCGAGAGGAAGGTGGGTAGAAAAAGAAAAAAAAAAGTGGAGCACTGGCTTCACCCAGGACACGAAAACTCTGACCAAGCAGCAAGCACACGAGGAACAGTGAAGAATCTGGGGAGTTTGTTCTTACTTTAACTTTGCACATGAACTCCACAACCTACACTAAACTTGAGCCATGTTGTTGGCAGTGTGTGGCGCCCTGGCCTCTCTCGCCCTGCCCTGGGCGACACGCTAAGAGAACTCTCACTCTCTCTCTCCCCATCTCTGTGTGAAATTAGATACATCCTCTTCTTCATCTTTCTGCCAGAATGGCAATGGGCAATCATGGTGGGAGGGGGGGCCCCACCAAACAAAGATATTTCAAATTAAAGTGCTTATAATTAAAATTATTTGAATATTGATATGCACTAAATAACTACAATTGTCGCACCCGTAAACCGACACCATTATATCATTGAAAAGAGAAAACTCTCTGAGTCAGACCTTTAGCTTTATGCATGCTGCGTGTCTGTTGTAACTTCAACAACAACTGATGTTAGCATTGATGCTTACTTGCCTAATGCCTAAGTCCTTTTTGGTGTCACGCGAAAATAGACAATCAAAGATATTTTCTTGCTTTTCATGGTGTTATACAGTATGGGGTGGTGGTGGTGGTGGTGAGGCAGAGTTTAGCTGAAAAAACATGATCTGGAGTTGAGTTTGTTAATTTGCGATGGAGTGGGTGGGTTATAAATGATCACCATATAAGACCACCAAACCACAGCAACGGGTCACCAAGCGGTTCCTGGCAACCAAACGGTTCCTGGCAACCAAACGGTCAGAGCTGAAATCTTGTTCAGAGGGTACTTATGGACAAACATAGCAAAAAAAGGCAAGGTAGCTTGTAGATCTGCTTTTTTTTTTTTTTTTTTTTTTTTTTTGCTATTTCCGCAATGTTTTTAACAAACAACTTTCCCTTACTATAAGGTAGTTGCACGAGTTGCATGTGCGTTTCTTTTATGTTGCATTCGTGGTCTGATAAGGGCAGTTGCTTTTTTTTTTTTTTTTAACAAACATGCACCAACCATGCACCTACATGCAATGGAACATATCAGTCCAGATGTTCTACACTAAAACCGTTTGTCATGTCTCGACCCGTTGCTGTGGCTGTAACATGACATACAAGGTTTGGCATGTTACCTGCTCTCGTCCACGGTCGATCCTGTCCATCAGCATGTCTCCACTGTGACGTTCCTCGTCCAGATCCAGCTCTAATTGAACGATCCTGTCCTGCAGAATCACACAAGTAACACCACTCAACGGAACCGTAACAGGAAGGCTTGGCCCAAATAATACTCGAGCCCTGAGTATAGACAGAGTTAAGCTGTAGCAAATTCTGTTCACGTCATGGGATTGTTTTTCTTTTAGGACTTTTTGGTCCCTCTTTCAGACTGCAATATCCCAAGAGCTCAGTCTTCTGACTCCTCAATGTCGCAACATTTTGGCTGGTCCAAGTATTATTTGGGATGAGCCTTCATGTATTCAAAGAAACTACCCCTGGCAACACTGAAGCACTCTGGTGCTTCTCAAATGTAGCTTTGCAGTCATTATAATGACTTTATCCATAATGTGTTGGCTATTAAAAAAAGGCACATCTACAAAAATTTCTAAATTTTCAGTCAAAATTAATTTAATCATGATTAATCACCATTTGAACTACAGCATGTCCAAAATATGCCCTGTTTTCCTGTACAGGATTTGAACATTTAAAAAAATATAAATAAATCTTGGATCTGGGTTTATTTTTTAAATACGTATCAAAATATGTGATCTACTAGCCCCCAATGCTAGTAGATCCCTCGAGCCATACTCTATGGCTCTGGTTACAGGGGGATACACAGCTATATGTCTCCATAAACCACCAGTTAATTGTGTTAAAAATTTTAATCAGATTAATCAACACAATTAATGAATGCCATTAACTTGTTAATTTCAACAGCCTTAAAACATAAAATGTAAAGCTATTTCAACAGAAATGGCAGATTCCTTCCTCAGATTTCAGGGAGGAGTTGGGCCAAACTCTATATCACATTTAGGGATTGTAGAATAGTTGTCTGGCTATGCAAGACTAAACAGTGCATAGTTACTCTTTTTGATTGTTTTTTTTTTTTTATTAATGATATCCTATCGCTATAAAGGAAGGAACGTCACATTTGTATCATCAACTGTGGATCGGGATGCACGGCAAAAAAGAAAAGGAAGAGGCGGGGTAAAAAAAGTACCTCCAGTAGTTTGATGTGTCGCGTCTTGTCGTCTTTAGACTGGGAGCTGCTCTCGGCCTCCTTCTCCAGCTCGTAGATCTTCTGGGTCAGGGTCTTCTCGGCCAGCACCGCCTCGTCCCGCTCCTGTCTGAGCTGCCGCAGCTCCTCCTCACGTCGGGACAGCTGAGGATGGATGAGCAGGTGAATGGATACATGCAGGACAGGACATAGATACAGTACATCACCATACACAATTCTATTCAACTAGGGCTGCAACCATTGATTGTAATCCACGCACCACCTTTTGAGTTTAGTCTCTTGGACCCATATCACGATTTTGCAACCCGTTTTTCCACCCAGTGCCAATTCCTAATGTAATCCTGGGCTCTACACACTCTCCGCCAACCTGGGGAGGCAGCGCACTGGCCCCATGCTTCCTTCAATGCATGAGGAGTCCAAGCTGCCTTCTTTTCACCTGACGGGAGGGGGGGGGGGGGGGGGGGGGGGGGGGGTGTTTCCCTGGTTGGACGTAGCGCGTGGAAGGAACACGTTATTCCAACCAGTTCCTGTCCCCTCCATCCCCGGCTGGCCAGGGGGAAGCAGTTTAGAGTCCAGTATTACTGCATGTTTTTGGGGGTATCTTAATTCTTAAAGCGCCGTTCTCGAGCTGCTCGTGGACATCCCGTGGAGACCCCCCGCCGGTCACGCGGACGGCTCGTATCACGACGAGATGTAGATTTCATTCTTTAATCCAACTATTAGTCCGTGCGCATCGTCTGATGATCATCCCGTTGCTGACTTTCATTTGGGACAGAATTGGGGACAACTTTTTTTTTCCCCTCCCATTGACATGCGTTCAACCCAATGCATTCAAACGGCTCTCCTCCGGTTTGCCCCCTCAATGTCGCTGGCGCATGGGTTAAGCAGCCAGGGCTACACAGCTCTTCCTGACTTGTGACCCGGATGTTTTTGGGTACATCGCCAGATGATCGATTAGGCAAGACAACAGACACAGCATAACAGAAACAGCACATCCTGTTTAGGAGATCTGAGCTTCAAAATAAGGGCTTTTTTACCGATCGAACTGGTTTGAGCCGCGGCAATGGAGAGGAAACAAAGAAGGTCCCCCTAGCGGTCAATGAGTTAATCTACCCTAAGACACGGTGGAGAACATGTAAACTCCTGTTAGTTGTTAACTAGTTTAGTCATCGATTAATCATCAGATCATCGACTAATCACTGTTTTTTTTTTTTGCAACTTGACCAAAGTTTTTCCAATGTTAAGTGTAAGCCCGCTGAGCCCGCTATTTATTCAGAATTTGGGCCACGGACCACCATTTGAGGACATTTTAGCCCTACAGACCCCAAAACTAAAGATGTATTTTGTCCACAATACCAGGCTGGATTTAGGAGACAAAAAAGGCAAAAAAATACCATCTACATTCTCTAATTGTGCAGACTTTGGGCTAATTCGGATGATGAATATTTTAACTCTTGAGAGTGTAAACATGAAACCAAATGCATGCTGAACGTAATTAGAGATAATAAAAGATAATAAAAAGGTTACTGCTCGACAGCGGGGTTATGTTACACGGTCTGCTGCTTAAAAAAGGAGTCCATAGGTCCTCCCCGATGACTAATAGGGCTTTTTGCAGAGTATGTTACTGGTGCCAACACAACCTGTGTTCATTCACTATAGTGGTGCCCTCCACAGCTGTGAAAACTGCCCTCTCTCCTTAACGCAGAGATGATGAACATTCATCACCTGGACCAGCTTCTTTGCAGCACCACTCCACCCCCCCCAAACAAATATTTTGCTATTACACTGTAATTATTCCATACGGCACACAATGTAAATACTCAAAACAGTGTAATTTTTAAAAAAATATTGAAAAAAAAGGTCTGGGGGAAAACAGGCGATAGACTGCAGAGGAAAACACCCTTCGTATGCTTATTGTATAAGTACCCTTATTTTACAGTATACTGCCGCCGGCGCTATAGGTGTACAACAGCGAACACAACCATGCCCTCGTGGCTGCCAGTAGTGTCCATTTTGTTGAACAAATAAAACTATGATGAGGAAAAAAGGTTCGCCCACTAACTTTTTGCATAAAAACGAATTATGGCAACTAAAACTAAGACTAAATATAGTAACTCAATAGCAGTGGTTTTCAACCAGTGGTCCTTGAGAGGGTTCGAGGTGGTCCCCAGGCTAAATGATGGAAAAGTTTTTTGAGAGCGTAAACATGAAACCAGTATACAACATTCATATACAGTATCTATCAAGAGTATTTTTTTTAGTTTTTTTTAACTGTGTATGCTTGTAATTTCAGCAAACATCTGCCAGAATGTAAAATAATAAATAGATGTAAAAAAGGGTGTGGACCGACAGGGATTTGGCGCAGCTGGAGAAGGAGAGGTGATCTCATCAGTGTTGCCAACTTGGCGCATTTGTCACTATATTTATCTTTTCCCCCAGACCCCCCTAACGCCAGAATTTGTGAAAAACCCTAGTTTTTCACCACCTTTCCTCCTATGATAGTCTGCCTTATTATTTAAACATCTGAATTACCCTATTGGTCTGAATATAAGACAGTGTTTTTTTCCCAAAGGAAATATCCTGAAAAATTGATTCGTCTTATATTTGGGAACTATATTATTAGAGGGTCCCAGGTGGTCCCCAGGCTAAATGATGGAAAGTTGTTTAACCAGATGTAACTCTTTGAGAGTGTAAACATGAAACCAAATGGACCCTTGCGGGTCCATTTGGTTTCATGTTTACACTCTCAATACTCTCTCAACATGACTTAGCCAAAGTCTACACAACTAGAAAATGTTGTAGATTAATGGTCATTTTGATCTGTATGTTTGACTGTTTGGTTTCCCAAATCCAGCCTGGAATTGTGGACAAAGGCAAAATATTTTTTTTTAGTTTTGGGGGTGTCTTTGGGGTGAAAATCATCAAGTTGTGGTCCGTGCCGTGGCTCAAATGCTGAATAAATGACAGGCCCTGGTATCAAAATGGTTGAAAACCACCGATTTACCACTCTTGGTAAAAAAATGGGGGTCGTCTTATAAGCAGGGTCATCTTATATTCGGGACAATACGGTACCTAATTTTCAAGAATCTACACATACAGAAAATGTAGAAGAATTGCTATTCTGACCAACATTTTGCCAGTTATCTCTCCTAAATTAGTCCGAGAGACTAAACTCGACATCGAATGGTGGTCCTCCGTGGCTAAAATGCAGAATAAATAGTGCATTCTAGTGCATTTTGGAAGTGCCACTAGTGCACCTTGGATTTTGGCAGTTGGCAACACTGGATCTCATCACTCACACAGCAGCAGATCTGTTTTAGCGGGATGGAGGAGACAGGGGGGAACGGGGGGGGGGGGGGGGGGGGGGGGGGGGGTGTACGAGGTCAGATATCCCCTCCTGACCCCTGTGGGTTTGACACAACAATGACACAACTTCCTCTACTTCCTGTGAAGCCACAGCTGGACAAAGACAGACGCATGGTGGTTGTGGTGGATGTTGGAACATCCAACGAACGGAGGGCGAGAGAACAATGAATCCTACACTACGACGGACACGCTGCCGCTGCTGCTCCAGGAGCCAAAATTAAACAAATGACCCCATTCCAAAAAAAAAAAAAAAAGCTTCCTACATGCAAAAACACAAACTCTTGATACAGGCACGGCATTTATCAAACGCCCTCCGAAAACGACACTTTCCTGTGATTAAAACAAATGTTTGTCCTGAAATACCTGGCTGCTACCTGCAGCCCAGAAACGTTAGCAAAAAACTAAAATAAAATAATAATAAAATAAACGCTGTCTGGACTTTCAGAAGCACCACCAAGGGAAGGCGATGCGACACGTTTGTACACTACTTCAGTAGGTCTAAAAACTTTGTTTTTGTTTTTTCATGCCAAGGACCCCCAAAACGGCAGTAGCCTGGTTGTGGTTTTGTATTTGATATAGCGGTGACCTGTAAAAAAGAGACCTGCAGATATATGTAAACCCTGGAGTGTAGAATGTATAATATATATGGTCGTTCTATCATCTACAAAGTTAAGAAGGGAACGGGCCCATTTCGTTTCATTCAACAAATAAATAAATAATCCCACACTTTTTGTGACCCATTTCACACCCAATGCCAATTGTCCACACACATGCTTCTTTCAATGCATAAGGAGTCGCTGGGAGGACGTTAGGATTTGTAACCGACTATTAATTATTAAATATTTATCAATCATGGATACATACTGTATACATATCTTTTCGTGCCTGAATTAGTTGTATTAATTACAGCTGCATTTGCGCCCCCACATAATTGGTACAAAAAACAAACATTCAAAAGATGCATGTTCTTCTATACATGCGACCATCATGCAAATAATATTTGCGACCTTTTCCTAAGTTATTTCTACCTATAGTTCCCAGGACTGAAATGAAACATTAACCCTCAAGTCTAAATTTAGCAGGCTGTTACGAGTCACGACAGTGTTCTTGCAGTGGGAAGGGCCAGAATAATATTAAAAAAAACTGCTATATGGTGTTGTAACATTTTTAGTGTAAACAAAGCTTTTCTTCAGCAGGGGCGGATGTAACATTTCCCTATTGGGGGGGCAGGAGAAAATGTTATGGGTGCTGCTTCATCGCCCGTGTCGCTTCGCTTCGCGACCCATACCATTTTCTGTTACAGGACTTTTATTAGGAAAGTAAAGCATCAACAATGACATTCAGTTGTTGTTGACGTTGCAGCAGACACGCACCATGCATAAAGCTAAAGGTCTGACTCAGAGAGTTTTCTGTTTTCAATGATGAAATGCTGTTGGTTTTAGTTAGTAGCAGTAGTAGTGTTTCAAATCATTTTAAATAGAAGCACTTGAAATATCTTGGGTTGTTTTCCATGCCACCATGTTTGGTGGGGCAGACATGGGCATTTAGGCCCCCCCCCCCCCCATGCCTAGATCCGTCCCTGTTCTTCAGTAGATATAGTCCTTGTTCTGCGTTGACTGGCACCTCATGCTGGAAAGTTACGCAAAAGGACGACAAACTGCTCAAGGACCGTCTTTTAAAAAAATACCCGAAGATAAAAGTTGTTTGCCTGGCTGACCCAGAAAGAAACTTTCTTTTTTTACTGCTTACTGTAGTTGAGTCTTGGGTTTTGCTTTGTCTTTGGTTTTTCTTTTGGTACAACGCTACTAGTGAGTACACCCACAGCTTATCTTGTGGACATTCTATTCCCAATTGTAAGCGTGTTGCACCCTACAGTACGCTCTCTGTTCTTGCATTCTTATCTTATGCTTCGCTATTAACAACTCGTGCCGTATCAAATAATGTATCGCTGCCGTTGGCCAGAAGCCTACTGTCTCCAGATTCTATTCTAACTGCTGGTGTGAATTAATGCCCTGTTTTAAAGGTCTTTAAAGGGGAATTCCACCCATTTTCAACATTCTGATATGTCATTAATATAACTTAGAGATGTTGTGTGGACATGATAAAAACTTTCCCCTATTCTGTGTTTCCTAGAAATGGAGGTCTGAAGAAAACCACTAACATGGTGAAACATCTTGATGACATCATCGAGATGTATTTTCACCATGTTAATGGGTTCTTTTTCTGAGGGCGTACAAATGCATTTGTACACTCTCAAAAAAATGTTGAAAATGGGTGGAATTCCCCTTTAAACCATTTTCACATAGAGGGACATTATCTATTCAGCATTTGAGTCACAGACCACCATTTGATGACTCCTAGCCGCTCAGACCAAAACTAAAGGATATCTTTTGTCTTGGTTGATAAGATTTTGTGAACAGGCTACAGGCAAAATAACAACTATCCACTCCATCCATCTTCATCCACTTATCCTAGATCGGGTGATGGGGGCAACAGCTCCACCAGAGAGCTCTAGACATCCCTGTCCCGAACACTAGCAGCCTCCTCTGGGGGATCCCGGGACGATCCAAGGCCAGAGAGTCTATGTAATCCCTCCATCTGGTCCTTGGTCTGCCCCGGGGTCTCCTCCCAGTGGGACGTGCCTCGAGGACATCTGTGCCTTGTGAGGCATCCTAACCAGATGCCCGAATCACCTCAATTGACTCAATTATCCACCTGCACACTGTAATTGTATAGACTTTGTAAATTAAGTCATCTATAGGTTTAATTCCCTCCTCCATAGTTAACATCACCCAACAATTATATACTGTCCAAGGATGTGTGATGACACCTTGACCTTTCATGACTTTGCGGATGACCTCGCCCTTATGTCGCGCGCGCGCACACACACACACACACACACACACACACACACACACACACACACACACACACACACACACACACACACACACACACACACACACCACACACACACACACACACACACACACACACACACACACACACACACTACAGGAGAAAACAAACAGACTCCCAACAAGTTGGACTGATCATTACCAACAATAAAAGGAAACACAAACACTTAAAATGTAGAGGGACAGGACGATTCACTTGCCTCACGATACGACACAATATTGATAATTAGGGTCCTGAGTCGATTTATATTGCGATTCTTAGTTATGCTGCTATTCGATTTGATATATCGATATATCACATTTTTTCCCCTACAAATGACTGTGCTTTTATTATACTAGAACAGGGGGGATTCCACCCATTTTCAAGATTTTTTCTGAGAGCGTACAAATGGAACCAAATGGACCCAAATGGAGGGGTCCATTTGGTTCCATTTTTACACCCTCAGAAAAACACAACTTGATGATGTCATCATCAAGTAAAATACAGTGCAGTAAAATGTTGAAAATGGGCGGAATTCTGAACAATATGGACCGTGACAAGTTCAATCAACTAGAACCTTTTGAAATAATTTTAAACAATATAAATAACAAAAAGTTCAGTCTTTCTGACATGAACAAATTAATGAATAGGTCTACGTTATCATAAAAAAATCGATTTTGAACCTGGCGATTCGATATTTATATTGATTGAATTGCGATATATTGGCATATCGATACACACAGTACCCTCCTAGCTAGTTTAGATAGCACTTCAGTAGACGTAGATAGCAGTGACTTACTGTATATCGGATGTCTAATGCATTGCCATGTTTTAGTGCCTACAATGTAAATTGTAGTGTTTTGTAAATTCTGCTTAAATTGTAAACTGTAATTTGAACTAATCTGTATGCATTGCGATGTTTTCATCGCTCTGGATTAAGAGCGTCTGCCAAATGCCTAAATTGTAAATTGTATGACAATGTGCTAATAATTTCTCCACAGTCAAATTAAATTATTTTAAAAAGAGGCCAAACAAATCTCACCCTTTATGTCCAATTATTCACATGGTGCATTCCCCCCCACCCCTAAATAATTGTACAAAAACATTCCTGAGATTCCTAAGGTGAAACCCGCTACATTGCAAACAAACATGGAGTGGCTCAGAGATTAGTGTGCATTACTTATGGCTATCAGTCATAATAATCGTGGGATCGTGGCCGGTGCCCAAAGGTTTGCAGAGAATTATCAAAGTGATTCATCACAATCTCTCTCTCCCAGCGCCAACAACACGGTAAACAAAACTCAATCAAATGTTTCACAGGGGCAATGAGAGAGAGAGAGGATTATTACTACTCGCCCAATAATAATTCTGCCTCGGCAAGCAGCTCCATTTTCAAAGCTTTTTCATGGTGTCAGAGTAAGTAGTACTGGACCTCTCGGCTCACTTGTGTTTAGACCGCAATGCAAAAACACGAACATGCAGAATTAATCATAATACTTCCCATCAAGTGTGTAAAGTATTTTAAGTAAATAAAGCACATTTATGTACAGTATGCATCGGACTTATTTAAGTATAATTCGAGGTATTCACTTTTAACGTCCCTACATTTCAGAGGCAAATATTGTACTTTCATTCTACTACGGTGACGTGAAAAACTTTAGTTACTGGTTACATTCTGTAGATTTGGATTTGCTATTACAAAACATCCAGTAGCCCCTTCAGTACACTCTATGTAGTGGTGAATATTGTTTGCAAATAGATATGTATCATGATACAGTGGCCATGATGTATGATAAATAATGACAGCGTTGCACAAATACAATGAAACGCTCACGGTGATCTTTACATTAAAATAAAAAGTCTAAGCATCTAAGCAGCCTCTCGATCGATACACCTATCGGCCAGGTGTTTGATCGATGTATTGCAATATCGATATGTTGAATACAACGCTGACTAGATGCATTTCTTCCGTTTGAAAATAGCTGATCTACAAGCTCCCAATGTGCCGTGATGCTGCCATAAAGACTGCTGTCTACTTTTGGCACTAGATAAGTACTGTACATGTTGATGCCAACAATACTTTTGCACTTTCTCCCAGTAGTTCTGAATTACAGCCAGGGCCGGATCTAGAGGGGGGCAGGGGTGGGCAGAGCCCACCCAAACGTGCATCCTGCAATGAAAGGTAATATCAGTGGTTTTCAACAACCAGTGGTCTGGGGACCACCAGTGGTCCTTCAGAGGGTTCCAGGTGGTCCCCAGGCTAAATGATGGAAAGTTGGTTAACCTGATGTAACTCGTTGAGAGTGTAAAAAATGAAACCAAATGGACCCTTACGGGTCCATTTGGTTTCATTTTTACACTCTCAAGAGTTAAAATATTCACCATCTGAATTAGCCCCAAGTCTACACAACTAGAGAATGTAGAAGATTAATGGCCATTTTGATTTGTATGTTTTCCCCCAAATCCAGCCTGGAATTGTGGACAAAAGCAAAAGAAATCTTTAGTTTTGGGGGTCTGTGGGGCTAAAATGTCATCAAATGGTGGTCCATGGCTCAAATGAATATGAAAATGCTCAAATAAATAGTGGGCCCCGGTGTCAAAAAGGTTGAAAACCACTGCCCACCCAGCCATTCTTCCAGCCCACCCTAGAAGGGATGGCTAAATCCGGCCCTGATTGCAGCATTGATACGTTGAGTACGTTCTTTCACCACTGGTTTAGAATGTGCTATAAAAGCAGGGGGGGGGGGTCATCAAACATTCCTAAGCCATGACATCATGCTCAGAAGGAGGAGGGGGAGAGGTGGGGGTTGACGTGGCGTGGTGGGGTGAGGGGGGGGGGTCTGTCAAACCACATTAATTCAGGACAAAGACTCTCATCATCCATTGTTCTCGGTAGGAGGCTTTGGCTTGGTGTGAGTCTACTGACAACCACATGGTCCCCCCCCCCCACACACACACACACACAACACACACACGCCCCAGAGACTAACCCTTTAGGTAAAGGTTTTGGGTTGTGTTAAAATAAGTTTCCTGACCTGTATTTTTGAGGCCCTCCTAAAGACAGCTATATAGACCTGCGCAGTGACGTCACCGCCCCTGTTCCAGAAACGGACTCCCCATTCATTTTTCTCATAGACTTTTCGAAAATAATTTATATAAAGACAAGTACGCCGCGGACAAAGCCAACTCGGGTCGTGACGAATCATGATGGCACACGCAATCTTTTGGGACAATCAAATAATTTCTAAGATGAAAAACCAAACAAAAAGTCTTGTATCATGCCATTTTCTACTTCTTTCTAATTAGATATTATATGACGATATTGTGTTTGTTGTCATGATTTGTCACAACCCGAGTTGGCTTTGGCCGTGGCGCAACCGTGTTTTTATTAAACATTTTCGAAAAGTCTAAGAGAAAAATTAAGGAATCCACTAGTGGATGTCCCCTACCTCGTCCTGCAGAGCGTTGGCGGTCAGTCGCAGCTTGTCCAGCTCCTGTCCCTTGTCCTTCAGCTGCTTGTGCAGGTCTGCCAGCTCCCGTCGGTTCTTCTCCTTGTAGATGTCGATCTGCTCCTGTAGCTCCTGTGTGGACGACTGGGACGCCTCCACGATCTCGTTCATCTGCGCCACAATGTTATGAAGCCAATGGCATTTTAAAATATACGTTTTAGATATTGGGAAAAAAACAGGGACGGAATGTGAACCAGAATAATGGAGACGTTAAAGGCAAACTTTAGTGTGTGCAAAATACTGTGTTTGTAACAGGGGCGGATGTAACATTTCCCAATTGGGGGGGGGGGGGGGGGGCAGAAGAAAATGGTAAGGGTGCAGCTTCACCGCCGGCACCCATACCATTTTCATAGTGTTTCAAATACTTTTATTGTAAATATAAGCACTGAAATATCTTGGGTTGTTTTGCATGCCATCATGTTTGGTGGGGCAGACTGGGCATTTAGAGGGGCATTTAGAGGGGCACCCCCCCCATGCCTAGATCCGCCCCTGGTTTGTAACAGATTTGTTTAAAAACAGAATCTAACTCCACCTCACCTCCACTCTATTGGCTCATCATAAACACCCCCCCCCCCCCCCCCCCCCCCCCCCCCCCCCCCCCCCCCCCCCCCCCCCCCCCCCCACCCCAGCTGCAGGATCAAAGTTGAAGGATCGTAGAGGGGAAATATAGCTATATATGAATTTCGATTTTTGGCTAAAAAGTTGCCTCTATTACCTTTAACTAAGTGTTAAATATAGCTAATAATCGACAGCCCTTTTCACACCAAAGGGTCAAAACAGACAGTCTTGACAGTTGACACATGTCCCTGCAGTGTGATATGTTTGTGCAACAAACATATCACATCGCTGTGTGTTGTCCCCTGTTGACACACGTTGTCCCAAGCGCTTCAACGCATGTAAGTCAATGGACCATATCACACCACAGTGACCGTTTTACTGTTAAAGGTATAGTAAATTATTTCACTTAACTCAAATATTGTTATTTATTTTCTCTTTTTTGTCTAATCCTCCCTACTATAGAGTGTGGTGACCATATAAGGAGTTCCTCCCTGCGCCCAGTGAGCCCCTGGGGTCAATAAACCCTAGTTTCAGTTGGGGCTTTGGGAGAAAAGCCTTTCGTCCTATCTGGATGAGAAGAGGCCTTCCTCCAATCAGGGTCGAGTGGGGGTGGGCCTTGGTGTAAGCTTTGGTCATTTTATAAAAACGTTATCTGTGCATTCTCGGACCTGAGTATAGACAGAGTTATGCAGTTATGCAAACTCACTTCATGAGATCAGTCCAAATGGCGGCTCTACCATCAAGTAGTGTTTCACCATGTTAATGATTTTTCTTTTTGGACCTTTTTTTTCTTCCAAAACAACTCCTGAGAGTGTACAGATGTGAACCAAATGGACCCGCTTCATTACATGTACTCTTCGGTAGCGTTCGCTCGTGGACAACACAGCGGTTGTCCACAGTTGCTCACCTCCCGCTGCAGCTTGTCCACGGTGCGGTCCAGCAGCCTCCGCTCGTCCTCGATCTCGTTCTTGGTGTTCTTGAACTGCTCCTTCTGAAGACGCTCCTCCTTCAGCCTCTCCTCCAGCTCCTTGTGATCGCTGCTCATCTTGGACAGGTTCCTCTGTGTGTGTTTGTGTGTGAAAAACACAGTCAGGATGAACAACATCTAAAAAAAAAACTTCTTAGGGTTCTTTGAGCTTTTTTGTTATTTTCATCCACGACCAACCCGTGGTACAAGGTTTAATGTTTTTATTTGTCACACCAGTATATATGTCGAGACATATAGGTCTACAGGTATGAAATACCGTTTCCAGCTTGGCCACAGTGCCAAGGCAACAGCAATCAGTGTTGGGCACTATTACTTAGGTGATTAATATCTTTACTTTACTTATGACTCCTTAGAAAAGTAATAATATTACTTTACTTATTACTAGAATCAAAGAATAATATATTACATATTACAATATTACTTTCCAAGTCCAAAGGAATAGAAATGTACAACACAATCTGTTTAGTGACAACTTGCGACAACTGTGATAACTTGTAGTGTACGTCATGTGTGCAGAATGTTGCGGTTGACTAGGATCTACAAACTATAGTGCATATCTGTTATCTTTTGCTAGAAAAAGTAATAATATTACAGTAATAAGTAATATTTAATCAGTTACTGCCCAGCACTGTATAAAATATAGACAATGACAATCAAATAGACAAACAACCAGAGCTAACCCTAAGTAGCAACAGGTGAAGGCAATGAAGTGCTGGCTAAGTGAACATCCTAATTATAAAGTGAGAGGTAGATGTGAGTGTAATATCAGGGCAGATGGCTGACATGTTCAATGTCAATGCATTTGAAATGGAAATGGAGATTATTAATCTCCAAAATGATGTGCAGGTAAAAGCACAACAGAATTCACAACATTGAAAGTGAGTGCTTTATTTGGCTCTACTTATCTTTGCGAATCTGCATTCTATGATATGAATGTGATCAAATCCAAATTCAGAACTAGGTTGACTGATGATCATTTGAATGAAGAATGAACCTGAGTGGATACACTCCAGCGTTCAAGTGTCTTGCGGAGGCCATGCAGTGCCAGGCATCTCATTAGAGGAGAATGCAAAATGTGAATGCACTTTTGAAAAAAAAAGCTAAAAGTGAACAAGCTCTCGGCCCCTCAGATTTTTTCAAAGTAGCTCTAAAATGAAAAAAACGTTGGAGAAACCTCTTCTAGAATAATAAAAGCACAGTCAACTGTGGGGAAAAAATGCAATATATCGATGTATCAAATCGAATCGCAGCACAACTAAGAATCGCAACATAAATCGATTCAGAACCCTAAATATCGATACTGTACCGCAGGGGTTTTCAACAGGTGGTCCGGGGACCACCAGTGGTCCCTGAGAGGGTTCCAGGTGGTCCCCAGCTAAGTTGGTTAACCAGATGTAACTCTTGAGAACGTAAAAATGAAACCAAATGGACCCTTGCGGGTCCATTTGGTTTCATTTTTACACTCTCAAGAGTTAAAATATTCATCATCTGAATTAGCCATTTTGGAATGTATGTTTTGCTTGTTTTGTTTCCCAAATACAGCCTGGAATTGTGGACAAAAGCGGGTCAAAAGCGGGTCTGTGGGGCTTAAAATGGCCTCAAATGGTGGTCCGTGGCTCAAATCCTGAATAAATGGTGGTCCCTGGGATGAAAAAGGTTGAAAACCCTGCTGTACGTATGGTGAGGTAAGTGAATCGTCCCACCCCCAGTGGGCACCGCTCCAGTATAAATGACATTATAAATACACAAGGCCCAGTGCAGTCCACCTCACCTGGACGTCCTCTAACCGGGTGGTCAGTGCTCGGTTGGCGCGCGACATCTCTTCCTCCTGTTCTCTGATTTCCGCCAGCGACTCCTCCAGCTGCCTCTTGTCCCTCTGCACCGGAAGCACACAGGATTTCACTGCGTTAATACAGGTAGAAACCAAAGTCTAACGACATTCACCAGGCCACAAGGTGTGACCTTAAAAGGATCCTGACTAATAGATAAATAATACTTTCCCAGGGCTTGACACTAACACTTGCCCGGGGCAAGTAAAAAAAAATGGTGGGGCAAGTGAAGACTGCTACTTGGTTGCCGATCGGGCAAGTGTGCAAAATAACACAACACAAGATAAATATGTCTTGAAGGCAGTCGTTGCACTCTGCCTCAGTGTCTTTCCCTGCTTTCTAGCTATCCACAATTCCTGGATTTGTGAAACAAAACAGGCAAATTAACATACACATCAAAATGACCATTGATCTTCTACATTCTCTAGTTGTGTAGACCTGGGCTAATTAAGATGATGAATTTTAACTCTTGAGGGTGTAAAAATGAAACCAAATGGACCCGCAAGGGTCCATTTGGTTTCATTTTTACGTTCTCAAGAGTTACATCTGCAAAATTTACAATATATTGTTGGTGGGCAAGTGACCATGAGCTGAGGGCAAGAAGAACCTGACTTGCACTTGCCCGATGGGCAAGTGCCTCCGAGACCTTAGTGTCAACCCCTGTTTCCCTATATAACTAAAATAAACAAATAAAAACACCAATGGCATCTTACAGAATATTTCACCCAAAAGGAACTGCTCCTGGCGCAGGATGATGATGTCACGTGTTGTCTAGCTCTATAGAATATACAGTATTGATGCTCATCGTCATCCTGCAACCGGAGCACCTCCTATTGAGTGAAAGATTCTCTATTTATGAAAGAAATAAAGTATTGAAGGTGTTTTTACCTGCATGTTTTAGTTATAGAAGGCAAGTATAGTGTTTTAAGGCATATTTGTCTTATTAGCCAGGGATCCTTTTAAACAGCTCTAGGTTCCGATTCTTGTTCGATGCATTTGGTATTCTGTTTGCCAAAGTGCTGGTTAGAGACAGGGGACTGAACAACCCTGACTCATGGGAAAGACAGCGAAATCCATTGGCGACAGTGACAGCACACTCTTTTATAGGCCTACAGTTCAAGCTTGTAGATCTGATATTTTGGGAAAATGCTTAAAATGTGGCGCACATTTTTCAGTCATTTTCCAGGACAAAATGGGTTTTGTCCACCCAGGGGTTGACACTAAGGTCTCTGAGGCACTTGCCCAATGGGCAAGTGCAAGTCAGGTTCTACTTGCCCTCAGGTCATGGTCACTTGCCCCCCAAAAATATATTGTAAATTTTGCATTTAAGTTTACTTACTGCTTTAAACCAGGTGGTTCGGGGACCAACAGTGGTCCCTGACAGGGTTCCAGGTGGTCCCCAGCTAAGTTGGTTAACCAGATGTAACTCTTGAGAACGTAAAAAATGAAACCAAATGGACCCTTGCGGGTCCATTTGGTTTCATTTTTACACTCTCAAGAGTTAAAATTCATCATCTTAATTAGCCCATAGTGGTCACAGACCCAGTGGTCCCTGACCCCAGCAAAATGATAGTTTGGAACCAAATGAACCTGGGAGAGAGATAGGTAGAGATAGGTAGAAAGCAGGGAAAGACACAGAGGCAGAGTGCAATGACTGCCTTCAAGACAATTTATCTTGTGTTGTGTTATAGTGTACTAAGTTGCACACTTGCCCGATCGGGCAAACAGGTAGCAGTCTTCACTTGCCCCACCATTTTTTTTACTTGCCCGGGCAAGCGGGCAAGTGTTAGTGTCAAGCCCTGCACCCCCCAGTGTCTCTCACCTCCAGGCGTCCCACCCTGTCCCCCAGGCGGCTCTCCTGCAGCTTGGCCTCGTCGATGATGCGGTTGAGCTTGGCCACCTCGTTGTCCAGCTCCTGCGTGCGCCGGCGCAGACGCTCCGCCTCCTGCGCCAGCCGTCCCGTCTGGCCCTCCGCCGCGCCCCGGGCAGCCTCCACCTCCGCCTTCTCCCGGACAGCCGCCTCGCCGCTCTGCGTGGGACAGAGAATAACAACCTGTTATTCACTGTTGACACGTTTCCTAACATCAAAAACAAACACCAAATAATACTCGGACCAGCCGAGATGTCGCGACATTGAGGGGTCAGAAAACTGAGCTCTCGTGAGGGCTGCTGCAGTCTGAAAGAGGGACAAAAGAGGGACATTTTTTTTTCTTAGAGTGTACAAATGGAACCATAGCGGGTCCATTTAGTTCACATTTGTACACTCTCAGAAAAGAAAGGTCCTAAAAGGAAAAATCATTCACATAGTGAAACGCAACTTGATGGTAGAGCCGCCATTGGCATCGCAACTCTGTCTATACTCAGGGCTGAGTATTATTTGGGCCGAGCCGTCCTGTTACCCACTAGACGGAGTAACACAAAGACCAAAGTCACCAGTCACCAGCAACATGTAGCCCAAAACAAAAAAAAAAGAAATGTCACATCATGGCGGCTACAATGAAAACAGCACCCCTCACTTCACTTGTGTGTGATTAAAACAAACAAACAATCTTCTCATTTCAGGGGGCACAGATGTCACAAGTATAGTATCAATTTTGGGGGGGGTCACTGTGGTACTAAAACATCTGCGCTGCGAAATGAAAGCCTGGACCCAGGGTACTCCAGAGTGACTATCAAAAGGCGGGACTTCCAGTGTGTTAACTTCCCCTGGAAGTTTTTCAGCTAATCACGGCGTGGTGCTCCCGAAAATATACACCCCACGGAAACATTGTACTTCTTCATTTGGGCTCACAAAGCAAAAGTGCACCCTTTGCCTAGGGTCAGGGTAGATACCCTCACAAAAACATGCAGTAATCCTGGGCTCTAAACTGCCTCCCCCTGGCCGTTGGAATAACGTGTTCCTTCCACGTGCTACGTCCAACCAGGGAAACTCCCCCTGCCAGGTGAAAACAAGGTAGCTTGGACTCCTCATGCATTGAAGGAAGCATGGGTCCAACCTCCCCAGGTTGGCGGAGGGTGTGTAGAGCCCCAGGATCACTTTAGGAATTGGCACTGGGTGAAAAAACGGGTTGCAAAATAAAACATTAAAAAAGGCATTTGTAGAACTGAATAGTTTGGAGTCCAACTCTGGGTGTTTGACAGTACTGTGCATTTTCATCTGGGGAAAACAGAAGACTATTCGGTGTATGTGTGTGCTTGTGCACGTGTACATGTGTGTGTATGTGTGTGTACACTTGTCTCCATGGCCCAGATTTATGAATAGGGGAGGTTTCTTTGGCTGAGCGTGTCACTTTGTTGGAGTGTTGTGCAACTTTAGGATGAAAAAACACAAGATTATTCAAAGCAAGACAGACAGGGAGGAGGAGGAGGAGGGTGAAAAAACGCAGATGACTCAACGGACAATAAAACCACAGTATTCAATGGCAGTAATTGGCGACGGTGATGACGACACGCACATCCGGCAGAAAAAGACAGACACGTTTGTAGAACGCTGACACGCATGTTTGCTCAACAAAACCAGAATATCGGGGGGAAGCGGAGAGAGGAATGCCAGACAACAGGTTTGGGGAGTTTTCCTGTTCGACGGCAGCCCTGAGTGAGGAATGCACGTATACCGTCATGTGCACAGACACTCCTGATGTCTGTAGAGCTTACTGGGTTATTACTGGAGTTTTCAACCCTCCTACACAACAAGGTCCATTATATATATCCAGCACTGGAGCCACGGACCACCATTTAGATGATATCAACCCTTTATGTACTGTACTGTAACGCGTTTTGGTGTTCTAAACTTTAGCTAGTGAAAAATAGCAGATCTGGCGAGCTGGTAGGTCTGCTATTTTTGAAAAAAAAAAAGTGAAAATGTGACACAAATCTTTGAATGTATTATTTCAGAAGCAAACATTTTAACTCAAATCTTTGTTTCTGGGGGATCCCTAGAACAACATGTTTTCAGATGTGGGTCCGCAGCCAAATAGATATAATTCTGGTGGTCCTTGGCATGAAATATGTTGAGCATCACTGACACAGGAACATAGATTTATATAAAAAAAAAAAAATAGAATCTAGTGTCTGAAACAAGACTCTAGCATCAGAGATTAGAATATAGTGTCGGAAACCAGAATCTAGTGTCTGAAATTAGAATCTAGCATCAGGAACAAGAAATCTAGCGTCGGAAACTAGAATCTACTGTCGGAAACAATAACCTACTGTCATAAACTAGAATCTACTGTCTAGAACTAGGATCTAGCATTAAAAACTAGAATCAAGTCAGGACAAATGGGTTAAGGGCTCCATTTTGTCACTGTTAAACCCCTTATGCCTAAACTTCTTTGCTTCTTTTTGTTTACTATTTTGCACAACAATTTCGTCTACATTGACACATTGTGAGCTTGTGTACTGGCCATTTTAACTATTAACTAGAAAAAGTGCCCTTCTGGGCACAGGTCTCCACCAGGTCAGGCCAGGACCTCCTGGAACTCCCTCAAGGACCCCTGAGGGGTCCCCCAAGGCAGGCACACCAGGTTTGGGAACCACATGGGGGATAGACACAGGTCCATTGTAAGGACTGCATTTTATTCCCCAGTTTCTTGGACGGGACACAGCGACAGCCTTTTTGGCACAGCGTTCAACCGCAAGGCTGTTGCCAAAAAAACAAGCCAGGCCACACGCACACAAAGAATACAGGCACGTGTGTTGTGTTTTAGGGCTATAGGACTACCGCAAACGTGTTTAAGTGCGTTCCCATACATACACCCATCAGTGTTGGGAATATTACTTTACCTTGTTAATATATTACTTATTAAATATTACCTTCATTTTAAAGCAATATATTATATTACAATATTACTGAGTAAGTGTAATATATTAATATTACTATTACATATTACTTAAAAAAAATTTTTTTTACAAAATATATAATGAAATATTTAGTATCACGATTAATCAAATATTGCGTAGACCAGTGGCATACCTACAATAAAGCAAGCGCACTTGCTATCTGGCCAAATCCATATGAAATCAACTTGAAAAAACGTCACTCCTGAATAAATAATTTGATGACAAATGATAGAAAATAAGTAATTATTTAATTTCTGCAGTTGTCAATATAATTTCACAAGAACATTTTCAATGAGACAGATTGACAGAAAATAATATTGAAAGTAATGCAGTAATGCAGAAAGAAAAGTATAATATATTAGATTGTTTTAGTTAAGTAATATATTTATATTACACGTTACTGCATTTTGGTAATATATTATGTAATATATTAAGTTACGTAGTGCACATGTCCCAACACTGACAACCATTCACAATTGTGTGTCACTTTGCACTGAAAATAGTGCCTCTCCAAGTTCGGCACATGATGAGGTGATAGGACTCATGGTGAGCTTGTAGACCGGGGCTATTTTCAGCAGCATTACAGTGGGCCGCGCCACGTCACCTTCCAATGACTGACCCAGAATAAAGCCAGGCTGTAGCGTTAAGAATGTGGTCGCATGACATGGTAGTCAATGGATGTGGTAATTCATTGACAATGCAGCGGCTCCACTGCTGTTGGAGGGAAACCAAAGTTCATCCTTCTTCTTCAAGCCTTGGTTGTGCTACAACTACAACCACTGTAGTGCTGCTACTTGTCGTTCCACCGCCTCGAACTCGTGGAACATGAAGGTTCATTGAATCCATTCTTTAGTTTAAACCCATTTCGTCCATGACATTGTAGATTCTACAAAAAAAATTGCTATGAAAGAACATACTGAAAGATTTGTGCTGCATTCTCACATTCTCCCCAAAATAGCAGGCGTTGAGGTGTCAATGAAAGTTAAAACACCACATGTACAGTTACAGAATGTTTTAATGCGTCTTTTGGCCCGAAACGTATCATTTGCTGATTTGTCGTTTTG
>CM076966.1:47182252-47198915 GCA_039105355.1 Benthosema pterotum
CTCTGCCAAAATGGGTAATAGGTAATATGTTACTCCACCAAAACAAGCCTCACTTAGTTACAAATGAGTTTATGTTATCAACAGAAAACAACAGCAATGTGCAGTAGTTTGTAGATCCTAATCCACCACAGCATTCTGCACACATGACAGGTGGGAGCGAGAACTGGGGAAAGTAATAAAGTCATATTTAACATATTACTCTTTCATTCAAGTGATAAGTAATATAATATTATTACCTCTTTCTAAAGGGTCGTAAGTAAAGTATAGAGATTTATTCTCCTGAGAAATATTGCACTGATCATAAACAACAGCTACAATAAACGCACACTGGGCAAACATGAACGTCTGTATGTACACATCGGCTGCCCCTAGTAAAAAACGGTTTCTAAAAAGTGACTGCAACAAAGGGTGAGAAAATAGCCTTGACTCGATTGGAAGTGGAAACCCAGGATGAGCCTTGCAGCAGGATATCCCGTCGCAGCTGCAACAACATGCTGACTGTGACTTCACTTTGCACAGCGTGGCGCAGTGTTGATTCAGTGGACTAGAAATATATGATGAAAGGGGGCACGGTGGAACAGTGGTTAGTGCTGTCACCTCACAGCCAGAAGGTCCTGGGTTCGAGTCCCGCTAGGGACACCACAGATGTGGGTGCTGGCGGTGTGCCTCATCCTCTGTGTCATCAGTGCCCATACCCTCACAAAAACACCCAGTAACTAAACTACCTGCCTCCCCCTGGCTAACCAGGGCGCCTGATGGAGTGAACAGGAACTGGTTGGAATACTGTGTTCCTTCCACGTGCTACGTCCAACCAGGCAAACTCCCCCATGTCAGGTAAAAAGAAGACAGCTTGGATTCCTCATGCATTGAAGGAAGCACGAGACCAGACGAAAATGTAGGCCCTAGTCAACTAAAACTGAAACTACACTCAAACATTCCAGGTGACTAATATGTGACTGAAACAAAATGCAACCTATTCCAGAGACTATGACTCAAACTAGAAAATGTGAAAAATCAACAAAGAGCAGCCAATGCTGGCCAGTGGCCTGCAAACACACACACACTGACCAAATGGAACAAATGATTGGCCAATAATACTACATGACACAATCGTTTCAACAAAAGGGCTTTGCAGAGCAATGTAAATAAGTTTTACCCTTGTTAACTGCGCTGTAAACGTCTTGTCCTCACATGACATTAACAATCTCGCCGGCAAAATGTAAATAGAGCAGCTATAAACCCGCTTCAGGTCAATGGCCTTTTGATTTAACGGGGCTTGTCTTCTCTGAGAGTGCCGACAATGTTGATTTATTAGTTTTTTGTGATGCCGTGGATTCAAACGTTTGTGAAAGGCTTTAAGTTGTGGAGACTTGTTCTTTTTTTTTGTAAAAAAGCGTTTTGTTCACTATAGTCACATTATAGCTTTGCGTTACATCAAAGAAAAGAGAGAGAACTTCATAAACTCAACTAAAACCCCCATCAAGGTCATTCCCTGTAGCGTATTAACTTATCAGTGTTCAACATTCATATCAGCTCTCTCGCTCTCTCTCTCTCTGCTACTTTAGATGCATTTGTCTGAGGCTATCCATTTACCAAAAAATAATAATTAAAAAAAACATGAAAACAGTCTGCCTGAT
Organism: Benthosema pterotum; assembly: GCA_039105355.1. Taxonomy (NCBI): domain Eukaryota; kingdom Metazoa; phylum Chordata; class Actinopteri; order Myctophiformes; family Myctophidae; genus Benthosema; species Benthosema pterotum. The sequence continues at coordinate 47,183,890 of CM076966.1, forward strand.
TGTGATGATTTACTTTGTGGAATTGTCACACACGCGCACGACCGCACGCACGCACGCACGCACGCACGCACTTGAGGATTTTTTTTTTTTTAAAAGACTAAAACCGGAAAACGTTCCAATCTATCTGAACGTTCCTTCCAAAACACGGATGCAGTGCCCGATGGGTTTTAAACAGTGGTTTTCAACTTTTTTGGTACCAGAGCCCACCATGTATTCAGCATTTGAGCCACAAAGGACCACCATTTGAGGACATTTTAGTCCCACAGAACCTAGCCTCGACACCCAGGCTTTGATTTTCGTTCGCTTTGCGCGAAAACGGAAAGCCTGGACTAACTTGTTACACGAAGTGGCCTTGAGGGGGGAGTCAACCTTCTGGGGTGGGCGTCGCTCTAAATGATGTGACGTAGAACAGCAGTGGACGGGCACGGGAGGGGCTGGGGATGACGACACGTTCGTGAGATCAAATCAGATCACACCAAATGGACCCACAAGGGTCCATTTGGTGTCAGAGTTACATCTGGTTAACCAACTTAGCTGGGGACCACCTGGAACTCTCTCAAGGACCACTGGTGGTCCCCGGACAACTGGTTGAAAACCACTGGCTTAAAAGAGGGGAATCACCACCTCAAGCATTCCAGTCCCCTCTCTCTCTCTCTCTCTGTTAATACATACTGTACTGTATGACTCGACTTGTTTTGCCAGCATGACTGCATGTTACAAATACAATAGAATGTCTCACGAAACCGCGCGCACACACACACACACACACAACACACACACACACACACACACACACACACACAACACACACACAACACACACACACACACACACACACACACAACAAGGAGCCATAAGACCTGTGTGACAGTCCTGACAGGAAAAGGCTCACACAGTAGAAATTAAAACGTGACACATGAGAAGCATTTGGCATTTCTCTCCGCGCGTCGCAAAGGAGGGCCAGTAATCCGTTCGACCGAGTCATCTTGTCCTTAAGAGAATTTGAAAAGCACACTCCTAATGCTCTGCCAAGCGAGCTGCTGTTTAGGTTTTAATAGGAAATATAAACCTCCCCCTGTTGCAAGGAAATGCCCCCAAAAAATCTTAATTCATATATTCCTTTCAATCAATTTCATTCCTTAACAGATTTATCATGACTTTTGGGGTGATTGATTATTCATTCATTCAACTCACGGCACATGAAGTCCTCACACACTTTACAACTAAAATTCGTTGATAAATGATAAATGATATAGCTTTAAATGCATTTATCTCTGAATGAGCCCTGGAAAGAGTGAAATGTGAAAATACAAGCTGTTTTGCCAAATGTATTAGTATTAGAAAGTATTTTCTATGAATTATTTCTGCGAGCCTAGAGTAGCTTTTAGGCTAATCTGTCAAAAAGGTAAGGATATGAAGAGTGGGATTCCGCTCACTCCTTGTGGGGTACAGTCAAACGTACAGCCAAATCTGTACGTTTGACTGTTTTGTTTGCAGCCTGGAATTGTGGACAAAAGCAAAATAAATCTTAAATCTCGTTTTGGGGTCTGTGGGGCCAAATGTCCTCAAATGTCCCTGGTATCAAAAATGTTGAAAACCACTGCGCTATATAAATGCACCATTTACTTTTCAGGTTCAGAGAAATTCAGTGCAGTATTCCATATGACTTATAGTAAATATTGCTAGCCTACGCACTTCTTTCCTTCATGTATTTAGATGTGAGGGCACTAGAATCTGCTCTCAAAGAGCATGTTTCCACCACTTTACCTCCTCTACCACCAGTGTTGCAAGAGTTTGAGCGGAAATAAGCAACCAGGTCTAGGAAATGAGTATTTTAATATATACACTGTTGATCTTGACAGCATTTTTTAAGTTTTAGTCATAGTCTTTGGAATAAGAACCTGAAATTAGTGGATTGAGTCGACTGAATATCGCGCAATTTTAATAGACAAGGGGCTCCATTTTCGTTACCGCTACCTTAACTTCTTTGCCTTTTTAAACTATTAAAAAAAAAATCAGTAGTTCAAATGGCCAGACTACAAGCTCACAACGTGTTAATAGATTGATATGTTGAAATATTCCAAAAAAGGGGAAATAAGGGATTTGGGATAAGGACAAAAATGGAGCCCTAAATCTACAGTTGATGTAGTGAACACAGTCGACTAAATTGTGTTATGGCACGTCTTGATGGTGTCTTAATGGCTGATTTTTTTACGCTTGCCAATAATATTCGGTCCACAAGCTCAAAAGCGCCGCCCTGCGAAAATCAGCGAATAGCCCTTCCACCTTTCTGTCTAGTCACAAGTACTGCGATCGGTCGTCGGCGTCGGTCATCGCTCGACACTGATTGGCTGGTTTAGCTGATGATGTACTGGTGATGTAATTAAGATATCTTAATAAAGTATCATTTTGTCATTTTGATCTGTATGTTTGACCGTTTTGTTCCCAAATCCAGCCTGGAATTTTGGACAAAAAAACAAAATAAATCTTTAGTTTTGGCGGTCTGTGAGGCTAAAATGTCATTAAATGGTGGTCCGTGGCTCAAATTCTGACTAAACAGTGGGCCTTGGGATCAAAAAGGTTGAAAATCACTGTTATAGACGATCTGCTTGCAAGCCCCTCCCTCCAAAAAACTCCAACTCCAGCCTACCTTAGCAGGCGGTGCGGTAAAAGCAACAATAAACAGCAGATTCCAGGTCATTTAGCTGAAGTTCACACAGTTAGACATGACACATGGAAGTGAAGAAACATCTAATCCTCCCACCAACTCACACAGAGATTAAAAAATCCCCTAAAAACCCCACAGTATAACCACAGAAATGCAGCCAGTCAGGAACTGACCGTATATCAGCCATGTTCTCTGGGCTATAGCGCTTCAATCAAAACTTACAAGGTTTTGAAGGGAAAAAGACTCAGTGTTTGAACTTTGAAGCCGCGTTAAGTGAAATCATTCCAAGAAGCAGCGACCGGCGTGTTTCTTAGTGGCAAAGCAGATTTAATCTAGAACGAGTAAACTTTGTTCAAACGAGACTTTAGGCAAGTTTTTTTCTCTCTCTCTCTTCTCTGGTGCGAATCCAGGATCGAATCCTCTCATCTGTTTCCTTTTCTTGTTCACTTGCATTTTTTCCCCTCGCCGGTGTGGAAAAGTAACCGTGACGATTATTACAAAACACACATTAACCACAGCAAACCCCACATATATACAGTATATATACAGTACAGTATGCTTAGAGCTGTTTTCAAAGGACTCGAATTGAACTTGTGAGATGGTACGTTTTGCATGCTAGTTTTAGTTTGGTAAAAGAAAAAAGGTACTTTTGGTATTTGTACTTTATACTCAAGTAAGAATTTGAGTACCAGACGTTTACCCGGTCACTAGTACAGGACGAGTCCTGCTCAAACTTGAATGTCGCTTAAAGGGGAACTCCACCCATTTTCAACATTTTAATATGTCATTAGTATACCCTAGAGGTGCTGGGTGGACATGATAAAAAAGTTCCCTCATTCTGTGTTCCCAAGAAATGGAGGTTTGAAGAAAACCACTAACATGGCGAAACATCTTGATGACATCATCAAGATGTATTTTCACCATGTTAATGGATTTCTTTAGACGCTTCTTTTTTTCTGAGAGCGTACAAATGTGACCAAATGAACCCGTTAGGGTTCATTTAGTTGCATTTGTACGCTCTCAGAAAAAATGTTGAAAATGGGCGGAATTCCCCTTTAATGTTTGTGTTCTACGAGTTTGGCGCGGTTACTAATTGTTATTGATGACAAACGGGTGGGAATGCCCTCTGTAATTGTGAAGTACAGTACTACTTGTGACATGAGTATTTCTACATTCTGGTTTGGATACCTTTACTGGAGTAAAAAAGAAAAAAAAAAGTCAGGCCCCCCACCCACCCAATCCTTCCCTAATACCCACACCCACTCACCTCCAGCAAATCCTCTTCCCTTAGGGTGTGCTACCTCAGCCACCTGCAGCCATGTTGCCACAGTTTGCTATCATCAAACAGACAGGCTGGAGCGGAAAGGAGAGTCTTTACGTTCAAGTGGTGGCCTGAGGGAGAGGGTCTCTCTCTCTCCCTCTCCCTCTCTCTCTTCTCCTCGCTCTCTCTTCACACACGCACGCACACACACACACACACGCGCGCGCGCGCACACACACACACACACACACACACACCCACACACACACACGAACGGCATAATTTGCCGATCACACAGGACTACTTCAGCTCGCCCGGGGGAAAAAAAAATTGAGTGGCGAAGATTACTCCACAAGGGAGGGGAATGCGGTTACAGGTCCTGTGTATATGAGGACCAAACCTGCATGTGTGTGTGTGTGTGTGTGTGTGTGTGTGTGTGTGTGTGTGTGTGTCTGTGTGTGTGAGTGTAGTATTATTATTTGATAGCAGCACTGCAGACCGTAAAAACGTTGATGTATCAATTTGTAACACTGAGAGAGTGCGGCAACGGAACCTGTGTATGCGTCCATTTGGTTCCGCATGCATGAAATAAGAATAGATTGTCCTTTTTTATCGATAAAGAAGATGCCGACTGGAGGCCGAGCCTCTCGCATCCGGATGTCGGTACGAAAAATCATAGATAACTCTATGAGTTATCTGCCATTGGGCAGATCAAAACCTCCCATCTTCATATTTCATACATAGGGCTCCATTTTGTTACAATGCTAAACCCCTTTTTTACATGCTAAACCCCCGTGTAACAACCCCTTTTTTTACTTTTTTAAAAAATTTTTGGGAATAGTTCAATGTGCCAATCTATTGACACATTGTGAGCTTGTAGACTGGCCATTTGAACTATTGAAAAATGTTTTTTTTTATATATATATATATATATATATATAGTTTAATAAGGCAAAGAAGTTAAGGGATGAGGGGTTTAGCGGTGACGAAAATCTAGGCCAGTGTGTATATATTTTAAAAATATGGACAGAGGGTCAAAATGAAAATACAAGCTACAAACTAACTTGCTTTTTTCCTTTTTTTGTTGTTTAGACTACGAATGTATCCTGAGTGAAATATGCTGCGGAGGTCAAGGAGATGCAAGCTGAAAGCTGTTGGCTGAGAGAAACCATCAGACATCTTACTAAGACATGCGGAGAGTGTTAGGAGGGGCAGGGGTTGAAATCCCACGGAAGGGGGTACGTTAGGATGAAAATGGTGAAAAAAACCCCAACACATTTCACATTTCGTTCTGCAAATTCTGCATTCAGAGCTGGACTGGGACATAAATTCGGCCCGGTCATTTTTTTTTTTTTTTTTTGCGTGAATTTGGCCCATTTTGGACCGGTTGCTTGACACTCATGTATGCTGTACACAGGCATCAGAGAACAACGGGAGGTTGCGGTCTGCGCAACTCTGTCTGTATTCTGTTTAACTCTGTATTTCTAAGACTCTGTTCTTTATTAAAGACTCTTTTTTTTCGACTGGCCTTCAAGCTGTGTATAGTAGTTCCTTTGAAGCACAGAATCATATCCAAATTCTGTTTCATGATAAAAAAAAAAAAAAAAAAAAAAAAACTAAAGACTCCTTTCTCCTTTTTTTGGTGATTTCCTGAATTTGAATCCTGAAACGTTAACAGAAAAAAGGTTTCTACATAATATGTTTCCTAGCGGGTCCATTTGGTTCCATTTGTACCCTCTAAGGAAAAAAGGTCTGAAAGAAAAGTGTCATCGTCTATACATGTTCAAGTCAGGGTTGTAATGGTTAACTAAAACTAACTAAAAACAAAAACTAAAATAAAATAAAAAAAAACATTTGAGTTGACTGGAACTAATAAAAACTAAAAATGAATGCAAAAAATGATAACTAAACTAAAACTGTAACATGGGTTCAAAAACTAAAACTAACTGAAATTAGACCCAAAATACCCTTAGTTTTAGTTTATAAAGCTTTTAAATTCAAAATGTGTTGGTGACCAGCATGAGTTGGAGCTGCATCTAGATCTTCTATTCACTACTGAGTTCCATAACACTGGGAGTAAAAATTGTGTTCTTGTGTGAGAGTGCAATCATCTAATCTACTAAGAAAATCAAATCAAAGCAAGGTTTGAATATCAACCTTTTCCTACTTTGGCATATTTTTAACCCTATGCCTGACAACCAAAGCACAGAAAAAATATAAAATAACTAAAACTATACCTAAACTAAACTAAAACTAAATATTTTCACCAAAATAAAAAAAGCAAAAAAAAAACTAACTAAAACTAAATGAAATTAGAAAATAAAATAAAACTAAAAAACAAAACTAAACTAAAATGAAAAATCCATAACTACAATAACTCTGGTTCAAGTTGCAGCTTTAGTGGAGCCGATCCTTGTCTTGACTCTTGTCTGGGTCGTCCCTCCTTTGCACAGGAAGGGAAACGCTGGAAACCGGAGCAGCTCCCCTTCCCCTCCCCACGAAAAACTATTTAGTAAACTAGTTAATTGCTGGTTTGGAGTCATCCCCAGAAAGGATAATAATGAGTCATGTTGTCCCGTTAGCGTTGCTCTGTTGCTTTCTCCCACTCTCTCAGAGTGGGAGAGAGGGGGGTCACCGTGGCCGTCCCATTTGATGATGAATGATGAGTTTGTTTCTTTCCAACACAACATAATGGCAGCAGCAGGGCGGGGGGGAGCTCAATAAAGTGGGTCAGTGTGCCGCTGAAAAGGGGGACGGACGCACCTCCGTTTCCCCCCTCTATAAAGAACCGGGAGGCCCTTCTTTCCGTTTCTCTCTCTCTCTCTCTCTCTCTCTCCCTCTCTCTCTAAATTGAAGAGAGCATTGTCTCTGTTTTTAAAGCTTGATTTATACTTTGGTCGTAATGTGCTGAAATAGCTGAGCCACAAGTTCCCCACGCATTGTGTCAACTTTGTAGATCGGCTAACTAAGTCACCGCCGTATGACGAAGCCTGAATTAGGCCTCATTGACTTGGAAATTGTGCCTGGAATTCAACAAAGCGTTCTAAAAGTTTGTTTCACAAAAGCCTGCGGGAGTGCACGGCACGCCTGCCCTGCGTGTGTGTTTGCATGTCTGTGTGCGTGCACACACATACATATTCAAAGGTTTATAAAAGTTTTGGAAAGGGATTTCACTTAATTCAAATATTGTTTTGTTATTTTTTTTTTTCTTTTTTTGGCTCATCCTCCCTACTATATAGTATGGTGACCATATAAGGAGTTCCTCCCTGTGGCTGTCAAGCTTTTTCATACCAGGGACCACTATTTAGTCTGCATTTTAGCCATGGACCATCATTTGATGTGGAGTCCAGTCTCTCTGACCCAAAAGCAAGGATTTTCAAGTTTTGGTCCAGAATTTAGGTGATAACTGTCAAAACGTTGCTCAAAAAACAATTCTTCTACATTTTCTAAATGTGTAGATTCTTGACAATTAAGTAATTCAGATGTTTACATATGATACCAAACGGACCCGTAGGGGTCATTCATTTTTTATCCATTATTTAGCCTGGAGGGACCACCTGGTACCCTCTCAAGGACCACTGGTGGTTCTCGGACCACCTGTTGTAAACCCCCTGCTCTATTTGGAATGCGAAAAATGCCGTGCGACGCGGCGGGACGCGCAGGGCGAAGAGGAGCAGAGAGAGTGTTTTTGTCGAGAACAGGAATTTTCTGGGTCAGTCGGGAGGTGGAGGAGAATGTGTGCTGTGCAGTGTGCAACCCCCCAGCCCCCCCCCCCCCCCCCAACCCCCAGACCTCAACAACACAACCTCAGTGATACCAGAGTGATGCTGTGTTACGGTCCATGCAGGGGCTTGACCTCCGGGGAGGGAGGAGGTTGGCTTGGGATCTCTTTCTTTGGTGTGTGTGTGTGTGTGTTGTGTGTGTGTGTGTGTGTGTGTGTGTGTGTGTGTGTGTGTGTGTGTGTGTGTGTGTGTGTGTGTGTGTGTGTGTGTGTGTGTGTGTGTGAAGTGAGGTTGAGGGATGTCCTGCTGCTGTTGTAGTATGTCAGTCCCTAGTAGTAGAGTAGTTAAGCTGTATGAAATGCTGTCCATTAATACAGTGGTGTCACCTGTATTAATTGATGTCCCATGAGTCCCACACGGAGGAGTCAAAAATGAACGAAGGATGTGCTGATATTTTAGAAATAATTCAATAATACAAATTACATTAGTTTTGTGGATTAATTTACTTTTACTGCGTGGCCCCAGTGACCTCCACAAAATGACCAGAACTACTTCATATTTCACTCAACCCTTAGTGTACTGAACGCGTTTTGGTGTTCTAAGCATTATGTTTTAACTATTGAAAAATAGCAGATCTACAAGCTCATAGCGCGCCACCGAGTGGCGCGCTATGAGCTTGTATCTCTGCTATTTTTGAAAAATCGTGAAAACGTGGTGCAAATCTTTGTTATTCAGAAACTAGACAGGACACAATGGGTTAAAACCACAGCAGAACTCCCACCACGGGACTCTGGACGTCAATTAATACAGTTGACTCCGCTATATTAATGGACAGGATTTCATACAACTTAAGTTCCTTTATTGACCGACATACCCAATAAAACCCGACCCGGCTCGACATTCCCGGGCTGGGCCGCATAATTATGGTAATTAGTCGGGCTGGGCCGAGCCTGCACTAGGAGATTCACAGGACTTACAGCGAGGAAGAGGAGGAGGAGAGGGGCACCACATTTATTTTAGTAGCACGCACGCACGCACAGGCTCATTCACACATGACAAATAGGCAGGGCTAAAACCATAAAAACCTGAATAAAGGATGTACCAAACTTTTCTCAGTTGTTCCTAAAATGATTTTTAACGTAGAATCCAATTCTGCTTGATACATTTTGTATCACACATAGTTAATGAGATGATTAGCATATTAATCAAATATGCAAAATTGCAAATCACTTCATTAATTATGCAAATTACAAAAATGTACTTTGCAGAAAACGAGTTCTACGGGACAAAATATATAAGGATCAACTGAGAAATGTTTGGTAAAGCCTTTTAAGCTTTTAATTTATTAAAGATTATTTTTTTTTTCAGTTATTTTCGTCCTTGTGTCAAGTAAATTGACACAGGGGAGAAAATAACAGGGAAAACGCTCTAACTATTCGATAAAAGGCTTTTTAACAAACATTTCTCAGTTGATCCTTATGTATTTTGTCCCATAGAACTCGTTTTTTAATGGTTTTAGCCCTGCCTAAAACTGGCATGTTCTGACATGACTCCCATCGAAAAAGCACCGAGTAAAATAATACTAATCTATCTATCTATAATCTAAAATAATCTACAAGCTCCCAATGCTTGTAGATCTCTCGAGCTGAACTCTAAGGCAGCTTGAACTTCACCCGGTGGTAGACAAAGCGCTTAAAATAAATAGGGTTCTATAATGTCCTGAAAAACAGCAAAACAATGGGGTAAGCCTAAGACATGCTGCTCACCCCCTGAGGGAGATGTTCCTCTTGTTCTGCGAGAGGAAATGTCCTCATGCAGACTGCCCTCACGCTGTGTGCGTGTGCGCGTGCGTGCGTGTGTGTGTGAGCAACAAGGACAACAACTTCCAACTCGGGGAGAGAAAAACAGGAAGACGTGAGTCACACAGTGTCTCTATTAAAAACCAACAACAACACACCGGGAGCAAATCGCCGTCCTGTTCCCGACCTAGATGAGATCGCTATATATCATCTCTAGTCGCTCATCTCCGGATGTTTTTTTAAACGGTCCTTACTGGATCATACTGCAGCATCAGGAGCAATCATCAAGGAAGGATTGAATCTACCAGCTAGAAATGCGACATGTTTTGTATCTCATCTCGAATTCTGTAAAAAGTAACGACTAATCGGACATTTGGAGCAGCAGTTATCAACGTTATAATCAAGTTCTTCGATTAGTCTGGTTGATAACTTAAGCCCTACCTTAAAATACAAACATAGTACGCAAACCTTCACACTCTGTCTTATTTTTCCTCAGAAGTAATTCCCCCCTGGTGCAGAACACAGATAAGTGGCAGCTACCCTTCATTGGGTAAACATGCTCCGCTGTGTTCCCATGAAAAGTGATGACTAGATAGATAAACATGTCAACAGAGCTGAGTCTTCTGTTTTTCCTTTGATGCGTGGGTGTCCATGCACCGGACTGGACTGGTCGGTCTGGCTGCCCAACTGGGTTTGAAAAAATATACAGTATATATATGGCAGAGTTCCATTGTGCCCAAGGCACACAGCACACGTTGGAACATATGACACTCTTTTTTGATACATACTGAGACAGCTGTATCAGCAAGACCGACTGTGCAGATTTATTTTTAAATCCAAATGATTTAATAGTGCAGATAGAATCAACACATAACAGTACGTCTGAAATGAATGTCAGAGACGAACTCGAAACATAACCTGGAAATAAAACCTGTAGCTATACACTGTAGCTGTAATGTTAGAGTCCACAGAGGGCATGTCAACATGAAATAGATGCTTAAACATGTAGCTAATGTTAGAGTCCACAGAAGGCATGTAAACATGAAATAAATGCTTCAATGTGTAGCTATAGGTGCAATGTTAGAGTCCACAGAAGACATGTAAATATGAAATAATCAAATAAATGCTTGAACATGTAGCTTTAGGTGAAATGTGCGACTCCACAGAAGATAGGTGAATATGAAATAAATGCTTAAACATGTAGCTATAGGTGCAATGTTAAGAGTCCACAGAGGTGAACCTTTCAAGACTTATTTTCTCAACTGCAAGACCTTACTCTATAAGTCATATGTCCAAAAGCGGTGTTCAAACTGAACAACCAATGTCAATTTGAAGCTATGATTTCTTGCTTTCATATTACATAATCAAAATCCAACAACCTACTGTGTGTAAAAAAGGTTTGTTCACGATTACTATACCGAAAGTGAGTGCGCCTGAGCATATCATCTAACGATCTGAACCATGGAATTTCAAAACGTCAATATGAGACTGTGCTAATTTGTTTTGTGGTATAGTGGTGAGCATAGCTGCCGTCCAAGCAGTTGATGCGGGTTCGATTCCCGGCCAACGCATTCCTTTTTTTGCGGCCGGCTCGCCATAGCTCAGTGAGCCGAGGAGACCGTCTGACAGTAGATGTGTCACCACCAGTGTCCTTGAGATGGTTCCAGGTGGTCTCCAGCAAAGTTGGTTAACCAGGTGAAAAGTTGGTGAACCAGATGTAACTCTCAAGAGTTAAAATATTCATCATCTGGATTAGCCAAGTCTACACTAGAAGATTAATGGTCATTTTTCTGGGCAACATGTATATTTGCCTGTTTTTTCCCAAATCCATATATTCGGCAAAAGCCAAAAGAGATTTTAGTTTTGGGGGCCTGTGGGGCTAAGATGTCACAAAAATGGTAGTGTCTGGCTCAAATGCTGAATAAATAGTAGGCCCTGGTATCAAAAAGGTTGAACACCACTGCTGTAAGTGTCTGGAACGTCCGTCTCGATGTATTTTCCCCCGGATATGGGGGATGATGATAAAACAACACAAATAGTAGTAGACTGCTGTCACACCGTTCAGATTATGTTGATCTGACCTCCCATTCCAAAGCACCAGCACCCTTTTTATGGCCCTGAGGCGTCTCACTGTTACCGGTATATATTTCAACAGGTTGTGCGTAGTTCACACCTGGGCATTATGCGGCTGGGGGGGCACATGTGGAACTTTGGCTGACTCTAACCGGCCCGGGGACCACCAGTGGTCCTTGAGAGAGTTCCAGGTAAATATAGAAAGTTGGTTAACCAGATGTTACTCTTGAGAGCGTAAAAATGAAACCAAATGGACCCGCAAGGTTTACGCTCTCAAGAGTTAAAATATTCATCATGTGAATTAGCCCAAAGTGTACACAATCAGAGAATGTAAAAGAATGGTCATTTTGATCTATGTTATCCTGTTTGTAAAATCCAGCCTGGTATTGTGGACAAAAAAACAAAATGAATGAATAAATTTAGTTTCGGGGTCTGTGGAGCTAAAATGTCATCATGTATCTCATTTGGCCCTTTGGGAAAAATAATTGGCCAGTTGTAGATCTACCCCCAAAAAATCTATGATCTAGCTGGATGGATGGATGGATGGATGGATGGATGGATGGATGGATGGACGGACGATTGAGCAAGATCTGGGCAACATGTGGTCCTGATTTGAGTATTATGACGCATGCATTCATCACACAAAATGTTCCTGACGAAGCCACTTGAATGCCAAGTATTTGTAGTTTGAGCATTTAGTATTGGCTTTTGCACAATTGTAATACCATTGTACAAAAAAAGCAAAAGAAAAAAACGAGAGAGGGGTGGTCCATCGGCCGCGGCTGATGGTAAAAGGATCCCGACTCATAAATGGTAAACGGTGCATTTATATAGCGCATTTATCCAAGGTGCTTACATAGCTTGTAAAGCACCAGATTCACCCATTCACACACTGATGGCAGTGGAAACCATGCAAGGTAGCTACCAGCACATTGGGAACAACCAGGGTTCAGTGTCTTGTCAAGAACACGTCAACACTAACTCTGGGAGGAGCCGGGATCAAAGCGGCGACCTTCGGCTACCGTCTGGTGACTCTACCCCTTAGTCCATCGCAAAAGTGGATTTCGCCCTTCCTGAAAAACAAACTTAGGCTTCATAGTATATATAGTATCATATTCCACTTGTCAAAACAAGCTTGTACAACAATTTCACCCGCTTTTCTTACTTAACACCTGTAAAGACGTGACAATGATGTTGAAGTCGAGTAGATACACGAATAAGGTGAAGCTCTCCTCGCTCCTCCACTTTAAACATATAAACGTATTCCATTCGTTGTCAGTGGCAAACGGCGTACGTTGGCTTGCGCCCAAAGAATACATACGTGCGTCCCCCAAAGGAAAAGTTATGTGGCGCAGACGTAAACAATTGCACATCAAAGCAAAAACTCCCGAGCCAAACATGTGGCGAACGGACAGAACAGCCGCTGTTATCTCGGGAACGTAGCGTGGAAGGGAGGGAGGGGGGGGGGGGTCCTACTCCATCGTACAAAAGCTGAACCATAAAGCTGAGAAAAAAGGAGCTCATAGTGTTCATGGCATGGCACAAATCGCTCGAGACGAGACTAGCACCTATGAAGTCGAGACCAATACCTATGAATGAAGCAACACCGAGTTTAGACCAAGACATTCGTTTTTTGTGCTCCTTCCATGCCTCAATTCTCTCTGAAATTGACTGCTAGTGATATGCACGTCATCTCTCCAGTGCTGCGCACCGCTCTGCTGTCTTAATGGATGGGCTCCACTGTCCTCATAATGAACATAAACATAAAGAACATTTCCTTTGCATCGTCTCGCCTCGAACGGCAAAGGAGACCCGAGACATTTGCTCCGAGATCGTGACAAGACCAAGACAAACTGAGGACGAGACCGAGACAAGACCAAGAGAATTTGCCTTGAGACTGGGGCCTCGAGATGAGACGATGTCTCGAGAAGCACAACACCAGTTGTTTACCTGCTTGGCCTCCTCCAGAGAGGCCTGCAGCCCGCGGATCTCCGTCTCGTACTGCTCTCGCAGCCGGTCCACCTCCTGGTCGTGCGTGGCCACCTCCTCCTTCAGCGCCCCCTTCAGAGCCGTCAGCTCCCTCTCGCGCCTCCTCAGCACCTCCTCCTGGTCCTCCTTGGCCATGAGGACCTCCTGCAGGTCCACCTTCATCTGCACCAGCTCCTACCAGACGGACAGAAAGAGGAGAATGTTGGGAAACTTCTCTCTTTTTTATTATGAACTAGTTCAGTTCACAGTTTTGCAACCCGTTTTTTCCACCCAGTGCCAATTCCTAATGTGATCCTGGGCTCTACACACCCTCGCCGCCAACCTAGGGAGGCAGTGAACTTGCCACATGCTTCCTTCAATGCATGAGGAGTCCAAGCTGCCTTCTTTTTACCTGACAGGGGGGAGTTTCCCTGGTTGGATGTAGCGCGTGGAAGGAACACGTTATTCCAACCAGTTCCTGTCCCCTCCATCAAGGTATCTATCCTAGGGGACACGGGAAGAACACGCAAACTCCACACAGAAAGGCCCTTTCACCAAACCCTGCCTCGGGTATGGGAACCTGTGGAGGAGGAGACACACCACCAGCACCCACAGTGGCGTCCCTAGCGGGAATCGAACCCAGGACAGTGTACAAATGTGTGACAGTGTACATCTGTACACACAAATCTTGGATACAGTAGGTCCCTTTTTGTCCCTCTTTCAGACTGCAACAGCCCTCCCGAGAGCTCAGTTTTCTGACCCCTCAATGTCGTTTGGGCCAAGCCTTCATGTATTCATTTCCAGACATTTTCCCCCCTGATATCTATATAAAAAAAAGACAACTTATCAAAATATTAAAATCCGTGTGGAGTTTGCATGTTCTCCCCTTGTCCCCTAGGGTAGTAAACCTCCCAATAAAAAAGCATGTGAAATTCTGGTCTCTACTCTCTGTATTGCCTCCATCTTTACCTCCATGATGGCTTCTTTCTCTCCGCTCTCGCCGGCTGACTTCTTGGCGGCGTCCAGCTCGTCATGCATCTCCGACAGCTGGTCCTGGAGGTCTCTGATCTCCGTCTGGTACTGCTCCCTCTCCATCTTCACCTGGAAGAGCCTGGAGAGGAAGAGGAGCAACATGACTCAGAACACTTGGACAATACTTCTATCCAGGGGCGGATCTAGGCATGGGCATGGGGGGGGGGGGGGGGCAATGCCCCCCTAAATGCCCCTGTCTGCCCCACCAAACGATGGCATGCAAAACAACCCAGATATTTTTTAAAAAAGTGCTTATATTTAAAATGATTTGAAACACTACTACTGCTACTAACTAACCAGCTTTGACACCACTAAACCACAGTATTTCATCATTGAAAACAGAAAACTTCTGAGTCAGACCTTTAGCTTTATGCATGCTGCATTGTCTGTTGCAACATCAACAACTGAAAGTCCTGTAACTGAAAATGGTATGTGTGGCGGGACCATACCATTTTCTTTTTGCCCCCAATTGGGAAATGTTACATCCGTCCTAGGTTCTGCTA
>CM076966.1:47199415-47266915 GCA_039105355.1 Benthosema pterotum
GGGAAAAAGGGCATATGCACTAGAATGAAACAATACAGCAGCTACAGCCTTGTTGGTTTAGAAGTTAAAAAAACAAAGATGTTTAAACTGAGTTGCACAAGTAAATAGGTCTATAAATGCACCGCATCTCTGGTATACGAATGTGCACCTGTAATCCACATAACTAGAGAACTGTTCGCCCCTGCTGACTTCAAACTCAACACACGACACAGTGTTCCAGGGCCCGGCCTTGTATTGTTTGTAGTTGTAGCAAGAAAAATGAACAGGAGTGGAATATAAAACATTTTATTGATTAAAAACTACGACTCTACGACATGCAATTTCTGGCCGTAGAGTAACGGGACATATAGGAATCTACATTCAGTATTTTACATGTTGGATTTGTACACACTAAGAGGTACTTTGAAGCAGAAAAGGCCAAACAATTTCACAAAAAACAGAGTAGGTGTACTTGGACTCTCGTAGAGTGATCATGTCAGAATCGCAAACACCTCACAATGAGAGTCCAAATCTTGGGCTAGATCTCCATATATTTCCAACTTGCATCGTTACAAGGAGCCTTTATGAAAACATCTGTCGTCCATTATAATTACATTAGCCACAGACTGGGCAAAGACGAATGAGGGACCTTGATTTTTTTATATTAGTAATTTCATTATGATAATATTTCCTGCAGTGTAATGTTGCGTGAAGGAGTCCTTTTAAGTCCTTGCATGAAATCCATAAAGTCCATGCATGAAATGAGAGTAATGGAAATAAAAAAAAGGTCTGTCCCATTCATTAGAAGGACAATATCGGTCACCAGAACCAGGGACGTGTGTCTGATTAAATTAATATCTAAATGTTGAATCATGCCACTGTCTTACATGCGTGTTTGATTATAATTTTATTACAATTCTTATACATTAACTGCTGCTACTTGGAACGCAAAGATTACATGATTCCATTCTTTACTCCATCCATCTTTTGATCGGAACGTATCATTTGCCAATTCTCACTTTGTTGCATTTCATTTGGGACAAAATGGATTCCATCCCCTGCATTTCAATGGCATTATCTCAGATTCTACCCCTCAATGTCCGTTTTTTTCGGTAAACCAGCCATTTCCATAGGAGACAACGGTCCATCCGGGACTCGTGACCTGGATATTTTTTTGCACAGAGGGTTTAGAGGGCAGATTGGTCAAGACACCGGAAACACGATGGCGTCATCATACATCCTGTTTCGGAGATCTGGCTCTTCAAATAAGGGTTTCACCAAAAGCCGTGGCATAGACACATATGCGTCATCCTCGCGGATGAAAACGGAGAGACGCGCCCTCAAAATACTGAATCAAGCAACTCAGAAACTGCCCCAGGTGCATGCAAACACCTGATGCCCCTAGAAAATGTGGAAATTAACAGACTATTTCTTTTAATAACAAAACGGTGCCCCAGAACCAACCAAAGCACCCAGAGAAGCATAACCCTGCTGGATATTAGTGGGAACTGGTGCACACTGTCAAAATGGTAATAACACATTATTACCACATTATTACTATTTCGACAGCACATACCAGTTCCCACTAATATCCAGCAACTTCACACAGCCATTGAAGAGGAGTGGACCAACATTCCACAGGCCACAATCGACAATCTGATAAAATCTATGCGAAGAAGATGTATTGCACTGCATGAGGCAAATGGTGGTCACACCAGATACTGACTGGTTTGGAGTCCTATACCCCCAATAAGGCAAAAAGAAATTGCACATTTCAGGGTGGCCTTTTATTGTGGACAGTCTAAGGTACACCTGTGCACTAACCATGATGTCATATCTGCATCTTGATGTGGCACACCTGTGAGGTGGGATGGATTATCTTAAAGCAGAAGTGCTCGATATCACACATTTAGGCAGATTTGTGAACAGTGTTTGAGAGAAATGGTTATATTGTATATCTGGAAAGAATTTTAGGTCTTTAAGTCCATCCCTTGAAAAATGGGAGCAAAAACAAAAGTGTTGCGTTAATATTTTTGTTGAGTGTAGATAAAACCAGGCTTGTTAAAATTCCACGTCAACTTGGAAAATCATCAATGGTGGAAATTGTAAACGAAGTGGAAATGCAAATTTGGAACTGAAGACTGAATGAGAGGAGGAATTATACAAAGCAGGGTGCATTGGTGACATCATTATGAGGACGAAATCAAACAAGTTGTTCAAAATGGACAATTTGTGGAGATAGAAAACACACATGGGAGCACCAAATGTGTGTTCACGGAATTGTACACTTAACTGAAGTACTTGTGTCAGCATGAGACATGAAAGCAAAAGCTGGGGGATTACCACACACACACGCACACCCCCCACCCCCCCCCCCCCCCCCCCCCCCCCCCACCCCCCCCCCCCCCCCCCCCCCCCCCCCCCCCCCCACCCCCCCCCCCCCCCCCCCCCCCCCCCACACACACACACACACACACACACACACACACACACACACACACACACACACACACCACATCAAACAAATACGCACTCACGCACACATGCACAGGCTGCGTATTGTCGAGACTTGACCTGTGGTAGATCAGTGGTTTTTAAAGCCCATCCTTGAGGAAGATCCATTGACTTACTCTTCTAGTGTGGTCTGCAGCTCAGCTTCTGTTTTGGACAGCTTGTCCTTGAGACGAGAGCAGTCCTCCTCGCTCCTCTTCAGCTCCTGCTCCAGGTCCTTCAGCTCAGTGGTTAACTTCCCATGCGTCTCCGTGAGACCCTTCTGGCTCTGGGAAAAAGACACACAAACAAAGTTTGCGGTCAAGATTCGAACGCAACAATTTAGCAGCCGTGAACGCCTGCTATTTTTCAATGAAAGTTAAAACACCACCAAGTACAATAAGAAAGGAAAAAAACGCAATGTGTTCTGCTGTCTACTAAGAAAAAGGTAGTCCAAGACTGCAATACGAGAAAAGAAATGCTATGGGGAAAGAAAGAAAAGATTTCTACTTGAATGTTCATTGAAAGAAAAGTGAGGTTTGCACTTCATCATCATCTTTGTTCAAAAAGAACCACCCTATTCGCTGTTGGAGGGAGGAGAATCAAAGAAAAACATGTTTAAAATAAATTGTTGTCTTTTTTGTATTTTTACCAGTAAAAAAAATAAAAAAAATCTAATCGAAAATCAAACTTGAGGTTTTAGAGAAAAAAAATTAGGTTTTATTTTTAGGCAAAATCGTGAAGCCCTATTGAGCATTTCCATTTGACTTTGTTAGGCATTCTGTCATTGCATGGAGCAAGCTATACATGTATTGAAGGTAGGTCTTTCTATCAGCATTCCTGTGAGTTAATCATGTATGTTCGTCCATACTGAGCAATTACCATCAGCGGAATCCATTCCTATTAGAAATGTTGGAAGCAAAGGATAGTCTTCTGTAAAAAGAAAAGAAAAAGTGTTCATCTAAATCAGAGAGGCATTTACCGTTTCTTTCTCCTCCAGTTGTTTCTTCATCTGCGCCACCGTCTCCTCCAGCTCAGCCTTCTGTTCCTGTAAGGCTTTGGTCTGGACGGCCATGTCAGGAGACTGAAGACACAGAGAGAAACACACGGCACGTGTGTTTGGAACACATTAGCCATCGGTTGATAAAAAGATGAAATTAAAGTTAAATATTTCACAAACACACAAAACATGTTGTTGGGGAAAAAACATGTGGAGTAGCCTTACTGGCTGCGTGCACCCTATAGCCTATAAAAGCAGTGTTTTTCAACCAGTGGTCTGGGGATCATCAAATGGACCCCTATACTGTAAATCTGTAACTCTAACATTAAGGGTCCATTTGGTTTCATCCATTTTATGATCCACATTTGTTATCACTCCAATATACTGTACATCATGGAAGTGTGGATAAAAAAATAAGGCCAAAAAAGTTTAGTTTTGGGGGACTAATCGTCAAATGGTGGTTTGTGGCTAAAATACCAAAAATAAATATTAAGCCCTGGTATCAAGTGGCCTCTATTATCTTTAAAAGGCTCCCTGGCTAATAAGACAAATATGCCTTAAAACACTATACTTGCCTTCTATAACTAAAACATGCAGATAAACACACCTTCAATAATTTATTTCTTTCATGAATAGAAAAACTTTTACTCAAAAGGAGGTGCTCCCGTCGCAGGATGATGATGTCACATGAGCATGTTCATCCATATATTCCAGAGCTAGATCACATGTGACATCATCATCCTGCGCCAGGAGCAGTAAGATGCCATTGTTTTTTTATTTGTTTATTTTAGTTATATAGGGAAAGTATAATGTTTTAAGTGATGTTTATCTTATTAGTCAGGGATCCTTTCAACGGGCCTCGGACCTTGTAGTAACAGTGGCGGTTCACATTATTTTTTGAACTATTCTGTACTGTACTTGAGGTGTTTTAACTTTCATTGAACATTCATCTGTGGCGTGCTATGAGCCGTGAACGCCTGCTATTTTGGGGGGGGAAATTGTGAGAATGCAGCACAAATCGTTCAATATGTCCTTTCAGAGGGTCATAAGTGTTCCAGGGGTGTGTGTGTGTGGGGGGGGGGGGGGGTGGGGGGGGGGGGGGGGGGGGGGGGCATGTACGGTGTCCTGTGTTGTGTTGTGTTGTCCTCACATGGTTGTCTCCCTGAACGCTGCCCCCCGACGACGTCGAAGACGACGTCGCCCGAGACTTGAGCGTCTGGATCTTCTCAAAGACCAGGTTGACCTTTCGTTTGGTGCTGTCGTCGTTATCGTTGCTCCTGCATGTGAGTCACACGGTACAGACATGGGCAGGCACACGCACACGCACACGCACACACACACACACACACACACACACACACACACACACACACACACACACACACACACACACAGGCACATGTTGTTAACACACACACACACAATGCTAATGGAGGATTAGCGAGTGGGCTCAAACGTATAGACTAATCCCTATACTAGCAGGGGGGGGGGTTACGAGGCAAATTGTTTCCCAAGCCTCTATACATCAGGAGGGTCAGTCAGGGTGGATGGATAGCCGCCCTGCTTTGATGTGTCACTTCGCAAGTTCACACAGGGCCCTCATTACAGCCATCTATTAACTGTGGTGGGGCACATGTTGGGGAGAGGGAGGGAGAGAGAGAGAGAGAGAGAGAGAGAGAGAGAGAGAGAGAGAGAGAGAGAGAGAGAGAGAGAAACGTTTCACTCCCTGAGAACTTTTACGGGCAGGCCTGGCATCCCTGTTTTGTTTTTTTGTTTGTTTAGCATGTCCGTTATCGTCATTGAAAGGGTGAAGAAACAAAAAAAGATTTTCAAAGATATTAGATCTACAAGTAGCCTGGATCCAGCGCTGGCCCTCACGACCTTAAAAAATACTACCTTGCTTTTTTTCCCCCTACGAATCAAGGACTGGTGTCTCTCCCTCTACTGTTGTTAGTATTAGTTGAAAATCCTACTACATCAGCTGATTGGCCAACAGCCCTGTCACTCAACAGGGTTGGCTCTTCCAATGCTTCTCTAAAGAAGCATATTTTATCATCCCACATATCTTACTGCTTTTGTTCAAATGTTAGTAGCATTTGTCGGCTTTGTTTGTCATTTGTTTGGTTATCTACCGAGCTAGCACATTAGCCAAAAGACTGCCACTTTGAAACAAAATGACAATTCAGACTGAAGCTCACAACACATCTCTCAGCTAGGGTCTGTTCACATGGCATCACCACTGCTCAATGAAGTAGAAAATACTCCTGTAATCCTAATCGTCCATCTTACCCCATAACGCTTGTCCCTAGCCTCGACCTCACAGGCTCAACTTATGTAACGTAGACAGCTTTTTAGCACATTATGATCAGGGGTGTAGTGGAGGGGGGACGGCGTCCCCCCACTTCTCACATCTAAAATATTTCTGGGGCAAAAGTAGGCCTTTGTTTTTTGTCTTTTCATTTACTTTTATGGATACAATTAAGCATAAACAAATGTTTCTCAATATGCTATACTGGTTTTAATAGTGTGTCTGTGTGTGTTGCGCAGGTGAACGCAAATGCACAGAAAAATGCAAGTGTGCATGCACGTGTCTTAAAGGGGAATTCCACTCGTTTTCATTATTTTACTATGTCATTAATATACCTTAGAGATGTTGTGTGGACATGGTAAAAAAGTTCCCCCATTCTGTGTTTCCTAAAAATGGAGGTCTGAAAAAAAAATCATTAGCACGGTGAAATACATCTACATCTTGAAATCATCAAGATGTGTTTCACCATGTTAATGAGTGTCCTTTTTTTCTGAGAGTGTACAAATGGAACCAAATGGACCCGCTAGGGTCCATTTGGTTCACATTTGTACACTCTCAGAATTCCCCTTTAAGAGGCGTCCCCCCCACTTCTAAAAGTCCCACTACAACACTGATTATGATGTAAATGCATAGTTACATTTGTTGTTAGTGCAGTTTCTTACTAAATATTGAGCAAAACCAGAGCAATACTCCCACCACGGGACTCTGGCAATCAATTAACATAGTTGACACCACTACTGTATATTAATGGACAGCATTTCATAGAACCTAACTTTAATACAGCAAGTCGAGTGGTTGAAACCAGGGAGTATTGTAAGCCAGACAACAAATCAAGAGGTCAAGTAGTGTCACCAGCAGTTGATTTCTGGCGTAAACAACTCTACAAAACCAGTCGTTTGACCCCCAATGCACTTAACATGTATCCACTTTAAAACCCTGCACTTAGTTGACCGACTGGGGAGTAGGGCTGGGGGCAATAATTGAAATATGGCCATACCGCAGGTATGTAACGCATACGCGGTATGGGCTTCATTACCGCGGTGAAATAAAAAATAAATAATAACAAATATTTTCGACTTTTTTATTTTTGTTTGTTACTTTGAGGGGTCAGAAAATGCTAGCCCATAGACGAGCCCATAGACTCCAATGTATTCCATAGGGTCCAGTTGTCCCTCTTCAATCGAAGTCTATGTAGAAGACTGGCCCCTTGAAGTGAAGGGAGTTTACGTGACTCTGGAGGCAAATATTGCGCCTTTTTGGTCGCTTTGTCGAGAGTCGCTTCGCTTTTTTCCCGCCGCCGGGGGGGGGGGGGGGGGACCGCATTATATACGGTATGGGGGTCTCCCCAATTACCCCGGTATTGAAAATGCCATACGGCCTTGGGAAGTGGGACACCTCAGGGCTCTGTCCTGCAACCAACATCTCTTTGGATGAAAACAGCTACAATACCTCATCAGACGAGTTGGTATAGATCTCCTATGTTCACCCCAGAATAGAGTTCATGTTTCATATGAGATTTTTTCTTTAGGAAAAGGGAAGACTTATGGGGGGAAACACAAGCGACCATTGACGGTATATTATTGCAATGAATTCCAATGCTGACACAGAAAGCCAAGACCCCTCCCTTTAAACTTCCCCACGTCCAGATGATTTTCATTAAAACGTCCACACATAACCCCGGCGGGCCGGGCCAGGCCGGGCCGGGCCGCAGGGCCGAGTGGGGAATGCTGCAGCTCGGCTGGAGTCTGCTGCTGCTGCTGCTGCTGCTGCAGCGTTGCTTTCCCATCTGTGTCTCCTTTCCTTGTTGTCCTGTGACTCTCTGACCCGGTGTCACCCGACACACCCAGAGACATGCTTCTCTTCCTGCCCTCCCTCGGCTCTGACTAAAGCTTCACGGCCAGTGTTGCCAACCGCCAAAATCCAAAATGCACTAGTGGCACTTCCAAAATGCACTAGAATGCGCTAGATGCTCGCCTGGAACATACAGATCAAAATGACCATTAATCTTCTACATTCTCTACTCTAGTTGTGTAGACTAAGTTGGGCTAATTCACATGATGAATATTTTAACTCTCGAGGGTGTAAAAATGAAACCAAATGGACCCGCAGGGGTCCATTTGGTTTCATTTTTACGCTCTCAAAGAGTTACATCTGGTTAACCAGCTGTACATCATTTAGCCTGGGGACCACTGGTTGAAAACCACTATCATAGGAGGAAAAATGGTGAAAAATTAGGGTTTTTATCTCTGGCGCCTGTGAATCAATTTTGCCCCAACTCATCAGTAAAAAAGCACTAGATTTTCTGCCAGGCGGTTTTCACTAATTTTGGCGCTAGGGGGGGTCTGAAAAAAGGCTAAATATAGTGACAAATGCGCCAAGTTGGCAACACTGTTCACGGCTGCTTGGTGGAATGCAGAAGCAACGGGTTCCCAAAACCTCCTTTTTTTGGATCGCTGTATTCAGGGCCTCGCCTGGGATGCCGTTTGGAAGGCTTTTTGTTTGTGCCGTGGCCAGGTGGGTGGGTGGGTGGGTGGCCCACCCATCTGGCCCACTTTACTGTCAAACGGTGAGTGGGCCGCCGAACACAATAAAAAAAACGAGCCTGAACAATGATTTGATTTGTGTTCTGCTCTTGGACCAGTGGAACTAACTACTGTGTGTGGTATACTTTTACGTTTGCAGTTTACTTTTGTTATTGCGCAACTATGTAAGCCAGGCAGAAATGCCTGCCTGTGCACCACACCCTATATTTGGGTATGCTCAAATATGGAGTGCATATGGGAAGCAAATGCACCAAGAGAAATTAGTGTAATATGTGTAATAGGCTAATAGGTGTAATATGTGTAATATGGAAATAGGGTATTAGGTATAATAGTGTAATATGTGTAATAGGGTTATATGTAATAGTGTCACAGAGCAATATGTTTAAACGTGGCTAAAACGTGTAATAGGATAATATAAGTATAAGAATAATAAGATAATATATGTATAATAGTGTAATAGTGTACTAAGGTAATGTGGTATACGGGTTTCTTGCATGTGTGTCCGGGCGTGCGTCACACACTCCACACACTAATTAATGTTACACTACCAATACGGCTGTGTTGTTTTGCCAAATTTTGGGGCCTACTTGGAATATCCTCACAGCCCACAGGTTGGGGATCAGCGGACTAATCTAATATTTCATGTCGCTGCTGCCACGCTTTTAGTTTTTTTTTTTTTTTGTAAATTAACAACTTGCTTGAGAATACCACAGTGTCATGTGAAATCATCAAAAGTAGCAGATCGACGAGCCCAAACGGCAAGCAGAACAGCGTCTTTTGGGCTTGTAAATCTGCTGAAAAGTAACCATTTTCGGGGGACTAGTGCAACTAATCTCTGCAGGCGGAATGAGAAGTCACCGATACAGCCGCCAGTCAAGCTCATACATCTATTAGTCTCCAGTATGCGCTTTGGAAGCCTCACCTTTCATTATCTAGTTGCTCGACCGGATACACGGTATCCATGGGATTTAACAACCAACCAAAAAAAAAAAAAACCTCACCACAAATGTCATTGCATTTAACTTCAAATTAAATCCAGCTCCTGTATCGTCCGTAGCGAGCTTCGGGGGAGTTTAATGTTCACACAGCAAACAAAGCCTTTCCCTCACTGCGTTTCACTCTGCGGTGCAGTTTGGAACAGAAAGCCAAAAGACAGAGAGAGAGAGAGAGACGTTCCTGCCAAGGAAACAGAATCCAGACGGCTCACAGCTTTGGACAGAGAGGGAGAGGGAGGGCAAGGCAGAGCCACATTCCTTCACTTTTTATCACAAACAGTCAAGTTCAGATAAAGACCATTTCAAACACCCCCACACTATGGTTACTAGAAAATGCATTACATTGCGTGTTAATGTGGTGAAATGCAGTGTTTGAGGAGATAATGTAGGGCCAGGGCAGCTCATCATTCAATCATTTTCCTTTGAGTAAGTATGGTTTATTCACCATAAAACAGTAATACAGAGTTAGGACATGGTCACAACAATAAGTTTAATACTACCCTGCTATGAGGGTGGATTCTGACAGTGCTTTTGAATGGGAGCGTTGTTTTGGCAAAGAAACCTGAATGTCTAGAGAGTTAGAAACCACTCCGTTCCCACTGAATGAGCCCTGGAAACAGTGAAATGTGGAAATACAGGCTGTTTTGTCAAATGTAAAAAAAAAAACTGAAACACTTCAACTCATCTTATTTTTTCCCTTAAAATACACACCTTAAGCTATCTTTGGATATCATTTGCACAAATTCACAACAGAGGATTTTCTATAAATTATTTAGTTACTATTAAGCCTAATAGGAGCGAGCCTAGCTTTTCTACTAATCTGTCAAAGAGTTAAAATGAGATGCCAGGGTGACTTTCTAGTTACCGTCCAACTACATCTGTAAAATATGTCGCCAAGATGCAAAATGTGACGTTTTCAAATGTACAGTATTTGCTGGACTTCACTGATGTCACTGCGAGAGAAGTATTCAAGTATAGCCATGTTGTTGGCGTATTTCTGGTTCCATGTGAAATGGATGTATTTTTGACAGACCGACCACTGGACGTCACGCAAACTTAGAATGCCATTCTGAGGAGGAATGGAGGAGGAATGAGGGTTAAAAACTCACCCGTCTTTGAGGTAATTGAACAGAATGAGTTTGGCCGTCTCCTCGTGTGTTTGTTGTGAAAGCTCCTGCTGACCTTTCAGCAGATCAGGTGTCACCTGGAGGGAGGGAGAGCAGGAAATGAGCACTAAGACCCAAATCTAACGTCTGGATCACATCCGGGGGGATAATCAGAGAATATAAAAATGTGAAGAGTCTTTTTTCTTTTCTTTTTTTCCTAGCAAAATAAATTAAGTTGTTGTTTTGTTTTGTTTTTCTCTTTCTCTTCAGACCACTGGTTTAGAGCAGTTGATCTTTTACCACTCATTTTGGGAAAATCATTTGTGTTTGAAAATGTTTTAATGCAGGGATTTTCAACCTTTTTTGATACCAGGGCCCACTATTTATTCAAAATTTGAGACACGGGCCACCTTTTGAGGACATTTTAGCCTCACAGACCCCAAAACTAAAGATTGATTTTGTTTTAGTCCACAATTCCAGGCTGGATTTGGGAAAGAAAACAGGCAAACAATAGATCAAAATGACCATTAATCTTCTTTTCTCATCTCATAGTTGTGTAGACGTGGGCTAATTCACATGATAAATATTTCTTAACTCTTGAGAACCATGGTTTGGTTTCATGTTAATGCTCTCAAAGGGTTACATCTGGTTAACCAAATATCCCTTAAAACACTATATGTGCCTTCGATAACTAAAATGTAAAGATAAAAAAACCCTTCAATGTTTTATTTCTTTCATAAATGGAGAAGACTGTATAGCAAATTCTTCCACATAAGTTCCGTGTTCAGTGGAAGTCCATCAGTTACAGGGAAGTCGGATCGAGGTTTCAGAATTTCCAAGGAAAGGAAGTTATAGATTCTCAAGAAAGCTTGCCTGACGAGTTATTGGTTGATGATCATTCTTAGGAAATGTGCCCATAAATAAACACTGCGTTTGTAAACAGATTTGTTTAAAAACAGAATCTAACTCCACCTCACCTCCACTCTATTGGCTCATTATGAATCTGCTGAAGACTGCTCTGCTGTGATTGGCTAAAACACTGCCTCACCCTACACAACCCCCCACCCCCTCACACATTAGCCACACCTGTCCCAACAAAACAAATGTTTTGTTTTCATGTTTTGTTGACAACAATGTTCTGGACCATCTGCAGGACAAGTGTATGTCTGCAGGGGAACAGCTGCAGCATCAAAGTGGAAGCAACATAGAGGGGAGAAAGGCAAAAAAACATATAGCTATATATCTATTTTGATTTTTGCCTAAAAAGTTGCCTCTATTACCATTAATCTGCGTTTAACAGGAAGGTTGGATATGGTTGATTCTTAGTCAGGGTCAGGGTCCCCCAGGTTCATTTTAAGTGAGGGTGGTGGTCCATCCATCCATGGTTCACAATTCGTTGAAAACCCCAGATTTGCAACCCTGATTTCTGTAGGTCTGCTATTTTTTCAATAAGTAAAGCTAATGCTTTCAATAGCTAAAGCTAATGCTAATGTTTTCAATTGCTAATGCTAATGTTAATGCTTTCACTAGCTAAAGCTAATGCTTGGAACACCAAAAAGTGTTACCGCCAAAATAGGTACTAGGTACCGGACTATAAGGCACACTTAAAAGCCTTGAATTTTCTCTATAATCCAGTGCGCCTTATATATGGATCATTTGACTTCAGTAGCTTCTATTCTATGTGCCTTATAATCCAGTGCACCTTATATACTGTATGAAAACATTTCTAAAATAGGCCATTCATTGAAGGTGCGCCTTATAATCCGGTGCCACTTATAGTGCGGAAAATATGGGAAAAAAAGAAGCAGTGAAGTTTGTGTTTACCTGAGCGTCCACCTCTGTGCCAGGCTTGGTAGCTGCGCTGGAAGTGGGCGTGGCCAGAGACGACGTGGTGGATGTCCCGACAACCGGACCTGGTGCGTCGCCACCTTCCTGGCTCTCTGCCGGCAGAGTGGAGGAACGACTGAGCGGCTTCTTGTATCCCTGGATGGACCCTACCCCCGTAGAGATGGTGCTCTGAGGAGAGCCGGGGGCACTGAGAGCACCGCCGGGAGCTCTGGCTCTGGATGCCCAGGAGTCCGTCGTTGTCGTTGTCGTTGTCGTTGTCGTCGGCGTCTTCTGCTGCGTCCCAGCGGCGTTGGCAGCGAGGCGCAGCTGCGAGGGCCGCAGCACGTGCTCCATGCACGTGCCCTGGCGCCGGCTGAACTCGTCGGCGTACGGCGTGCCCTCACGCAGCCCGAACGCCAGGGCGCTGTCGGCTGAGCGTGAGCGTTTCCGGTCCTCGGGGTTGAGGCGGCTCCGCCGGCCTCCCGTCCTGCCGCGCCGCTGCTGCCCGCCTGTGCCGCCCGTTAGGGGTGGGCCAAAGAAATTAAAAAAAAAAAAAATCAATAAGCCATCTTCTGGTGACAGCATGGAACTTTGTGGTACACTTTTCTGCTGCTACCACTTTCCTGCCGTGGTGCTACCACCACTGACAATCTCAAGTGCTTATATTACTAGTGTATCGCAATTCTTAATGCTGTGATATCAATATCGAATCGAAGGTTCAAATTCAATTTCTTTTATATGTATGTACTGTAGGTTTATTCATTAATTTGTTCATGTCAGAAAGACTGATTGACTATTATCTATATTGTTTAAAATTGCTTTAAATTAAGATGTTGTAGTTGAAACTTGTCACGGTTCATATTGTTTAGAATTGTTTTAAAGGGGAATCCTCTCGTTTTCAACATTTTACTGTACCTGTTGAGATGTTGTGTGGACAACATGAAAAGTCCCCCCCATTCTGTGTGTTCCTACAATGGAGGTCATTAACATGGTGAAACACAACTTGATGACATCATTAAGTTGTGTTTGTTAATAATTTTTCTTTTAGAACCTTTTGTGTACAAATGGAACCAAATGGACCCACTAAGGTCCATTTGGGTCCATTTGTACACTCTCAGAAAAAAAAAATCTTGAAAACAGGTGGAATTCCTCTTTAAAATGTTCTAGTGTAATAAAACCATAGTCATTTGTGGGGAAAAAATGCGATATATCGAATTGAACTTCAACATAAATCGATTCAGAACCCCAAATATCGGTAGTGCATCGCATCGTATCGTGAGGTGAAGTGAAGTGAATCCGTCCCCAACCCCCTACCTACCGCCTGTGCTGCCGTTGTTGAACTTGTCGATGAGCTCGTCCACGCCGGGGATGGAACCCGTGTCGATGTCGCGGCCCGTGCCGGCCAGGAAGGGGATGTAGCGGCGGTTCTCGTGGCGGTTGATGGTGTCGGCGTAGAGGAGGGTGGAGTCGTCCTGGGGGGTGGTGGCCCCCCCGGGGGTGGTGGTGGACGAGGAGGAGGAGGAGTGGCGCGAGCGGGACGACGACGGTGTCGTCGTGGACTGCAGCACCGGCCCGCTGGAGTCCGTCCTGCGCAGGGGGAGGACGTCTGGGTGGTGGTGGGGACGGGGGCGGCTCGGTGCCACTGCCCGTTCCAGGCTGGAGCCAGTGCTGCTGCTACCGCCCCCTCCTGGGCTGGGGGAGGCGCGGGAGGAGGAGCTTGGGCTGGACTGTCGGGGAGTTACGGGCTGCTGCTGCTGCTGGGGTGGTGGTATAGTGGCTGACGGTTTGGACGGAGGCGGACCATCAGCGCCGCTCTGGTGGGGTTTGGACTGCGGCTGTGCGATCTGGGAGGCGGAGGTATAAAGAAAGATGAATATGGAGATGCATGGTTACTGCCTGCAAGCGACAGTATGTAAATAAAGGCAATTCATTATCATCAGAATACTTCCTATGATTGAAAAAAATATAATTGTACTGTTCTGGGAACACTTTTGTCAACTCTGTCAGATTCACGTCAACTCGTCAGAGTGGACACCTGACGGAGTTGACAAAATTTAATATATCTTTGTATTAACTGGCTATAGTACAATTGAGCTGTTTTGTTTTTTTTACCTGAGTTGTTAGCTACACCTAATCCTTAACTAAAACAATAAACATTTTATTTGGAATTATTAAACATCATAATAACTTCCTGATGGTGTTGACAAGTTGAGCTGTGACCACAGCAATGTCTTCATTGTTTGTGTACTGAATGCGTTTTGGTGTTTTATCTGTTGAGAAATAGCAGATCTACAAGCTCATGTCGCGCCACTGAGTGGCGCGATATGAGCTTGTAGTTCTGCTATTTTTGAAAAATTGTGAAAATGTGCTGCAAATCGCTGAATACATTATTTTGGAAGCAAACATTTTTAACTCAATTTTTTGCTTCTGGGGGATCCCTAGAACAACATGTTTTCAGATGGGGGTCTGCAGCCAAATATGGATAATTCTGGTGGTCCTTGGCTTGAAATATGTTCACATCACTGACACAGGAACACAGATTTTTCAGAAAAACTAGAATCTAGTGTCAGAAACTATAGAATCTAGCGTCAAAAACTCGATTCTAGCGTCAGAAACTAGATTCTAGTGTCAAAAAGTAGATCCTAGCATCAGACACTATCATTTAGTGTCAATAAATAGACTCTAGTGTCGGAAACTACAGTACTGTAGAATCTAGCGTCAAAAGCTAGAATGTTGCTGCAGCTATAATCTGGTATAAGAAACTACTGTATAATCTGGTGTCAGAAACTCGAATCGAGGGTCAGGACACAATGGGTTAAAATATCAAACAACTGAATGTTTGCCAGACCTGTTTCTGAGGCGCAGTCTCGGCGGCCGCAGGGGGAGAAGGCTGGAGGGTTCGAGGCGGGGGCTGCTGGGCCTGGAGGGGCTTCGAGGGGGCTGGGGGTACCTCCTCGACAGCCGCCGTTGCCACCTCCTCCTCGGGTTGGCTCTTGGGCAGCGGTCGCGCTTTCTGCTGCTGCTGCTGCGGGCCAGGAGAGGCAGAGCCTCGTCGTTGATCGTCGACGGGTGGTGGTAGAGAGGAGGGCAGGCTGTGGTAGCCGTCGATGGCCGGCAGCAGCGTGTTGCGCTCCGGGTCGTACGGCTGCAAGATCTCCGGGTGACGCTGGAAGTTCAGGAGAGGCGCCGGCGCCGATGGTTTGGCGACGCTGTTGTTGTGCCTCTGAGCCCTGTGACAATATGTAAATATAAAGCCAATCAATTACCTATTTTTCGGCAGGAACGCCTTTTGTGTGTACTAAGCATTGCTTGGCATTATTAGCTTTACTTAGCATTACTAGCATTTTCACAATACTTTGCTTGGCATTATTAACAATACTTAGCATTATTAGCATTAGTTAGAATTACCTGGCATTATTAGCATTTTCACAGTACCGTATTTTCCGGACTATAAGGCGCACCTAAAAGCCTTTAATTTTCTCAAAAATCCACACTGCGCCTTATAATCCAGTGCGCCTTATATATGGATTGTTTGACTGCAGTAGCTTCTATTCCATGTTAACTGTAGTAGCTTCTATTCCCTGCGATTTATAATCCGGTGCGCCTTATATATGAAAACAGTTTTAAAAGGTGCGCCTTATAATCCGGTGCGCCTTATAGTGCGGAAAATACGGTACTTATTATTAACATTACTTAGCATTATTAACAATACTTAGCATCAGTATTACTTAGCATTATCAGCATTAGTTAGCATTACTTACTTACAATTTTCATTATACTCAGCATGATTATCATTGTCGCATTACTTAGCATTAGCATTACTTATCATTGTTAGCACTGTTAGCATTAGTTAGCATCACTTAGCATCATTTTGCATTACTTTAGATATTGGAAAAATATATCAGACCGACAAGATCTCCACTCCATGGCACGCTATGAGATTGTAGATCTAATATTTTTTGGAGGGGAAAATGAGACCTGTATTCCGTGAAGGGGCTGGCCGAACGGGAGCCCTTGTTGTTGGGGCCGCTGCCGCGGAAGTCATACTCGTGGTAGTTGTCGATGAAAGAAGAGTCGGGGTCCACGTAGCCGTTGCTGTTTGGGTCCAACGCATGGTGGTGGTGGTGGGGATGAGGAGCAGGGCCACGGTCCTGGTTGTTGAGGACCACGTAGGGGTGCCCGTCGATGCCCTGGACGCGGATGCTGAGGCCGTAGGACCCTCCTCCGTTGCGTTGCGAGGGTCTGGACGGGTGGGTGTGGGTGTGGGCGGCGTAGCCTCGCTGCTGCAGCGCTGCGTTGTTGTTGCTCACTCTGTAGGACTCCATTTAGGAAAGAAGAAAAAATGCAGGAGGGAAAATCGATCCCGCTTCTCCCCTCCTCTCGGTTAGGTGGCACCACCTCTGTGTCAAGGAGAAATGAGAAATGGGTTGTTATTGGTTGAGTGGGGCGGAATAGACCTTTAGCTAAGCTCCGCCCTCTTGTCTACCCTAGGACACTTTCCAGCTGGGCTCAAATTAATCATTTCAATGTAAATATCATGGACTTTACACAATAAATACTGGTTCATTTTTGGAACCAGGCCTTCAAAATCTCTTCCAAATCCATATTTTTATCATATTGGAAAGCTATTGGTGGAGAGGTTTGTCTATCACGTGTTATGCTTAGCTGTGATAGGACCATAGCAATTTGGGGAAGGGCTTACTGGAAAGGTCTATTAGGCTGAATCAGATCTGAGCCACATGCAGCTTGGAATGTGAGTTGTTTTAAATGAGTTGTGTGAGTCACTCCTGGACTACAATTCCCACAATGCCCCCCTTATCCTCGTGTATGGGGGGAGGGGCTGTCCTACGTCAATGTCGATGGCATCAGAGACACTGGGGCTCACTGCTACAATCTAAAATACCTAAAACCACATATTACACACACCTTAAAGACCCCCAGGAAGGCGTTCTAAATCTTCTAAATGACATTAACATGTATTATTTGTTCGCAAAAATGCCGAAATGTCCCTTTAACAACCTACAACAAGAACCATGGTTGAGGAAAAACAATAACAAAGTTGTCCTTTTAAGTATCATCATCATCATCATAACCCTTCATTATGTTATCCTAACTTAATATTCTTTGCTTTTCATTACGTGGCCTCGAGGCTCTGTTTGTTTTGTAGCGAGCGACTCTCTGAGCACAGAGAGAGAGTCAATGAACTGCCAAGGGCGGATCTAGGCATGGGCATGGGGGGGGGCAATGCCCCCCTAAATGCCCAATCTGCCCCACCAAACATGATGGCATGCAAAACAACCCTAGATATGTCAAATTAACGTGCTTGTATTTCAAATGATTTGAAACACTACTACTGCTATAAACTGCAGTTGTGTCACTACTAAACCAACAGCATTTCATCATTGAAAATAGAAAACTCTCTGAGTCAGACCTTTAGCTTTATGCATGCTGCGTGTCTGTTGCAACTTCAACAACAACTGATGTTATTATTGATGCTTTACTTGCCCAACAAAAGTCCTGTAACCGAAAATGGTATGGGCGCAGCCCATACCATTTTCTATCATTTTCATTTTCTACCATTTTCTCCTGCCCCCCCCCAATTGGGAAATGGTACATCCGCCCCTGTGAACCACCCTGACCCGCTCCAATGCCATGAGTCAGCACGGAACAGGACGGGAGAGCACATTGTTTAAAAACGTCCCATATATGATCAGGTGTCTAGGAACGGCGGAGCAAAGTAGGTGAGTAACGGACACGGGGTTAGGGCAAGATGACTGTTTACAGTACAGAACAAAGGCATTTAAATCGTTTTAAATGTGGGTGAGGATTAAAATAAGAGCTCACACACCGCCGTCATCCCTGAATCAGTTTTGGATGTTGTCATGTTTAGAGTTGGTGAATGCGTGCACGTTGCCATGTGTGCTTGCGTGCATGCGTGCGTGCATACGTGCATGCATTGTCTGCACTCAGTTGATCCCTTGTACGATGCACTGTAATTTGTGGCCACATGCGGGTTTACGCGGCAGCGCGCCATGGGAAATTGGCACTTGTCAATTTAACATTGTGACACTGTATTTATTCAAATGTTTGATTCATATAGCCAATTTTGTCTTGACGAGATTCCGACGCTAGATTCTAGTTTCTGGTCACGAGATTCTAGTTCCTGACACCAGATACTAGTTTCTGGTGCTAGATTATAGTTTCTGACACTAGATTCTAGTTTCTGACACTAGATTCTAGTTTCTGACACTAGATTCTAGTTTCTGACGCTAGATTATAGTTTGACACTAGATTCTAGGTTCCGACACAAGATTATAGTTTTTCTGAATAGTCTATGTTCCTGTGTACCATCTGAAAACATGTTCTAGGGGATCCACCAGAAGCAAAATAACATATTATAAATGTGTTCAACATTTTCCCTATTTTTCAAACACTTGTCCATTTACTGTAACTTAGTTACACTGTATTTATTCAAATGTTTAATTGGTTCATATAATTGGGAGCCGGAAGGAATCTATAGCGCCGGGACAAGGAGGAGAGTCAGCTGCCGGGGATAACTAATGCCGTTACACCTATTAAGTGCATCACAGCAGAGCATGGATACATCAGGGGATTCATTCATCACCATGTAACTACAATCAAGATAAACCTCTATTCTTTAAAACAGAGGTTTTCAACAGTGGTCCTTGAGAAGGTTCCAGGTGGTCCCCAGGCTAAATGATGGAAAGTTGTTTAACCAGATGTAACTCTTGAGAATGTAAAAATGAAACCAAATGGACCCTTGCAGGTCCATTTGGTTTCATTTTCACACTCTCAAGAGTTAAAATATTTATCTGAATTAGCACTATTTCATTAAGAAGTCTACGTTGTTTTGTTGGCAATATCCAGGACAAAACCAAAAGAATTCTTTAATTTTAGGTCTTTGGTGCGACAATGTAATCAAATGGACCATGGCTCAAAAGCTGAATAAATGATGGTCCCTGGAGTCAAAAAGGTTGAAAACCACTGCTTTAAAAGAAGGTGTTTTATGTATAGGAGGCCTCCCAGTAAAAGACGCAACAACACATCAGCCGCCACCATGTGTTTCCGTGGACAATGGCCTCTTCAACCGGTTCCTGTTTAACCGTGCTGATAGTGCCAGTGTTACAATACAAGATAAATAGTGATGGGTCTGGAAGTGGGGCAGGAGATAAGACTTAAAACAAAAGCAAAGAAGAAGGCCCCAGATTCACCTTTAGTATCGAGCCGCACGGCTGTGGCCCAACCTCAGGACAAAATCGTTGGAACAAACATTTAAAAAGCGCTTTTAATCTATTCTGGGTATGTCAGCACAGGTAAACATCTGTATATGAGCAAAAAATAATAACAATATACAGTATACTGTATATACATACATTATATAGTCCCTTTATACTGAGACAAATGGTGATAATAGCTGATTGCTTTTGGCTTGTGGGCTTCCAATTCATGTAATGCATGAAAAGATGCAACACCTGATCTTAAATAGCAGATCTACACACTCACAATGCGTTGTGTACATATTGTGAGCGTGTAGATCTGCTATATTGGACCTGTGACCCACATCATGGCAAATTATAGTAAGTGATTTTCAGTTTGGGGACTTAGGGAGGAAAGCCTCTCATCCAATCAGGATGAGAGGCAGCCTTCCACCTCCATTCAGGATCGGGTGGGGGGTGGGTTCTTGGTGTATGTGCTGTTGGCCTGTTGCACCCCCCCCCCCACTGTAGAGTGTGTGCATGTGCACATGTTGTTACTGAATGCTCCTTTAAAGCCCCACACATTATTCTGAAACTGTACTTCAGGTACGTGAGAAACTACAGCATTATTCCCAACTTCACATACATCTTGTCTGAACGTTGTTAGTTAGCCAGGAGGACAGGGCGTAGGTTTGGGTGTTGAACGTACGGTTGGGTCTATCTTTCTGAAGCATGTAGGTCAGGACGATAACTCTAGTTAAGTTCAATGGGGTAGACCCAACAAAGGAACAAGTACAAACGTATGACTATGATATGTACTACAGCGTATCATGAGTGTGCTTTGGTTTAATGCCAGAGTTGTACTTTAAAGTCCTGCCAGGGGCAAAAAATGAAGAAAGTTCCTCCCCCTAACCTTGCTTTATCTGATTCTCACGATGACTCAGAAGAGCCGGTACGCTTCACACTCTTGTTACGAACACCCTGCCTACGCAGAGCAGAGCAGGTGAAAAACTTAACGGGACACAATTGAAAGTTCAACCCCCCGCTGTGCTGTCACAACACAAAACACAGCGCTCCGCGGAGCAGCAAGAATAAAAAAAAGGCTCAAGGACAACACAATGGGGTCGCTCTCACCGGCAGCGGTATCACATGTACATGTACATTACTGCACACAACAAGGACGCGGAGGTGTGTTAAAGCAACTGTTTTCCTCTCATTGTCTTCTTACGGCGCGAGGGAGGGAAAACAGTCAATGCCGCCAAGCCCCCCCCCCCCCCCCCCCCCCCCCCCCCCCCCCCCCCCCCCCCCCCCCCCCCCCCCCCACACACACACACACACACCTCCACTGCAGATTTTTTTTTCCTTTTCTCCATTAACTACAGTTAGGGATTGCGGCCAGCGATGTTTCGATTCTTAGCGATTTGTCTATCGATTACTTTTTCGGATTCGTCGAATGATCGAGCGCCGCGCCAATGCATAGAGCTGTCATGGTGGGTGGGAAAAAATAAACTGCCTATACCAGTGGTTTTCAACCAGTGGTCCCTGAGAGGATTCCAGGTGGTCCCCAGGCTAAATGACGGAAAGTTGGTTAACCAGGTGTAACTCTTTGAGAGCGTAAACATGATACCAAATGGAATGGAGTAGATAAAGAGGTATTTGTGCCACTACAGCGAAGGTACCAAACTGGAGGTGGGCCCTTCTTTGAAAGTGATCAACAGGTCAAAGAGAATCACTGTTCTCCATGAAGAACTACCACCTTCATCATTCTCCACAGTGCTCCCTCAGAGCAAAGGTCACCGCTGAGCCGAGGTTATGATGTCAAGGCCCAGCCTTTGATCGGCCTGGGCTGGGCTGGGCTGCTGGGACTGGGCTGGGGGAAATCACTGGCCACATGTTTGTCCCAAAGCACACACTAAACTTGACTGATTCTCAAACTTTTTTTGCATTTCAGTCAGGGAACCCCCAGTTTGATACAACGCCTGCTTGCTGCAAACCCCTAGCTCTGCTACCATAGCTCCACTCCGCATCTATGATGATTCTGAATTGCAGTGGAGCTGTGTGAAAGACGATGTTAAAATCTGTGGGAACCAAATGGACCCTTGCAGGTCCATTTGGTTTCATGTTTACACCCTCAAGAGTTAAAATATTCATCATTTGACTTAGCCCAAGTCTACACAACTCGAGGTGGATGTGGAAGATTCCCAAATCCAGCCTGCTATTGCGGACAAAATCAAAAGAAATTCTAGTTTGCGGTCTGTGAGGCTAATAATATACTCAAATGGTGGTCCATAGCTCAAATGCTGAATAAATAGTGGGCTCTGGTATGACAAAAGGTAAAGACCACTGCCCTAAGGTAAGGCATGATAAACATGTGTGCACTAAAAGTAAAAAAAAGCATGAGTTCAATGAAGACATGAGTTCAAATGAAGGCAGCTTCATCGCCCGTGTCGCTTCGCACCACGGGCGATGAAGCCGCACCCATACCATTTTCAGTAGTGTTTCAAATACTTTTAAATATAAGCACTGGAATATCTTGGGTTGTTTTGCATGCCATCATGTTTGGTGGGGCAGACTGGGCATTTAGGGGGGCATTGCCCCCCCATACCCATGTCTAGATCCGCCCCTGAGTAAACCTCCTGCAGAACGTCATCCCACCTTGCTCATGTGACCATTCATACTGTATTTATTCACGTCTTCTTCTACCCAGTCCAAACACACTGCGTTTTGTAACTCGTGTTTGCTTAAGCTTTTAAAGCAAGCTTTGGAGGCGCAAAATGCAACACATGACAATGACAACGACAACAATGGCCAAAGGAGGGGGGGGGGGGAAGCAGGGGGGGGGGGAATGCAATAATTTGCTTCATATTACCGTAATATGACGCAAACACTAGTGTTCAGAGCCAGTTCGAAGCCAGCTGTAGTAAAAATATTTGTATTATCTATTGGTTGTGTGTGTGTGTGTGTGGGGGGGGGGGGGGGGGGGGGGGAGGTATACCAAATACCAGTGGTTTTCAACCTTTTTGATACCAGGGCCCACTATTTATTCATTGTTTGAGCCACAGACCACCATTTGAGGACATTTTAGCTCCACAGACCCCCAAAACTAAAGATGTATTTTGCTTTTGTCCACAATATGGATTTGGGAAACAAAACAGTCAAGCATACAGATCAAAATGACCATTAATCTTCCACAGTTGTGTAGACTTGGGCATCAGATGATAAATACTTGTTTTTAACTCTTGAGTGGTTTCATGTTTACACTCTCATGAGTTACATCTGGTTAACCAACTTTTCATCTGGCTAACCAACTTAGCTGGGGACCACCTGGAACCCTCTTAAGGACCACTGGTGGTCCCCGGACCACTGTATTCAATAAAAATGCACTGTTCATCAGTAACACAGTCTAGCATATACACGATTGGCTGCATGTCATTTTCAATCAGCTCTGTGCAACAGGTTGTAATAAAATAACAATAAAATCATTACTATTCTCTACTACAGTGGTTCCCAAAGTTAAGAATAGGGAGTGGGACTGGGACCCCCTCCCAGCTAGCAGGGAGGGGGTCGTTAGGGGAGTTGCAAGGGTATCCCCAGCCAAATGATTCCAAAACAATGGACCATGATGGGTCCATTTGTACACTTTCAAAGAGTTCAATCAACATGGATCTTAACGACATAAATCGGGGGTCCTCCTCCTCCCAGATCGAGATATGGAAAGCCATCAGAATCTACAGCACTTTTGACGTGCGCGTACATAGAGTATTGGCTGCATGCCATTTTCCATCGACTCTCGTGTCTGTAACAGGTGGAATAAAGTAAAAGCAACAAAAACAACTATTCCTCCACTACATACAGTATACGCTTTACAGCACTGTGTCTTTCTTCTATTAGAGTTAATCAAAGCATCAGCAGTAAAGTTACTACATTCTCCTTGGCGAAAACCCGTTTCTGTTACTTTTTTCCCTAACCGAGTTCAGCAACAGGTGGAATTTAAAGAAAAAGTTCCTTTATTATACGCTTTGCACTTCTACTAGTTTCTGCAACAGATTAAACCATTCAGAAGTTTAGTCTCTGGCGAAAAAACGCCACTTTCTGTGCACTTTATAAAGTTTTCTATGCATTTTTCTTAAACTTAACCCAATTCAACCTTCTCTCTCTCTCTCTCTCTCCACTCTCGAGGATTACATTGAATTGAATGAGTGTTGACCTCCTCCTTCCATACACACACATACACACAAATGATAAAACTATTATAGTTTGCTTACCAGCAGCGCACCGTTCGTGTTGTTAAGAGTCTCCAATCAACGACGTAGTTCGTAGACAACATTAAACTACGAACGGTCGATTTGGTTAATTATAAAACTACTTAACACGTCTTTGCACTTGTTTTTTGGGTAGTTGGAGTTAGTTAGTGGTACAGTCAGTCAGTTTCCATGAAAGACGCCCCGTCCGAGCCGACGCCAAGCCAGCCCGTAGCTCCGCCCCCTCCCGCGTCCCCCCCCAACCAAAGCAGATCCATCTAGTAGAAGAGTTGCGACATAGAGGGGCCAAAAACAGCCTGGTCACTTGGTTCATGTACTCACGCGAGCCCATAGGCTTCAATGCATTCAGTAACTTCCGGCTGTTACTATTCATGTCACTATCCAACAGAAGTCTATGTAGAGGGACTGGCCCCATGAAGTGAACGGAGTTGGCGTAACTCTGTCTATTTCCAAGGCTCTGAACCGAAGGAACATGAACAGACCTACAAGCCCTTGCTGAGTAGCCCTAATAGTCGCAATAGGTCTTGTGGGTCTGCTGTTATTTTGGCGCGGGGCACCGTCCTGCGCCGGATTATACACGGCGGACCCAAACCCTCCCACATTAGCACGCATAATAACAATAATAATGGCTAGTAGTGAAGTAGTCCGACTGGTTGAAGAAGAAACAACGGCTTTCTACAGCAGTGGGGTTTCAACCATTTTCATACCAGTAACCAGGGCCCATGTAGTCAGCATTTGAGCCACGGACCACCACTTGATGACCTCAAAAAAGATTTATTGTTGCTTAATTTGTCCACAATTCCAGGCTGGATTTGTGAAACCAAACAGTCAAACATACAAATCAAAATGACCATTAATCTTCTACATTCCCTAGTTGTCTAGACTTCATGGGCTAATTCAGGTGATGAATATTAACTCTTGAAAGCGGGTCCATTTGGTTTCATTTTAACGCTAGGGACCACTTGAACCCTCAAGGACCACTGGTTGAAACCCCATGTTCTACAGTTGACCCCCCCAGCTCAGCTGGAACCCATAAAAATCTCTTCAATTCAATTCAATTCAATTCAAAGGAGCTTTATTGGCATGAGAACTTGTGCCAATAGCCTACATGTCACACAACAGCATCATTAATACCGTATAGGCCTACCCGTATTACAATTGGGACATGGCAGTGTTCTCCCCTCATAACTATTTAAATAGTATACACAAAGAAAAAAAGAAGAATTTAAGAGGCTCAACAGGCTATAGAACAGATACCCATTCTTCCTTAGGGTGGTTGTATTCCACTGGCTACATTCAAAGGAGCTTTATTGGCATGAGAACCATTGTCAAAAAAAAACATAAAAATAGTTGATAATAATAAAAGGGGGAGCATTGTGTAAACACATTGAATCATAAAATAGCCTACATGTATACCGGTAAGTCTAACAGGGCAGGCTATAAAGCTTTGTTTGAAATAAATATTGAATAAATAGCATTTTTTCCATATTAGCAAATGGAACCGTTAGGGTTCATTTGGTTCCATTTGAACGCTCTCAGAAAAAAAATGTTGAAAATGGGTGGGATTCCCCTTTAAGTAGAGCACTAGACCATGTGAAAAGAAATCCATTAACATGGTGAAATACATCTTGAGGATGTCATCAAGATCTTTCACCATGTTAGTGGTTTTCTTCAGACCTCCATTTCTTGGGAACACTGAATGGGGGAACTTTTTTTTTTTATCATGTCCACCCAACACCTACTATTGACATATTATAATGTTGAAAATGGGTGGACTTCCCCTTTAATTGGTAAGCCTACAGAACTACACAGACTAGTGTCCTTGTGTTGTATGGATGGGGGCTCAGTCTGAAATCCAGCCAAGCCCAGGCAGGCATAGTCTATAGTTTCTCAAAAAGATGTGAAATTATTTCTGAATTTACATTTTAACTGTGCATTTTGAATATAAATTTATTGAAAGAACATGGTGTTGTTGGTATAGGCCTATATACGTTGTGATATGACTGTGTTGTTGACATGAGCAGGAATTGCAGACGTGAGAAAATGGTTGCATCCTTTATAATCCGCCCAGCTCGCCTCCCTCCAAAGTATCGTTGCAGGCTTTACAATGACCCGCATGACATTAACTTAACTATTTGCAATGGCTTTTAAAACCGAGAGCGTCATCTAGTGGACAGTTACTTCTGTGTAGTCTATACTTTGGCATGCTGCTGCGTCTGCATAACGGAGAACTTCATTCGCCGTGGGCAATAGCAGTCCTATAAGCATGGGCATAGGATTCTATGCTATACGGGTAACTTTAGTCTTCTTTTGACAATCAAATAAGAGTCAAATCGGTCTTTAGTCAATATACTAATATAGTAGGATTTATGTGTTGCTGCTATCCATCTGTTGGAAGTATAGAAACATTTCATCATACATGGGGATGAACGTATAAGGTTGGTTTAATCTGCAGCAAAGTAAAAGGCCCAGTGTTGTTCTTGTTGGTTTTTTTTTCACGTACAATAGGCCTAATTTCATTGCATTTGGTCATGATATTTGCATAGAAATAGCCCCACATAATTAACCCAATTAAAAAATCTCTGACTTAAAATGACTGCAATAAATATATTTTGTGATCATCGGATGTCTATAACATGCATTCATTACATTAAAATATATCCTTTTTTATTATATTAAATTAATGAATTAATTTGCACGAATAGAATATAGGCCTAAAAAAATGCTTTTTTATATACGGTATCATGGTAGTAAAAAAGTCTAGGACAGTGATTCTTAACTACAGTAGTGTGCATGTATGTACCACTAACCCCCCTCTGCAACCAGTTAGGGCCCTGCAGAAATTGAGGCCTGGTCCAACTTATTAATGAAATACATTTTAGGCCCAACCCGGCCCTAAAATGTCAGGTAGGGTCGGATCACTCCTGGGCAGAATGGGAGAACACTACACAGAGTGAAAGTGAATTGCCAGTCAGTCAGTCAGTCAGCACCATCTTCATATAATATATAAATACACAGACAGAACAGAACTAATATTTTTATCATAATAAAATAATTCAACATATATTTTATTTTTTTTTCATGGAGCCATCAGCCCTACTAGAGAACAGTGTTCCTATAGGGAAGGGGTTTTCAACAGGTGGCCCAGGGACCACCAGTCTTCCCTGAGAGGATTCCAGGTGGTCCCCAGACTAAACGATGGAAAGTTTTGGTCAACCAGATGTAACTCTTTTAGAGCGTTACATCAAATGGACCCTTGCGGGTCCATTTGGTTTCATGTTTACACTCTCAAGAGTTATCTTGTGAATTAGCCCAAGTCTACACAACTAGAGAATGTAGAAGATTAATGGTCAGGATCTGTATGTTTGACTGCGTTGTTTTCTCCAAAATCCAGCCAGGAATTGTGGACAAAAACAAAAAGAAGATCTTTAGTTTTGGGGTTAAAAATGTCATCAAATGGTGGTCCGTGGCTCAACTTCTGAATAAATAGTGGGCCCTTGAATGAAAACGGTTGAAAACCACTGCTATAGGGACAAAGCCTGCAGGCCTTGGAGTGTTTGCACCACTCAAAAACAAAATAAATATTAACTACAGGAATAGTTCTTCTGACCAAGAAATTAGTTGAAATCGGCCCTCCAGTTGTAAATGGTGCATTTTTACAAGGCACTTTTCATACTGTAGCTTGTGCGTCACATTCACCCATACATTCATCTACTGATGGCAGTGGAAACCATGCAAGGTATACTACTGTAGTAGCGCATCAGAGCAATTAGTGGTTCAGTGTCTTGCTCTTCAACACTAACTCTGCAGGAGCTCGGGATTGAACCGGCAACCTTGCGTTTAGTGGTTACCATCCGGTGACTCTACAGGTACCCTTCATCCACTGCTGCTGTGGTTTAATAAGCATGAAGCACACTGTTAAGTCACCCTCACAGGGTGACGTGACCCGAGACGGTGTAGACATGCACCCCGAAGGGGCGCAGGTCTAGTTCATTTTGTGTCGATAAAATAACCACAAAAGTCCTAAACCATCATGATATGGTGCATTACTACAAGCGTTTGCAATCATTTGGCTTAGTTATTTTGTCTGTTTAGTATTTTAAAGCAATCCCTTGCTATAAATCCTGCTGAAGTGAGGTAAATATTGCACGCCTATATTTCATAATTGTTATGTATATCTGCAGACACTATGTGCCATGTCGGGAGAAAAATCCTCTGGTGTAAGGGGGCCCTTTGG
Organism: Benthosema pterotum; assembly: GCA_039105355.1. Lineage (NCBI taxonomy): Eukaryota > Metazoa > Chordata > Actinopteri > Myctophiformes > Myctophidae > Benthosema > Benthosema pterotum. The sequence continues at coordinate 47,227,380 of CM076966.1, forward strand.
CTAGTGGCCCAGGGGCGCATAATTTCTAGATCTGTCTATGTATCCAAGCATGCATCTTTAACCACTTATCCATAGTCTGGTCACGGGGGACAACCGCTCCCCCAGAGAGCTCCAGACTTCACTCTCCCGACTCAACATTACTGACTTCCTCCTGGGGATCCCGACCCAGCACTTCATGCGCCTTGGTTTGCCCAGCAGGCATCTCCTCCCACTGGGACGCGCATCGAGGACCTCCCTAGAGACGCTTGAGAGGCATCCTAACCAGATGCCCGAACCACCAAAGCTCCAGGAGAGAATGCATATATGACAATCCTTTTAAAGATCTATTAATTGCATCACAATTATACCATCACCTGAACCAGCCAATTGGAGTGCTTAGAAAGACGGACGATGGTCGACGATGACTACGAACCGATCACTTTACGTGCACTGTCTCTGCTCATGCAAGTAAAAAAAAAAAATAATAACAAATAAAATAAACAGAAAAGCAGCTCCAACAATAGGTGAGATATGACCTTTGGCATGAAAAAATGAAACTAAATGGATCCTTGCGGGTCCATTTGGTTTCATTTTACACTCTCAAGAGTTAAAATATTCATCATGTGAATCAACCCAAGTCTACACAACTAGAGAATGTAGAAGATTAATGGTAATTTGGGGATTAGAATCCCAAATTATCTATATTTTATCTAATAATAATGCAAATAAGGAAGTCATATATGAAGAAGCTCCTACACTGAGGTTTGTGAACTGAATGGTTCTCAGCCGGTTGGAAAAAGGGGGTTATTGTGTACACTGTTTGAATTCAGAACGGATAAACGTCAAAAGAAGATGTCAGTGTACAATTCAATCATTCCCTGGTTTGCAATCGCCTGCATCAGTGGTTACAAATAATGCCGCTTCAATGTGACTCTACTTTTCACATTTTAGCGTTCCGCAAAAAGTCCATTTCACACGACTCTCCCATATCCCACCATGGCATGCAGCAGCGGATGTAACATTTCCCAATGGGGGGGGGGGGGGGGGGGGGGGGGGGGGGGGGGGTAAGGGGGCAGCAGTTTCATCGCCCGTGTCGCTTCGCGCCACGGGCGATGAAGCCGCACCCATACCATTTTCAGTTACAGGACTTTTATTAGTCAGGTAAAAGCATCAATAATAACATCAGTTCTTGTTGAAGTTGACACGCAGCATGCATAAAGCTAAAGGTCTGACTCAGAGAGTTTTCTGTTTTCAATGATGAAATGCTGTTGGTTTAGTGGTGACACAACTGTACTTAGTTAGTAGTAGTATAGTAGTGTTTCAAATACTTTTAAATAAGCACTGAAATATCTTGGGTTGTTTTGCATGCCATCGTGTTTGGTGGGGCAGACTGGGCATTTAGGGGGGCATTGCCCCCCCATGCCTATGCCTAGATCCGCCCCTGATGCAACAGCAGCACAGAACATTCTGGCCTTCAAGTTTATTACCATCCAGTATTGCCCAAGAGGAGCCTCACCTTCTCTATTCTTCTTGTTTTTTAACCTTGGGAATAGAAAGCAGCGGTTCATTGTTGTGAAGCCGCAGGAATAAAAACTGGCCAACGGGCATGTTTATACACTTTAACCTTAGACATCAAATACATGTTAACCCACTCGGCACGGGAACAAGCTTTTTTTTAAGAGTGATGTTATGCTATTGAGCTGCTGGCAGATCAGAATAGCAGATCTACAAGTGCATGAGCTTGTAGATCTGCTAGGTTGATTTTGTTTTTAAATGGGACTTGATGTTTCCTTGGATTTCTTTTTCCAAGATCTTGTCGTTTTGTGAACTTTTGTGCACTATTACACCATTTTTGGAGTTTCATTTTTAGAGGTTGTCATCTTATGATGTTGATGATGATGCGAATCTATGTCATTTTTGCATTTTTTCCTTTTTAGATATTGTTGTTTTATAATGACCTTTTTGCACTCATTTTGGGATTCTTTGTTTTTGTATGCTGTTTTATGATGTTGTTATGTGATGCACTTTTCAACTTGTTTCTTCCGAGACTTAGACACTCGCAAATTGTAAATTGCAATTTTTTTGTTCCTTTGTTTGCTATTTTAATATTTAATCTATTCTATGGTATTCTGTTTCCCCTGTCCTTAGTGTACATTTGTGGTGCACACTTTGTCTGGGAAGGTGCATGCTGCATAAATAAAGTTATTCTTATTATCATTATTATTAACAGGAATATATTGATTACCACTGATGCACAGAAACAACGTATATCAGAAAGCCGTCAGGATTTAGGAGACATGTGTTTAGTTTATTATTTGTAATTCTGACGTTATTGGGCCTAAATGCCTTAAACTCCCACGTTCCTTTCCACGAAATAGGAAAAAAAAGAGGCGAGAATAAAAAAAGGAAGAACTCATCACTGGACCAACACAGACAGTTAAAGGACACCCCCCCACACCTCCCTTTGTAGCGGTCGGAGAGTTTTCATTTTATGTCCATGAGAGTCTGGAAACCGCAAAGTGGACTCTATGCTGTAGTCGCTGTAGCAGCCCTTTAATCTGTGCTCTCTCTCTCTCTCTCTCTCTCTCTCTCCTCTCTCTCTCTCTCTCTCTCTCTCTCTCTCTCTCTCTCTCTCTCTCTCTCTCTCTCTCTCTCTCTCTCTCTCCCCCTGTGTTGTGTTACTGAGGAGGACAACACAATGGACCTCTCTGTTCTCCCGCTGAGGTGCCACAGCTGGGGCCTCTGGGCATGCTCAGTGTAGAGCGCTGTGGCGTGTGTGCGTGCGTGTGTGCTTTCGTGTGCGTTGTGTCTGACCCTGACTTGGTCTCAACTAAGTGCAGGCCTTCTAGCGGCAACACAGCATAATTGACATGGACCAGAGACCCTTTTCTTTTTTTTTTCTTACAACACGGCTAAAAAATCCTCAGTGTTTCGCCGGCGTACAAATGGAACCCGGCGGACCCCCGCGCACTCTGCCGGGAGTCGAGGACGGATACATCGGGCGCTGAGGATTCTTAACGGTGGCGCACGCATTTACAGTAAACGCCGCGTGATTTCATTACAGATTAAAATGCTTTCCCCTAAACTTCAGTTTTCCCATGATTGATTGTGGCGCTACGTCGATGCGATGCGACAAGATCGGACAATAAATAAAAATGAGCTGACAAATAAAGTGGGGGTCAGTGATCGTGGGATTAGAGAGAAAAAACCTTGAATGATCTTTCGTAGTGACGGGGAAGAGAAAAGACAGATGTCTGTATAATCCAGGGCATACGATACTCTCTGCAGTGAGAAGTTGGATTCCCAACATAGCAGTTATTGGGCCTTTTTATCGGCCAGACTTTCAGCCCTTTGAGAACCAAGAAGGCTTGGCCATCATCCTGTTGCCATGTCGGCTTAATCTAAAGGATTTAGGGCTTGTTTTTTTCCTGTAAAAGTTGCTTGCAAATATTGGCAATTTGCTTATTTTGTGCTCCAGGGTCGTACAGTGGCACTATTTGACAAGTACTGGCTCCCCATGTCCCCTAGGATAGGTACCCTCACATGTTTTTCCCATGTCTGAGGGTAGGTACCCTCACATGTTCTCCCCGTGTCTCAGGGTAGATACCTCACATGTTCTCCCCGTGAACCCTAGGGTAGGTATCCTCACATGTTCTCCCTGTGACCCCTATGGTGGGTACCCTCACATGTTCTCCCCGTGTCCCCTAGGGTAGGTACCCTCACATGTTCTCCCCGTGTCCCCTAGGGTAGGTACCCTCACATGTTCTCCCCGTGTCCCCTAGGGTAGATACCCTCACATGTTCTCCCCATGTCTCCTAGGGTAGGTACCCTCACATGTTCTCCCATGTCTCAGCGTAGGTACCCTCACATGTTCTCCCCGTGTCCCCTAGGGTAGATACCCTCACATGTTCTCCCCGTGTCCCCTAGGGTAGATACCCTCACATGTTCAACCTCGTGCATTGAAGGAAACATGAGGCCATTCCGCTGCCTCCCCAGGTTGGTGGAGGGAGTATAGAGCCCAGGATTACATGGGGAAAGAATTTAGTTAAAAATCCGAAAAGAACTGCACTGGAATGCCATTCTGTTCCTCGGCTCGCAAAGCATTTGAGCGCACCTAAGATGCACAAAACATGTCCAAAAATCCACAGGCACCCTGGGCACCGGATAGGCCTACACTTTTGAGACGAGCAACAGTAGTTGCGGAAGTTGCTAACAGAAGTTACTAACGGTAGTTGCGGAAGTTACTGTATTTACAGTCTCCAGTGAAACAACCCTGTTCAGACCTCACTAGTGTCTTGACTTGTTCACTTTCATTTTCAAAAAACGATTGCACACTTCTATAACTGCTTTGTTCGTTGATACGATTCCATCTTTTAAACCTTTACAATAGCTTTGTGAGCACAAAGGGAGAAATAAAATGTTTCAAGGCTACCCCCCAGGTATTTATTCCAGGGAATGGGAAATGGCACTTTGCTCATGCTGCAAGTTGCAGCCACCGTGCGAGGGTCATTTCCGTTCACCAGTTGTTTAAAAAATCCCTGAAAGAGACGACTTTCTTGTTGCATATTATATCCTCGCACTAGAACATCTTTCACGTCAAGGAAACCCTTTGAAACGAACAATGTAATTTAATTGTGCGTGCATGCATCCACATCTGAAAGCGCTTTTGTGTCCATGAGGGACATCCGCAGCATGTTTTGCGTTGTTAAAAAACATTTCAAGAACATTTGCATCAAAGTGCTCATGTGCTGCTGCTGCTGCAGGTCGCTTCAATATCTGGCAACCCTGGCCCTGACCCTCTCCAGGCTCGGTCCAAGTGAGCTTTAGACCCCGGCAGGAAGTTGCAGGGTCCCCTGCTGACCCGGTGGTCTCACACTTACAGGGAACACGGTCCAATAACCTCCCACCACAACGCACACACCCATGTTCTATTCGCTTGCACGCAACTCTTGCTTTTTTGCCTTTTTCTTGCCTCTATGGACAGTCACTATGTGGAGAGAGACAGGACACAGGTCACAGGGTCCATTACACCGGTTGAAACCAAATGGACCCTTGCAGGTCCATTTGGTTTCATTTGTACACTCTCAAGAGTAAAAATATCTCTACTAAGGCTGTATACCGAAGCTCGGGATTCAAACCATTCGCTCGCTAAGGTCGTCACACGAACGAATATTAATGATCCCGAACCATTCGTATTTATTTATTTATTAATTTTTCTTCCCATAGTAGAAGAGCTGCAACATTGAGGGGTCAGAAACTTGCTGTGAAACGCACTGTTCAATGCAGCTTGAATAGGGACAAACTGAGTTGGAAATGCATTGTTTTCAATGAAGGTGCCCCATTCTGAGGCTGCGCACTGACTCATTAAGTTAGCTGATCGGCAGCAGCAGCAGCACCACCACCACCACCTAAAATGCCCTCAAATGGTGGTCCGTGGCCAGTGGTGGACATTACTCAAGTCGATTTATTTAAGTAGTGTACTTGAGTACAGATTCTGAGGATCTGTACTTTACTTGAGTGTTATATTTTTTGATACTTTTACTCTTACTCGAGGATATTTCCAAGACAAGGATTTGGGGTGCGTCAGAGTGCCGATGGGTAACCCTTTTACTCTGTTACATTTCTAAAAAAGGCTGTATAAGTAAAAGTACATTTATAGCGTCAACACCCCCCCCCCCACACACACACACACACACACTCCTGAAGTTTTTTTCTTTTTTTTTCTTTTTTGCCACACTCCTGAAGTGAAATGCAATTGGCCACAGGCTGTGTTCGTCAAAAATGAACCTATGCACGTTCTCGGTTCTCCACTTCGATCTACGTAGAAGCGGAAATTCGACATCAACGTGCGACATGCTTTACAACATTATATAAAAATAGCAATTTACTTTTACTTATTGTACTTGAGTATATACTTTTTTACTCTCACTCAAGTAAGATTCTCACCCAGTACTTTTTACTTGTAACTAAGTAAAGTTGAAAAGGCTACTTTTACTCTTACTCAAGTTCTGGAGTCGAGTACTCTGTCCACCACTGTCCGTGGCTCAAATTCTGAATAGATAGTGGGCCCTGGTATGAAAAAGGGTGAAAACCCCTGATGTAGAGGTTAAAACTGGAATGCTAGAGTCTAGTAGAGCCCTGGGAGAGAGCTGTCAGTATGCTGTTGTAAAGTTTTCATGGTCACATCCAGGCTAATCAAATCACTGGACAAACCCAAGGCTAATTCTACCAATGCCCTATAAATCAATAGTTTGCCCTCTGCTCTAAATCAGTACTTTCAAAGATATTTAGAAAATGTTCCAAAAGATACGCACTGTGAGGGCTGTGTATTATCTGCTATACTTTTGCCATCTAATACAGGGGTTTTCAAGTTGGTCCGAGGACCACCAGACAGTGGTCCCTGAGAGGATTCCAGGTGGTCCATTTGGTTTCATTTTTACACTCTCAAGAGTTAAAATATTCATCATGTGAATTAGCCCAAGTCTATAAGAATGTAGAAGATTAATGGTCATTTTGATTTGTTGTGTTTGATTTTGTTTTGTTTTCTCTGAAATCCATCCTGGAATTGTGGATAGAAGCAAAAGAAATCTTAAATTGTGGGGTCTGTGGGGCAAAAATGCCATCAAATGGTAGTCCGTGGCGCAAATGTTGAATAAGTAGTGGGCCCTGGTTTGAAAACGGTTGAAAACCACTGATCTAAAAGATACAATTAAAGGACCACTTCACCAACTTTGGATCTTTATATAGTGTATTTGGTGCACATGATTGCACATGATATTTTTTTCCTACTCGGGCTGTGGGCAGTTCAGATAGTTTTTTAAAACAATAATCTTTTGAAAAAATATTTATATTTGTATTATCTGGAAAATGATGAGCTCTCACTGCAACTTTTCAGGGATGAAAAGGTCTGCAGTTTACATTAGCTTTCTATAGAGGGGATCCGTCTTCCAGTGACATCATCGTTGGGCAGATGATGTCACTGGAAGACAAGTTTCTGAACTTCCCACAGCCCTCCTTTGAGACACAGACCAAGTAGAAAACAAAACAGTGGCATATCATGTACATTAGTGAGGCCCTATTATATGAAGATATGTTGAAAAGTGGTGAAGTAGTCCTTTAAGGGTTTGTCGATTCCTTGTCTGAAAACAGGCTACTCCATTTCATATTGTGGAATATTCACTTCTGACAAAAAAGGTACACTCACCGCACAATTGTATACAGTACGCCGCTATATCACACTTTATTAAAAATAGAAACATATATATTCCATAGTACTTTTCATACAGACTACAATATGGTCCACTGCAGGAGTTATGTTCAAAAAATAATGAGTATAACATACTGTAAAATGTTCATTTGGCCTAAATTTACTGTAGAAAGGTCTCTGGAAAAAATAAACAGTTAAGCCTCTATTATGACTATCATGTTACCGTCAACAACGTCGAACTGGCATGGGACCAACCAAGGTGGGTCTAAGGAAGTGGTCGCACCACTCAAAAACAAAAAAATACCATAGGCAAACATTTTCAGAAATGACCAAGATGTCGGATATAAAAGCTGCGAAAGCTTACAGATCTGTTATTTAGCAGGCCTATTGACGAAATAAGTTCTGGTTCATAATGACACGTGACTGCATGGAAAAAACGAAAGAAAGAAAATGAGCACAGACGCAAAACCGTGTTTGGTGCAGCAGGGGAAATAAATGCACATACAGTCGAGTCTTAAAAAAAGATGGCACATTTATTGCAACATAAATGTTATATACATTTTGTGTTTTTTCTGTTAAAACTGAGACAGAAAAATTCAAATTCGTCTTGCTGTTTCCTTTGTTTTTCTCTCCTCTTTAGTTTTCTCCGATGTGCGTCGAGTCGACAATACCTTGAATTTCTTTTTGACACGAGAACATGTTTTTTCTTTTATTTTTTCAATCAAACAACCGGAGACTGAAAAAAGTTAAGATGGAGGATTCTGAAGCTCATATAATGCCTTTTTTAAATGTGACTAGACTGAGCAACAGTCCTACTATATGTTCTTAAAGATGCCGTTTTGCAATTTGTCGGATAATAATAATAATAATAATGAACAGGTTATGGTAAATAACCGTACATTTTTTTTTACTATCTAATATAGTAAAATAAAGTAAGAAACTTTTTTACTCAAAACTTTTCGATTTCAAAAATCTAGAAAGAGTAATATTTAGAATTCAAGAAATATTCTTACAGTATTATCGTATAAAAGACTAACTACAGTGAAAAATAAGCCAAATGATTTTTTTTTTCCTTTTTCTTTTTTTAACCTTTTTGATCTGTTTTTTTCTTTTCTATTTCATATATTATACAATAAGGGGAAAAGCGTCGGGGGGAAATACAGCAAAATGTCTAGCTTGGCAAAAACAAAGAGGAGCAAACAAAAACACGGTAAAACGGAAGTCAACGGGAAATAAAAATGAAAAAAAGAATTAAACACAAAGGAAAGGAAGGAAAAGAGATGGAGGAAAGGTGACGTTTACGTTTCTTATAAACCTCAAACCCAAGTCTGCCGACATTGAATACTGAAACGACGTTGTGAAAAAAAGAAAGGCCACATGCAGCTCAGAGAGAAAAGATCTATGTTATTATTATTATTATTATTACACTTCACTTCTGGTTTGGTTTCTCACAAAAGAAGAATACGATATTTCAAAAAGGATATGAATTGTCTTTTTTTGTAAACTCACGGTAGTGGCGTCCGTTTCATGTAACCGATTTTCCCTTTTTCTAAACGAATACTCTCTCGACGTGGCAGCCTTGTTTAAGGTCTACGATTATTGATGGAAGACAATATACACAAAGAAATCAATCGACTATAAAAGCAAAGATTTAAGACCAAAAAAACTGACTTAATAAAGAAAAAAAAAAGCATGCACACGGATAGGAGAGGGGGAGAAATATAAAGCCATGACCAATGTCTTGAAAAAAATACAAAACAAAACTGTAAAATAAAGATTTTTGCGTTTTTTTGTTCGTCGTTGCACTACTGTTCTAATATGACAACCAACTATATTTGGATATTGAAGAACAGCGTGAGAATCCAAGATCTATCTAGTCTGGCTTAACTGCGTCGCGTATATATATATACTGTATATATACTTGGATCAGAAAACACCATATAACATGTATGCGCCAAAGCCTAAAGAAAGGATTTGTTATAACAGTACAAATAAACATAGTTATGTTGTTGTTTTTTACCTACAGAAGTAATATTCTTTGAAACACATGTACTTGTGCTTGTGTTATTGACAAGAGAGAGAAAAAACAAAGTTTTTATGTTCATCAGGCCAGGAGATACTATGGTCATCGTTTATGAATCCACAACTTCTTCGATAAGAGAGTTCTGATTTAGCGGGTCGACAGGAAATAACAAAGAGAGAAAAAAAAGCTACGTCTGCTGAAGTCCGGAGCAAATTTTGCCCCCGGTACACGTTATACAACTTTACACGTCGGTCGTCTTACCCGGCGGGCACATTTCAAACGAAGTAGTAGTGCCGAATTTTCATGAATCGTGAGACGGGTTTGATTTTATGGGCAGTGCTAGGAGTGGCCACAGAGTTATCACGAAACACGCTAACCCTTGCGGTTATGCGGCATGTTACCGGCTAACCGAAAAGACGATGCTAGCTTGCGGTGCTTTCGCGGAACGCAGTGAAAAGTCAACATCGTTACAAGTACCGGTACTTGCGTAGCTGCCTAGTTGGCCAATTCTGAACGGGGTATTTAAAGTTTTTATTCAAAAATAGCGCGCTATGAGCCGTGAACGCCGTGAGCCGTGAACGCCTGATATTTTTTGGGAAATCATGAAAACTTTTTCTCCATAAATCATGAAAAATCTATATTATCAGGTCAAAATTCGTTAAGACACCTTTCTTTCAGCACATAAACCGCTAAAATGTCAAGGAACATTTAGTCTTTTGGACCGTGAACTTCGAGTCGAGTTGTATAACATGTACCCGCCGCGATAAAACATCACAACAACCTGCCAAGAAAAACACATCAGATTGTTTACATGTCGTAATAATACTATTATGGCAAAAGGTACTGAAAGGGGTCAACACGATTCCAACCCTTGTCTTTCCTTTCGTTAAGACACTAATAAAAAATATGCAGGGAATGCTAAGGTTTTGTAAATAGTTTTGCTCTCTGTATGTTTGAGTCACTACTGAGGAACCCACGCACGCACACACGCACACACTCACACACATGCACACATGTCTAACATTTTCGACCTTTCAGTAAAACTAGAGTTTGCCATTCTTTTGCCAACTATTCGCCGCTGCTCGGAACGGATACAATTATAAATACAAATAATATAATCTTTTCTCCTTGTTTTTTGAACGGGGCAACGTAAAGTCTCGAGTCTCTAACCGATACATGTTGACAGTTGGGGTTATTTTATAAATAACTCTTACGCTAGGCCAATAAATACATACAAAATATGTAGTTCCAGGGACATCCCAGAAGAAAAAAATAACTTTTGAGTTGTTTGCTATGACGTAACATTTTGAAATGTGTGCAGAATTTTCACGATTTTTCAAAAATAGCCGAGCTACAAGCTCGTAACATGCCACTATGGCTAACACTAATGCTAACGCTAATGCTAACCAAAGGTTTTCCTGCCCACATCCCCTGTCTACTCCAGAGTTGAGCAGCAGCACCTAGTGGCGATAAGTGGAAGTGCAGCCCCATAATGGAAGTGAATGGACGTTCATGAGGTTGTGTGCGTCAGCACTTTCGCATTTTTGGGCACCAAAATTTGGTGACCAAATTTTATCGGGTGTGCTTCAAAACGCAGAAGGAGTTCATCTATCATCGCGTCACAATCGTCTTCAGTCACTTTCAACAGGCTTCTAAGTGCTTGTGTTTGATTGGTTCTTTCATATTTGTGGGGGGCAACAACACTGGCAAACTGTAGCATGACCGAAAAGCTAACGTGCTTTGTTTTTATTCCTCGTTTTTTTTTCTTCTAAAATCGCTTAACTTTTTCCCTTTATACGTACAACGTTATAATTCAATAGAACATAATAAATAGAAGAAGGAAAAAAACAAAACAAAACAAACAAAACAAAAAAAGACAAACAAGAAAAGACATAATAATTGCTGTTATTACAATGCATTCGTCATTTTTCTTTTTTTTTTTTCAGTTTAGGCACAGGGCAATTTCCACGTTGGGGGGTGGGGAGGGGGGTTGGGAGAGCGGGGGTCTCTCGTCGGAGGAGATTGCGTCTCTCAGTCTCTGATTGTTTGTTCAGATAGTGATATGTGCTGAAGTTCTTAGGGTTTTTAGTTTTCTTTTCCTTTTCTTCGTGGGCAGAAATTCGCTGATAGACATTGGCTGTTGTCACGGGGGGTGGGGTAGGGGGGTCTTGGACACTGTGGGGGGGGGGGGGGGGGGGGGTCTTTAATCGTAGGACTGGATTGTGTTAGTCTTGGTAGTTTTTTTTTTTTTTTTTTTTCGTTTGAAAAGTGGTCTTGGTTAATTCCTCCTTCCATGGGTGAAAAAAAACCCTTGCGTGTCCTGTTGTTGTTGTGTTCCACTGTTGGAGGAGGAGGAGGAGGAGCCAAGATCACCATCTCTTATTTTATCTTATCTTACAAAGAAATGATCTGGATCGCAGTTTGATCTGGAGAGAGAGAAGGAGAAGAGTAAGTGTTAGGATCAAGCGATTTAAACGTTTCTCCAACTTATGACGACAAGAAGCCATGATTTCTGCCTCCTTATTCATCCCTTGTGAGAATTAAAAATGAATGAACGAACAAACAAACAAATAAATGAATACATTATCGTAATCTTAAGGGTTATTTTTACGATCATTTTTACAATCTCAATTACGCGCAGAAAACCTGAACTTGGAATATTCAGTGGATTTTCTGGGGCTTTTTGAGCTGTAATGAAAACCGGCAGGATGGTGGAAACAGTGACCTCTGCTGGCAAATCCCATCGACATACAATGCAGAATGTGAAATCACATTCAGCAGGACAATCACAGCACTTGTTTGGGGACATTAAAACCTACTGAGTGTAAAAAGGTTCAGGGTTTTTGGGTTCAATTAAACTCAGAAAATCTAAAAACTTCCTCCCCCTTTTTAAACGTCACAATCGCTTTAAGAATTACAATAATATTGTATAATTTTGCCATGCAAATGATCAGTATCAAATTGTTTTGCAATGCAAATAGATTGTACTGATACTAAGTACTTATAAAAAGAAAAAGAGGTGTTTAAGTAGAGGTTTTAGAAGTATTCGGTCGATGAATGTACAGTTGTACATTCATGTACAGTTACCCAGTGGCGTTTCTAAGCAATTTGGAGCCCTAGGCAAGATTTTCCCTGTTACGGGTCCATTTGGTAAGGGGGGGCTCCAGGGAAAATCTCCTCTAAAATGGAGCCCCCCAAGGGCTAAAATGAACTATTTTTAAACTAAAGAACATATTGTGTGTTTTAAATGTTCAATTCTAGTTATAGAGGACAAGTATAATGTATTTATTCATATGAGGCTTATTAGCCTGGGATCCTTTCCCTAGGCAGTCTGCCTAATGGCAAAAATGCTCCTGCAGTTACCTGTGTGTGCTAGCGTTACTCAGAGGTGTCCCATAGGGTACAGTAGGGTACAGTACAGTTACCTGTGTGTGCTAGCGTTACTCAGAGGTGTCCCATAGGGTACAGTAGGGTACAGTACAGTTACCTGTGTGTGCTAGCGTTACTCAGAGGTGTCCCATAGGGTACAGTAGGGACATACCTGTGTGTGCTAGCGTTACTCAGAGGTGTCCCATAGGGTACAATAGGGTACAGTACAGTTACCTGTGTGTGCTAGCGTTACTCAGAGGTGTCCCATAGGGTACAGTACAGTTACCTGTGTGTGCTAGCGTTACTCAGAGGTGTCCCATGGGGTACAGTAGGGTACAGTACAGTTACCTGTGTGTGCTAGCGTTACTCAGAGGTGTCCCATAGGGTACAGTAGGGTACAGTTCAGTTACCTGTGTGTGCTAGCGTTACTCAGAGGTGTCCCATAGGGTACAGTACAGTTACCTGTGTGTGCTAGCGTTACTCAGAGGTGTCCCATAGGGTTGGAGGCGTCACTGAGACCCGGGTGGTGGGCCTGCTGGGAGTCCCCAGAGACCCCCGACACCTTCTCCTCCTCCCTCCTCTTAAGGCAGGCTGCTTTAGGGTTTAGGTTACGCTCTGGAGGAGAGAAGAGAGGAGGACCAGTTAGCAACTGATGGATAGAAAAGAAACTAGCGACGCATTGATGTATCAGCCACATCGGTATCGGGCATTAGTAGCGTTATAAGCATTACTTAGCATTGATAGCATTATTAACAATTTTAGTATTAGCATTATTGACAATACTTAGCATTAGCATTATTAACAATACTTAGCATTGGCATTGCTTTTACTTTACTTGTTAACAATACTTATTATTAGCATTACTTACAGCTTACAATACTCATTAGCATTATTAGCATTACTTAGCAGTGTTAACACTACTTAGCATTGGCATTACTTAGCATTTTAGCAATCCTTACTTAGCATTATTAACAATACTTAGCATTAGTAAAATTAGCAATACTTAGCATTATCGTTACTTATTCGCATTATTAACGATACTTAACATTAGCATTACTTAGCATTATTCATATTATTAACAATACTTAGCATTAGCATTATTTACCGTTATTAACAATACTTAGCTTTAGCACTGCTTAACATTATTAGAAATCCTTACATAGCATTATTAGCATTAGTTAATAACAGCATAGAAACGCCATGAAGCACACACCAGTTTCACCATGAATGGATAAGACTATTGTTCCCATTGTACCGTTCTGCATATAAAACGTATCCCCGTATACCCCCGTATATGGTAGCTGAACCCTCTAACAAATACATGAAGGCTCGGCTCAAATAATACTCAGAGCAGCCAAAATGTTGCCACATTGAGGGGTCAGAAAACCAAGATCTCGGGTGGGTTGTTGCAGCCTGAAAGAGGGGAAAAAGAGGCATAATGCTAGTATTGTTAATAATACCGTGATTTCCGGACTATAAGCCGCTACTTTTTCCGCATGCTTTTGACCCTGCGGCTTATACAATGGTGCGGCCAATCTATGGATTTTTACAGGTAGCAGGTGGTCCCATAGGGTTCCCAGGTGGTCCCCAGACTAAATGATGGAAACCAAATGGACCCTTGCGGGTCCATTTGGTTTCATGTTTACACTCAAGAGTTATGATATTCACCATCTAAATTAGCTCCACTTAATTAATAAGTCATAAGTCATGTTCATTTTGATCTCATTTTGATGTTTTGCCTCTTTTGTTTGCAAAAATCCATCCTGGAATTGTGAACAAAACCAAAAGAAATCTTTAGTTTTGGGGTCTGTGGGGTGAAGATGTCGAATAAATAGTTGGGCCCCATGGTATCAATAAGTTTGAAAACCACTGCTCTAACATGAAGCTTGTTTGTTTGTTTAGTGCGGCTTATAGTCAGGTGCAGCTTATACAAGGGAAAAAAAATCAGTATTTTGCCCCCAAATTTAGCTGGTGCGGCTTATATTCAGGTGCGGCTTATAGTCCGGAAATTACGGTACTAAGTAAAGCTAATGCTAAGTATTAGCATTAGCTAATTAGCTATAGTTAACAATGCTAAGTAATGCTAAGGGGCTGTTACCTCTGACTTGCTGCTCCAGGCTGAGTATGACGGCGACGGCCTGGTGCAGGATGAGCAGTTTGGTCTGGGGTTTCTCACTCTTCAGGTGCAGCTGACACATGCGGCCCAGCTCCTTGAAGGCCTCGTTGATGTCGCGCACGCGCAGCCGCTCGCGGGCGTTGTTGGCCATCCTCCGCTCGCGCTCGCGCTCCGCCTTCTGCTCCGGGTTCAGGTTGTCCTCGTCCTCGTTGATGCTGCTGCAAGGTTTCACGGAGAATAAATACAAATGAAATAAATCAATCGATTCACCAGTCGAGTCAGAACGACTTAGCTGGGAAGAATAGCAGCTCCGTCTTGTCATGACATGAAGTGAAAGTCCTATAGGTCGAGGTCTAAAGCGGTCCGGGGACCACCAGTGGTCCGTCCTTGAGATGGTTCCAGGTGGTCCCCAGGCTAAGTTGGATAACCAGATGTAACTCTTGAGAGCGTAAACATGAAACCAAATGGACCCTTGCGGGTCCATTTGGTTTCATGTTTTACGCTGTCAAGAGTTAAAATATTCATCATCTGAATTAGCCCATGTCTACACAACTAGAACTAGTTTCATGTTTTACGCTGTCAAGAGTTAAAATATTCATCATCTGAATTAGTCCATGTCTAGACAACTAGAACAGTCAAACATACAACGTATGTTTGACTTTTGTTTGACATTTTGTTTGACATTTTGTTGCCTGGAATTGTGGACAAAAGCAATAGAAATCTTTAGTTTTTGGGTCCGTGGAGCTAAAATGTCATCAACTGGTGGTCTGTGGCTCAAAAGCTGGAAAATAGCGGGACCATTAGGTTTTTTTCTGGAAGACAAGCTTATACAACAGCCTGCTACAATTTCTGCTCTTACAGAAGACGTGCTGACCTCTCTCTGGAAACCAAACGACATGAAATCGGTAGTTGCAACTGAGAAGTTTATTAATCCTTTAGTAGTGGTACAATGGACTGACAGCGAGGTCCACCGGACCAGGAGAAGCAGTTTAACAGACTGATAAACCCCCGTAAACACATTTTTTTTGCAGCCGAGAGCAGCGAAGCTACGATGACTCATCGTCGAAGCTGTCGCAACTTCCCGTCCCAGACTGTCCTGCCGCGCACATGTTTAGTTCTGCCTTTGGGTGTTGTTGTTTTTTGTTTTGTTTCTCATTTATCCATTGATGTTATCTGCTTTTGCTCAAGTGCTTTGTTGTATTAGGAGCCATTGTACCCAATTGCTTCAAAATTCAGTTTAAAAATGAGAAGAAATGATTATACTAATTTAGAAAACCTTTGACCATATTCATGTTGCACCAGATCTAAGGGACACATTAGGCAACAGCGCAGTCAATTATCATATTTTTATCTTAAAGGAGAAATAACATGGAATTCCAGCTTTTTATTTTTCATGTGTGTTTTTGGTGCTATGTGTGTTTTCTATCCTCACAAATTATCTAGTTTGAACAATCAAGAACAAACCAGTCTTTCATATCATGGAGGAGCTTTAATGTAAATTGTTCTCAGGAACAGCTTGTTTGATTTTGGCCTCATAATGATGTCATTTGTACAATTCCTGCTCTCCTTCAGCCTTCAGTTCCAATTTTGCATTTCCACTTTGTTTATAATGTCCACCATGGTTGATTTATCTAACATCAGTATTATAATGACTCTACAATAAAATATCCTGCATATCAGCCCCTCCACTACCTCAGGACATTGTGGTACTGCAGCTAAACTGTCCATAAAGAAATGACAAGGACTGGACTGGTTATATCAGTGGTGATTGAGGCTCAAACCATTAGAAATAAGCTTGACGGACAAATACAATATGATATTAAGTATTAAAAACAATTTTAGGAATCCATGTTATTTGTGCTTTAATACTGCGGAAAACATGGAAAAACATCACATTATTATTTTTTTTAAAGTGTATAATTTAAAAAGAAATGATGCGTTCGGTAGTGTTCGGTAGCCATGTTAATGGCACTCTGGACGTCAATGGGGCGCTACAGGCTGGCAAAATGGCAGGAGTTAAGGGTAAAGTTACCTGGTCCGGGTCCCTCCGCGAGGGGTCTTGATGTCCCTCTTGTCCTCTGCGTTAGAGTCCAGGTCGTCAGAGGAGTGGATGTCGTCTTTGTCCTGGTTCTCCAGCTTCAGTTCCAGAGCAGCTGCTACCTGACCAGCCAGACCGGCTGCTAGGCCTGGAGAGTGAGACACAGCGTTGTAGTGTGACTTTTAGAAGTGAGGGGACGCCTCTTAAAAAGGGGAATTCCACCCATTTTCATTTTTTTTCTGAGAGCGTACAAATGTGTTGTACGCTCTCAGAAAAAAGGAAACTCGTTAACATGGTGAAACACATCCTGATGATGTCATCAAGATGTATTTCACCATGCTATAATGATTTTTTTCAGAGCTCCATTTCTAGGAAACACGGAACGGGAGAAACCTTTTTACCATGTCCACAACGTCTCTGAAGTATATTAAAATATTGAAAATGAGTGGAATTCCCCTTTAAGACACACGCATGCACACTTGCATGCACATTTGCTTGTTTACAATGCCTAATTGTATCCATAAAAGTAAATGACAAGACAAAAAACATAGGCCTACTTTTGCCCCAAAAATATTTTAGATATGAGAAGTGGGGTGACGCCGCCCCCCCTCCACTACAGACACGCACACACACGCACGCACCTGTGAGACAAGTATGCTGACGTACACACAGACATACTGTATATTGTTTTGGCCAAAAGGGGCGAAGTTTCCATTGAAAGCAGTGGTTTTGAAGTCGCACCCATAACATTTTTGCATGCCCTCACCCAATTGGGAAATCTTACATCCGGGCCTGTGAGACAAGTATGCTGAGGCACAGACAGACAGACAGACAGACAGACAGACAGACAGACAGACAGACAGACAGACAGACAGACAGACAGACAGACAGACAGACCTCGGAAGGTTTCCACCTGGTGGCTCAGCTCGGTGCTGGACGCGGAGCCGGCGCTGGGCAGACCTCCACCATGGCTGCTGTTCAGGCTGGCATCGTCTCCACCGCCACGGTGGTGGGCGGTACCCTGGAGGACACACACACACACACACACACACACACACACACACACACACACACACACACACACACACACACACACACACACACAGACAGTGGTAAGGACCGGTCAAGGACAAAGCAAGGCTGTAGTCCGACAACACTGCACAACGTCCAAGAGAGAAGATGTTTTCAGTTTACACCAGTCGAGTCAGCCTCCCAGCCAGTTAGAATGCTTTCCTGACACCATCCATTAAAAGCCATTTTGACCTGAAAATATAGATCTAGATCTATATTAGATCTATCTATAGATATAGAACACTAATATTCAAAGATTTGCACTGCGTTTTCACAATTTCCCCCAAAATAGCAGGTGTTCACGGCTCATAGCACACTACAGAGTGGCGTTCCTCTGGGCTAGGAGGTCCGTTGTTGAGTGGAGCGGTCTGTTGTTGTGACATATGTGACCGCTCATGTGACCAGAACGCTGGCTTCTGATTGGAGCATTCATTCAAGCCATGTCATAAACGTCATTAACATAATATTGTTTTGGCCAAAAGGGGCGAAGTTTCCAGAGAAAGCCTTCACGAAAACCTGAAAATCTGTTTCCTTGTTTACGCCGTCCGGCGTAAATGCATCACTCGAAGAACACTAAAGAAAAACAACAATGCACTTGTTGATTTCCATTTTATTCCCCAAAATGGCTGGGACAAAGGGAGATAGAGACCCTGACAGTTTCCCCATCATCTTCTTGTTATTATTCTGTCCACGTTCACAACCGTGAAGCTTCTTCTATCACGCTCCACACCGCAGAACGTTGTCTTCTCCCCTTTCCACACAGCGATGTTTATTCTACCACATGTTTCTGAACCTATCCGGTTTCACCTTCTGAGAAACAACCCTGGCAGAGAGAGAGAGAGAAAGAAAGAACTGGAAAGTAACGGGACTCAAGTCACTGCTAGTGCTGGAAAAAAACGCTGCGTCACCCAACGCAACCCCCTCCCCCCCTCACAAATTAGCCACGGCTGTCCTGAACCCGACGAATGTTTTGTTTTCATGATTTGTTGACAACAAAGTTCTGGACAAAGTGTCTGTCTGCAGGGAAACACTGTGTAGTGTACGTCTGGGGCGTTCCTGGTAGAGCATATTGGGATTGCGTCACGGCCAAATAGTTAGAATTCTGGGGGTCGTTGACAATGTAAAAGTTTGAGAAACGTCGAACAGTATGGGCAATACATGACTGCGTCTTTTGTGGTCGAACAGAGAAAGACAGACAAACACACTCAATATGGGGTGGTTGCACCACTCAAAAATGCCCGAATTGACTACTTTTAGCTGGCAGTAGTGTCTAGTAGTGTTAATTATTTTTCCTGACGGAATGCGATGGCACTCCACAACAGTCACCTCCGTTAACCCCGTCTCGACCCCCCCCCCCCCCACTCCCCACCGCTTAAAAAACGCTAATCTCCATAGCTGCACTCGCTCAACAGGTGTCCAAACAAGCCTTTGTCTGCAAGGAGGAGTCGGAGGAGGAGGAGGAGTCGGGTGGTGACTAGGGGTTGTGTGTGTGTGTGTGTGTGTGTGTGTGTGTGTGTGTGTATGTGTGTGTGTGTGTGTGTGTGAGACGAGGGCTTCCATTTTCACGGGGCAGGACTGATTATCATACAGCTGAGGAGAAGGGGACGTTGTGTTTGGTTTGAGAGAGAGAGAGGGGGGGGAGGGACAGGCAGGCCGCGGGCAGCGTTTCACACACACACACACACACACAACACACACACACACACACACACACACACACACACACACACACACACACCACACACACACACACACACACACACACACACACACACACACGTTTCTTTTTCCAACGATTCAGATTATTTCCTGAGTTGTGAAAAGAGGAGGGAGAGTGGGGGTGTATGTTTTGGGGCTGTGGCTGCAGGCGCGTGCACACATAGATGTCAAGGGGGGGGGGGGGGGGGGGGGGGGGGGGGGGGGGGGGGGGGCTTCTTCAGGCTCCCCCTGCCCTTTTTACCCCGTCTGTAAATCAACTACCCCAACTACCACTTTTTAGTTGCAGCATTTTTTTCAACAGGGTCAAACGGAATGCAAAAAAGGCCAACTCCTTTTCCTTTCTGTGCCATGCAGGAAGAAGTCAGCATTCAGTGTTGTTACACTGCATCTCCACTAGGTAGGGTTGGGCTAGGGGTGGATGACAGAGTACAACATGTTGCAATGGGGTCTGGTCCACAAGATTCACCACACTACCAAAATACCACCATGTACCTGTCCAGAATACTTCCGAAGTCCACTACCACAACACCAGAGGGAGTTCAACAAACCATGTGCAGCCCAGATTTGGCACAAATTAATTAATTCCCATATGCCACCTACCCACATTATGTCATTAAGACATGCATGATCCCTTGACTCCTTCAAAACCGCTCTCAAAGGGCACCTATATGGACGGCTGCAAGGGCCACTTCACCACTTTTCAACGTACATGTATCTTCATATAATAGGTCCTCACTAATAGGCCAGGAATTTTAGCTCATGTTTTACCTAAAAATTGGAATAAATTGTGACATGGGATTTTTCTTCACAGATAATTTCTTTGAGGTCTCCAGAACAACATATTAAAAGTCCGAAAAATCCCAGTTGCGCAATATGTTTAATTTCATAAAGTAATAGAATACATAGGCTCCAATGGAGTGATAGCCCCGCCCCTCCTATACAAACCCATTATAACTTAAACCTCCATTTTAACCATGATGGATAATTCAAAAAAACCCATCTTTTTTCTGGTGACTGATATTGTCCTCCTAATACGTGAGAGACCGTGGAATTTCATTCACACAAGGTTTTCATTTCAGTTATTTTAAAATATTGTTTGGGAAAATGTAGCTGCCTCCATATCTGGCTATGCCCACCCAAATGAATTTAAAAAAATAAATAAATGAAACCTGTAAATGAAATTCCACTGCCCTCTCACATATTAAGAGGACTATATCAGTCACCAGAAAAAGGTGAGGGCAGTGGAATTTCATTTACAGGTTACATTTATTATTTTTTTAATATTCATTTGGATGGGGCATAGCCAGATATGGAGGCAGTTACATTTTCCAAACAATATTTTAAAATAACTGAACTTGTGAATGAAATTCCATGGTCCTCTCACGTATAGGAGGACAATATCAGTCACCAGAAAACAGATGGTTGTTTTTTGAATAATCCATCATTGATAAAATGGAGTTTTAAGTTATAATGGGTTTGTATAGGAAGGGGCGGGCCATCACTCCATTGGAGCCTATGTTATTCTATACTTTATGAAATTAAACATATTTGCGCAACTGGGATTTTTCGGGACTTTTAATATGTTGTTTTCTGGAGACCTCAAAAGAAATGATCTGTGAAGAAAAATCCCGTTACAATTTATTCCACTTGAAAATCTATTTTGCCTGGACTATAATGTACTGATAAAATACCACTATTTTCCCCACTCAGTCTTTCTCACAGGAGGGCTGTGGGCACTTCAGAAACCCAACATCATCCGTCAGATTTTTTCCTGTTTATGTTTATGTTTTTGAAAACATATTTCTATTTTTATTATTGGGAGTACGATTGGCTGCCAGTTTTTCATTGCAAATTTTCATAAAAAATCTGCAGTTTCCATTAGCTTGGATTCTCCACCGATGATGACATTGGAGGACAGGTTTCTGAACTGTTCACAGCTCTTCTGGGAGACACAGACTGAGTAGAAAAGAATAATGGTATTTTATTATGTACATTAGTGAGGACCTGTTATATCAAGATACGTTGAAAAGTGGTGAAGTAGTCCTTTAACTAGTGTGACCATTTACAGTTATCAGCTCTGCTGTAGTTGCACTTGAAATGCACTGTAAATCAACTAATTATATAAAAAAAACATTTATTCATCCATTCCTTCATTATAGAAGACTGCTGTTTTAGCAATACTTACCAATAATGCCCTATTTGGGGATTCCACCCCTGCCTCTCTTCTCTCTCTCTCTCTCTCTCTCTCTCTCTCTCTCTCTCTCTCTCTCTCTCTCTCTCTCTCTCTCTCTCTCTCTCTCTCTCTCTCTCTCTCTCTCTCTCTCTCTCTCTCTCTTCTCTGCACATCCCTGGGCGGCTGTTGTTGTTGAGGTGGGTGGGCCATGGGTTGTCTGTCTGTCTGTGGGACCCCTTCTCCTTCCCCTCCTCTTCCTCCAATACACACAGGAAATACTGTCCCTCTCTACCTCCCTGCTGGGTGCACACACACACACACACACCCAGTGCTGGAAAACAACTAAGTACATTATTTACTTGTACTTCACTACATCTCATTGTTATTGTACTTTTAACCCACGATTATTGGCGAGTTACTGTGCAAAACAGCATAGCAGATCCACAATATCACGTGCTTGTTGAGCTCTACTGATTCCAACCAGTTCTTGTGCCTGCCGCACAGGAATTGGTTGGAATAACATGTTCCTTCCACGCACTACGTCCAACCAGGGAAACTCCCCCCTGTCAGGTGAAAAGAAGGCAGCTTGGACTCCTCATGCATTGAAGGAAGCATGAGGCAAGTCTGCTGCCTCCCCAGGTTGGTGGAGGGTGTGTAGAGCCCAGGATCACATTAGGAATTAGGATGTGATAATGTGATTAGGAATCACATTAGTAATGTGATTAAATCACATTAGGAATACCATTTTACATACCACATAACATACCACTTATTTAGGTAATTGTGTTGTTTTTTGCTTAAGTAAAACATAAATAGGCTAAATCCTCAGAGTACTCTTTCAAACTGTTGGCCGTGTCAGCCTCCTGTCTGAGGACCCTCTGCCCAACACAGGAAGCACTGGTCTCACACACACACACACACACACACACACACCACACACACACACACACACACACACACACACACACACACACACACACACACACACACACACACACACACATACACACAGGCCCCTCAAACAAATGGCGCCAGATTCTATTCACCAACAAAACACAAGCAGCGATTCAGTCCAGCGGCGCCGTTTTGCGCGTTCGTTTTGGTCGTGTCCAGAAAACGCTCCTCCTCACACGGTGTCCAGGGATATCACACACACACACACACACACACACACCACACACACACACACACACACACACACACACACACACACACACACACACACACACACACACACACACACATAATGTGTTTTCCCTGACTAGGGATGTTAATCGACACATATTTGGAATGTCGACGTGTCGCGGCCCAATATCGACAATAAATCGATTTTTTTTTTTTTTTTTTAGCCCGCGGTGCCGGCGGGACCCAACGCAAAATGTTGCAGCGCGGGCGGCATGAAAATGCCTACGGGAGGGAGAGGTGCAAGATAAAATAAGCAGGACCGCGAAATCGAGCAATATATAATACTAAAATATGCATATCTGAGGAGAACGTTCCATACTGCGCTGGACAATGATCAGGCATGTTCTCAAAGCAAAGCGCATGGCAGAGCGAGGCGCAGGGCGCAGAGCGCACCACGCAACAGACAAGCACCGCACCTGGCATTCCACATTCATTAGTAGCCTAATCGACTTGATAGAGGAGTTTTTCTCTTTCCTTGCGACGGATTCCCTGCATCTTTGCTTTTTCCTGCGTCTGCTGTCAGACATGGCCAAACAACGTGAAACAGAACACTGGACAAGATAAGTACAAATAATATAGGCTTGTCGCGCTTGACGCGTGCTGCTTGCCACCAGCAGCGTCTCTCTCTCTCTCTCTCTCTCTCTCTCTCTCTCTCCTCTCTCTCTCTCTCTCTCTCTCTCTCTCTCTCTCTCTACCATGTGAGACCTCGGTCTTGTGCAGAGAGATAGCTTTCTCCCATACGTAACGCTCCATTTCGGAGGCGCCTGCTCGGCGAAATAAAAGTCAATCATTGCGTCCGGGCCTGTTTAGCTTTTTTTTTCGGCGGGTGCAGGGAGCAGCCGCTGCCGCCTCCTCCACCTCCCCGGGAAAAGCCGGAGTCGCGGGACAGAACGCAGGGGGTAGGAGGAAGACGCATTTCGGCGGGTGCAGACCGGGGCCGCTGCCGCTTGCACCTCCTCCTACTCGGGGGGAAAGCCGGATTCGCCGCGGCAGAACGCCGGGGGGAGGAGGAGGAGGAGGAAGCAGCACAGACGCGCGCAGCACAGACATGTTCTCACTACAGTGATAGTAGCCTAATACCCGAAATAAGCAATTCTGTTCCCTTGAAAACAGTAACGTTGTGACGTTTTTGAACAAGAAATTGCAAAGAATACAAAATAAAAATCATTAATATAAAAAAAAGAAAAAAGAGGCGATTTTCGACTCGTACTTTTTTGTGTCGACGTCAGCACGTGTCGACAATCGTGTTGATTTCCGACTTTTTTTCACATCCCATGTGTTTTACCCCGACGCATGTCACCACAACATCGGCAGTGCTGCTGAGTCCCTGGTGGGGGGCGCCAAGTGCATGCAACGG
Organism: Benthosema pterotum; assembly: GCA_039105355.1. NCBI lineage: Eukaryota > Metazoa > Chordata > Actinopteri > Myctophiformes > Myctophidae > Benthosema > Benthosema pterotum. The sequence goes on from CM076966.1 coordinate 47,251,617, forward strand.
ACCGGAAACAAGTAAATAGACTGTATTAATAATAATATTAACAAAAAAAAGTGCTCCTCGGGGTCGTAAGTCTGTGTGTTGTAAATAGGGCCAGATGAGCGTTCTAATAGCGCCACCTGTTGGTGACGCTATAACAGGAATAGGGCTGCACCTGTGTGTAAGTAAACTAATGAGCAGTGAGCCATCTCTAAACCTAACCTTAAAGAGGGGGTGCTGTGATTTTTGTATTTTTTTTCCAATTTTGTACATGTTTAAGAGGTAACAGTATGTAAATAGACCCCTTGGTGTGTTTTTATGTGCAATGATGTCTTCCCTTTGTACAACTGTACTTAGGGTTTCTTCCTGGGGGTTGAACCTTTCCAGTTAAACCTGCCAATGAAAAAAACTTCAATATAGTGACATCATGTGCTCAGCCCCTCCCATAACTCCTCCCCCTTTATCATGCAACTAAAGATGTGGGTGTGGCTTCAGTTCAGGTGGATCTCCACCCATTAACAACCACCAAGCAAACTAGACATACTTAATGAACTGGTAGGGTGGAATCATAAAAATGACAGTTTAACAAACACTGTACACTTTTTGGGAAAAAATCTTACTTTTCATATAACATTAATACCTGATGATCATGTTTTACGGTAGAAAAAAAATCTTTAAATATGACACATAATGATTATGTCACGCTATGTTGGATCACTCCAATATATGAGAGTTCCTTTATATATTGGAGAGTTCCAATCACGCTCACATAACTGTGATTACCTATTTAAGTTCAGAATAATCAATGTGTCATTTAAGTAATCAGCCGATGAATCGATTATTGAGTTGCAGTCCTTAACAGGACCAATGTGAAAAGGGTGGGATTTATTCCTCATCCTCGTAGGAAAGCGTGCCCAAAATGTCATAATAAGAGCTTCTTGGAGCCTTGTTGTTGATGGCTGGGCATCTTGCAAAACCTTGGAACTCAATGTCAGCCAATAGACCTTGTCTCGCCCACCACCAAAACCCAAAACTAGGGCTCACTGGGGACAGGAACTCCTTATATGGTCAACACACTCTATACTAGGGAGGATTAGCCATTAAAATTATATTTGAATTAAGTGAATATGCCTTTAAACATCACAAGACATTACAGGTGACTGAGATGCAATCCAAACTAAAAAGAAAACAAATTCAAAAGGCCAAGGCAAAAAAGCAGAAAATAAATGTTTTGACTGCTGCCCAAAAAAATCAAACACTATAGGTCCACCGCCAAATAATGACGTAACGTTTTGGGGGTCCTTGACAGGAAAAAGCTCTGAGAAGTGGCACTCGGCCTACAGATGTGCTCCAAATCCCCACGCTCTTTAAAATGAAATAAGTCAGACGGAGGCTGTGCATTCCTGCAGCCTTCTCTAGAGTGCAGCACACCCAGGGTTGCCAGATAACCACTGCCAGAAACAAGCGATCCGGAGTTACTAGAATGAGAAACGAGCCCCAAAAGGAGAGACTATGACATTTGGTTCAAAATTAAAATCCTCCGCATTTAGCTGAGGAGGACCCAGCTAAATGACAGTAGATCTGGTATACTGAGGTCCATGGCACTTTCCACCTGACCGCAACGAAAAACAAAACAAAACAAAAAAAAAAAACACTTTCCAGACGGATAGAACAACTTCCACCCCGCTACGGCTCTGCTTTTCTCATTTGACTTTCCTCACCCCTTGTGGATAAACTCGCCTTCCTTAAGGAGAAGGGAAAAGGCTTAAGCCAGGCATTACACTTATGGAAAATATGTCAGTATGCAGTTCAACTGGCCTATGTGGAAAACAGATCTGTTTTTTTTTTTTCTTCTTTTTTTTGCATATGGCAGCCGAGTCGTTTCTGAACAGGTGGCCCCAGCCTTGTTTTGCACCGAGTCTGGAAATGTTCTATGTGAAACTGTGAGAATGAACACTTGGAGTAGTGAGCGAGATTTTGTTACTTATTCCAGTTTTTTCGTGCGTTTATGAGGTGTCCGTGCCTCGTTATTGTTGCCATGTTTGCAACGATTGCACATTGTATTTAGGGGGTTTCTTCCATTCCAGGAAGAAACCGACAGTCAACGAAAAAAAAAAAAAAAAAACGTATAAATGGTGAATATTATCCCCTCCCCTAACTCCTACCCCTTTATCATACAACGACAGCTGTGGGCGTGGCTTGAATTTAGGTGGATTCACAACCAGAACCAGTCACCAGAAAAAAGATGGGTTGTTTTCTAATAATCATTGTTAAAATGGAGTTTTAAGTTATAATAGGTTTGTATAGGAAGGAGCTGGATGCGCTAAAATGAAGACCAAATATCTCAATACTGAAAGGAGTAACTTATAAACTGTCTGGTGTGTTCACATGAGACTGAGCAGACCATAAAATTACCAAACCTTTTTGAAAGTGGAATACCCCTTTAAGTTTCCCCGACAAACCTACCATGGTGGCCGTCCGGCTCTGTGCCAGCGCCGACGAGGGGAAGCCGGCGCCCAGGGCGGCGCCCAGCGGCCCGTTCTGCCCGCCACCGCCCCCCAGCAGGCTGTGGATGTCTGTGGGCAGACCCCCGGCGCCCGCCGCCGTGGAGCCCACCGCATGGTTCCTCAGGACCAGGATGGCATCGTCCAGCCGGTCCAGACGATCCTCCATCCGAGACTGAGGGGGAGAGAGAGAGAGAGAGAGAGAGAGAGAGAGAGAGAGAGGGGAGGGGGGGGGGGGGGGTGGAGACAAAAAGACAACGGTGGCTTAATGGCGATCAAGTCGGGACGCAAAACCCTGAGAATGCTGGTTGGATCGTTACAATGGTGATGTGGACTTGTGGAAAAAAGAAGAAGGGGGTTAAATTAAAACAAAATGAAATAACGTTTTACAGTGTAATATAAAAACGAAATCGAAACGCATGAGGTTTTGAGAAGCCATTTCAACTTGGAGTGGGTGGATGAACCCAGAAGTGGTCCTGTTTTTACCTCAAACCGGAAAAAAATCAGAGGCAATCCGATTCGGCTCCATTTGGTTTCATTTTACACTCCCAAGAGTTAAAATATTCATCATCATGAAAATATTCATGATCATTAGCCCAATTCTACACAACTAGAGAATGTAGACGAATTGTCAACTTTGATCTGTATGTTTGACAAAAACAAAAGAAATCTTGAGTTTCGGGCTCTGGGGTGTGAAAATATCTTCAAAATGGTGGTCTTCCGTGGCTCAAGTGCTGAATAAATATTGGGTCCCTGGTATCAAAATGGTTGAAAACCACTGAGCTAAGGTGATCATCACTGCATCAAGCTGGAATGGCAATAAAATAAAAAAAATAAAATTAAATATATAAAATAAACAAAAAACAAACAAAAAAACATTGTGAAAATTACAGTAAAAACAAAGAACAACATTGGTGGAGCTGCATTCCATGGTGAAGAATGTGGATTTGGAGGTCAAGCCTTGAGACGGAAAACTAACGATGGGAGGACGAAGAAAGCGATGCGTATGTACTGTATGTATGTATTGTACACATATATGTACAGTACGTATGTACCCAGAGGAAAAAAATGCTTCTCAGTTTAAGCTCAGAAGCGTCTCTTGAGACACCCATGTTTATTTCTCATTTTAACAGTTTTCATGCCATGGAAATAGATCTACGTCATCCGTTATCATTATGATTTACAGTAACAACTGATGCCACTGACGTTAACGCTACTGTACGTGCGTAACTTACCGACACCAGTTCAATACGATCCCATGCTAACAGCAGCTAGCAGCGACCGCGGCGACCATTGCTAGAGCATAACAAGGGACGGCCTAACCCGAACCAAAAGTGTGTGTCCGTCCACTAAACTTGTCCGTGGGGAAACATGGACCGAAATATGAAATATGAGTTTTTGATGAAAAAAAACTGGCACTGGCTACCTCCAAAAATATGAAAAAAAGGGCTGGCACGGAGAGTGTTAAGATGACCTATATACATGAGGCAAAGCTGAAATCTTCCTATGCATATGCATATAGCAAGATTTCAGCTTTGTCTCATTTATCTCTTAAATACAGCTGTAACAGCCAATGGAGATACTTCAGCTTTGCCTCAATTATGGATCCTAGTCATCTTAGGAGCCATAAAGAGGCATACGTGATCTCTAAGTGATCTTAAAATGAGAAATAAACATGGTTGCTCAAACTGAGACACTTCTGAGCTTAAACTGAGAAACATTTTTTCCTCTGGGTATATGGCTGATGAGAGAAGATGGAAGTGGAGAGAAGGGGAGTAAAACAAGCTTCCATCTGAAGGGCAGGAATACCTCGCAGACATCCTTCAAGAAAGACATGGCATCCTGCAGATGCTCATGGAGCTGCTGGTGAACTCGGTTTTTCTGGACAAGAAGAAGGTCAACATAGGGAATAAGACAAGCGTTATGTAGGAAAAAATAGGAAAAATATATAGGAGAAAATAGGAACACAGAGGAGACGAGAAGGTTGTCTTCGAATCGAATGTGGAGAAAGAGCAGGGCTTGGACAGTATTGATTTTAACCCTTTCCGGCGGGATTGATGAATCGATCCATTGACAAGCAGGCCAACGCCCTTAATGACGTACCTATGACATGTAAATTGTTTTGTCTACAATAAAACACATTAATTTGAGGGGATTACCATTTTTTTTTTGCATGATCAGCTAATGGCAGTGTTGTTTTTCGAAGGTTTATCTATGTTGTTATATACAGTATGTTGATATATATAAAAGGTTTGCAATGTATACTGCATATATGTTCACATACTTAAAAAGAAAGAAAAAAGAAGATAAAATAGTTTCTTATTTCCATTAGTCTTAGGTCTTTTGCATTAGTCTTAGTCTTTTGAAAATCATTTTTGTTGGTCCAGTTTTAGTCGACTAAATATCAAAAGCCTTAGTGGACTTAGTCTTTAACATATAGTATATGATCAACTCTACAAATGACGAGTATTTGGAATTATATGCTTTATTTGAATGGCATTAATTTGATAAATAAAAAATATGAAAATTAGGGAAAATTGCTGGCATTATGAGGAATAGTGGCATGGCCAATAAGAGAGTTAAAATGGTACAAATGTAGTCATATTCATTCATGAGAAAATGCTGTTTCATTTTTTCTCAAATTGAAAGCCGAAAGGTCATTGTTACATAATGACATTTTGTGCCTTGTTTTTGACAGTAACAGTATTAGACAACATCCACCTCCTCCTCTATAGCCCGGCCCCCGCCTGCCTGCCCACCCCCTGGGGTGGGTGGGTGGGGGGCTTTTACAGGGAGAGATGGCGTTACTGTAGATAGCTTCACTGCCGAGTCAATATTTACCACCCCCTCCCCACTCCACCCAAATTGTGAATGCATGACGCTGGGCATGGGGTTTGTTATGTAGATGAAAAGTGATCCTGGACTATGGCTCTGGTCTTGGTCCACCCCCCCCCCCCCCACACACACACACACACCCCCCACCCCACCTCCCCAAAAACAGGCAGCAGTGTAGGAATCTCGGGGAAGCGGTTTCACGGTGCAAACAGCTGCCAAGTTCACCCCCCCCCCCCCCCCCCCCCCCCCCCCCAATATCCCCAAACTGCCCCCCCCCCCCCCCCCACCAAACCCAACCTTGGAACCAAGTGTTGCCAGATTTCGTCGAAGGCGAACGAAACAAGCAGCGACCGGCGAAGAAAACAAGCGAGTCGAAGGAAGAACGTGAACAACGCTCGGCTATAGAGCTGAGCAGTCCCGGCCCGTTTCATGACGTCCTCCGTGTTCCAGACATGGAATCCTCATTCATTCCATTTTGTTTTGTTGTTCTTCTAAGAAATGATTTGATTTGTCATAACATTGTGTGTGTTGTCATGATTTGTTACGACCCAAGTTGGTTTTGTGTGTGGTGTAATTGTCTTTACACAAATAATTTTCGAAAAGTCTACGAGAGTGTTTTATATTACTATATTCCGATTGATGATTGATTGTCTTTGGAGCAGGAAAAGTGTTTTACCATCAATTAACTCTTGTAACTCGCAAATGGGAGCCAATGGGAACCCATTTTTACCCGACACTAGATCCTACTGGAAATCCTCAATATTTCATGTCAAGGACACCCCCCCTCCTCCTCCCTCCCCAATAATTTGTACATGGCCGCTAACCCGCCTCTAAACATATAGTACTACCAGGACCACTCCAGAAGCAAATTATTTAAGTTAAAAACATTGTGACACACTGTGACAAATATTTCAAATATTTTTTTGTTATTTCCCATTTGGTGTTATTGAAGCTAATGCTTTGCAATTATTGAAAGCATTAGCTTCAACTATTGAAAAGTAACAAATCTGTTACCTTTCGGCTAGTTTTGAAAAAATGTTAAAAATGTGGCAAAAATCTTTTAATATTCACATAATATAACATATACAGATGATTTTGGGGGTCCTTGACATGAAACATTGAGGACCACTGATGTAGAAAGCTGAGGTTTAGGCAACATTTTTGTTGAATACGTTTTTTGGTAAAATGTTAGGATTAAAGCGGAATTCCCCCCATTTTCAATTGTTTTCTGAGGTTGTACAAATGTGAATGTGTTTCCATTTGTACACTCTCAGAAAAAAATGTCCTAAAAGAAAAATCATTAACATGAAGCACAACTTGATGACGTCATCACCATGTTAATGATTTTTTTTTTCAGACCTCCATTTCTAAGAAAAACAGAATGGGGGACCTTTTTTATTATGTCCACACAACATCTCTAAGGTATATTAATGACATAGTAAAATGTTGAAAATGCATGGAATTCCCCTTTAATTCATGCAAAAGTTCAGCTTTTCTGAGGCAAATGTCTTTGCCCCCAAAAATATTTTGAAATAAAAAGAAGAAACAAAAGTTGACAGGAAATAGAAACTAGGGGGACCAAACCGCCCCACCAATGGGTCCCATGGGGATGGGGGGGTGGCGAACCGCTGTTTTCGGTGAAAACACAGGCGCTTACCATAAGCGGGACGTGGCAACACCGGCACGCAACCACAAAAGCCGAGGACAGATGGCACGGCTCTGCCCCGAGGGAGCAGGTATTGTTCAGCACGGATAACCCCCTCAACAACCCCCCCCCCCCCCCCCCACACACACACACACACACACACATACACACACACACCCTTTTCAACGACATTTGTCAACCAGGAATCTCCCCTGTAACGCTATCTAGCTCCTTCTCGCTTCTCCAAAGGCTAAACCCGTCTTAGCCTCCGAGCGAAGCATCCGTTACGCAACAACGCCGGTTAGGTTCTCAAAGGACGGAAAGGGGACGGAAAGGGGACCGCAAGGGGGGACCGTGAGGGCAGGGGGGTCCTTGAGCAAGTTCCAGAGGGGCACCGACGCCGTCCAGCCCAACAATAATCAGGGAATACACTATAGCTGCAAGCAGTGATAAGAAAGGACCAAGCATAAGTTACACTTGTAACAGTCATGAGTTATGAGTGTTCACAGCTAGAGCTATAGCTTCCGCAGCCCTCCTATGAGGTGTTAATATGATAGCGAATTTAATGAGAACAAATTCTATCAAGACAGGTTAAAAGTGTTCCATGGATGTTTTCTTCCCCCACACCCTAAAACAAGATCATTGGGTATTGTAGATTATTTGTTAAAATGTAGTTTTTATGTGGGCACTCCCGGCCACCAGTTCATTAAATATGCCTGGTTTGCCTGGTGCTGTGGTGATTGGTCCACCTGAACTGAAGCCACACCCACAGCTGTAGTTGTACGATAAAGGGGGAGGAGTTAGGGGAGGGGCCGATAGAGTGATGTCACTATATTGTCTCAATATATATGGGATTCCACCCATTTTCAAAATTTTCCTGAGAGGATACAAATGTGAACCAAATGGACCCTAGCGGGTCCATTTGGTTCTATTTGTAAAGGGGTCTGAAAGAAAAATCATTAACATGGTGAAATACATCTTGTTGATGTATTTCAAGATGTGTTTCACCATGTTAATGATTTTTTTTATAAATGTTGAAAATGAGTGGAGTTCCCCTTTAACAGTTATCATGTAGTTTACGCCAGGAGGAAAAAAAAAGTTTTCATCTTCGTATAAGTGGGTAAAACCAAAACCGGGGGGAGGGAGGGGTCTTACCAGTGAGTGGAGAGAGTTCTCGTAGTTGGGTGAGGAGGGGGTCTGTCCTCCAGCACGTGGCCACTGGTTGGTACCTGGTGACACAGAGAGAGGGGAAGGCTGACATTAGTTTGTGTTACTTGTTTTGTACATTTGTCTGCATGTTTTAATGGTGTGTCTATCATACAGTATAGTCTATGACCCTCAAATGTCCTATATATATATATATATATATATATATATATATATATATATATATATATATAATATATATATATATATATATACGTATATATATATATGTATATATATATATATATATATATATATATATATATATATATATATATATAATATATATAATATATATATATATATACGTATATATAAATATATATATATATATATATATATTATAATATATATATATATATATATATATATATATATATACGTATATATATATAATATATATATATATATATATATATATATATATATATATATATATATATATATATATATATATATATATACATACAGGTATATATCCTTTTTTCTTTTTTTGCATTATTCCCCTCTACGTTGTAGCTGTTTCCCTGCAGACAGACACTTGTGCCGTCCTGCAGACGGTCCAGAAGTCTGTTGTTGTCAACAAATCATGAAAACAAAACATTTGTTAATGAGCCAATAGAGTGGAGGTTCCCTCTATTACCTTTAACTATCAATAAAGGCACAGGAACCAAAAACTAACATTAAAAGAAGAAAAAAGGAAAAAATAGTAACACCTAACCACAACTAATTCGCGTTCATAAAGTCACGGTTGAGAGCTGCATCCTGCCCTCTGTTCATACAAAGACGTGCACACACGCACACACACACACACACACACACACACACACACACACACACACACACACACACACACCACACACACACACACAACACACACACACACACACACACACACACACACACACACACACACACACACACACCACACACACGCACACACACACACACACACACACACATACACACACGCGCACACACGCGCGCACGCACACACACGCGCGCGCAAGTGCGGTTAATCCGCACGCACCATAACAATAACACAATAACATGCCGTCATAACAGCACGCGGACATCCTGTTTTTTTTTCCTCTCTCGTATTTTTCTTCGGTCTGTTTTCATGTTTTCTCTCCTTCTGCTTGCGTTTGAGCGCGGTATATTTTTATCTCCCAGACTCATACAGTACAGCATCACTTCCGCGTTGCTTTTCCAACCCCTCTTGCATCCTGCAACGCGAGCCGAGAGCCGCTAACGTAGCGGAGCGTTTTTGTTGGAAGAATAGGAGGACAAACTCCCACACACTTCCACCCTGGAAGCAGCGCGTGTTGCCACGCCATTGTTGTGGCCGTCGCTTGCTTTCTTATTGAGCTCGGCTCTTAAAGGGGAACTCCACCCATTTTCAACATTCTAATATGTCATTAGTATAACCTAGAGGTGTTGGGTGGACAAGATAAAAAAAAAGTTCCCCCAATTCTGTATTTCCTAAAAATGGAGGTCTGAAAAAAATCATTAACATGTGAAATACATCTGATGACATCATCAAGATGTATTTCATCGTGTTAATGATTTTTCTATCAGACCGCTTTTTCCTGAGAGGGTAGAAATGGAACCAATGTGAAATGGAACCAATGTGAACCAAATGGACCCACTAGGGTCCATTTGGTTCACATTTGTATGAAAATAGGTGGAATTCCCCTTTAAAGGCATCCTGAAGAAGGCCTAAAAGCCATAAAGCTGCTTTCACTCAAAATAACTCTTGAAACCAGCAAGTGGCAATTATTGCGATTATCCCTCATTCTCCTGAATTCAAAATATAGCAAAAATAGCTCATCTACAAGCTCAAAACGTGCCGACCGTCTAACATGGAATGTGGCCTTCTGGAGTGAGTGTGGAACTATAGCGGTCCTCTGGAGTGAGTGTGGAACTATAGCGGTCCTCTGGAGTGAGTGTGGAGCTATAGCGGTCTTCTGGAATGAGTGTGGAACTATAGCGGTCCTCTGGAGTGAGTGTGGAGCTATAGCGGTCCTCTGGAGTGAGTGTGGAGCTATAGCGGTCCTCTGGAGTGAGTGTGGAGCTATAGCGGTCCTCTGGAGTGAGTGTGGAACTATAGCGGTCCTCTGGAGTGAGTGTGGAGCTATAGCGGTCTTCTGGGGTGAGTGTGGAACTATAGTGATCCTCTGGAGTGAGTGTGGAACTATAGCGGTCCTCTGGAGTGAGTCTCCATACTATATACCAAATCCCAAAACCATCATCATTGACAGATGACGCTGTTCTTTGAATATACAGTAACTGGATGCACGCTTTGGATTGAAATATACAGTAGCAGACAATTTATTACACTACAAAAGTCAGTCATTTTCTTATTTGTCTAAGATCAAAAACGTTTTTTTTTATTACTAATTTCAGAGTTTAAATATGGTCGGTATCATCAAACAGACTGCCTTTTCACCAGATAAGAGTCTGTATAACTTTACTGTATTGTTGTATTTTTACCTCACGTATCGTGGTTTACTTTGGGAGTTTTCAACCGTGGTTCTTGAGAGGATGTGGGATCATTTGGTTTCATTTTACACTCTCAAGAGTTAAAATATTTATCTACACAACTAGAGAATGTAGAAGATTAATGGTCATTTATGATCGATTATGATGTTTGACTGTTTTCTTTCCCAAAAACAAAATAAATCTTTAGTTTTGGAGTCTGTGGGGCTCAAATGTCATCAAATGGTGGTCCGTGGCTGAAATGCTGCATAAATAGTGGGCCCTGGTACCTTTATGAAAAAGGTTGAAACCCACTGGTTTACATGAAGAGGGTACTGTACATTGAGAACCCCCCCCTCCCCTCCCCTCCACACCAAGTTCTTTGGCAGGATGTTAGCACTCATCCATCATTAGGATTACAACCCCGACGCAGCAGCACCCATTACTCAAGGCATGGCTTTTTTGTTCAATTAGCTCTCTCTCTCTCTCTCTCTCTCTCTCTCTCTCTCTCTCTCTCTCTCTCTCTCTCTCTCTCTCTCTCTCTCTCTCTCTCTCTCCCTCTCTCTCTCCAGGGCCAATCTAGTGGGGGGCAGGGGTGAGCAGTGCCCACCAATGAAAGGTAATACCAGTGGTCTGGGGACCACCAGTGGTCCTTGAGAGAGTTCCAAGTGGCCCCAAGCTAATGGTGGAAAGTTGGTTAACCAGATGTAGCCTCGACACCCAGGCTTTCATTTTCGTTCGCCTTGCGCGAAAACGGAAAGCCTGGACTAACGCACGTTGGAAAGTGGCCTTCAAGTGGGAGTGAACCTTCCGGGGTGGGCGTCGCTCTAAATGATGTGACGTAGAACAGCAGTGGACGGGCGCGAGAGGGGCCGGGGATGACGACACGTTAGTGAGATCAAATCAGAGCGCAGCTCATCTGCCGTGTGGGATCCCACGGCACCCCGCCCCCCCAAGGCCAAAATCATTGAGGGCTAGACCAGGCTTAACCAGATGTAACTCTTTAGAGCTACATCATTTTTACACTCAAGAGTTCAAATATTCATCATGTGAATTGGCCCCAAGTCTACACAACTAGAGAATGTAGAAGATTAATGCTCATTTTGATCTGTATGTTTGTGGACAAAAGCAAAATATTTTTTTAGTTTTGGGGCTAAAATGTCCTCAAATGATGGTCCTCCGTGGCTCAAATGTCAAATAAATAGTGGGCATCGGTGTCAAAAAGGTTCGAAAACCACTGGTTCATATAAAAAAAACTTTGGAGTTGCCCACCCTGCCATTCTTCCAGCCCACCCTAGTAGGGCTGTCTAAATCCGGCCCTCTCTCTCTCTCTCTCTCTCTGGTTGTTGCACTGGGGACCACAGAGGCCCCAAGGCTAATTTTTCATCAGCGCCTGCAGCCGCCAGGCCCCGGGCCCAGCCAGGAGGGGCTTAACCGAGAGTTCCTGTCTGAGTTCACGCCAGGGAGAAACAGAGAGGGAGAGAGAGAGACTTTCTCATTTCCTCTCCCAAAGTAACTTATAATAGCCTGTTAATTAAAAGCCTGCTTTTTTTTCCTTCTCTGGGTCTGTTGTGGATGAAGAGAGGGGCCTTGAAAACTCAGATGCGGCTGAGGGAAAAAAAAGAACGAAAAAAAAAATAGAAATAAAAAAAGCAATTGAAGTGCATCAGGGAGAGGAGACTTTCTGGGGGAATTAATAGATGGAAAGTATTATCCTAAACACTTCCCCCCTCCGAGCTGAAGAGAGAGATGTAATCTTAACGTTTCTCAGAAACAAACTCGCGCTCTGGATGACTCTCTCTCTCTCTTTCTGTCTCTCTCTCTCTCTTTGTTTCTCTCTCTCTTTTTATCCCTCTCTCTATCATGCACTGTCTTTGTTGGTGTCCTTTGAAAATGCTGAAATACCATTTTAGGTGTGCCATGGGTGAGGGGACAAACGGGGCTTATCCAAAATCATCTCAACATAAGTACTGTATACTAAAGCTAAAACCGGAGAGTGTTTTTTTCCACTACATACTTGATTACGACAGTTCTGAAGGAATATATCAACCAAGATTTTCAAGATAAAAAACAACAAATCTACAAGCTTGCATTGTTAAGCTACACGTCCCTCTCGGAGGAAAAGAAGAATCTATTTTTCTGCACTCATGGCTACAACATCTGGAACACGCTTTATTTCGACTGTCATGCATTCAGACACTTAGTGATCCTTTGTAGAAATATGAAATTGATTAAAATACAGGGAAAAAAACTCAGCGTAAGTCAAAATAAGGGGTTTGAGTTAAGGGCTGTTGTATTTGGGAAAAAATGAATTAAATCTCAACACCAAACTCTTCGCAGATGATCTCGTTATTTCTCCTGTTCTGTGTTAGCTTATAAATCACCCAGCCCAAAGTAACAGTGACAAATCTCATCCGTGGGGTTTTGGATTTCCTCAACGTCCCCCGAGGTATCTCGCGTCCAAAAAATGAAAATAAATAAATTAAAATAAAAGCTCCCCCCCTCCTCTCCTCCTGTATTGGCTACGTCGCAGACGTTTGTAAAAAAAAAACCCGGAGCAGCCTAGTATTGACAGTGCGTTTTCACAAACAGTCGTAAAATGACAGAGGAGTCAAACCAAAACAAAAGTTCCGCCATCTGTAGTTTAGTGGTCTCGTCCCCCCCATCCCAGGAAGTATGTAGGGTTAGGGGTTTGGCGTCCAGCCAACCGAGAATGCTTGATTTATATTTGGGTTTGCATGCTTGGCGTTGTCTGCCCCCACGTTGCAAGCATTGCGAGCTTGTAGATCGACTATGTTCTTTTGCCTTTATTCCCCCACCGAGTGGGGCAAACCGCGGAGAGTTCTAGCGGTCGTGGTAGTGCTAGCATTTTATGCGATCAAGGGTTAAAGGTCAACTTTAGTGTGTGTACGCAACCCATAAATAGATCAATCTAACTCCACCTCACCTCTCACAATCACCTCTCTGCTACCCCCCCCCCCCCATACACACACACGCACAGACACTAGCACCACCTTGTCACAAGCACGACGAAAAAAGGGTTCAACATAGAGGGGATAATAGCAAAAACATATATAGGTATACATACTAATATATTTTTTATTTTGGGCTAAAAAAGTTGCCGACAATTCCTTTTTTTAAAAAAGGAGGGACCAATTAAGCAACGAAGAAACAAGAAAAACAGCGATCCGGTTTGATATCAATACTCCACGCCAATGCGGAGCGCTTTGTGTTATAATGGAAGCCAGACGGTATAGCCTTCGATAATGATGAGTCGTCCCCCCCCCCCCACACACACACACACAAACACCATTTCATGTAAATAACCTGGAAGGCTCAGCTTATTGTTACAATCCATTTAGGGTTATATATTTGATGGTATAATGCGCTGCACTCCTGTTTCATGGGTTTGTCTGTTTGTTTGGCATCCGGACTGTTGGACGAGAGAGAGAGAGCAGGGGCGGATCTAGGCATGGGCAGTGGGGGGGGGGGGGGGGGGGCAATGCCCCCCTAAATGCCCATACTGCCCCACCAAGCACGATGACATGCAAAGCAACCCAAGATATTTCAGGGCATATATTTAAAAGTATTTGAAACACTACTATACTGCTACTAACTGACTACAGCTGTGGCACCACTAAACCAACAGCATTTCATCATTGAAAACAGAAAACTCTCTGAGTCAGACCTTTAGCTTTATGCATGCTGCGTGTCTGTTGCAACTTCAACAACAACTGATAGCATTATTGATGCTTTACTTGACTAATAAAAGTACTGTAACCTAAAATGATTTTCTCCTGTCCCCCAATTGGGAAATGTTACATCCGCCCCTGGATAGAGAGAGAGAGACAGAGAGAGAGAGAGAGAGAGTGAGAAACGCAGAATTTGGATTTTTTGACATGTGACGAGCAGATGTGGATTCTGTTTCTTTTTTCTTCCCTTCCCTCCGCGGTAATTTATGGCAGATCGAGTCGACTTGATTTACTTGTCTACGTGCCATGTGGGGGCTTGGATTGGACCCTCTGGTAACCACACACACACACACACACGCACACACACGCACACACACCACACACGCACACGCACACGCACACGCACACGCACACGCACACGCACACACGCACACACGCACACACATACACACACACACACACACGCACACGCACACGCACACACACTCACACTCACACTCACTCAAGCCATTCACAACTTTTTGCCACAAAATACAATGCAATTCTTAACTCATCTTACGCAGTAACTTTCTTGCTTCTGGGCACTTATTTAAAATACAAGGTTATGTCGGAGATTAAGTGGCGCTTTCAGTTGTGGGTTTTAGGCGAGAGAGACAGAGTTTTCTTTTTCTTTTGTAGAAAATGAGTTTTAAATCCCTCCTAAAGACCCACTTTTATACACAGCTGAACCGCCCTTTGAATCTCCATGATTTATATCTCGTTTGTTGGCCATTTTGCATTTTTTCCATTTGCATTACGTTGCTTATTTCGTTTATTGCTGTGCGCTGTTGTTTACATTGCCGTTTTGACTGTTCAAGCACTTTGTGACTTTGTTTAAAAAGTGCTAAATATAGATATATATTTTTTAGAATGAAGCTAAAAGCCATAGAATGAAGCTAAAAGTCTACGCTGGGACACAGTGTT
>CM076966.1:47271915-47280870 GCA_039105355.1 Benthosema pterotum
TCATCCTAGATCGGTTTTCTTTTAGTCGATGTGTCGTTTAATCTGCAAAAAGAATGTTAATCGAGGGACGCTCCCCCCAAACAATATAGTTCTATAGTTCCATAGAGCTCCGCAGTGACATCAGAGCGACTGGCCCAGAAGTGAATTCTCTGTTCATTTTCTTCACAGATTTTGGAAAATAAATAAATAAAATAAATAAATAAATAAATCATATAGCTAATTATTTTTGGGCGGTTCAATTTATCAGTAAGAGGAAAAAAAGGCACTTATCACACTTATTTTTTTTTTGTTTTTTTTTTTTTTTCTTCTTGTCAATTATTTGATCGGCCCAAATCATTGTGCTTATTATCATTATTTTTTAATCACAGCCCTAATTTTATTCCATTTAAAAAAAAAACAAACAAACGGAGAATTCACTTCCGGGGCCGAGGGCGCTTTTAACGCCACCGCAGAGCTCTCTCTATGGGGCCAAAATCAACCCTATAGGCTGCATGTACAGTATGTGATGGGTGGGTGGGTTGGTGGTGGTGGTTGTTCTAACCTGCCCTCCGTCCTGAAGGGGCGCCAGAGGGGGCAGCGGCGGAGGCCATCACTGTACCTGCTGTGGAGGCAGCAGCAGCGCTGTTGGCGGAGGCAGCAGCAGCGGCGACGGTTGCAGCCACGCCCCCCGCCGGGGCCGTCAGGGGCGACGGAGAGCCCACAGGAGTGGACGGGTTGGACGGGAAGCTGCTGCTGGTGTGGTCAGGAGAATAGATCTGTTGGATGTAGAGAGAGAGAGATTCATCATTCCACTTTCACCGCTTTAGGCACTCGCCTAAAAAAAATCTAAAAAAAGAGAAAAAAAAAAGTCCCAAAAAATACTTAGTGGCCAAAAAACCCAGGAAACCCGGGTTAAGCGGAGATAGTGTTAACTCATGCCCCGCAAAAAACGACAACAGTGTCGTTTTCTGCCTTATACTCTGTCAGGGGGTTTCAACCTTTTTCATACCAGGGCCCACTATTTATTCAGAATTTGAGCCACGGACCATCATTTGATGACATGTTAGCCCCACAGATCCCAAAACCTAAAGATTTAGTTTGCTTTTGTCCACAATTCCAGGCTGGATTTTGGAAACAAAACAGGCAAAACATATACAGACCAAATTGGCCATTAATCTTCTACAACATAGTTGTATAGAGATATTTTAACTCTTGCGTAAAATGGACCAAATGGGGTCCATTTGGTTTCATTTTTACGCTCTCTTTTTACATCTGGTTAACCAACTTAGCTAGGTACCACCTGGAACCCTCTCAAGGATCTCTCAATATTTTTCTGAGAGCGTACAAATGTGAACCAAATGGGGTTCATTTGGTTCACATTTGTACGCTCTCAGAAAAAAGAAGTGTCTAAAGAAATCCATTAACATGGTGAAAATACATCTTGATGATGTCATCATCAGATTCATCACTAACATGATGTCACCATGTTAGTGGTTTTCTTCCGACCTCCATTTCTTGGAAACACAGGATGGGGGAACTTTTTTTCTTATCATGCCCACCCAACACATCAAAGGTATATTAATGACATATTAGAATGTTGAAAATGAGTGGAATTCCCCTTTAATATATAAGGAGTTAAAAGAGAATTCTAAAGTGATCTCACACTGACGTGAGTCGCGAGGAATCCACCGGGAACTGAAATTCTACCTTACAGGTCATATTTTATATTGTGATAACCGTCTGAAGCATGACAACAGTGTGTGAAGCACGAGCAAAAAAGCTTTGCTTTTCTGTTGTGCAACAAAAAAAAAGTTTAACAAATAGCAGGTTCACTTTACTGGCAAAAAGAACAGGTCTCGGAACTGAGAACAATGTTGTGTAACCTATAGCAACCGCGCTGATAATAATAACAATAAATATAGCTGCTACGGCAATACAGGTGCCAGGCAATGCAATACGCAACGCCGAAAACAAGTATTAGATACAGCTGAGTGGAGTTCTGATAGATTGCAGATATTCAAATGCATGTCTTTGTTATGTTGCTTGTAAACAAGATGAACAAAATCACATGTTGTTTCTTTTTCATATCAAGGCCCATTATTTATTCGGCTTTTCGAGTCTCGGAACCACCATATGATGACATTTTAGCTTTGCCAGACCCAAAACGAAAGAATATTTTTGTTGTAGTCAATAGAGGCATAAAAAGACATGAAAGAAATAAAATAAATTAATCAACTTGGACAAATTAAAGGTAATAGAGGCGTTTTTGTTTAGAAAAAAATCAAAATAGATATAGTTATATCATTTTTTCCTTTTCCCCATAGATAGTCTTCTACTTTGATGCTAAAGCTGTTTCCCTGCAGACACACACTTGCTTCGTCCTGCAGACGGTCCAGAACTTTGTTGTTGTCAACAACTCATGAAAACAAAACATCGGTCGGGCTAAGGGAAGGCGGTGCTAATTTGTGATGGGGGGGGGGGGGGGGGGGGGGGGGGGGTGTTAGCCAATCACAGCACAGCAACTTCCAGCAGTTTCATAATGAGCCAATAGAGTGGAGGTGAGGTGGAGTTAGATTCTGTTTTTAAACAGTGTTTGTACACACTGAAGTTGCCTCTATTAATAAGCCCCTCCCCAAAATGCTATGGTCCAATCACAACTAGCCTACAGTATAACCTGTGTTAGATAAACCTCTCTACCAATAGTTTGTCCTATAGTTTGTCCTGCTAAAACATTGTTTTCAAAAAGAAATTTCAAGCACATGTTTTTCCACTGCATAGTGGAAAAAAACATGTTTTTTTTTAAGTTCTCATTTAGATTGGATCGAAGGTTCAAACCACTGGTTTGACACTGGGAGAGAGGGCGAGGCTTATGGCAAGGTCTATCGCAACAGAAGAAAAGACATTGAGAAATTAAGAGCACATTCTCTCACATCATTCTGCATGAAAAAAGGGGCGGATTTAACATTTCCCACATGAGGGGGCAGGAGAAAATGGTATGGGTACGGCTTCATCGCCTGTGATGCTTCGCGCCATGGGCGATGAAGCCGCACCCATACCATTTTCAGTTACAGGACTTTTATTAGGCAAGTAAAGCATCAATAATAATAACATCAGTTGTTGTTGAAGTTGCAACAGACACGCAGCATGCATAAAGCTAAAGGTCTGACTCAGAGTTTTCTGTTTACAATGATGAAATGCTGTTGGTTTAGAGGTGACACAGCTGTAGTTAGTTAGTTGCAGTAGTAGTGACTCAAATCATTTTAAATATAAGCACTTTGATTTGAAATATCTTGGGTTGTTTTGCATGACATCATATTTGGTGGGCAGACTGGGCATTGTACTGGGCCCCTGTACTACACACATCCCCTTTCTTTTACACCTGAAAGGTGAAGCCGAGGTCAATTCATCTCTTTTTCGGACGTCGCAAAGAAGAGCTGGTTAGGAAATGGGATAGAGGATTACCTCCTCCTCCTCCTCCTCCTCCTCCTCCTAAACCCAAGGGGGGGATTTCATTTGTTGAAACAAATGCTGGATTAAAGCCTGCAACACATAGCTACCCTCCCCCCCCCCCACCCCCTTTAATAAGAGGATATTTTGTCTCAGAGAGCCTAGGGTATTAGGGGTGGATTCCTACTAATTAAGAGAGAGAGAGAGAGAGAGAGAGATGAGGAGAGAGAGAGAGAATGACGGCCTGCAGAGATTTCTCTCGGCGAGGCGAGTTTAATATCAAATTGTTGCGCCGCTCGCAGCGGAGAGGGGAGCCACAGAGAGAGAGAGCGTAGAATGGATGCACTCATTATCAATAATCTCCTTTATTCAATCTTGATCTCTGTGGCTTTAGCCTTTCAATCAACAGAGAGAGAGAGAGAGAGAGAGAGAGAGAGAGAGAGAGAGGAGAGAGAGAGGAGAGAAGAGGAGAGAGAGAGAGAGAGAGAGAGAGAGAGAGAGAGGAGAGAGAGAGAGAGAGAGAGAGAGTGGAGGGAGGAGAGAGAGAGAGAAGAGAGAGAGTGAGAGAGAGAGAGAGAGAGATGAGGCCGATCTGTGATAGACGTCATGATAAAATGTGATGAAATGTGATGAGGTCAGCACTTTTGAGCATATGTATTTTTTCAGGCCAAGAAGAAGTGTTGTTTGGAGCAAAACTAATGCATGGAATGGATTCAGCATGATGACGAACCAAATCGTTTGTCATGTCACATTCTATTCTAATTAAAGCAGGATTCATTTCAGCTATTTTTTTTTTGCCTTATTTTATTTATTTTTATGTTCATTTCTATATTTTTTGTCTTCACATGTTATTTAATGAAGGCCAGATGGATTTGGGGTTATTTATTATTATTATTATTATTAGTGGGGTTGCCGTGGGAACCCCTCTAGTGTTATTGTGATGGCAAAATGTGTAAACTTTTATCTTTATTATTTTTTTTTTAGAGAAACGCCTCTATTGTTAATATGATGGCGGTACACTTTTATCTGAAGACTTTATACTTCATTTAAGCTAATATTAATTTTGCATACAATATCATCAAGGCAACCCCACTTTGCAATTGTAAAATTGCATTAGTTGTAGTTATTATTACTCTAATAATTAATAGTAATTATGGTAACACTTTACTTGAAGGTCACCTTTTATAAAGCAGAATATAAGCAGGGCATGCATTCATTCATGAAAAGTATTTAGGCCGAAATCGTTTTGGAATGAATAAACAAAATGAATGAATATGAATGAATGAATATATAAAACAAAAAAATGATTCAAATACGTGTTAGGCCAAATACGGTGAGGCCAAAGTTTCCAGGCAAAAAGCACCCCGGAAAGCCTGTCGTTTATTAACTGTGACCTTTGACCCAGCCCCCCCCCCCCCCACACACACACACACACACACACACACACACCAGACGATAATGACTATCATTGTGCTCTGTCGGCGACTTCATCTGAATTACAAAAAAATAGGAAAAAACACTACACGCACACACACACGGACCCGGTGCCATTTTTCACCGGAATAAACAGAGCTCCGCCCCCTCCATCGGCTACAGTCCCAGGGGCAATAAGCACGGCCAATTTAAAAGGGGGGTGGGGGGGGACAAAAGAAGATCGCCCCTGTGGAGCGGAGAGAGAGAGAGAGAGAGAGAGAGAGAGAGAGAGAGAGAGAGAGAGAGAGAGAGAGAGGAGTGAGAGAGAGAGGAGAGAGAGAGAGAGAGAGAGAGAGAGTGAGAGAGAGAGAGAGAGGGAGGAGAGAGAGAGAGAGAGAGAGAGAGAGAGAGCGGTTACAACGCCCTCCACCCAACCACCCCCCCTCACCCGACACCACGAACACAAGCCGACCGTGTCCATTTCACCGCTGCTTTGTCATGCTAATGGCATTGAGTCTGGAAATACAAAAAGACTTAATTTGTGATTATCAAAACCCCCCCAACCACTGCCCAGTGTCCGCCCCCCCCAATGAGCACACGCTTTTCTTTCTAATATGTGTGTGTGTGTGTGTGTGTTGTGTGTGTGTGTGTGTGTGTGTGTGTGTGTGTGTGTGTGTGTGTGTGTGTTGTGTGTGTGTGTGTGTGTGTGTGTGTGTGTGTGGTAGGCTCATCTGTTTTCCTAAACACAGTCGACTTTGATCTGCTTTTATCTTCTAGGGATCGTTATCCGACAACGTCAAAAAGGGTGACATTTTTTTCCGTTGGGCCACTTTGATTCCTTTCTTTGTGTTTTTATGAACACGATAAAATTCACCCTGAAACGAAGTTAATTCGTTGATCTATCATGTGAGATTGACTCACATGATAGACCGTTTATCACATGGATCTGTCATTGGTTTTCAGGCCCACTATTTATTCAGCATTTTAGCCATGAAAATGATATGAAGTAATTCAGACGTTTAAATATAATTTAACTCTTGAGAGTGTGAAATGAAACCAAATGGACCCGCAAGGGTCCATTTTGGGCCACATTTGATGTCTCAGATTATCTGTGCACCGAGACACAGCTCTGATATCAACAACCCTCCTCAGAGCAGAGTCTAATGTTACAGGCATTACAGTATTTTAACTTACAATCTATCCCAAATACAGGTATACACAGAGATAGTGACAGTGTTGGGAAAGTTCTCCTCACACTTTGCACCAAATGAACCGGCTCATTTGGTTCCATTTGTACACTCTCAGAATAAAAGGTCCTAAAAGAAACATCATTAGACACGGTGACACACCACTTGATGTTGTCATCAAGTTGTGTTTCACCATGTTAATGGGACTTTTATCATGTCCACACAACATCTCTATGCTATGTTAATGACATAGTAAAATGTTGAAAACAGGTGGAATACCCCTTTAACTTTAGTTTCACCACAAAGAGGAGACATTTGGGAGGAGGAATAACAGTGTCAGATTGAAAGCGGTCGTCTCACTCATCAACACTGCGGCTATAGTTCCACTTCGACTACGTGGAAGAAAAAAACACCCGGCGCTTCCAGATAAAACAATGGAGCTGAGAATAACCTGTGTCTGAAAACAAACCTAAAAAAGGCCTTTGTAAGTCTCCTGTAAGGTCTGTGGTACTGCTCAGCCTAGGGGTCAGTGTCCCCACGTAACCCTCTACCCCCTTTAGTTCCACTTTCAAAAAAACTTTTGGTCATTTTATGGTCTACTCAGTCTCTCGTGAACACACGAGACAGTTTATAAGTTACTCCATTCAGTATTTAGATATTTGATGTTCATTTTAGCTGCCCAAACATCCTTTCTATACAAACCCATTGTAACTGAAAACTCCATTTTAACCATGACAGATTATTCAAAAACAACCCATCATTTTTTTCTGGTGACTGATATTGTCCTCCTAATACGTGAGAGGGCCGTGGAATTTCATTTACAGTTTTCATTTATTTTTAAAATATTGTCACGTATTAAAATATTGTCTCACGTATTAGGACAATATCAGTTAGCAGAAAAAAGATTGATTGTTTTCGAATAATCTGCAGTGTGAGTCTCAACACACTGCTGACATACTTGGTGGAATTATTGCAAATACAAATTCCATTTGTAACCCCATCTCTGGGGTTACAGATACATAAGGGTCCATTTGGGACCCCGTTGGACTGGCCATTTAGGGGTGGAGAAAATGTGTGCCTCTACTTTTGATATACGGTACCCTCCCTGTTGGGTCATTTACAGTATATTTTTATGGCTTTACGTTTGATAATATCGCAATTTGGGCAAAAAAAGAGAACTGGAAATCACTTTACCCCCCAAAAAGTCGTTTGCTGTGAGCTCACACACACACACACGCACACGCACACGCACACGCACACGCACACGCACACACACACACACACACACACACACACACACACACACACACACCACACACACCACACACACACACACACCAGAATGTTTACATTCGGCATTACGTTACAACAAAGCCACAAGACTTGATTATCCAAACTATAGTGTGTAATCCATAGGATTTAAAAGGGGTATTTTTGTGTGATTCTCTTTCTCTTCAAACCACTCTTAATTTAAGCCTACATTTATCCAGGCTTAGACCCCAAAACAACGGCAAATAATATCCTCTGTGTGTCTGTGTGTTTGTTTTTTTCTTTTCTTCTTTTAATCAGCATTCGGTATAGCACTTAAATCCCAACGTGGGCATTGAGGTCACCTTCTTTAGAGACAGAGAGAGAGAGAAGCGAGCCATTATTCTAATGCACCGTGAAATCAAACTAAAATTTAGCACACTGTCACATATTTTATGAGGTAGGACGTGGGGTTTCATACCCTAAAAAGCAGGGTTTTTCTTTTCAACAGGTGGTCCGGGGACCAGCAGTGGTCCTTGAGAGGGTTCCAGGTGGTCCCCAGGCTAAATGATGGAATGTTGGTTAACCAGATGTAACTCTTGAGAGTGTGAAAATGAAACCAAATGGAACCTTGTGGGTCCATTTGGTTCCATTTTCACACTCTCAAGAGTTAAAAATATTCATCATCTGAATTAGCACTACTTAATTAATTTAATTAAGAAGTCTACACTGTTTTGTTTGCCAAATCCAGCCTGGAATTGTGAACAAAACCAAAAGAATTCTTTATTTTTTTAGGTCTTTGGGACTAAAATGTCATCAAATGGTGGTCCATGGCTCAAATGCTGAATAAATAGTGGTCCCTGGTGTAAAAAAAGGATCGACCTGGAGGGAGATTATCCAGATACTTGGTACTGGGGATGTTCGCGATTTTAGTTTTTTTTTTTTTTTTTTTTTTTTTTTTTTGAGTTAATCTGCTGCTGATACTGATCCCCCCCATCGGATATCTATATTTTTATAGAACACTTATGCCACGTCACTATAGTACAATATCCATAATAGTCAGTGCTGGTCCGTTACTTTAAAAAAGTAAATTAGTTATAGTTACTCACTACTTCTTCCAAAAAGTAACTGAGTTATTTACCCAGTTACTCTAAAATAAAAGTAATTAATTACCAAGGAAAAGTAACTATTTCCGTTACTTTAACCAAAAGGTGTTGTATGTCAAAGAGTTTGAAATTTTCAGAGCAAATATGTTCAATATGTTTATAGTTAAAGTATGCAGGCACTACTGCACTAGTAGGCAATACTAGGCATTGGTATGGTTAGGTATAGTTAAGGTACAGTATTTCCCCCCTCTTTTGTTCACAGACACATTATTTTCAAATATTAATAATCTTAACTAGTGTACTAGTAATAAGTCTTGATGCAGTTTGTGTCAGGCACAGCTGCCACAGCATGTCTTATTCATGGGTCAGTGGGTAAGCAGAGCCATGCATAATGTAGCCTATGCCTTGCGTTCTCAAGGCAAAAAAATACCCCGTTCCCCGAACAGTAGAGTATAAACAGAGTTACGACATCTCCGTTCACTTCCATGGAAAGGTCTAATGGCGGCTGCTCTACATAGACTCCTATTGAGCACGGGGGCACTTTGTCCCTATTCAGGCTGCATGAACAGCGCCCA
>CM076966.1:47283870-47299629 GCA_039105355.1 Benthosema pterotum
CTCTCAAAACATAACGGACGTATTATACGACAGATAATAAGCTCACCACAAACCCACAAGCTTGTTTTTTGATGCTGTTTAGTTTTTTTTTCCCTTTGCTTGTTCTCAACGGCGCTCGTTCATGAATCCTTTCTCTTCCCATGATCCCTTGCTTCGGGCGTGTTCATGGAGGAAATACTTCGTATTTGACTACCAAATTTTGGTGGTCAAATGTGGAAATAGGCGCACTTCCGGTGGCCTTCCGGGTGCTTCAAAGCGCCAATTGGACCCATACAGGGTCCAATTGGTTCTGGTCTGTATATTTTTTCCTAAAATGTCGATGACAATTATACAATATACATTTTGCGCACCACCACTCCCGATGGGCACCAAAGACGACTCAAAACAAGCAACAATTGAAAGGGCGTGATTATCCGTCAATGAGAGTCTGCGGCAAATGCTACAAACTAACCAGAGCTAGCGGAAACACGACAAGTGAACCACCAATAGGATGTGGGAATCAGAGAAAGCTGTCCGCTACAAGAGCTTGTTGCACCAGGCAGTTATGACTGAGGTCATTTACTTCTTTACTAGCGAACGTCATTAAAGAACAATGACTTTCAGGGGTTAATAATGACCTACTTGTAAGGACACATAGTTTTCATTTGTCTGTCGTCTGAGTCACATTTTAGTCACCCGGAATGTCTTTGTGTCGGTTTTAGTCAACCAAATGTCAGAAGATTTTGGTCCACTGACTGAATCCACAGTTGATTTTGGCTAGACTTGGCACCGTCGAAAAATGTAGCTCACAACGGGTAATGGGTGTGAGCTTGTAGATCAGCTATTTCCAGCATGTGACCAAATGCAGAACAGCTCATACTGTATTTCTTGTCCACTAGACCTTCCTAACATTTCAGTCTATAGTCTATCTATTGATGAAAATTGTCATGTAGTTTTTGTCCAAAATAGTCACCAAACACTCTTTGATCAGGTCACTCAGGATCAGGTCTTATGACTTAAGTCAAAACTAAACAGCTTTGCCACACCTCCAAGTTTTTTAGTCATAAGACCAGGAAGGGCTCTGGGAAGGGTAGTGTATATTGCACCTTGCGAAGGGGGGCTTTGAAATACCCTTAAACAGAGGTATGTTTGTCCACAGTGATTACCGAATAATTCATGATGTTTATTGTCATAATCCAGGGGTTTTCAACCTTTTTGATACCAGGGACCATTATTTATTCAGCATTTGAGCCACAGCCCGCCATTTGATGACATGTTAGCCCCACAGACCCCGAAACTAAAGGTTTGTTTTACTTTTGTCCACAATACCAGACTGGATTTGGGGAAACAAAACAGTCAAACATACAGCTCAACATGATGATGTATATTCTAACTCTTGAGGGTGTAAAAATGAATTTTTACGTTCTCAAGAGTTACATCTGGTTGACCAACTTAGGCGGGGACCACCTGGAACCCCCTCAAGGACCACTGGCGGTGCCCGGACCACTGGTTGAAAACCCCTGTCATAATCGATACAGCAGCCTCTCCATCGATGCACCCATCGCCCGGGTGCTCCATCGATACATTGCATACACCACTAATGTCGATGATGATGACACAGGAGGTTACAAAGATCTGTACTTGGCTGGGTGGGGGTGTAGGGTGATTTGGGGGAGGAGGGGTCTGAAAGCTGTTTTTCACCCTCGTGCCAATACCACCACCAACAAATCATGACATACCGTATAGTGCTGACAGGAAAGGTGCAGTTCAACCAAAATACACCCAAGTACAGAATTCAATCTCTCTCTCACACACGTACGCACACACACACGCACACGCACACACACACACACACACACACACACACACACACTCACACAAACCCGCACATGCAAGCACCACGTGTGCTTTAATATCTCTCCAGAACTCCAGTCAGTCAGTCAGTCAGTCAGTCAGTCAGCTCTCTAAGCCACACATTCAGGGCCAGCCAGTCGGTCGGTTAACTTGGGACTCTGCTCTGCTGACTGAGCACTTATTACACTGTAGCCACGTTGTTGTCTGACTGCAGGGCTCTCTCTCTCTCTCTCTCTCTCTCTCTCTCTCTCTCTCTCTCTCTCTCTCTCTCTCTCTCTCTCTCTCTCTCTCTCTCTCTCTCTCTCTCTCTCTCTCTCCTCTCTCTCTCTCTCTCTCCTCCTCTCTCTCTCTCTCTCTCTCTCTTCTCCTCTCTCTCTCTCTCTCTCTCTCTCTCTCTCTCTTCAGGGGTGGATGTAACATTTCCCAATTGGAGGTTGGCAGGAAAAAAAATCGGCGATGAAGTCGTGGGTTGTTTTGCATGCCATCATGTTTGGTGTGGCAGACTGGGCATTTAGGGGGGCATTGCCCCCCCCCCCCCCCCCCTTCCCCCCATGCCTAGATCCGCCCCTGCATCACACATGTGATCTGGGCTGGCTTGGCAGGACTTCTGTGGTGATCCCAGGTTAGCCTCCCCTCCTCTCCGCCTGAGCCCCTCAATGGGCAGCATATGGCAGCGGATCACGCTAATTGTCCTATTTTTTTTCCTCTTTTTTTAACCCAGGGCTAACCAGTCAAAGCATTACACCCCCCCCCCCCCCCCCCCCCACACACACACACACACAAAACACCTCCTCCTCCTCCTCTCCTCCTTTCTGAAAGAGAGACGGGGCGGCTTTTATTTAATTCTTTGCTCTGTCCGTCCCCCTTTTCACAGGGACGTTAATTAAAGATCCGTCACTCACGACGACGGCGACGACCGCTCCTCTGGTGTCTGCGCCACAGACGACACAACACAACAGTGGCACAATGCTGTCACTGTTGTTGTGTTGTGACGGGCACCACTAGTTTCCCCATTTTGCTATTAGTTACTACGCTACTAGTTTTCCCATTTTGCTACTAGTTACTACGCTACTAGTTTCCGCATTTCCAAGTTTTTATTGCACGATTTTGTAACCCATTTCTTCACCTAGTGCCAATTCGTAATGTGATCCTGGTCTACCCGCACCCTCTGCCAACCTGGGGAGGCAGTAGTGCTGCAAGGACAGTCCTTTTAGAACACCATGTGCATTCGAACGGATATCGAATTATTTGAATAATGAATGTATACTGTATAGTGTAATATCAATATGATATTGCAGCCTAATATGCTGTAAAACATCCTCATGTGCTCTCTTGAGTCTTAGTTTGTTTTAGTTTATGTGGGCCAGCGTCTTGTGGGAACTCGCACAGTATTTTTATTACTATTTATTTTAAATTTGAATCTTAAATTGACATTCAAATAACAATAACAAACATTTGAATATTCGAATATTCTTTTGAATATGGAATATCCGTTTGCAGCCCTAGAAGGCAGAGGACTTGCCTCATGCTTCCTTCAATGCATGAGGAGTCCAAGCTGCCTTCTTTTCACCTGACAGAGGGGAGTTTCCCTGGTTGGATGTAGCGTGTGGAAGGAACACGTTATTCCAACCAGTTCCTGTCCCCTCCATCAGGCAGTTTAGAGCATAGGATTAATGTTTTTTTTTTGTGAGGGTCAGATCTACGTTTCTGCGACAGCGATGCTGATACTATTTCATCATAAGGACCCCCCTAGTGTTTAGCTGCAAAGGACCCCCTTGTGAAAAGCCCCAGGGACCTCCCAGACGCAAAAGATTTGAGTTAATAATGTTCTATCTGAAAGAACAACATATGGGGGCAGTGTTGTAGTGGTACTTTTAGAAGTGGGGGGCGCCTCTTAAAGGGGAATTCCACCCATTTATTTATTTATTTATTTATTTTTACAAATGTGAACCAAATGGACCCTAGCTTTTTTACCATGTCCACACAACATCTCTAAGGTGTATTAATCACATAGTAAAATATTGAAAATGAGTGGACTTCGCCTTTAAAGACATGTGCATGCACACTTGCATTTGCACGCGCATTTGCGTGCACCTGTGCAACACACACAGACACGTTATTAAAAGTATAGCATATTGAGAAAGATTGTTTACAATGCCTAATTGTATGCATAAAAGTAAATGACAACAAAAACACATAGGCCTACTTTTGCCCCCAAAATATTTTAGATGTGAGAAGTGAGGGGATGCCACCCCCCGCGTCCCCCCTCCACTACACCCCTGTATGGGGGTTTCCGGTGCAGAATGAGTCCCTCTTATTGTGGCGGTGGAGTAACACGCTGAACGTATAACATGTAAAAAACAAAGGCCTCACTCGGCGTCATTGTTTATCACGCCTGTGTCGTTTACCACATAATAGGACCAGTGTCCGGTTTTGGTTTCCACTTGTTTCCTGCTTTAAAAAGAAAGAAAAGTCCAATCATGAAGGCCGGTTTGGAAACAATACGTCATTGTTTGCAGTGTTGAAGGTTTTTTATTTGTCACTCCGGTGTATGTCGGGACATATACAGGGATGAAATAGCGTTTCCAATACGTCATTGTTTGCAGTGTTGTTGTTGTTGTTTTTTTTTAGGATATTTCAATTTCTTTTGTCTTAGTCGTTCAATAAGACATATTTAGTCTTTTAGTCCCATTTAGTCTTCTGAAATTCATGTTTTTAGTCTAGTCTTAGTTGACGAAATATCAAAAATGGAGCGTGCACCAGGCGATTTTGATTTCAGATTTTTCTGAGTGGGTAGAGCCTGCCGTTAGGCGATCATGCAAAAAAAAAGGTAATCTCCTCAAACTAACTTTTATTGTAGACAAAACAATTTACACGTCATAAGTATCAGTGGCCACGTCACTGGTAGGCTCGCCAATAAAACAATAAATCAATTAGTAGCGAAACGGTTAATGAAGCCAGAGACCGTAATGATTAGCATACAGTTGTAGATGTTAGGACCGACCCAGCCCTAAAAATGTCAGTTTGGCTCTGTTCGGGTTCAGTCCAGGTCGGGTTCGGGCAACTACAGTTTGAGAACTCTAGTTTTGGTTACAACAGGGTTAGATCTCGTATGACACTCACGACTTCACTGTGTTAAAGAACCCCCCCCCCCCCCCCCCCCCCCCCACACACACACACACACACTCACACACACAACCTGTATCTGTTGTACCGACAGACTTTGATCTCCAGTGCTGCCGCGGCCAGTTGCAAAACATCAAATGATTAAAAAAAATAATCGAAACCGTCTGCCATTATGGATGCAACGTATTATTATAACGGAAGAGGCGAGAAGAGAGATTCTATAAAACGTTGAATAGAACAACGCACGCGTGTAGTTCAGAGGGGAGGAAAAAAAAGTCAAAAAAATAAAATAAAAAAGGATGGTCTCAAGGTGGGATGGACGGCTGCCGGCTGACAACGGTGTGTCCTGTTTCTGTATGTCATTATTTAGGAATCAAACCGTCGCCCCGGGGCGAGGTTCAACCACCTTTATTCTGAAGTCTGAGTATCACTCACTTTATAGGAAGGAGGTAGGCTATAAACGGTATGTCGCACGACAGACACAATGCTTCCTTCTTCACTCTATACTAGTATAGGCTATGACACAACTCGACCTTCCTGCATGAAAAGATCGTTTTACCCGTTTATCGATGCAACAAAGTCGAACCCGAAGGCCTTTCACCGAAACAGTCTAAGCTTGTGTGTGTGTGTGTGTGTGTGTGTGTGTGTGTGTGTGTGTGTGTGTGTGTGCTTTTTTTTTCTTAAAAGGATAGTCAAGTTGTATGAAATAATATGATAATAATATGCCATTAATATAGTGTTTTTTTGTGGGTCACTGGGGGCAACGCAGTGAAAGTCAATTAATCCAAAAAACTAACGTCATTTGTATTGTTGACAAAATTCTAAAATCCTTTGTTTTTTTACCCCTCTATCACAGGGAACTATGTTTTTAACAGTAGTTAAAAAGTAGTTCCATGTGGTGGGTCAAAAATGAACGAAGGATGCAGAAATACTGTAATTCAACAATACAAATTATGTTTTCATTTTAAGTTGGATTTTAAGTTAAGTGGATTCATTAACTTTTACTGCGTGGCCCCAGGGACCCCCACAAAATGACCGGAAACTACTTAATATTGACCAAAAGCAGAGCAGAACTCCCACCAGTTGACAGAACAATATTAATGGACAGTATTTCATACAACTTACAGTAAGTTGCACAACCCCCCCCACACACACACTCTCCTCATGTGAGAATTTTCTTAGAGATCAGCTCTATGATAACATGGGGCAGATGTAACACTACTTCCTGGGCTACAATTGCCTATCAATTGTCATTGACATACTGTATTTTGCAAAAAAAACAAAAACAACAAACAAACAAACAGACAGTTGTCCCTTTAATGTATGTGCTGTCCGATCAAACATAACAACGAACGGAGAGGTTCAAGCAATCATTTTAACCAGGCACGCTTGCTTGCTTGCTTCCTTCTTCCACCACAGATAATATACAGTATACTGTATATAGAAATGAATAGAAACAGGAAAGACCTCGCATGGGAGGGGAAAAAATGTTGTAATCCCATCTCATAATTTCATCTATAATCCGCCATCAATCCCCCTCTCTGTGTACAGCCAAAGCCTCACACTATAACCAGACACCAGCGCCAGTGCGTCGATAGGCAATCTGCACATGTACTGTACGTTATATAGCAGTGGTTTTCAACCTTTTTCATACCAAGGCCCACCATTAACTATTTTGGTCTTTTGGTTTTGTCCACAATTCCAGGCTGGATTTTGGAGGAAACAAAAACTGTCAAACATACAGATACAAATGACCATTAATCTTCTACATTCTCTAGTTGTGTAGACTTGGGGCTAATTCACATGATGAATATTTTTAACTCTTGAGAGCGTAAACATGAAACGCTCTCAAAGAGTTACATCTGGTTAACCAACTTTACATCATTCACCCCGGGGACCACCTGGGATCCTCTCAGGGACCACTGGTGGTCCCCGGACCACCAGTTGAAAACCCCTGTTGTATAGTAATCATCAGCAGGCCTCTAGGCAGCAGATAGATCCAGCGTTCAGGATTCAAAGAACGGGTTTCATGTGCAGGTGGTTTTCAAAGTCACGTTTCAGTCATTACCAGGAAGATGTCTTCCAACTGTGAAAATAGTGTGTTTTCTGTTTTCTTTAGCAGCCGAAAATAGGCATTTGGCAAGATCGCAGCCTAAAGCTTGTCGATTTTCCCATTTTCCTCTATAATACCATAGAGATGCTGGGGGTCTTTAGCAGCTTCACTGCCGTGGCCGAGTTTGTCGAGTTGTTTCTTAACCATTTTATCGACATTTTAAATCTGTTTTCTTACATTTTCATCCCACGATTTTGCAACACATTTTTTTTCACCCAATGCCGATTCAAAAGGTGATCCTGGGATCTACATACCCTCCGCAAACATAAGGATGCAGCAGACTTGCCTCATGCTTCCTTCAATGCATGAGGAGTCCAATTACTAACCACTGTGCCACCGCAATATAGTGACATCACACCATCAGCCCCTCCACTAACCCCTCCCCCTTTATCATACAGTTAAAGCTGTGGGTGTGGCTTCAGTTCAGGCAAAGTTGTCTACGTCACTTCTACTTTGATGGCAGTTGCTTTGTCCTGCAGACGGCACAGAACTTTTGTTGTTGTCAACAAATTGTTTTTGTCACCGCTAGTATGAAGGGATGGGGTGGGGTGGGGGTTGTGGGAGGGTGATGAGGTGGCGTATAAGCCAATCACAGCGCTGCCGTCTCCAGCAGTTTTCATAATGAGCCAATAGTGTGGAGGTGAGGTGGAGTTAGATTCAAACATGTTTACGAACACAGGTTGTGCATGCGCTAAAGTTGCTTATAGTGCCTTCAATGAAATGGTGGTGAGGCCACATGAAACCGTCATTCATGTGACATTCATACAGTATATAACAATAACACATGATGATGACTCCATCTTAACCACTGATCCCCGATTCTAATGCTATCTGTATTTTGGGTCCATGGCTAGAACTCAAAACTCTGCTCTCCCTCCCTTCAACAGGTGGTCCGGAGACCACCAGTGGTCCCTGAGTGGTCCATGTTTACACTCTCAAGAGTTAAACTATTCAACACCTGAATTAGCCCCAAGTCCACAACTAGAGAATGTAGAAGATTAATGGTCATTTTGATCTATATGTTTGACAGTGTTGTTTTCTCTGAAATCCAGCCTGGAATTGTGGACAAAAGCAAAATAAAGTTTTAGTTTTGGGGTCTGTGGGGCTAAAATGTCACCAAATGGTGGTCCTCCGTGGCTCAAATTCGGAATAAATAGTGGTCCCTGGTATGCAGTATATACAGCATATCTCCCTCCAGATGGCCAGCTCTGTTGTACTCTGTTATTTTTTAACAAATTCACGTTGATGGCTATAAGGAACGGTCATTACCGTCCCTTTTTCCCCCAATCCGTGCGAGGGGAAAAATACAAATACTGATGATGATGATGATGATGATGTTCGTGTTGCTTATTTATCGACGTTTGCGTTTGATCGCGCTGACCCGCGCCAGCCCCACATGCTCCCAATTTTCTCCCCCTCCTCCTCCTCCCTCCTCCCTCCGCCTCCCGTCACCGAAACTTATAACGCAAACGGCTGTTAATACTTAATACGAGAGAGATCAAAGACGTGATCGCTTTTTTTGCGTGCTGCGGGGGAAGAGAGAGAGAGAAAAAAAAGTAAGAATCGCCCGTAATGGGCTTTACGTACCGTAGGGGGGTAAAAGTTAAAACACAAGTCTGAGCACGCTGACCTTTTTAAAAAACACACATCAGACGAATATATTGAAGATAAATAAATAAATAAATGAATGAATGCCCCGACTTGCTGCTTCTTTTTTTTCTTCTAGAGACCTTGTGCTTTCGAAGTAACACCCCCCCCCACACACACACACACACACACACACACACAAAAATCAACTTTACATAACGGAGCAGTACAAAGCATCCGGCTCTAATGAACCGGCGGAAAATCTTGGGCGTGTAATTTGCTTACGACAATTTCATTATTTAAGGATTACTGCAAATTCACTAGAGAGAGAGAGAGAGAGAGAGCTGAGCTCCGGGGCAGGCAGGCAGGCAGGCAGGCAGGCATGGGGAATAGAAATATACTGTACATAGCCTCAGGGGCATCATGGAACCCAAAACCTTTGCTTGTATAGGACGTTTCCTTTTTTTGCGGGATCTACGCTATGGGTCGTGTCTTATTAATTAAGCCCGAAGCCACGTACGATTATATCGCGAGTGAGCCCAATGAACTCGGAACTGTCACAAGCGATGAGGCATCAGCAGCAAGCTGGCGCACGTGCATCTGTCTGTCTCCCCCTCTCCCTCTCTCCCTCTCTCTCTCTCTCTCTCTCTCTCTCTCTCTCTCTCTCTCTCTCTCTCTCTCTCACACACACTCACACACACACACACACACACACACACACACACACACACACACACACACAAGACACGAGTATTGCCTAACGACGCACCCCAACGCATTATGAAACAATTTTTTTCTTAGCCATGAGGAAGAACCAAACCAAAAAATAAAAAATAAAATCAAAGGGAAGGTCTGCCGCTGAGAGGTCCCAGAAATCACATTAGGCTCCCTGTAGCGCTGAGAATGCCGACATTTGATTAAAGACAGATGGAATAACAGCAACACTCGGCTTCTCCGAGCTCCAATCTGCAAACAGGGAAGAAAAAAGAAAAGTCTCGAAAAAAAAAAATCAACAGGCAGCCCCCTCTCGCTCTCTCTCTCTCTTTCTCTTTTTCCCCCCCTTAATCATTCCCAGACTCCCACTTGTTATTATTTCAAACCCAGCAAGTCTTCTGGCAGCTCAGCCAAAAACCAGCCTGTAGTACAAATAAATTTGCCTTTTTTGCGATGCTGCTGCTGCTGCGACAACTTTTTTTGTCTCTCCCTCGCGGGGCATAAAAAAATAAACTTAAAGAGAAAATGAAAGAACTTTCATTTCATGTTTCATGTTTAACTTTGCGTATGTACTGTATTACTTGACCATACACTTCAGGAGGTAGTCTGTCTGTGTCTTTTTAGGTACGACAAGGCAAAAAAGTACTTGAGAAGTACTAGTTATTCTTTCTAATGTTTTGCTGGGACTGCACGGTATGTTTACAACAATCGCCATGCATGCATACACGCACATCATCAGCAAAGAAAAACTGCAGTACAAGCAGTACACAACTGAGGCAACCTTTTATATGTATCTATAACTTAACCGCACACCTCAGAAGGCATAGTCATTTCCCGTCTTTTATGCAAGGCAAGAGTACTTAAGAAATAATAGCTTTCTAATGTTTTGCTGGGAGTGTGCCGCATGTTTACCAACAGATCTCTATGTCTACATTCAGGCACATCATCAGCTACAGCTGCAGTCCCGGCAGCGCACAACTAATACGACTGAGGCAGACAGAAGACACGTGCACTGCACAAGCACGCCCACGTGCACGCGCTCTCCCTACAAACCCAAGGATGAACTACAAGTCTAGACATAACAGTATCAACAGAAACAGCAAAAGGGGGGAAAGATCCCATGTTCCCCCTCAATAGACTCTCTCTCTCTCTCACACACAGATTCTCTCTCACACATTCTCTATCTCTTTCATTCTCTCGCTCAAACACATAAATTCCCAACAAACACACAAAACAAAACTCACCGATTTCCCGTTATAGTAGTACATCAAGGAGTTGCTGCCCATTCCAGGGACGGGGTAGGCGCAATACATTCTACGCAGAGGAGGGGGGGCGAGCTCTCGAAACAACTCGCAGGAATTGTGAGCATTAAAAGTGTGAAACCGAACGCGCCGCTTTTTCGAGAAAGAGGGGGAAAAAAACACAAACAAGAAGAAGACGGCGGCTGCAGGACGCTCACTCGCTCGTATTAGAAGCGAGAAGAACAACTGTGCTCCCTTCTTCTTCTGTGAATGTGTGTGTACATCCAAAGCCTAGCTGCTTCTCTCCGAAAAAGGGGACTGAATAATTCGTCTCAGAGTCCTTCTCCTGGCCCTCTACACACAGCACACACCACTCAGAGAGGGAGGAAAACGCATGCGAAGCTAAGCTGACGGAGGGTTGGGAGGGAGGGAGGGAGGGGACCGTACCATTTCCACGCTCTAGGCGGAGGGGTGGATTCTACTAGCGGCTCATGTGGGGATAAAAAAAGGAGGGAGGGGCCCGGACTGTTGCTGCTGTGGTACATCCCCCCTCCCTCTCTTTCTCTCTCTCTCTCCTCATCTCTTTAAGCCACGCAAGAAGTGCGCCTGAGAAGAGCACAGAGGAAGAGGACGAGTGAGGAGGGAAACACAGAAAAAAGAGAAAAAAAAAGATAAAGGGAAGTGGGTGGGACGGAAAACAAATGATGTGCAGAGTGTTGTTTTTTACAAAGAGAGGGAGAGAGAGAGAGAGTTTACATAGGTTCTATTTGATCTTTCTGTAGTGGAGCCACAACCGACGGTGCAACTAAACACACATTTTTGTCACGTGCTAAACCTCTTCTCTCTAACTTCTTTGCCTTTTTGTTAAATATTTTCAAAAACGTTTTGGAATAGTTCAAAGTGCCATTCTATTGACTTGATCATTAGCACAATCACTACAAATAAATGGCTCAGATGACCCTAAAAATTGGAGCGGCACCTGTTATTCGAAGCGAGACTGGCAAAATTGATGCATTTCCGGGAAACATAAAAGCCCAAAAGGATTTTTTTGGTCAGGCACGTCAGGCACATTAACATTTAAGGTCAGGCACATTAACCATTGAAATCAGATCCACAAGCTCATAGCGTGGCACCGATATATATTTTTAAATAGTAAAAAAAAATGATTACACTACAGATTAACAGTGCCTCCCTACTGAAAACTGTCGTGATCTACTGTGTCGAATGGAGCTCTGAGGTCTAAATGGCTTAAGAAATAGTAGTTTTCTAATGTTTTGCTGGGAGTGTGCCATATGTGTACAAACAGATCTCTATTCCTACATACAGGCACATCAGCTAAACTGCAGTCCTGGCAGTGCAGGCTCACCATTTGTTTAGAGATTCAAACAAACAAAAAATAATAAAAACAAAAATATGTCCATCAATTAGAAGGCAAATTATATCTATAACTGTTTACTAAAAACATTTATTTTTTCAGTTAAAAAAAAGTTTGGCTTCTTTAAAATATTAACTCTTTTAACATGTTTTGGCAGTGGAAACCATTGTAACAAATCAATCACAATTCAGAAAGCAAAACAAAATGAATAAGTGCAACAAGTGTCTCCCTTTTCACAGCTATCAAATCCCCAAACAGCTAATATCTCTCGTTTTCTTTCGGGACAATTAAACGTTGAGCACGCAGGCAGTGACGTAACTTTTTTTTCTCCTAGCAACACGGCCATCTGGCTATGAGATATTAAAACCAGTTCCCACACTCTGCTGCACCAATTAGCATTGTGAGGAATGGGAAAAACAAAAAAAAAGTGGAGACCCGGACAAAAACATGGATAGCATATCTCAGGTAAAATGAGAGAGAGAGAGAGAGAGAGAGAGAGAGGAGAGAAGAGAGAGAGAGAGAGAGAGAGAGAGAGAGAGAGAGAGAGAGAGAGAGAGAGAGAGAGAGATTGTGTTTATAAAAAGATAAACGACACTTTTACTGCTTGGCAGAATGCCACCAACTTTTTGAGCGGAGCATGAGGCTGTAAACAGACAGAGTTGTTAAACATGCAACAGCTGCAAAAAGGAGGGCCGGTCCGACCACGTCAGACATGACAGGAAAACAAAGCGCTCTCCATTTCCTGAACCCTGCAGGGCCCCCCCAAGGCCTGCCCTGGCCTGGCCTGGCCTTCCCCGGCTTGGCCTGGCTTGGCAGTGGCCTGAAAATTGCCTATAATTTTGTTAAAGCGCGAATAACACAAATTCCTAAAATTGTTTTATGTTTTTAATAGCTAATATCATATTGCTCATGTCCCTCAAGCCTATTTCTAATGGTTTGAGCCTCAGTCACCACTGATATAACCATGTCCTTGTCATTTCTTTATGGACAGTTTAGCTGCAGTACCACAATGTCCTGAGGTGGTGGAGGCGCTGATATGCAGGATATGTTTCAAAAAACATAGTTCCCTGTTATAGAGGAGTCAAAAATGAATGAAGGATGTGCTAATATTTTAGAAGTGGTCAACAATACAAATTACTGTAAATGAATGACGAGAACTACTTCATATTTCACCAAAACCACAGCAGAACTCCCACCATGGGACTCTTGACATCAATAAATACAGTTGACACCACTATATTAATGGCAAGTATTTCATACAACTTAACTTCTGAACTACCGCTTTAAGTGCCTTGCTCAGGGACACATCGACACCAACTCTGGGGGGGGGGGGGCGGGTTTCGAAACGGCAACCTTGCGGTTACCATCCAGTGAGTCTACCCTCCAGCGACTCTACCCCTGAGCCTCTGCCTGTGTAGAAGAGCTGCCATTGGACTGACCCCATGAAGCGAACGGAGTTGGCGTAACTGTCTGTACTCCAGGGGCGGATGTAACATTTCCCATTGGGGGGGGGGGGGGGGGGGGCAGAAAAAATGGTAAGGGGGCAGCATCGCTGCCCCCAGCCGCCCCCATACCATTTTCAGTAGTGTTTCAAATACTTTTAAATATAAGCACTGAAATATCTTTGTTTTGCTTTGGTTGTTTTGCATGCCATCATGTTGGGGCAGACTGGGCATTTAGGGGGGCATTGCCCCCCCTACCATGCCTATGCCTAGATCCGCCCCTGCTGTACTCTGAGGCTCTACACGTGCACCGAGAGCCTCCACGGTCCATACTATACATCCAGTCTGAACCCAAAGCCTTTCATGTCTGCTAGCCACTAGTAGAAGCTCTTCCCGGACATAAACACAGAACATACTGATTGAGAGCATTATTGTTATAGGAAAGATGAAAGCCCACCACTTCCCTAAGAAAACTAGAGCCTGTATTATGTTTTTTTTTTCTCTCTCTCCAGTACTGTTATTATTTATCCTTCTCTTTCTTCTCCGTAGAGAGATGCTTTTAACTCCCTCCTCCTCAAAAAAGAAAAAAAAGAGAGTTCTTATATATACTGTCCATGCCGCTGGTACTGCTTTATATCGGAATCTGTTTCAAGTTGATGCTTTAAGGAAGAAAAAAAAAAGAGGGAAAATGGTCGTGATAGAAGTGTGTTTGATGGCTCCAAAACAAGTCCAGACACACAGAGTCGGTCGATACATGAAAGCTAAACGTGAAACATTGGGAGAAGAGACAGAGTTCGACTCGCCAGCAACACGCAAGCAACAGGGGCGGATCTAGGCATGGGCATGGGGGGGGGGGGGGTGGCAATGCCGCCCATAAATGCCCAGTCTGCCCCAACTAACACGATGGCAAAACAACCCAAGATATTTCAAATTAAAGTGCAGTCATATTTATAATGTCACCGCTAAACCAACAGCATTTCATCATTGAAAACAGAAAACTTTCTGAGTCAGACCTTTAGCTTCATGCATGCTGTGTGTCTGTTGCAACTTCAACAACAACTGATGTTATTATTGATGCTTTACCTAATATAAAAGAAAAAGGTGTGGGCGCGACTTCATCGACCGTGGCGCGAAGCGACACGGGCGATGAAGTCACCCCCATACCATTTTCTCCTACTCCCCCCAATTGGGAAATGTTACATCCGCCCCTGGCAAGCAAAAAAAAAAGAAAAAAACACGAGCCAACCAACCCCGGTGGCTTGTTCCCTTATTCAGGACGTTGCCATCGCGTGGCCTATTTTCTTTGTACCGGCTATTTATAGCAGGTGTAAAGTGTATTGTTAACACTTTTTCTTCTCAATAAGTGCCTACAGTACACATGATTTCACGGTACCTTTGTGTCGTGGCGTAAGCACAAGAAGAAAGAAGAAGGGGAAAGATAAAAACGGTGGTACGGCCCTAAGATACATCTTTTATTATCAAAACTCCGGTGACCTCAAGCCAAGTTCATTTAATCCAGAATTGTTTAATCCATAACTATTAGCATTAATAGACCTGCGCAGTGACGTCACCGCCCCGGGTTCCAGAAGTGTTTTCCTCATTCATTTTTCTCATAGACTTTTCAAAAATAATTCATATAAAGACGATTATGCTGCGGATAAAGTCAACTTGGGTCGTGACAAATCATGATGATATAAGACGCACAATCTTTTGGGACGATCAAATAATTTTTAAGATGAAAAACGAAACAAAGAGTGATGTATCCTGCCGTTTTCTACTTCTTGCTAATTAGATATTATATGATGATATTGTGTGTGTCATTGTGATTTGTCCCGACCCGAGTCTAAGACAAAGAAGAAAAAAATGACATTAAATTTCTGAGATTTAATTCTTATATATACTTTCGGGGCGGATATAACATTTCCTAATTGGGGGAGAAAATGGTATGAAGCCACAGCCATATAATTTTTGGTTACAGGACTTTTATTAGGCAATTAAGCATCGATAATAACATCAGTTGTTGTTGAAGTTACAACAGACACGCAGCATGCATGAAGCTAAAGGTCTGACTCAGAGAGTTTTCTGTTTTCAATGATGAAATGCTGTTGGTTTAGTGGTGCCACAGCTGTAGTTACTTAGTAGCAGTAGTCTGGGCAATATACCGGTATTACCGTTTATCGTGATATTTTAGAAATCAATACCAAGTAATATTGTTGGGTCTATAAAAAAATATCGAATACCGAATATCGTCAAATACCGACATTATACTGTATTCTAATAAAATATGAGACTTTTAATTGTAACTATACAAACAATTGTCATGTTACA
>CM076966.1:47302629-47317629 GCA_039105355.1 Benthosema pterotum
ACATTATATGGGATGTTATGGGTAAATATTTTCTGGGCAAAATTAAAAAATGTAAACCACTTTTTTCATGTTCCATAGGGTTCATCATAGAACAGAGAAAACATGGTTTACAAAAAATCTTCACGAAACATTCAGTAAACTAGATTCTGCTACATAAACTCCACTTTCTGGTCCAGGTGGTATTACATAGTGGTGGTTCCTGTCAGCTCAGCCAACCTGCAGAGATGGAGCAGTCCTGAGGACATGGACGTGAATGAGGTGAGTAGAGAGAGAGATGTTCAACAGGGGCGGATCTAGGCATGGGGGGGCAATGCCCCCTAAATGCCCAGAATGCCCCACCAAACACGCTGGCATGCAAAACAAAATACCCAAGATATTTCAAATGAAATGCCTATACTTAACCCTATAACGCCGTTGGTATCATATATGATACACCAATTCTTCAGCTGGCTCATGTTTCAGTGTAACCACTAATTGGTTCAAAAACCTGTTGTATCACATCTGATACGTCCCCTGCCCCACCTGGACCATACCATTTGCACTGCAAGTAGATACAGAGCCTCAGATGGTATGACCCAAAATGGCTGCCTCCATCTAATTTGCAACAGCAGAAGCCACTGTCCAAACATTTTGGTTTTGAGGACATTTTGGTGAGTTTTCCTTGTATATCTTTACTGATATTTTGAAATAAGGGTTGCATAACTTGATTGAACTTAGTCATTCTCAAAAAATAGCATTTTAGTTTGTTGTTTACCACGTCTGAAAAGTATGTATCATATATGATACTACAGGTTTTTAGTACCATATAATGATGTATCATATATGATACTACAGGCTTTAGTCATTACACAGCCTATGGAATATCTATTATGCTCTACACAACTTTCATTCTTATTATTATTTTTCTACCAATCAAACATGCTGGGCATTCAATGTTGTTATGCATGTGTAATAGAGAACATCTTTACTCAAATTCTAAATGTTGAACCCCAAACCTCAAATGCCTGACCTCACTGACCTGAATAGAGTACTACATAAGTACTACGTACAGTGAGTACAGTATACTCTATGGATACTACAGTGAGTACAGTGAGTACAGTGTACTCTATAGACAATACAGTGACTACAGTGAGTACAGTGTAATCCATGTACAATACACTGAATACAGTGGGTACAGTGTAATCCATGTACATTACACAGAGTACAGTGAGTACAGTGTACTCTATGGACACTACACTGAGTACAGTGAGTATAGTGAGTGCAGTGTACTCTATGGACTCTACACTGAGTACAGTGAATACTGTGTACTCTATGGACACTACACTGAACACAGTGAGTACAGTGTACTCTGTGGAGACTACACTGAGTACAGTGAGTACAGTGTACTCTAGTACTGAGTACTAAGTTGTTAAGACCCGATGTATCATTTATGATACAATAAAAATAACATATAAATACATGTTTTTTGAAAAAACTTTTTTTAAATTTTTCTTTTATGACCTAAAAAGAGTTCAATTTCAAAAAATTGGAATTTTCTGACTTGTCCTTCATAGTTCAGGCTTTAAAGGGTTAAAATGATTTGAAACACTACTACTGCTACTAACTAACTACAGCTGTGTCACCACTAAACCAACAGCATTTCATCATTGAAAACAGAAAACTCTCTGAGTCAGACCTTTAGCTTTATGCATGCTGCGTGTCTGTTGCAACTTCAACAACAACTGATGTTGTTATTTGATGCCTAATGGCCTAAGAAAAGTCCTGTAACCGAAATGTAACCGAACTTTTTTGAAACAATTCTTCCGCCAATTCTAACAATAATACCTCATGTTATGTTTTAGATTTTTTTAGAATTCATGGCACACCATCTTTAACTTAAATACTTAGTATTATTAGCATTACTGTGCAAATAGCATTATTAACAATACTTAACATTATTAATAATACTTGGCATTAGCATGATTTGGCATTTTTAACAATACTTACCATTAGCATTACTTGTCATTGTTAGCAGTATTACCAATACTTTGCATTGGCATTACTTAGCATCATTAGCATTACATACTTAGCATTGTTAGCATTACTTACATTATTAGCAGCATTAATGCTTAGCATTAGCATTGCTACCATTATTTACAATGCTTAGCATTGGCATTACTTAGCATTATTTACTCAGCCTTATTAGCATTATTAACATTACTTAGCACTACTTAGCATTATTGGCATTGCTTTAGCTATTGAAAAACCATCAGTTCTACAAGTTCATAGCACAAAAAAAGTAATGCTTCAACCGGTGATTTGTTTCCTAACTAACTAAGTTATTAGGAAACAAATCACCGGTTCGAAGGGTGTTATCCCGCTTATTACATGGCTTATTTCAGTGGTTTTCAACCAGTGGTCCGAGGACTACCAGTGGTCCTTGAGAGGGTGACGGAAACGGCATGTAAACAACCAAATACGTTAGCTAACCAAATGGACCCGCTAACGGCGTGCTGGAGCTAAATGCAGAAGGAAGCGCACCGCAGATTGATATGAACACAGCTGTTTGCGCTTTGGGGATCTTGATTATGCAGCGGTCCAATATAGAGAGCGGAGCGGTGAGTTATAGTGTAATATGTCACCGCTCACATGACCAGAACCACTGGCGAAATGAGCTGAGGATGGGCCCCGGTGCAAGAATATTTTGTAGGCCCCTATCATTGCCATAAACGAGCAACTCTTACGCATGTGCGCGCACAAACACACACTACAGCTATACTGTATACAGTAGACTAACAAACGTGCCTGGCTACACAATTATTCCATTCATTTTCATTGATCTTTATTGGCAAATGGCCATGAAACACACAAACACACACACACACAACACACACACACACACACACACACACACACACCACACACACACACACACACACACACAGCATTTTCAGAACCATAACAACATGGACAGATGCCAAGCTCTATCTCTATCCTCCACCATTACTAATATCTAACAGCCTGCCCTGACCTGGGCTCAAACATGATGTCCCCAAACTATTACACTCACACCTTCACATTATTATTATATCCAACACCAACAAAGCTGGTATGCACTTCCACAGTATAAGCAACAAGCATCAAGAACACAGCACATTACATGTTTTACAAAGACAGCAAACTGACCGCATTAATGAATGTGACTGTGTACTCACTCATTAGTAGGTCATTTTACGGGTAGTGGAGATGTATTTTTCAGAGAAAGACTTTTTTGTTGTCTCTGAGAAACGGTCCGGCGGGCAACGGACTTGTTGCTATTATAAAGCTTTTTGTCTTATCGGTATGCGGTGTCATGTCGTATAATCCTCAATCTGTGCTGGGGATTCGGGGTTCATTATCTGCAACGCGGCCGCCGCGCGCGGGGACATTCATTTTCACCGACACTGTGTCCATGCGTGGCCGCGTGGAGAACTGTCACAGGGCGGTTGTGTTGCTGAACTCGTTGGCAACTCGAGTCCAGCGTGTCGCCGCTCTGTGAGACAGGATCTGGGGTAGCTGCTAGTGCCCGGTGCCGGTGGGGTGCAGCAGCAGGAGGAGAGACACCAATGCTGATACAAACTTGTCCAATTTGGTCATTTTAGCTTAATTTACGCTTCCCGCTGCCGACTGCTCTCTTTCCATTCGCCTTTGGAACCACTTTCATGACTTTTCTTGAACATGACACTATGCTACGCCGATGCTTCAATTCAACCCACTCGCGCTTTTTTTGTAGTTGACACTTTTTTTTGTTTTGATTTGTTTTAAGAGGAACTGACATCAGAACACATTCACACGTGAGTGACAGCTCACAGGTACCAATTTGATTGGACAATATCATTACCCCTCCCACTGCTAGGCCGGCCACTCTCAGGTTTAACCCCCTAACGACCAGGCCACAGGTCCATAACAGTCGCAGGGCCCGCTGTCAGCAGCCTTTCTTTTCTTTTCCCCCCTTCCCTCTCAGTAGGCCTCCAAGGGGCCT
The DNA here is from genome assembly GCA_039105355.1 of Benthosema pterotum. Classification (NCBI taxonomy): domain Eukaryota; kingdom Metazoa; phylum Chordata; class Actinopteri; order Myctophiformes; family Myctophidae; genus Benthosema; species Benthosema pterotum. Next base: position 47,306,630 of record CM076966.1, read on the forward strand.
GGGCCCTGGTGCACCGCACCGGCGGCACCGGCGTAAAATACGCGCCTGACCAGAACGCTGGCTTCTGATTGGAGCATTCATTCAAGCCATATCAGGGCTTGACACTAACACTTGCCCGCTTGCCCGGGGCAAGTAAAAAAATGGTGGGGCAATTAAGTGAAGACTGCTACCTGGTTGCCCGATCGGGCAAGACCTCTGTGTCTTTCCCTGCTTTCTAGCTATCCACAATTCCAGGCTGGATTTGGGAAACAAAACAGGCAAATTAACATAGACATCAAAATGACCTAATCTTCTACATTCTCTAGTTGTGTAGACCTGGGCTAATTAAGATGATAAATTTTAACTCTTGAGAGTGTAAAAATGAAACCAAATGGACCCGCAAGGGTCCATTTGGTTTCATTTTTGCATTCTCAAGAGTTACATCTGGTTAACCAACTTAACTGGGGACCACCTGGAACCCTCTCAGGGACCACCTGTTGAAAACCCCTGATTTAAAGCACCCAAGTAGGAAGTAAACTTAAATGCAATATTTACAATATATTTTTGGGGGGCAAGTGGCCATGAGCTGAAGGCAAGTAGAACCTGACTTGCACTTGCCCGATGGGGCAAGTACCTCAGAGACCTTAGTGTCAACCCCTGCCTGCATATAATATTGGTATTATCCCGCTGTACCAGCTGCTGGAGGCAAGTGGCAGCGGTGCTGCAGCTGCTGCCGCTGCTGCCGCAGCAAGCAGACAGAGGAGGCAGAGCCAGGACTGGTCCCTACGTCCGTACGTCGCTGCCAGGTTGGACACGCTGCCGGAGACGTTCACCCTGGGAGACCGCAGGACCTACCAGGGCTTCTACAACCGGCCCCTCCGCGGCCTGCAGGAGTACCGCTGCTTCACGCTGGCACAGCTCAGGGACCACCAGGCAACCGTGAGTCACCGCAGGCCAGGGGTTTTCAACCTTTTTTTCATCCCAGGGCCCACCATTTGAGGACATTTTAGCCCCACAGACCCCCCCCCCCCCCCAAACTAAAGATTTCCTTTGTTTCTGTCATGATGCCATTGATCTTCTATTCGTGTAGATTTAGGACTGATTCACGTGAATATTTTAACTCTTGAGAGTGTAAAAATCTGTGGCGCGCTATGCTAGCTTGTAGATCTGCTTGTAGATGAGCTTGTAGATCTGATGTTTTTGCGAAATAGTCAAATCTTTGAATCTTTTTTATTTTCTTTTTTTTTGCGGTACAAACGGATCAACCTGTCCGTGTTTGTGTGTGTGTGTGTGTGTGTGTGTGTGTGTGTGTGTGTGTGTTTGTGTGTTTGTGTGTTTGTGTGTTTGTGTGTTTGTGTGTGTGTGTGTGTGTGTGGTGTGTGTGTGTGTGTGTGTGTGTGTGTGTGTGTGTGTGTGTGTGTGAATGAATGAATGAATGAATCTTTATTTTCGCGTCTTGTCGGAGACCAATCCCTTACGGGATTATAAGTCACCAAAAACATAAACAAACAGTAACACTTCCACACATAACCTACGTGAAGTATTAATTTGCGAGGACAAACCAAGGGTAACCAGAACAGAAATAAATAAAATAACACAAAACAAAACATAAATCAGTAATAGGTTCATCAGTTAAAACATAAATCATTTCTAAAACAAAACGTAAATCAGTGATTGGTTTTTCGTTGAGCGTGTATCCCAGGCTTTCTCTATAAATTCTGCTAATGCAAATATCTTGTATGTGGTCGCCAGTGTTGGGAATATTACTATACATTGTTAGTATATTACTTATTAGTTATTACCTTCATTTTAAAGCAATATATTATATTACAATATTACAGTCTGAGCAAGTGTAATATATTAATATTACTATTACATATTACTTAGAAAAAACTTTTACAAAATATATAATTAAATATTTAGTATCACTATTAATCAAATATTGCCTAGGCCAGTGGCAAAGTGCACTTTGATATTTGGCCAATTCCATATGAAATCAACTTGAAAAAACGTCACTCCTGAAAACAGCACTGGTGTTGACCTATCTCATCCTACTGAGCTATGGACAGTTAACACAGGAGTTAAATGTATTCCTTGAATTCATGGAAGCCAGTAAATAATTTGATGACAAATTATAGAAGATAAGTAATTATTTAACTTCTGCAGTTGTCAAGATAATTTCACAAGAACACTTGCAATGAAACAGAAACAGACAGAAAGTAATATTGAAAGTGATGCGGTAATGAAGAAAGAAAAGTATATATTGTAGTAATATATTATCTGTTATATTATCTGTTTTATATATATATATATATATATATATATATATATATATATATATATATATATATATATATATATATATATATATATATATATATATATATATATATATATATATATATATAACAAGTTACTGCATTTTGGAAATATATTATGTAATATATAAACCCCCCGTTTTGGTGTTCTCAGCATTATGTTGAAACTATTGAAAAATAGCAGATCTACAAGCTCATAGCGCGCGCTATGAGCTTGTATCTCTGCTATTTTTGAAAAATCGTGAAAACGTGGTTGAATATTATGTTATTCAGAAACTAGAAATCTAGACAGGACACAATGGGTTAAGTTACGTAGTGCATATGTCCCAACACTGGTGGTCCTCTCCTCTCCTCTCCTCTCCTTTCCAGGAGCGTGCGTTCGCCGCCAGCGCCTACTCAGACCTGATCGTGGTGAAGCTGCACCACGGCGGCGGCGTGTCGCGTCACGCCGAGGAGCCGGAGATGCTGTGGGTGATGGGCCCCGTGCTGGCCGTGGTCCTCATCGTCATCAGCGTCATCTCCATCCTGCTCTTCAAGAGGTAGCTAGAAACAGTGTGTTTACACATGAAACCAAAGCAAAATAAATCTTTAGTTTTGAGTCTGTGGGGACTAAAATGCCATCAAATGGTGGTCCGTGGCTCAAATGGTGAATAAATAGTGGGCCCTGGAATCCAAAAGGTTGAAAACCACTGGTTTATGCAACCAGTCTTGCTGTTTTCCTCCATGCAACATGCAAACTAAATGTGCCTGTATAATCTGTATTGCATGTTGAAAGCTAGTAAGACTAAAAATGCAAGAGTAAGACTAAACCTCAAAGACTAAGACTGAAAGACTAAGACTAAAAAAAGACTAAGACTAAGACTAAATCGATGTTGATATTTCGTCAACTAGACTAAGGCTAAGAAAATGAATTTCAGAAGACTAAATGGGACTAAAAGACGAAATATGTGTTACTCAAAAGACTAAGACTAAGACAAAAACAAACAACACTGCTCATAACAATACTTATAAAGATCTAGCCTCACCTATATTCCAAACGTGTTAGTTATGACCAGAAGTTTTGTATTTAGGGGCTCAGTGCCTTGCTCAGGGGCATCCTGACTCATAGCGTGGGTCGGGAATGGAACCCTGCTCTTCCCCAGCAGCCTCTTAGCTATTCAGCTAGTCATGTGTTTACCGGTATAGAAAGTATATCTTCATCGTCCAGTCAGAACACTCTCGTCATTTGTTCCGATTGTTGCTGTTGCTACTCATGGCCGCCAGTTCCCACCTGATGTTGTGTGTGAGGTCTGACTGCTCCAGACCGTACTGAAGAACTGCTAGCTTGCATAATGTCTTGAGGCTTGGACTGAAGTCTAACACATACAGGTCATCAGGGGTGTCGGATCCTCCAAAGACGATGGCAAGATCTCCAGCCACGCAACCGTACGATTTACACATTTGAGGCGGTCCTTTCCCCTTGGGCTCAACCTTCTGCCAGGAGAAGGTCTCTGGACCGAATTTCCACATGTCATTCACGGGCGAACTCCCGTAGGACCATTTCCCGCAACCAAATATGTACCACTCTGCATTGTAGGTAAACGCTGAAAGATACCAAGGTCCATCTGGAAGATGCTGTGCAAAAGTTCTGCCCAGCCAGTGGTCGGTCTCTGTGTCAAACACTCTGATGTTGTGGGCGTAATACACATCCCGGCCTCCACATATAAACATCTTTGTTCCTATGGTGGTAGCACAGTGACGTATCGAAACAGGAACTTTAGCTCCTCTGGCGCGTATTAAAGTCCAGACCATTGTGGTGGTGTCCAACTTGTAGAGGTCATTAGTCCATCCGGACTTCCCTTTATCTCCGCCATGAATATACATGACCTTCCCCAAGACACAGTGTGAATGGTCCCTCCTCCCCTCTGGAACACTTCCAAAGACCTGTGGTTTGAACCATCTGCTAGAGTCGACATCAAATGCACAAAGCGTGTTACAGTATCCTCTGTTGGTGCCCCCCCCCCAAAGGTAGATGGTATCTTCGATAAGAACAGCGGTGTGGCCCCGACGCCTGGAGGGAACCTCATGGTGAGGTTCTCTTCCATCTGTCTCCTGGGTTAACTTCCTCCAGCATAAAGACACTGTGTTGAAGACATGAACCTCAACATTACTGATGCGCCATCCAATCATGTACACCTTGCGTCCAACTGTCACTGCTTCATCATATAGTCCTGGGCTTTTCAAATTCGCAGTCCACCTCAACATTTTATACACAAACTTCCCACTTCCCAAGACATGTTCTCTAACAGTATAGAGTCACATTTCTCACACGACAACTTATTTATTAATACTCTTTGACGACATAAGACTTACAATATGGAGTATGGGGTGAGATGTGGTGTTCCAAACGTGGAGATATATCTCAGAACGGTGGAGATATTCCTTCCACAATAAAAATTATTAGGTCCCTGTGCTGTCATGTGGGTCAAAACATAATCACCACCATCTTCAACAAATAAACTCAATATACATAATCATTAGTGTGGTCGTTACAGGCAACACACTATTGTTCTCTTTCAGATGCTTCATTGCCAGCAAACTTTTACTTTTTTTAACGTCTGGCGCAACAGTCACCCCAACACCTCCAAGAGATAATACTCGTAACACCTCCAGTAGATAATACTCATGACACCTCCAGTAGATAATACTCATGACACCTCCAGTAGATAATACTCATGACACCTCCAGGAGATAATACTCATGACACCTCCAGTAGATAATACTCATGACACCTCCAGGAGATAATACTCATGACACCTCCAGTAGATAATACTCATGACACCTCCAGGAGATAATACTCATGACACCTCCAGTAGATAATACTCATGACACCTCCAGGAGATAATACTCATGACACCTCCAGGAGATAATACTCATGACACCTCCAGTAGATAATACTCATGACACCTCCAGTAGATAATACTCATGACACCTCCAGGAGATAATACTCATGACACCTCCAGTAGATAATACTCATGACACCTCCAGGAGATAATACTCATGACACCTCCAGGAGATAATACTCATGACACCTCCAGGAGATTATACTCTCTAGGACACCTCCAGGAGATAATACTCATGACACCTCTATAGGAGATAATACTCATGACACCTCCAGGAGATAATACTCATGACACCTCCAGGAGATAATACTCATGACACCTCTATAGGAGATAATACTCATGACACCTCCAGGAGATAATACTCATGACACCTCTATAGGAGATAATACTCATGACACCTCTATAGGAGATAATACTCATGACACCTCCAGGAGATAATACTCATGACACCTCCAGGAGATAATACTCATGACACCTCCAGGAGATAATACTCATGACACCTCTATAGGAGATAATACTCATGACACCTCCAGGAGATAATACTCATGACACCAGGAGATAATACTCATGACACCTCCAGGAGATAATACTCATGACACCTCCAGTGGATAATACTCATGACACCTCCAGGAGATAATACTCATGACACCTCCAGGAGATGATGATAATGACATCTCCAGGGGATGATACTCATGACACCTCCAGTGGATAATACAAATGACACCTCCAGTAGATAATACAAGCCGAAAAAGCCATTCAGAATCCTACGAAGGATAGTAGACAGACGGTCAACGGACATGAACCAATTGCATTACTTGCGCTTGTTCTGCTTACGCAAGTAATACGTGGACTGAATTCAGTTGCAAATTATCTTCCTTGCACTTTGCGTCAGTGCAATCAAAGTCCTATAGAGTGGAGAGTTACGACAACTCATGGAGATTCAGTACAATGGATTCTACACAAGACCTCTATTGCCAATGTGTGACAAAGGTCTGAAAAACAAAGTTTTTGAAATGCATTGGAGTCAAATGGGCTTCACAGTGACAAACGAATTACATGAACCTTGTGAACAGGATGTCTTCTGACCCCTCATTCACAAAACTCTCCTCCCAATGGTTGAGTACAACCAGACTTACAATTCCTCAGAACTGAACTTTTTTTTATTAATGTATTTATTCTCTATAAACCTTTCAGGGTCTGTGTAAAGTCATATGAGTCATCATCACATATCAACAAATCTTACCAATATAGAGATTGCGTACTGAAAATATAAGGGCGGCTTTCGAGGACGGAATGTGTCTGCACGTTTTGCACGCCCTGATTGGCAGAAAGCTGTGTCATTCCATGCTGTGATTGGCTGAAAGGTGACAAAAAGCAGTGCTACCGTAACGGGTGCACTGAGCAGTTGTGGGGCGCTCAGGACAGACCTGTCAATCACGCATGAGCGTGAATTATTAGGCTACACCATGTCTGGTGAATTAAAACAAGCATCCAAATAAAAGCATTCAAAGAAAAAAAAAAAAAAAACTTCAGTCACATTTTCATTGGTCCTTGAAATCAAGGACCAATCAGAGGTGTGCAACGTCATTTTTCAATTAAAAAATATTTAGAACAGGTGTTGAGGCCTGGAATTCAGGGAATGGCTCATGTGACAAATATGCCAGTCAGATTTACATTTTGATTTAATGAAAAGGTTGCCTAGCATACAGTCGATGTAATGTTTCTTTTGAGGCCTTAAACAAACTTTAGCACCTGCCGCTGTGTTCGAATGCATAGGGTTGCTGCATTGATGTGTAAAATTGAACTTCTTGTTATTTATATTGTTGAACTTTGCTTTAAAATGTTCTACTTGATTGAACTTGTCATGGTCCATATTGTTCAGAATTCCGCCCATTTTCAACATTTTACTGTAGCCTGCTTTATTTCTATTTAGGACCTTTTTTCAGAGGGTGTACAAATGGAACCAAATGGACCCTGACGGGTCCATTTGGTTCCATTTGTACACTCTCAGAAAAAAAAAAAGTTGAAAATGGGTGGAATCCTATTGTTCTGGTATAACAAAAGCACAGTCATTTGTGGGGAAAAAAAATGTGATGTATCGATATATAAAATCGAATCGCAGCATAACGCAATAATAATCGCAATATGAATCAATTCAGAACCCTAGAACCCTAGTTATTAACTATTGTATCATAAGTGAATTGTCCCACTCTTAGATTTTGGACAGTATTCCCTATATGGTGAGCACAGCGCCCTCTATCGGCAGGCAGCTTAACTCTTTCACAGCTTCAACTCCTCTCTCCTCTCCTACTCAGAGCCAGACTGACAAAATGGCTGCACTTCCACGAACACGGAAACGATTCAGAAGTGCTCAAAAGAAGTTATTGTCAACAATGATAAACAGCTGCAATGGTCCTGGCCGATCGTCAATTGTTTTTTATTGGCGGAAAAAAGGCAAACATTTTTTGTGGGTGGGGCCTAATTTGGCTGGGTTAATGTGCTTTTTATTTGCAATGGAATATAAGAAATGTTTGAAAAATAAACACGTCATGCCGACCCCTTTGGTTCATATGGATATGAAGAATCAACTGAGTATATAGAAACCAGTCAAAATGCTAATGTTACTGCTACTGTGTTAGTTTAGAAAATCACTAGTAGAAACAGACTATCATATGAGTTGGCCCACTGCAGTTTGTTAAATTATTATTATTTTTTTAATTCGGAATGAATGAATGAAGAAATACATAGGTTAAAGAAATTATATTTGCTTATTAGGCTACTTAATGTCATTAGAATTAATTAAGAAAAATAAAACACAATGTCATCGACTTGGGTGGATCCCAGGAATTACCGCTTGTACACAGGGACTTTACGACTTTACAGTTAGTTACTCTAGATGTGTATGATAATGGAGGTGAACACACCGTGACTCAATCCTTCCCCTCTCTCTCTCTCTCTCTCTCTCTCTCTCTCTCTCTCTCTCTCTCTCTCTCTGTCTCTCTCTCTGTCTCTCTGTCTCTGTCTCTCTCTCTCTCTCTCTCTCTCTCTCTCTCTCTCTCTCTCTCTCTCTCTCTCTCTCTGTCTCTGTCTCTGTCTCTGTCTCTCTCTCTCTCTCTCTCTCTCTCTCTCTCTCTCTCTCTCTCTCTCTCTCTCTCACCACATGGTTTCCTGTTTCCTGTGCTTTCTGTGAACACAGCAACCAGGACAGGTTAGTACTACTCACGAGCTATAGCCTCACCCTAACACACACGCACACACGCGCGCACGCACGCACGCACGCACGCACGCACACACACACACACACACACACACACACACACACACACACACACACACACACACACACACACACACACACACACACACGCTTTGTGTTTCGTAGAAGTGGAGGTCTGAAAAAAAATCATTTACATGGTAAAACACATGCGTTTCACATGTTAGGACCTACAGTATTTTTCGGAGAGTGTGCAAGGGTCCATTTGGTTCAATTTCTTACGCTGAAAAATCTTGAAAATGAGGTGAAGGAGGTACTAATAAAAAAAGACCAGAACTACTTAATTTTGACCAAAAGCAGAACTCCCATCAGCAGACACCACTATATTAATGGACAGTATTTCACGCAACTTAAGTTCTAAAAATCTGACCTATCCCTTTAAACCAGGGGTTTTCAACACGTGGTCTGCGGACCACCAGTGGTCCCTGAGAGGGTTCCAGGTGGTCCCCAGGCTAAGTTGGTTAACCAGACGTAACTCTTGAGAGCGTAAAAATGAAACCAAATGGACCCGCAAGGGTCCAATTGGTTTCATTTTTACTCTCCAGAGTTAAAATATGCAAAATATGCATACAACTAGACTAGAAGATGGACAAAAGCAAAAGAAATCTTTAGTTTTGGGGTCTGTGCGGCTAAAATGTCCTCAAGTGGTGGTCCGTTGTTCAAATTCTACTTTTTTTTTTTTTTTTTTTTTAAAGAAACATTCCACCTCATAAAAGCATAATACCTGCTGGTCATGTTGTCTCTCTAGGAAGCGAGCGTCTCCTTCAGCTAAAGACCAGCACTGCTCCGGTGTGAAGGAGGCTCTTCTGGAACATTCCTCCGCTGACCCTGTGGAGATGAGACGCATCCACTACCACACGCAAGGTAGGCACGCAAGCAGTGTGTGTGTGTGTGTGTGTGTGTGTGTGTGTGTGTGTGTGTGTGTGTGTGTGTGTGTGTGTGTGTACCTTATAGGTGTTGAGTGGACATAATAAAAAAAAGTTCCCCCATTCTGTGTTTCCTAGAAATGGAGTTCTGAAGAAAACCACTAACATGGAGAAATACATCTGATGACATCATCAAGTTGTATTTTTAATGGATTTCTTTAGACACTTCTTTTTTCTGAGAGCGTACAAATGGAGAAAAACATATTGAAAATGACATATTGGAGTTCCCCTTTAAAGGGAAATTTCACCTATTTTCAACATTTTAATATGTCATTAATATACCTTAGAGATGTTGGGTGGACATTGATAAAAAGGTTTCCTCATTCTGTGTTTCCTAAAAATGGAGGTCTGAAAAAATTATTAACATGGTGAAATACATCTTGATGACGTCATCAATATGTGTTTCACCATGTTAACGATTTTTCTTTCAGACCCCCAATTGGTGAACCAATTGGACCATAGCGGGTCCATTTGGTTCACATTTGTACCCTCTCAGGAAAATTTTGAAAATGGGTGGAATTCCCCTTTAATCTGTGTTGTTCGCACCGGAAAGTTTCACTGCGATTAAAACCAGTCCTGCTGCGTAGGCCGTTTGTCAGAAAGTGTCGCTTCTTTTGGGAGGTGTGCAAGCCGATTCATTCTACTCATTCTACTCCTCCCAAAAAGAAACGGTTGTTTCACTTCGCTTCCAAACGCAGCAGAGTACGGATCGCTGCAGCTGTGAATGCAATCGCGTTAAACACGGGCATGTTGGTCCAGAGGGGCCACTTGGTGGTGCTCAAGCACCCCTTGGCATCTATCTGTGCACGCCACTGTTAAACACAGGGAGTGAATATATCGTTGTGGGACGAAGTAGTTGTTTTGTGGCACATGAGAAGGAGGGAGAAGGCATCATTTTGCACCATGCAGCGATGCATAAAGATTCCCAGAACAGTGGACACACATGGACTAATGAAGAGATCATCATGGAAGCCCTTATTGCGATATGCCCAGATCATCATAGCTATGATGACAATGCAGTGTGCAGTATATGCAGCAACAGAATGGACGTGATTAGGCTACATAAGTTCAAGGTTCACTATTTTCACCAGTGTATGTAGACCTGCGCAGTGACGTCACCGCCCCGGTTCCAGAAGTGTTTTTCTCATTCATTTTTCTCATAGACTTTTCGAAAATTATTTATATAAAGACGATTACAACGTGTACAAAGCCAACTCGGGTCGTGACGAATCATGGTGACACACACAATCTTTTGGGACGATCAAATAATTTCTAAGTTGAAAAACGAAACAAAAAGTGTCGTATCCTGCTGTTTTCTACTTCTTGCTAATTAGATATTATATGATGATATTGTGTGTGTCATCATGATTTGTCACGACCCGAGTTGGCTTTGTCCGCGGCGAAATCGTCTTTGTATAAATTATTTTCGTAAAGTCTATGAGAAAAATGAATGGGGAAAACACTTCCGGAACCGGGGCGGTGACGTCACTGCGCAGGTCTATACAGGGATGAAGTAATGTTTCCATTGTTCCACAGCCCAATAAGACAAAAGACAGTGCAATAAGAAAAATCACAAATACAAACAATACAGCAATAAAGTGCAACTTTAACAGGATAAAGA
>CM076966.1:47322629-47397982 GCA_039105355.1 Benthosema pterotum
TGTGTGTGTGTGTGTGTGTGTGTGACAGAGCATCGACCCAGGCCAGCAGTTCACATGGGAGCAGTCCAACATGGACGTGAACAAGCCAAAGAACCGCTACGCCAACGTCATCGCCTACGACCACTCCAGGGTGGTCCTGACCGCGCTGGACGGTGAGGAGCTTTTAGAAGAAGCCATTGATTCATTGGTTGGGCCGGTGTGGTGGTCGTGGTGGCCCAGCTAGCCTTATTGACGGTTCACGGTTCCAGGTTAAAGGTCGTGCTTTATTATTTACAATGCCCCCCCTAAATGTCCAGTCTGCCCCACCGAACATGCAAAACAACCCAAGATATTTCAGATGAAAGTACTTATAATTAATCCCCTTATTGCCCTTGACGCATTTTATGCTTTAAATAATGAATGCCCTTGATACCCTTGGCGCATTTTTGACGCTTTATTTAATTCCCAATGATTGTAACATTACTTTCAGGTGATTAGCTTTCGTTTTAGCATGATCGGCTAACGGCAGGTTCTACCCACACCAGTAATGGCCGAAATCGTCAGGTGCGCACTTGCACGTGCGCGTGCATGGTCTATATGTCCATTGCTGATCATAATGCAACCATCGGTGTGTCATTGCAGCTTGATTTGACTTATATTTGATAGAAAAAGTGATCGATACGATCGAGGTCTAGACGATGATCACACCTTTGCCTAGCAACAGTGACACAGACAAACACACCCATACCATTTTCTCCTGCCCCCCCCCCCCCCCCATTGGGAAATGTTACATCCGCCCCTGCCAGGCGTCCCAGGCAGTGACTACATCAACGCCAACTACATGGACGGCTACCGGAGGCAGAACGCCTACATCGCCACGCAGGGACCGCTGCCCGAGACCTTCGGAGACTTCTGGAGGATGGTGTGGGAGCAGAGGACCTGCACCGTCGTCATGATGACACGCCTGGAGGAGAAACTACGGGTGAAACACACTGGCTGTGTGTGTGTGTGTGGGGGGGTGTGTGTGTGTGTGCGTGTTCTTCCATCCATCTGTGTACAGCTAATCTCCGGCACTGTTAATCTGGTCAATGCCAAACTTATATTCAACTAATAGGTTGTGTGTGTGTGTGTGTGTGTGTGTGTGTGTGTGTGTGTGTGTGTGTGTGTGTGTGTGTGTGTGTGTGTGTGTGTGTGCGTGTGCGTGCGTGTGCGTGTGTGCGTGTGTGTGTTTTCATCCGTCTGTGTACAGTACAGCTAATCTCTGGCATCGTTAATCTGGCCGATGCCACCCTGGGAAAAGGGTGCGCTTCTGAGACTGAGAACGTTAGTTGCGGAAGTGACTGTATTTACAGTCCCCAGAGAAACAACCCTGTTCAGTCCTCACTAGCGACTTGACTTGTTCACTCTTATTTTCAGAAAAAATGATTCCAACGAACAAAGCAGTTGTATAAGTGTGCCAAGTGCACACGATTTCATCTTTTAAACATTTACAACAGCTTTGCAAGCACAAAGGGAGAAATAAAATGTTTCCGTGGGGTATACATTTTCGGGAGCACCGCATCGTGACAAATGGCAACTTCCGGCGGAAGTTAACTAACCGGAAGTCCCGACTTCCGTCAGTCGTTTTGGGGCACCGTTTTTCCAGGCTCTCATCTCGCAGCGCGGGTGAGAGCCTGGAGATCGAGGTTAGGTCGATGCCAAATTTATCTTCAACTAATAGGTTCTGTGTGTGTGTGTGTGTGTGTGTGTGTGTGTGTGTGTGTGTGCAGGTAAAGTGTGACCAGTACTGGCCCTCCCGCGGTACAGAGACCTATGGCATGATCCAGGTGACCATGGTGGACACAGTGGAACTGGCAACGTACAGCGTCCGCACCTTCCACCTGCATAAGGTAGGATGGAATAAGAACAATGTAAACTTGCTATGTACTGTAAATGCTTGCTTCAGTTATAGTTATTGAATTTTAGCAGATATTTGACCAATCTGGGAACTAAACCGTTACCAAGAAATGTCTCCACCCATGTGTTTCTAAAGGTGTCTAATAACATGTCGCTGAGCGGAAACTTGATATGATAGTTCAGTTAGTGATACAAGCATGACATTTGGCATAGGTAACCTTCATATGACCCTAATCGATAATCAACCTCCGGCCACGAAGAATTCCTCCATTTTTTAAGATGGCCTCCAGTTTGCAGTTGGACCTGTATGTTTTGTATTACACCAATTTGTGGGGCCTATTATTCTTTGATTTGTCATAATTTTGGGATAAGAGAATATGTACTGGGCATATTTCTATCAAGTAAATAACATTAGGTTCCAATATGGCCACATATGTTGTCAATATGGCCGCCAGTAAATTGCATAAATTGCATAAATGTACATCTGCCCGCTCATAATTAATCCACAGTCAGTGATACAAACATGACATTTGGCACAGATTACCATAAATTGATAATCCACATTGGGCCCAGACTTAAAACATTTGCAACGGCCAGTACATTCCTTTTTACAACCACATCGCGTCCGTTCCTGGCATGATTTGGCCACTGCTGGAAGATCTGTCCAGTGCGGAAGCCCTGGTGCTGTCAGTCTGGTGCCATCCCCAGTGGACTGGATTTGGTAAAGAAGGACTGCACAAGAGTGACTGGCCCCATAAATGTCCTGCCTGGTATGCAGCCCTTTTACAATGTTCTTTCTGAGCAGCATGTGTTGGTGGAATGCAATCATACGATCGCTGCTTTCTCGCAGATAGGACCAGTCGTGCCTCATTCACTTCCTTGTAGGAACTGCTTTTATCGTACATGAGTACTACAAACTCCTCAAGGACTTGCATATCTTCATCGGTTACAGCACCAGGTGTTGCACCTATTTTGTTAAAGACTGGGGGTATCTTGTCAAAAACATTCCATGTCTGCCATGCTGACCTCTTCCCCTTTGAATTCCGTGAACTGTTTCTTTCCAAGAGCTTCAAGAGATTTGAAAGACTTACTAACACTGGTGTCTACTATTTCATGAGTGTCTAGCACAAGTAAATCAGTTGAATCCTCCTCAAATGGATTTCCCATTTCAAGAATGACTTTCTTCAGGTTCCCGACTTTCTCCTTGAAATCCTTTTGTATGCACTCAACATCTTCGAGGTGTTTTTTTAGTTGACTCTGTTTCCAAAGGCTCATTTTCAAATTCTTGAATTAGGCGACTTACCTCTGGTAAGCCACAGTCCATCTTCGAAGGGCAGCATTATCTTCAAGAAGGCCAACAGCCCCACCATCTCCTTTCACATGAGCATTGTTTTGTTCATGTGCTTGGTCAATATCAATAGCTGAAAATGGACGAGATGTTTTATGCACAGTGAATTTGCCTTGTAAAAACTGGGCACTGGTGTTGCTGTCTAGGGTCTCCATGTCTCTTAGATGAACTGAAAGCCATCTGGCGTAGTGAATGTGATCCAAGGCAAAAAAAGAAAGGAAGGAGTTCCTGTAAGACATCCTTATAAAGTTCAAAGTTAGACTAATGGTATGACCTGATGAATAGGAGAACAAGGAGCTCTAGTCGAAGCACAAGGTTCCAAAAGTAGAATTGTGGAGTCTCTGACTCACGTCTTGAGATCCATTGTTCAAAACTCTCAACATGTGTAGCCTCTGCTTCTGCTGCAGGCTGTGACCTGGTGTGCTAGGCGAGTCTTTTTCACATGTGAGGCTTGAATAAATGATTCTGTGGTTCCGGCAGAGGCTACCTCTGCTTCTGTTAGTGCTATGGTCCACCCACTGTCTTTGAGGACATCACCTAGCATCTTGAGGGCACACATTTCCAAATGTAACCCACCAAACATTATAACCAGGGGTGCACATAAGTGGTGCTCAGGTGCTCAGGAGCACCAAAAATCCTACAGCTGTCAATCCAGGGGTGGAAAGCTCCTTTGAGCACCACAAAGCTGGGGCTCATAATAACTGCCCGACTGGGCAAGTAACAAAAAAGCTTGAAAATTAAATAATTCTAATTAAAGTCTAAAATACTACTAGTATTTTTAATGGATGTACAGTACTAGGCTAGCCACTATTGCAACGCCCAAACTATCGCTATACTATACTGTACATTGATCGGGCTGTACGGAGTGGACAAAAGGGGTCCCAGGGCCAGGCGATGCGGGTCGCCGCATTTTGGGAGCACCAAGTAACTTCCCCAGGTGCTCCTCTGAGTACTGGACCAAAATAGTTATGTGCACCCCTGATTATAACCATATCTCCATACAAGTCAGGCCATTTCCACTGCACCTGTTCGCAATGGCAAAGAGTGGTTGATCAACTGCCATCACTGGTACCTGACCTGGGTTCAGAAAGGTTATGGTTGTCTTTGCCAAATCCATGGCGTGTTTGATCCTAGCAACAGAATGTGCCGATTCTGGGAACAGAGGCATCATTGCAGACAAGCTTATTTCAAAATGTGGCTGTCTTTCCTGGGAAGCATGATATGCAGACCATGATAGTGAAATGTTCTCTTCTGTTTCCATTGACAAACAGACCTTTTTGAGCCATTGATACTCTAAACAAAATTGTTTTGGTTGTATAAGCTGATTGTGTCCTACACTCTTCTGATACTGGGACTGGATTGCTTTGTCCAAACGAGGAAGGAGGCACATTTGTGAAGTAATCAGGGAGGCATGGAACCTTCTTTGATTTTGTTCGTGATTTCTGAATCTGTGGCAAATTTCTGACCTCTCCTTCAGTGACAGCATCTGGGTGCTGAAAAAAGACATACCTGTTCCATGGAAAGATGACTTTGAAGTTGTTGAACTCGGATTGTGGTCCAAGTTGTCAACAGCACAAGTAGTAAAAAGTCCCTTTCTAAGCAGGCTTGGACCAACCACACCTTCATCTTCAGCTCTACTGACAACTGCAGTCCCCAAATCCCTTGCTAATTTCTACGACCCTGTCATAGCTTATACTTAGGCCATGTTTGTGCAGGACCTCAATCAAATTACGCTTTCTTGTTTTGGCATATACCAGAGGGCCCATGTAAATAGGAAACGGTGGTTCTCTGGATTTGGAATGTGGTGAGGTTTGGCTTTTGTGACAGTTATACTGCAAGAGTTGTGCTATAGCCACATCAGCTTGGGTGACATCTAGACTCTAGTTGGGATTCAATATTTCCACCATTCTGCAGCACACTAACAAATTCGAGCAAACTGGGTGGCACTGCTTCCTTTTGAGATTCCTCTGTAAGTTCTCCTGTGAATTCACATTTATGCTCAAGCATTTTTGTCCTTATTGTCATGGCAGTATTCACAAGAGTCTGTGCATCAAATGCTGTGGCAAGAGCAGTTCCAACAATTTGCTTGTAGGCAAACCAAATTTCTTTCCCCTTGTTGTATGGTTCAAGCTCTGGTATGCGTGCAACGATTTGCTCTTTCAGTCTTGTACGATTTACAGAAGAAGCATCAACATTCATTTTCTCCAGACGATTTCTGTACATGTTATACAAGTCCAGCAATCTGAAATAACATAGCATATTCCATCCAATCCATGGATTGAATATGTTTTTCCCTGATGAATATTTCCAGCTCAGATAAAGCATAAGCATATGCTTCTTGCTTGCGTGCTACTTCATTGGAGTCTGCATTTTGTGAGCTAAGCTCTAGCTCTCTCCCTGTTGTACACTCGTGTTAGACATATAGCATGATACTTGTACTCTTGGGAAACAACATCTCCAACACTGAGCTTGGCCATAAGATTATCGTCCTGCAGGTTTTGGGCAATTGTCCGCAGCTTTGTAGTCATCGGGAGGGTCATTACTTCACGCAGATTCTTCTTTGTGTCTGTCTGGTTGCATAAGAAACACTGAAACACTTCACAATGACCTTCTACAGATGTCTTATTAAGGCTGCTGCGGGTGAACTTTGCCGATGGTACTGTAGCAGTTTTCTCCAATGTCAGCACAACTCAAAACATCAATAAGGACCCACGGATGAAGACGCAGCACACCAGTCAATTCAAAATAATAGACCCTTTGATGAACCACAGTCAGCCCAAAAAATAATAAATCCACACGGAATTCGATTCAACTCCACAGAAATAATGGAACGTAAAGCGTCCGGGCGCGTGTATGTGTGCGTGCGCGCGTGTGTGTGTGTGAGGGCGAGTCCCTCTGAGTGTGTGTGAGTGTGTGTGTAGCAGTTAGCCCCGCTGCTAGTGTTTTTAGCTCACCGCAGCTGACAGTAGGCTCTGGCTCCGCTGTTTGATTCTTCGAAAGACAACGAAGAGATGGCGTGCTGTCAACGCCCCGGAGATCCGCGATCTGACAGACGGCCTACGCTCTCCTCCTCTATTGTTCCCGGGGGGAGACGGCGATCTGTCACCGGTGATCCGTCCTCCTCTTCAAACGTCACGGAGCCCAAAAAGACAGGGGACCGCGATCGGTCACCAATAATCCATCCTCCTCTTCGAAAGACACGGAAAAGACAGGAGACGGCGATGCATCCCAGGCTTCTCACACAGTAAGAACGCAGCAAACACTCCACCGCTGTACACGTACAACACCACTGACTTCCTTCTACGCGCGCTGCGTTCGGAAAGACAGCTCCATTTTCGTTCGGGGCTGGACCTCCTCCGGTCTGGCCAATCCAGCGCTACGCAGCGAACGTAAGCCGCCGAGTGTCAGCCAGTGCAGGAGCTGGCTGCTGTCATTGACTGTCTGTTTAATATTATAATTTCTTTTTATGATTTTGGCGGATCGCCACAGTACATCACACTTTTGTTCCGATGACTTGGACTTTCCGTTTTCTTTCCAATTTTGATGTTTTAAACTTCAGTTGACATGACTCATGGTATGTGGCTTTGTTCCTCTCAAGTGTCAATTGAATCCCATCACCATCGTCAAGTCGCTTGGGGTCAAACATTATAGGCACGCAATTCAGTTTGTAAAATTGGGGAATATTGGTAGCCAGTGTCTCATAGCTACTGCAAGTGGCATCAACTAGCTTCTCAACTGTATGATGCTGGCACAAACAGCACAAATCCCAATTGGTTGTACTACTGTCTTCCTGTGATGAACATGAGGGCATTTCTGTCTGTGTGTCCATTGTTACTTACTTGGCCGAGGGTTTATACTTTTACCACCAATGGAAAAAAAAAAACACTTTACTGTATGGGATACAACTGGGCTCAGATAATAACATGTCTATCCGACCCCCAGTCCGATCATTCATCCAATGCTATTTAATTCCTGTATGATCATTCTGTACACCGTCCGAAAGACTAAAGGCCCGTCTTCCTTGGCTCGACTCTCCCGTGCTGGCACATCCTGTCAATTCAGGTGCGGCTGTTTAAATTTAATTTGGGGCAACCTAAACAGCATTTACTAAAAATATTAATGAATAGTTAGCATTGAACCTCATGCTGAGTCTCACAGCTATAGTGTCAACCAGTGCGCCCTGCTAGTGCAATGGCACTATACAATAAAACATTGACAAGTGGGCTGGTCAGGTTTTGAACACCTGTCAGCCATCTTGAAAAAATAAGGAATTCTGTGTTGATTATGAATTAAGGTGGCATAAAGGTGCTCTGTGCCAAATTTTATGTTGGTATCACCAACTGTGCATTAACCATGAGTAGATGTACATTTATGCAATTTATCGGCAGCCATATTGGAAAACTTGCCACCATATTTAAACCTAATGTTATTTCTGACATTACTTGGTAGAAATACCACCGAAATGTATTATCTTATATCAAAATGAGGGAAATTACATGATTTACAACCCCAGCAAAGTCATATAGTCCAAAACGCATGTACAGTTGCAGCCATTTTTTAAACTGGCTGGCCATCTTGAAAAAAATTGGAATTCTGCGTGGCCGGAGGTTGATTATCAATTAGGGTCATATGAAGGTCATCTGTGCCAAATTTCATGCTTGTATCACCAACATGCTTGAATCGCCCGTGGCGCGAAGCGACACAGGCGACACGAGCGACACGGACGATGAAGCCACACCCATACCATTTTCAGTTACAGGACTTTTATTAGGCAAGTAAAGCAATAACATCAGTTGTTGCTGAAGTTGCAACAGACACGCAGCATGCATAAAGCTAAAGGTCTGAATCAGAGTTTTCTGTTTTCAATGATGAAATGCTGTTGGTTTAGTGGTGACACAACTGTAGTTAGTTAGTAGCAGTAGTAGTAGTTTCAAATCATTTTAAATATATTTTAAATATATTATATAATACTAATTTGAAACATCTTGGGTTGTTTTGCATGCCATCATGTTTGGTGGGGCAGTCTGAGCATTTAGGGGGACATTGAAAATTGAAAATTCACAGTGATTGGTGGAGCCAGCGAGGAGTTATGGCATTCATTCAGACAGACTTTAGTTATAGTATGGATGGATTGATGGATGTTATTAGACTCCATTAGAAGCACCTTGGTGAAGACATTTCTTGGTAACGATGGAGTTCCCAGATTTTGCGTAACGTTCCCGTACTATCCTGCGCTGCTACCAGAACGGCTCCAGTGAGAAGCGGGAGGTGAGGCAGTTCCAGTTCATGGCGTGGCCCGACCACGGGGTACCCGAGTACCCCACCCCCACCCTGGCCTTCCTGAGGAGGGTGAGGGCCTGCAACCCGCCCGACGCGGGGCCCATGGTGGTCCACTGCAGGTACACAAACAGCTTGTTTATTTCGTTTGCTTGCTTGCTTTTTTGCTTGGCTTGTTCTGGAGGGGCGAACCGATGGGGACAAAAATGGTTGCGGCGGTTTTCGGGAAATGCTCAGGTTTGCCGACCTTTAAAAAGGTTGCGACCAGGTTAGTGTTTGTCACAACCTTTTTGAAAACATCTGCGACCTTGGTCGAGGTCGCAAAGCAATCTTGCTGTCTCTCTTGTTTGCTCATTTGCTTGTGTGCTTATTTGTTTATTTGCTTGTTTACTTGCTTGTTTGCTTGCCTGTTTGCTTGCTAATTTTGTTTGTTTGCTTGCTTGTTTGTTTGCTTGTTTTATTGTTTGTTGGTTTGCTTACTTGTTTGCTTGCCTGTTTGCTTGTTTGCTTGAGTGTTTGTTTGTTTGTTTGTTTGTATGTTTGACCACATACAACCACACAGTATGTCAACACGCTCATACTGTATGTGGCTGTGCACTGACTAGATCATGCAGCTCTGAAGGACTGACAGGCACCTGAAATAAGACCTGAATTCCAGACTGAATTCCATGAGTGAAAGTGACAACACTGCAATGTTAAAACATTGCAGTGTTGTCACTTTCACTCATGATTCCAAGCCACCATTATTGACCCAATGGTGGCAGGTGTAACTATGTTTCATAGCAATAAGACGAACAACGACGCCATTGGCGGAGTTGTGTTAAGTACTGTATGTTGTAAAATGTGTGAGTACTCCTTCCAGCAATGCGTGTGTGTGTGTGTGTGTGTGTGTGTGTGTGTGTGTGTGTGTGTGTGTGTGTGTGTGCGTGTGTGTGTGTGTGTGTGCGTGTGTGTGTGTGTGCGTGTGTGTGTGTGTGTGTTGTGTGTGTGTGCGCGCGTGGCGCGTGCACCCCCACACGCCGGCGTGGGCCGCACCGGCTGCCTGGTGGGTGGAGGCCATGCTGGAGCGCATGCGCCACGAGAAGTCGGTGGACGTGTACGGCCACGTGACGTGCATGCGCGCGCAGCGCAACTACATGGTGCAGACGGAGGAGCAGTACGCCTTCGTGCACGCCGCGCTGCTGGAGGCGGCGGCCTGCGGCCACACCGAGGTGCCGGCGCGCGGCCTGCACGCACACGTCCAGACGCTGGGCGCCGTGCCGCCCGGGGAGACCATGACGGCCATGGAGCTGGAGTTCAAGGTACCCCCCTCTCTCTCCGATGTTAAACCGCTGTCTCTCGCCTTCAGCCCCTCTCTCCTATATTAACCTGGTGTCTCTCGTCCTCAGCCCACCTCTCTCCTATATTAACCCGGGGTCTCTCACCTTCAGCTCCTCTCTCTCCTATATTAACCTGGTGTCTCTCGTCCTCAGCCCCTCCTATATTAACAGGTGTCTCTCACCCTCAGCACCTTTCGCCCTCAGTGTCTCTCTCTCTTATAATAACCCAGTGTTTCTCACTCTCACCCCTCTCTCCCTTTATTAACCAGTGTTGTCCCTCACCCTCAGCACCTTTCGCCCTCAGTGTCTCTCTCTCTTTAATAACAAAGTGTTTTCTCACCCTCAGCCCCCCTCTTCCTTTATTAACCATGTGTCTCTCACCTCAGCACCTTTCTTCCTCATCTCTTTCTCTCTTATAAAAACCCATGTTTCTCGCCCTCACCCTCCTATATTAACCCGGTGTCTCTCGCCCTCAGCCCACCTCTCTTCTATATTAACCCAGTGTCTCCTGCCCTCAGCCTCCTCTCTTCTATGTTAACCTGGTCTCTCTCGCCCTCAGCCCTCTCTCTCCTATGTTAAATCTATGTCTCTCGCCCTAACCCCTTTCTCTCCTATGTTAAATCTATGTCTCTTGCCCTCAGCCCCTCTCTCTATGTTAAATCTATGTCTCTCACCCTCAGCCCCTCTCTCTCCTATATTCACCCGGTATCTCTCACTCTCAGCACCTTTCGCCCTCCCTCAGCACCTCTTTGTTTTATATTACCCCAGTGTCTCTCGCCCTCGGCCCCTCTCTCTCCTATATTAACCCAGTGTCTCTCGCCCTCACCGCCCCTCTCTCCTATATTATCCTCTGTGTCTTAGCTATTGAAAGCATTAGCTTTAGCTACTGGAAGCATTAGCATTACCTATTGAAAATATTAGCGCAAGCTTTAGCTATCAGAAACATTAGCTAGCGTTAGATTGAAAGCATTAGCTGTAACTATTGAACGATAACAGATCTACAAGCTCATACATAGCTTGTAGAAGGTGCGAGTTCAAGGCGTGTCGTTGCGTGACTTCCAACCCTCAGAAACTGGCCAACACCAAAGCACATACCTCGAGATTCATCAGTGCCAACCTGCCGTGCAACAAGTTCAAGAACCGCCTGGTGAACATCATGCCTTTCGAGTCCAGCCGCGTCTGCCTGCAGCCCATCCGCGGCGTGGAGGGCTCCGACTACATCAACGCAAGCTTCATCGACGGATACAGGTCAGGGTTCCACCACGCCACACCCCTTTATTAACTATTGAAAAATAACAGATCTACAAGCTCGTATTGCGCCACCGAGTGCCGCGATACAAGCTTGTAGGTCTGCTATTTTGGGGGAAAATCCTTAAAACATGGTGCAAATTTTTGAATATTATTTTCTGTCTGAGCAAACGTTATTAACTCAAATCTTTGTTTCTGGAGGGGGGGGGGGGCTCCATGGGATATTTTCAGATGGGGCAGGGGTCCTCCGCAGCCTCCAAGCACAGACAATTCTAGGGTCCTTGGCATGAAATATTTTGAGCGTCACAGAAATATCGATTTTTCAGAGAATCTAGAATCTAGTGCTAGAAACTAATTCTAGTGTCAGAAAGTACAATCTATTGCCTACACTATTAGAATGCATTTATGTTTCACTCCATACTGTAGACATTGCATTTCTGACAATAAACTATTAAAGGTATACTACATAACCTTTTCATTAAACAAATCTTAAATTGTATATGCATTGCATTACGGCTGCATATTTGTCACATAAGCCATTCCATGAATTTCAGCCCTCAAAGCCTTGAGGTTCAAAGGGTGTTATCCCGATTATTACATGGCTTCATACATTAATGAATACCTAATAATTGATAATTGACAGAAATAGTACATAACAAGTTGCTTTTGTTTATCTTCAGTTGTGTAGGCTACGTTAGTCCACACAAGGAGGTCTGTTGTTGAGCGAAGGAGTCCGGTGTATAGGAAGGGGGCGGGAACATCAAATATCTAATTACTGAACCAGTTTTAGCCAATCACAGTGCAGCAGCTGTCTCCAGCAGTTTCATAATGAGCCAATAGAGTGGAGGTGAGTGAGTTAGATCAAAATCTGTTCTCAAACACAGTTTTGTACACATTAGGGTTGTCCTGATCACATTTTTTTTGCTCCCGATCCAATCCCGATCATTTGAGTTTGAATATCTGCTGATCCCGATATTCCCCAATCCGATTTTTGCTTGTGATACAATCCCACAATTTTTCCCGAACAGATACATTTTGCAAATGCATTAAAAAAAAAAGGACTAAAACTCAATGAAATTGTCCCAAGAAAAATCATATTATGAAGTCCACCAAATAGCAGACTAATATAGCAGACTAGAATAGCACTCCTCACTCAAATGTGCATTTTGGCAACTCCAAAGCAAATTCCACAACATTTATTTACCTTACCACTGTGTCTGATCACTGGTTAGACTGGTATATTCACCATAGTGTCAACCCCTTACCCCTGTGTCTGATCACTGGTTAGACTGGTATATTCACCATAGTGTCAACCCCTTACCACTGTGTCTGATCACTGGTAGACTGGTATATTCACCATAGTGTCAACCCCTTACCACTGTTCTGATCACTGGTTGACTGGTATATTCACCATAGTGTCAACCCCTTACCCCTGTGTCTGATCACTGGTTAGACTGGTATAATTCACCATAGTGTCAAACCCCTTACCCCTGTGTCTGATCACTGGTTAGACTGGTATATTCACCAGTGTCAACCCTTACCCCTGTGTCTGATCACTGTTAGACTGGTATATTCACCATAGTGTCAACCCCTTACCCTGTGTCTGATCACTGGTAGACTGTATATTCACCATAGTGTCAACCCCTTACCACTGTGTCTGATCACTGGTTAGACTGGTATATTCACCATAGTGTCAACCCCTTACCCCCTGTGTCTGATCACTGGTTCTGGTATATTCACCATAGTGTCAACCCCTTACCCCTGTGTCTGATCACTGGTTAGACTGGTATATTCACCATAGTGTCAACCCCTTACCCCTGTGTTCTGATCACTGGTTAGACTGGTATATTCACCATAGTGTCAACCCCTTACCCCTGTGTCTGATCACTGGTTAGACTGGTATATTCACCATAGTGTCAACCCCTTACCCCTGTGTCTGATCACTGGTTAGACTGGTATATTCACCATAGTGTCAACCCCTTACCCCTGTGTCTGATCACTGGTTAGACTGGTATATTCACCAAGTGTCAACCCCTTACCCCTGTGTCTGATCACTGGTTAGACTGTATATTCACCATAGTGTCAACCCCTTACCCTGTGTCTGATCCACTGGTAGACTGGTATATTCACCATAGTGTCAACCCCTTACCCCTGTGTCTGATCACTGGTTAGACTGGTATATTCACCATAGTGTCAACCCCTTACCCCTGGTCTGATCGCTGGTTAGACTGGTATATTCACCATAGTGTCAACCCTTACCCTGTGTCTGATCACTGGTTAGACTGGTATATTCACCATAGTGTCAACCCCTTACCCCTGTGTCTGATCACTGGTTAGACTGGTATATTCACCATAGTGTCAACCCCTTACCCCTGTGTCTGATCACTGGTTAGACTGGTATATTCACCATAGTGTCAACCCCTTACCCCTGTGTCTGATCACTGGTTAGACTGGTATATTCACCATAGTGTCAACCCCTTACCCCTGTGTCTGATCACTGGTTATACTGGTATATTTACAATAGTGTCAACCCTTTACCGCTTTGTCGGACCACTGGTTAGACTGGTACATTTACCAATACCGAATGGTCTGATGATGACAAATGAGGGCCAATACCGATACTTTTCTGGTATCGATACAATATTGTCAAAACCGATATGAACCGATATGACAAAAAGGGCTGATCCGATACCTTTCCTGATACCTAGTACACATTAAAGTTGCCTATAATTGCCTTTAACCCTTGTGTACTGAACACGTTTTGGTGTTTTTAGCTGTTGAAAAATAGCAGATCAACAAGCTCATATCGCGCCACCGAGTGGCGCGATATGAGCTTGTTGTTCTGCTATTTTTGAAAAATTGTGAAAATGTGGTGCAAATCTTTGAATACATTATTTCGGAAGCAAACATTTTCAACTCAAATCTTTGCTTCTAGGGGATCCCTAGAACAACATGTTTTTAGATGATGGTTCTGCAGCTAAATTATAGATATTTCCAGGGGTCGTTCCTATGAAACATGTTAAGCATCACTAACACAAAAAGAGATTTTTCAAGAAAAAACTAGAACCTCACACCAGGGGCTAGAATTTAGTGTCACAAACTAGAATCTAGTGTCATGAACTAGAATCTAGTGTCAGAAACTGGAATCTCACTTCAGAAACTATAATCTACTGAGAGGAACTAGAATCTAGCATCAGAAACTAGAATCTAGCGCTGTGAACTAGAATCTAGCATCAGAAACTAGAATCTAGCATCAGAAACTAGAATCTGATCAGGACACAATGGGTTAACCGATTCATGGTTGCAGCCCTACTGATAACAAGCGTTGTTGTTTTCCCAGGCACCAGAAGGCCTACCTGGCCAGCCAGGGCCCACTAGCCGAGACCACCGAGGACTTCTGGAGGATGCTGTGGGAGCACAACTCTACCATCGTGGTCATGTTGACCAAACTACGAGAGATGGGCCGGGTCAGTGAAACAGACACACAGACAAACCTATAGCACACCCTGTGTTGTGTTTTTGGCACACCAAACAAGTGCATACATGCATACATACACGGACACACATACATTTTATAGCGTTTGATTCAAATCTGGAGTTATTAACAGTTTTGGCGCCGACGACGAGGATTACGTATAATGCGTCTCTTTTCACGTTTGAAACCCTTATTTTGAAGTGCCAGATCTCTCCGGAACCAGATGTACTGTATGGTGACATCATGGTGTTTTCTGGTGCCTTGACCATTCCGTCCTCTACAGTGGCGTGCACAGAGAGTTTCAAGGGCAGGGCTCAAAATGTAACCAGGAGGAAAATTGAGTTTTGGGGGTTAAAAACGCATAGAAAACAGCATTTCAGCATCTTTTTGCTCTTTTAAAAAGGGCATGTTGGTCCAGAGAGGGCCACTAGGGGGTGCTCAAACCCCCCTGACGTCTATATATGCACGCCTATGGTCCTCTAACCCTCTATGCAAAAACATTCGGATCACAAGTCCCGGATGTAGCGCTGTCTCCTATTGAAAATGGATAGGATAGAATGGTGCAGCGGCTTTTTTTTTTCTTCTTCAATATCGCCATGCTCGTTTTGCCCCCAACGAAATGCAACAAAACAACGATCGGCAAGCGATACGTTCGGATCAAGACGGATTAAAGAATGGAATCAATTAGTAACGTATTAGTAATACATTGGGTAATGTAATGAACCAGTACTTTATGCTTAATAAGTACTGGTTTGTTTTTGGAACCAGACCTTCAAAATCTCTTCCAACTAGGCCGTATGCAGTGGAAAGTGAAATATGGATGTGACATGTATTTAAAGGGGAATTCCACCCATTTTCAAAACTTTCCTGAGAGGATACAAATGTGAACCAAAGGACCTTAGCGGGTCCCTTTGTTTCCATGTGTACCCTCTCAGGAAGAAGGGGTCTGAAAGAAAAATCATTAACATGGTGAAATACATCTTGATGATGTCATCAGATGTATTTCACCAGGTTAATGTTTTTTCAGACCTCCATTTTTTTAGGAAATACAGAATTGGGGGAACTTTTTTTTATCATGTCCACACAGTATATCTAAGGTATATTAATGACATTGACATATGACAATGACATATTAAAAACAACCTTTTATTATATAGGAAAAAAACTATTAGTGATGAGTTTTGTGTATCACGTGTTATGCTTAGCTGTGATTGGACCACAGCAGTTTGGGGAGGGGCTAACTGAAAGGTCTATCAATGTTTTGTTTTGTGGGTTCAGTGTTGCCAACTTGGCGCATTTTTCGCTATATTTAGCTTTTTTCCAGACTCCCCTAGCGCCAAAATTAGTGAAAAACTCCTGGCGGAAAATCTAGTGCTTATTTGCTGGTGAGTTGGAGCGAAATTGGTTGACAGGCCCAGAGATAAAACCTTCATTTTTCACCTTTTTTCCTCCTGATAGAGTCCTCCTTCCTTCCAAGAAAGGACCATTGGTAACCAAATGGACCCTCATAGAGCTGTAACTCTTGAGGGCAAAATGAAACATGAAAATGAAGCCCTCTCAAGAGTTAAATTGTATTCGATTAATTCGGATTTATCTAATTTTAAAGAATCTACACATTTAAAAAATGTAGAAGAATCGCTATTTTGACCAACATTTTGCCAGTTATTTCTCCTAAAATAGTGCGAGACACTAACTCTGGAATGAAAATGCTTGAATACCCACTGCTCTCTAGCGCTAGAGCAGTGGGTATTCAAGCCATTTTCATTCAGAGTGGCACTTCCAAAATGCACTAGAATGTATGCTCTAGAGTCTAGCGCATACATTCTAGTGCATTTTGGAAGTGCCACTAGTGCATTTTGGATATTGGCAGTTGCAACACTGTGTGGTTTGATGGAGTCTTTCTTTGTATGTTTGCAGGAGAAGTGTCATCAGTACTGGCCGGCGGAGCGCTCTGCGCGCTACCAGTACTTCGTGGTGGATCCCATGGCTGAGTACAACATGCCTCAGTACATCCTCAGAGAGTTTAAGGTCACCGACGCCCGGGTGCGTATGTCTGGTTGTTTTGATTTCAAAATTAAATCAGGCTTTTGGACACCATGGACCACTATTTATTCAGAATTTGAGCCACGGACCACCATTTGATGACATTTTAGGCCCACACCCAAAACCCAATCTACAAATCTACAAGTCTACAATTCCAAGCTGGATTCCGGAAACATTAACAGGCAAACATAGATCTTTAATTGTTAGATTTGGGCTAGTTCAGGTGATGAATATTTTAACTCTTGAGAGTGTAAAAATGACACCAAATGGACCCGCAAAGGTCCATTTGGTGTCATTTTTACACTCTCAAGAGTTACATCTGGTTAACCAACTTAACTAGGGACCACCTGGAACCCTGTCAAGGACCACAGGTGGTCCCCAGACCACCTGTTGAAAACCCCTGTTATAGTTAACTAAAACTAAAGAAAAAACGATAACTACATTTTTTTTTAGAAAATATCTGTTAACTGAAACTAAATAAAAACTACAAATAAAAAAAAAATATATAACTAAACTATAACTGCATTGTGTGTTCACAAAACTAACTAAAACTAACTGAAATCATACTCAAATACCCTTCGTTTTCGTTTTTTTAAATCATTATGTTTATGACTTTCAGACATTTATAACATAAACTTTTTATAAACTTTTTTTATAGCAGTTTTCAGCATCATACGGTGCCAGATAATACCAAACAAAGTGCAAAAAAGTACGGTATGAAAAAAAAAACTGAAACTAAATCTAAAACTAAACTAAACTAACTAGCAAATGTGCCTAAAAACGAATTAAAACTAACTAAATAAAAAAAAAGAAAGAGTAAAAACTAACTAAAACTGAACTAAAATGAAAAATCCATAACTTAATAACCCTGAATCAAATTATGGCTCGTTGGTGAGTGCACATTTCCGCCACCTATCCCTGCCCTTCTTCATATGGTGGATTTGTTACGGCACGAAACACTGGGTATAACATCTTGGTGCCGTCGTCGAAAAACAGAATTAAGATTTCAAGTTAGCATATAGCAAAAATAGTTTTATCTACAACGCAAAACGCAGAAGGCTACTTATGGCATTTGAACCAGGGGCGGATGTAACATTTCCTAATGGGGGGGGGGGGGGGGGGGGGGCAGGATAAAATGGTATAGGTGCGACTTCATCTCCCGTTTGCTGAATGCAATGATGAAGTTGCTGAATTGAAGCCGCACCCATACCATTTTCTGTTACAGGACTTTTATTAGGCAAGTAAAACATCAATAATAACATCAGTTGGCACTTTAATTTGAAATATCGGGTTTTTTGCAAGCCATCATTTTGTTTTTTTGTGGGCAGTCAGGGCATTCAGGGGGGCATCCCCCCCATGCCCATGCTAGATCTGCCCCTGATTTGAACGCAAAAAAAGGAACATCATGTCAAACCCTATTCTCAGTATAGTACCGTTACCCGTTATTTTTTATTTTATTTTTATTTTTTTTGCTTTTTTGCACTCCTCATGCAGGATGGTCAGTCCAGGACGATCCGCCAGTTCCAGTTCACCGATTGGCCGGAGCAGGGCGTTCCCAAGACGGGGGAAGGCTTCATCGACTTCATTGGACAAGTTCACAAAACAAAGGAACAGTTTGGCCAAGACGGACCAATCACTGTGCACTGCAGGTGACTATCTGGCTGCACAACACGCACACGTATCTATGTAGTATCTTAAAAGGGCATTTCACCCATTTTCAACATTTTACTTTCACTATGTTGTTAATATACCTTAAAGATGCTGGCTGGACATACTAAAAAAAGTTACCCCATTCTCTGTTTCCTAGAAATGGAGGTCTGGAAAAAAAAAAAAAACAGACCAATATTTTGACCTCTCTTACAGACCCCTTTTTTCAGTGTACAAATGCAAGCAAATGACCTGTTAGGGTCCATTTGGGTACATTCTCAGAAAAATGTTGAAAATGGGTAGAAGCTGGGCCAATGAGACAAACATGACTTAAAACGTTATACGTTGTACTTTCCCTTTAGAAATAAAATGACAAAACAAAATTATGGAGAAGAGAATTTCACTCAATGATGATGTCATATGTCCACGGTGTTTGGAAGTCCTATGGAATGTTAGTTTAAAAAAGTGGGCAATACTCTAACTCCCGGACCGCCGATCCCGCAGTCGTCGTTGTTTAACCATGAAATAACACACCCGGTCACAACAATGGTTGCGTAACACGACAAAATGTAGATCTCATTCTTTAATCCATCTATTAGTCCCAGCGCATCGCCTGATAAAGATCCCGTTGCTGACTCTCATTTGGGACAGAATTGCCGCGACAACTTTTTTTTTTTTGTCCCATTCGCACCCATTCAATTCAATGCGTTCAGAAGCCTTTTCTGGGGATCTCCAATGTCGTTGTCGTGGTACACGGGTGGATCGTCTGTTGCTAGACGTCACTTCCTGACTTTTGACCCGGAACTTTTTGCTCGGATCGTCAGAGGACAGGTTAGTCAAGACACCAGAAACAGCATGACGTCATCGCACATCCTGTTTAGGAGATCTGGCGCTTCAAAATAATGTTTTTTTACCGATTACACTGGCTTGAGCCGTGGTATAGGGCAGAAAACCACAGATGTGCGGTCGAGGTCGATGTGTTAAGTATGTGTGCATGTGTGCGTGCGTGTGTGTGTGTGTGTGTGTGTGTGTGTGTGTGTGTGCGTGTGTGTGTACAGTGCTGGTGTGGGGCGGACCGGTGTGTTCATCGCTCTGAGCATCGTGTTGGAGAGGATGCGCTACGAGGGAGTGGTGGATCTCTTCCAGACCGTCAAGATGCTGCGAACTCAGAGACCTGCCATGGTGCAGACAGAGGTATAAACCCCACTAAATAAACACACTGACCCACTACTAGAACTCAGAGACCTGCCATGGTGCAGACAGAGGTATAAACCCAACTAATAAACACACTGACCCACTACTAGAACTCAGAGACCTGCCATGGTGCAGACAGAGGTATAAACCCAGCTAATAAACACACTGACCCACTACTAGAACTCAGAGACCTGCCATGGTGCAGACAGAGGTATAAACCCAACTAATAAACACACTGAACCACTACTAGAACTCAGAGACCTGCCATGGTGCAGACAGAGGTATAAACCTACTAATAAACACACTGAACCACTACTAGAACTCAGAGACCTGCCATGGTGCAGACAGAGGTATAAACCCAACTAATAAACACACTGAACCACTACTAGAACTCAGAGACCTGCCATGGTGCAGACAGAGGTATAAACCCAGCTAATAAACACACTGACCCACTACTAGAACTCAGAGACCTGCCATGGTGCAGACAGAGGTATAAACCCCCCCTAATAAACACACTGAGCCACTACTAGAACTCAGAGACCTGCCATGGTGCAGACAGAGGTATAAACCCAGCTAATAAACACACTGACCCACTACTAGAACCGAGTCATAACCGCCATAAGCGCCTGGAACCATTAGCACCCATTAAACCAACAAAATACTGAAAACTGATACCGTATAATCATCATGGCAACTCTATGCATGGATTCTGTAAACTCCTAATTTTCTAAAACGAGTAAAATAAAAATAAATAATCTTCCTTCCTTCCTTCCTTCCTTCCTTCCTTCCTTCCTTCCTTCCTTCCTTCCTTCCTTCCTTCCTTCCTTCCTTCCTTCCTTCCAGGACCAGTACCAGCTATGCTACAGGGCAGCACTGGAGTACTTGGGAAGCTTTGACCACTATGCAACATAACCCAAAACTCCAGGAGAAGCCGGGCCGAAGACGACCAGAGTCTAAGCCAGGCCAAAGACCCGAGTTTCAGCCATATAGTACCGCCAAGTCCACAACAATAAACCAGGCCAAAAGACTCCAAAGAGTCTCAGCCGCAGGCCAAAGACCAGAGTCTAAACCGCCACAGTCACAACTGCGTCAAGTACCAGGAAGAAGCCAGGTCAAAGAAACAGAGACTTAGCCATAACCCACCATGCCAAGTCCCAGAAAGAAGCCAGGGCAAAGAGTAGAAGCCTGGCCAAAGGCCAGAAGCCAGGCCAAAGTCCCAAAAGCCAGGCCAAAGAAAAGAAGCCAGGCCAAAGAAAGGAAGCCAGGCCAAAGGCCTGAAGCCAGGTCAAAGGCCCAAAAGCCAGGCCAAAGAAAGGAACCAGGCCAAAGGCCTGAAGCCAGGTCAAAGACCCAAAAGCCAGGCCAAAGACCAGAAGCCAGCCAAAGTCCCAAAGTCCAGAAGCCAGGCCAAAGGCAGAAGCCAGGCCAAAGAAAGGAGCCAGGCCAAAGGCCAGAAGCCAGGCCAGAAGCCAGGCCAAAGGCCAGAAGCCAGGCCAAAGAAAGGAAGCCAGGCCAAAGGCCAGAAGCCAGGCCAAAGAAAGGAAGCCAGGCCAAAGGCCAGAAGCCAGGCCAAAGGCCAGAAGCCAGGCCAAAGGCCAGAAGCCAGGCCAAAGAAAGGAAGCCAGGCCAAAGGCCAGAAGCCAGGCCAAAGAAAGGAAGCCAGGCCAAAGACCAGAGGCCAGGCCAAAAGCCAGGCCAAAGAAAGGAAGCCAGGCCAAAGGACAGAACGCAGGCCAAAGACCCAAAAGCCAGGCTAAAGGCCGGATGCCAGGCAAAAGATCGGAAGCCTGGCCAAAGGCCAGAGTTCCAGCCATAACAAACACACCATGCCAAGCTCCAGAAAGACCAGAGGTTCAGCCATAGTCCAGGCTACACTTCAGAAGGAAATAAATAAATAAATAAATAAATAAATAAATAAATAAATAAATAAATAAATAAATAAATAAATAAATAAAACTAAATGATATACTTTATGCTACTCACTGAAACAAGCTTTTTATGTATTTCGCACAACCATATTTTATTTGTATTTCAAATATTCTGGTTAGCAAGTGTTTTTTTTCTCCACTCAGTCTGAGGGTAAGTAACACCCAGTTTACTTTTAACACAACCAAAACGGACAAGATAAACTATTTGCTTATTTAAAATGTGCATTCGTTATTTTGTTATTCGAGGTGGTGGACGTTCTAGTTAGGTAGTCAGACTTTTAGTTAGACATAAACTACTTTTTTTCAAGGTAGTGTTTTTGCGTGCGAGGACTACGGTTTGAATAAGAGCTAGCAGCTAATTCTGCCATGTTCACATGAGAGCACGTGAAGCTCACTCAATTCAAAGTGTATTAGCAAATAGCCTTTTTGGCCTTTTTATATACGTATGTATGTGAGTGTGACCCATGTTTACAAACAGTAAGTCACAGGATTTGTATTTTATTTTGTTCCCCTGTGTTTGTTAGCTGCAGATTGGCAGGTTGGTCATGTAGAATTCTACAGCTCCAGTTTTGGAACGATATGTCTGGCAGAGACCGCAAAACAGGCCTGAAATGCTTATTCACTTCTGTGGACTCTTAATTTAGGTATTTTACAACGTTTTACGAATTTCCCCTCTATGTCGCTTCTACTTTGCTGCTGCAGCTGTTCCCCTGCAGACAGACACTTGCATTGCCCTGGAGACGGTCCAAACTTGTGTTGTTGTCAACAAATAATTTTCGTCTGGCTCATGACAAGGCGATGCGAGGTGTGTGTGTGTGTGTGTGTGTGTGTGTGGGGGGGGGGGGGGGGGGGTTCATAAGAAGCCAATAGAGTGGAGGTGGAGCTAGGTTCAAAGCATCTGTTTACAAACACAAATCGTGTACAGTTGACTGCAATACCTTTAAGATGGCTCAATGTTACGCTCCAGAGAGAAAAATAAAATGTCTGCAAAGTGTGTGATGTCAGGACTTTGGCACTACTGTATATGCACAAATGGACACTGAGTATTTTGACTGTGCACGTCATCTATCCCCATCCCCCTCTCACTCTCACCCCCCCCCCCAACCCACAACCAAAAACTACCCCACCCCTGCTGTTTTCCAATTCACATATCATTAAATCACAAATATTTAGTTAAGTTCCTTTTGCTATCATCTTATTTCATGTTGCAATCTACAGGGGCAGTCCGTGCTGCCTCCCATGACGTAATTCACCTGTTCTTATTCGGAAAAAAAAAGCGACACCGCGCAATATCCACAGGCGCATCGATTGGTCGAGAATCACTGCTAGAACTGTAAGAAATCTTCTCTTATTGAAGTCCCATATTCCTGATATAATAAGTGTCATTTTGGGCATCCATAACATGTAAAAGTTGCGATCTTCGCTTCTCCGAAACTAGAGGTTGATGAGTCGCAACGCATGAGAGTGCTGCAGCGTTCAGAACCAAAATTCGAAGGAACGCGTTTCAGGAACTGCGATCGACGCCATTTTTGCAGCTGTAGGCCTACCAGATCTCTCCGACAGAAAAAACAAACGGTCGGAGAACAGTAGTTGCTGCCCTTAAATGACCACTTCTCCATTTTTCAACCTACCATAATTTCCGGACGATAAACCGCTACTTTTTTCACATGCTTTTGACCCTGCGGCTTATACAACGGTGCGGCCAATCTATGGATTTTACAGGTTCCAAGTGGGCTCTGCAGACTAAATGATAGAAAGTTGGTTAACCAGATGTAACTCTTTGAGAGCGTAAACATGATTACACCCTCAAGAGTTATGATATTCACCATCTAAATTAGCACTACTTATTTATATAATAACAAGTCATAAGTCATGTTCATTTTGGTCTAATTTTGATGTTTTTGCCTCTTTGTTTGTGAAAATCCATCCTGGAATTGTGAACAAAACCAAAAGAAATATTTAGTTTTGCGGTCTGTAGGGTGAAAAAAAAAAAAAAAAAAAGTGAAAAAAGTTACCAGTGCTCTAACATGAAGCACCTGACTATAAGCCTGGTGTGGCTTATACAAGGAAAAATCAGTAGGCCTATTTTGCCCCAAATTTAGCTGGTGCGGCTTATATTCAGCTGCGGCTTATAGTCCGGAAATTACGGTATATTCATGTAATAGGTCCTCAGTAATGTACATAACAAAATACCACTGTTTATTTCCCGGTCTCTGTCTCACATGGGGTGTGGGCAGTACAGAAATCCGTCTTCCATGTGCATCATAGCTAAGGAGATGTTTTATTTTTTATACAATATATATTTTTAACAAAAATATTTATATTTTTATTAGCAGGAGAATGATGGCTTCCATTTTTTTTTTGCATTATTGCAACTTTTCTGGAATAGAAAGCCTGCAGTTTCTATTAGCTTGGATTCCCCATCGATGATGCGCATCCTAGGCATGGGCAGACTGGGCAAGGGACTCGGGCGACATCACGTTGGGGCGGCATACATACCGTAATTTCTGGACTATAAGCCGCACCTGAATATAAGACGCACCAGCTAAATTCGGGGCAAAATACTGATTTTTCCTTGTATAAGCCACACCTGACTATAAGCCGCACCAGGCAATACGCGTAATGTTAGAGCAGTGGTTTTCAACTTTTTTGATCCCAGGGCCAATTATTTATTCAGCATTTGAGCCAGAGTCCACGATTTAACACGTTCACCTCACAGACCTCCCAAACTAAAGATTTCTTTTGGTTTTGTTCACAATGCCAGGATGGATTTTCACAAACAAAACATCAAAATGAGACCAAAATGAACATGACTTATTAATTAAGTGGTGCTAATTTAGATGTTGAATATCATAACTCTTGAGAGCGTAAAAATGAAACCAAATGGACCCGCAAGGGTCCATTTGGTTTCATTTTTACGCTCTCAAAGAGTTACATCTGGTTAACCAACTTTCCATCATTTAGTCTGTGGATCCCACCTGGAACACTTTCCCCTGTGATACCTGTAAAAATCCATAGATTGGTCGCGCTGTTGTACAGTATAAGCCGCAGGGTCAAAAGCATGTGAGAAAAGTAGCGGCTTATAGTCCGGAAATTACAGTAGACGGATTAAGAAATGGGCCCCTAGCTGGGCTGCCGCCAGCCAAAGTGCCGCCCCTACACAAGAGTTTTTCTTCCGGTGCACTGGCAGTTCAGCAGAATTTACAGCATGGGATTGCTTGAAAATAATAAACGCTGAAAATAACTAAGCCAAATAAATGCAAAATGTTTAAACACTGGCAATAATTTACCGCATCATGATGGTTTAAGACTTTGTGGGTTATTTTATGTACACAAAATTAATAAACCCATAAATAAATAATAAGTAAATAA
The DNA here is from genome assembly GCA_039105355.1 of Benthosema pterotum. NCBI lineage: Eukaryota > Metazoa > Chordata > Actinopteri > Myctophiformes > Myctophidae > Benthosema > Benthosema pterotum. The sequence goes on from CM076966.1 coordinate 47,347,356, forward strand.
CAGTGAAAAGTACGGTGTGTGCCACTTTTATACACTGTTTTATACCCTGTTTTCAATAGGTGGTCCGGGGACCACCAGTGGTCCTTGAGAGGTTTCCAGGTGGTCCCAGGCTAAATGATGGAAAGTTGGTTAACCAGATGTAACTCTTGAGCGTGCAAAATGAAACAAAATGGACCCTTGTGGGTCCATTTGGTTTCATTTTCACACACTCAAGAGTTAAAATATACATCTGAATTAACACTGTTTAATTAAGAAGTCTATTCTACACTGTTTGTTTCGCAAAATCCAGCCTGGAATTGTGAACAAAACCAAAATAATTCTTTAGTTTTAGGTCTTTGGGGCTAAAATGTCATCAAATGGTGGTCCGTGGCTCAAATTCTGAATAAATGGTGGTCCCTGGTGTCAAAAAGGTTGAAAACCCCTGGCATAGTGCAAAGCAAGAAAAGACTGAACCCACCTTCGGGTAATTGCATGTAAAATCTCAGGTGAAAAGAACGGCACAGAGCCAAAGACAGAGATGGAGACAGACAGAGACAGACAGCACACTCACCATCAAACCCGGAGGTAGCGTCGCAAACATTGATATTTGATTCCTTCAATGCTCCCTGACTTCTTTAACCGTTTTTGATAATTCCAAGTGGTCTTTACTCTTTGAACTTTATATTTGTTCTTTATACGTGGTCTGTGAGACACAGACAGAGTAGTGAGGACCTGTTACATGTAGTGTATATGAAGATAAGATGGAAAGTGGTGAACTGGTGCTTTAACCCTTTGTGTGCTGAACGCGTTTTGGTGTTTTAGCCTTTGAAAAATAGCAGATCTACAAGCTCATCGCGCCACCGAGTGGCGCGATATGACCTTGTCAGCATCCCGTGTCAGCATCACTGACACGGGAAGAGATTTTTCCAAAAAAATAGAATCTCACGCCAGGATTAGAATCTAGTGTCAGGAACTAGAATCTAACTTCAAAACTACAGTCTACTGAGAGGAACTAGAATCTACCGTGGGGACTAGAATCTAGCATGAGGAACTAGAATCTGATCAGACACAATGCTTCAATAATCCAGGTTTATCTGTCGATAGCACAGCGAGTTGTGTCTATTCTACATGCTCAAGTGGTGAGGTTTGCAGAGAGGGAGAGTGTTCAGAGCTGCTACAAGACTTCATGTTGTTGATATATATTATATTATATTCTCATTCATTTTGATCTGTGTGTTTGACTGTTTGGTTTTCTCTGAAATCCATCCTGGAATTGTTGACAGAGTAAAAGAAATCTTTAGCTTTGGGGTCTCTGTGGGCTAAAATGTCATCAAACGGTGGTCCGTTGCTCAAATTCTGAATAAATAGTGGGCCCTGGTATGAAAAAGGTTGAAAACCACTGATATAATGTATACAGTTTCTGAGACTCTCAGACACTCTCAAAAAAGAAATCCATTAACATGGTGAAAATACATCTTGATGATGTCATCAAGACGTGTTTCACCATGTTTAAAAATGGGTGGACTTCCCCTTTAAATTAAAGTGTTTTAAAAATGAAATTGTCATTTAATTCATAGACACAAAGTGATATTTTTTTTCTTTCAGCTGTGTGTGTTGCAATAGAAGTTAGACACAAATGGAGTTATTCTGTTTTCCTTTCCCTGCGGATCCAGTCCGGGTTTTCTTTTAATAAATTGGTACGAATCAACAGGACGTTAACACTTTTATGAAACAATGCGTTTTGGTGATGCTCTATCGTAGTGTTTTTCAACCTTGTTGATACCAGGGCCCACTAGGTATTCAGGCATTTTGCCACGGAGGAACACCATTTGATGACATTTTGAACCCCACAGACCATGAACATGCATCAAACATTACCATTCTTCTACATTCTCTAGTCGTGTAGTCTGGGGCTAATTCAGACGATACGTATTTTAACTCTTGAGAGTGTAAACATGAAACCAAATGGGCCCACAAGGGTAGTTTCATTTTTACGCTCTCAAAGCGTTACGTCTGGTTAATCAAATATCTGTAATTTACCCTGGGGACCACCAGGAAAGTCCCTCAAGGACCACACTGGTGGTCCCCAGACCATTGGTTGAGAACCACTGCTCTATTATGTTTAAATCAACCTTGTTTATGTACTAAGAGTCTACTAAAAGAGTGACTTTGAGGCTACTTTTCCATGATCTAAAACACTCTCTCACACACACACACACACACACACACACACACACACACACACACACACACACACACACACACACACACACACACACACACACACACACACACGGGTCTTACCTTTAAGTTAGTTTAGTAGTGTGTACAGATGGAAACAGATAGACCCACGGCCACACATACACTGGTCATTGGCCTCCATTTACTTTCTCTCCTGATTTACAAATGCATTTCACCTCATCTGCACTCTCAGTACTCATGGGAGGCGAGCGGGTTGAATTTGCAAGGAGAATTTGTAACTACAAGGCTTTCGTATCTTGTTTATAGTTGTTACCTTTAGAGGTGCTGGGTGGACATGATAAAAAAAACGTTTCCCCCATTCTGTGTTTCCTAGAATTGGAGGTCTGAAATACATTTCACCATGTTAATGGATTTCTTTAGACGCTGAACCCTACAGGTTAATTTGGTTCCATTTGTACGCTCTCAGAAAAAAATGTTGGAAGTTAAGCAATAGATTGAAAATACCCCCCGCCCCAACACACACGCACGCACATGCACACACACACACACACACACACACACACACACGCGCACAAGCCCAGGCAATAAAGATAGGGCTTGTGGGAGGTGTACCTTCTTCCAATAGCAAGCCATTTGAGTTTATGAGTGTTTATCAATGGTCTTCCACTGTCCCTTTTTTGGTGTAGAGCTAAGTACACCGTGAAATATACACCTTGACCGTTGACATCCAAGTGTGTGTGTGTGGTGTGTGTGTGTGTGTGTGTGTGTGCGTGTGTGCGTGTGAGCTGTGTGCGTGTGTGCGTGTGTGCGTGCGTGCGTGCGAGAGAAGTGGCCTCTCTAAATGAGGGGATCGGGTACAACAAGCAATTGATTTCCCCTTGTAAATGGTTGTGCTGTTGTAAGGCGGTTCGATCTGTTTTCTACTTGATAATAAATAAACAAACGTCTCTAAAGCTTATGTTGTTGTTTTGTTTCTTTCAGGCAGAGGCACAGGCTTAGATGGTCTAAGTCAGTGTTGGGGTCCTTACTTTATATTTGGAATTTATATATACTTACCTATTTGTATGTAATATACTGTATTACATATTACAGTCTGTGTAAGAGTAATATATAAACAGTATTACATATTACTTACTTAAAGGTAGGGGAAGTGATTTCACTTTTGTCAGATATTACCCATTTTTTCCTGTTAAAATGCTCTATTATAAGGTGTGCAGACCATATATGGAGTTTCCCCCCTCCCCATGTTAGCAGAGGAGCTAATAAAAGTTCCCCAGGTGGAGGGTGAATTCTCCTCCAATCAGATCGAGCAGCAGGTTCACATAGTGTAGCTACTCTTGGGCGCCCCTATGCACCAGGCTGGTACTATGCAATGAATTTCAAATCACTTCCCAATGCTTTAAATGCTTTAAAAAAATGTAATTAAAGGGGAATTCCACCCATTTTCAAAAAGGGTCTGAAAGAAAAATCATTAACATGGTGAAACACATCTTGATGATGTCGTCAGATATTTCACCATGTTAATGATTTTTGAGTAGACCTCCATTTTTAGGAAATACAGAATTGGGGAGCTTTTTTATTATGTCCACACAACATCTCTAAGGTATATTAATGCCATATTAAAATGTTGACAATGGGTGGAGTTCCCCTTTAAATATTTTGCATTATTATTAAATATTGCATAGATCAGTAGCGTACCTATACTGTAAATCAAAGCCACTTGCCTGCCTGACAAAACACATTTGAAACCACGACCCCCCCCCCCCCCCCCCCCCCCCCCAGGACAAACACCTGACTTTCACCTGCTGGAATGCAAATGCATGCCTTTGGTAAATGGTGCATTCATATCCACAGCGATTTACATAGCTTGTGCATCACATTCACCCATTCGCACACACATTCATACACTGATAGTAGTGGAAACCATGCAAGGTAACAACCAGCACATCAGGAGCAGTAGGGCTTAAGTGTCTTGTTCAAGGACACTTCGACACTAAGGCCCCGGCTACACGACTCCGGATCTTTTGTGAAACGCAGAAATATTCCTGCGTTTGGGCATTTCTACTACACGCAAACGGCGTTTTATGTCACTCAAACAGAGTTTTCTGCAAACGGATAAATATGTGGAGATATTGGAAAATATCCGGAGCAGCGGAGCCGTGTAGACATGTGAAACGAAAACGATGACGTCACCGCCATCGCCGCGCGTGCCGTGGGGAGGTCAATTCATGTTTGTTTAGTTGTTTTTGTCAACTATAACAAAAGACATTTAGTCGACTAAGAGTAGAACAACAAAAAGGAATTAAAAAAAAAAAAGACTAAATGGGTCTAGGCAAAATGTTATTGAATAGCAATAGCATATTTACTGCTGTGGAGGGGACTTTTATGGTTTTTTTAATTCATAGGGAGGGTGATGATTTTTTGTGCAGTTCACATTTCCTCCATATACCTCCAATATTCAATTCACTTCAATAACTCCAATAACATCGTCCTTTACTACTAGCAGGTTATGTGGAGAATTTATTTGGGTAACCATGGAAACCAACTCACAAGCTTATTTTTCTGCTGCGCTAAATATTTCTTATCGCCACTTACTGGCCTGGCATATACGTGTTGGAGTCAAAATGTCCGTTTGCCATATACGTGTTGGAGTCAAAGGGTGAGATTTTCGTTACCGCTATACCCCTTATCCCTTAACTTCTTTGCCTTTTTAAACTATTAAAAAAAAACATTTCTCAGTAGTTCAAATGGCCAGTCTACTAGCTCACAACGTGTTAATAGATTGACATGTTGAAATAGTCCAAAAAAGTTTTTCAAAACAGTGAAAATGAAATAAGGGATATTGCATAAGGGGTTTAGCATGTAACGAAAATGGAGCCCAAAATGTCCGTTTTGGGTTGCATGTGTGGACACGGATACCTTTGTCGTGTGGACAGTATTTTTTTTTTTTCAACGGAGGAGGAAAAGAACGGATCTTTTCCTCATGTAGCCAGGGCCTAACTCTGGGGGATTGAACCAGCAACCTTGTGGTTACCATCCGGTGGCTCTACCCCTAAGCCACTGTCGCCTACCTTTCAGCCTTTGTACCTCAAACCTAAACCTAACCTGAGTAAAATGCTTAAAACCTAAAAACATACTGTACAGTATATTATACTGCATATAATACTTAGCTTAGGTTGATACTGTTCACCACATGGACAACCAAATTGAGCAAAAACTTTAATACTACATTCAAAAGCCTTTAGAGTTGAATTGCAATAGAATCATTAAGACTCTTCTTCAACAATGATGGCAAATGCAAACTAAAAAATTATTAGCATTGCCCTCATACATTACAGTTGTAGGATACAAAACTCTGAAGTCCTTAAAACAGAAACACAACATTCAGTAAAAGTATGCCTAACCATAAGCCTAGACATAACCTCAGCAAAACTATGCTTAAACCTAACCTCAGTAAAACTGTGCTCAAATGTGCTGGCGCCATTGTACGTGGCTCAGGAGGTCGAGCAGGTTGCCCAACAATCTGTAGGTTGGTGGTTCAAATCTCTGATGTTTGAATCCATGCTGCTCCGAGTATAATTTAAAGTAAGACTGTGCCCTCTTCAGAAACTCACAATTTGACTATGGAAAGTCAAATCCTGACTTAATGTAGGGGCATGATAAAAAATCAACATGTGAGTTTTTGCATATGATTAAGTGTTGCGACGGATGGATGGATGGATGGATGGATGGATGGATGGATGGATGGATGGATGGATGGATGGATGGATGGATGGATGGATGGATGGATTGATTGATTGATAATAAAGAGTAAAAACCCATGTTAGAGACTATGGGCTCGATTTTGGTTACATCAGCCCTTATGCGCAATTAGCGCACATAGCATTGGGGAAATGGTGATCCCACACTAAGGGCGCGATTTCATTCCCCCCCTTGTCCCTAACGTTACCCGATACCCGCAGCGAATTCCCTTATTGCTATTTTGGTCACCTTTTCTCTTCCCTTAGCCACTATTCTTTATGCCGACACCGTTATTTGTGGCTGGAGGTGTGGTCATGGGCGTGTTTGTTGTGAGGAGAATTTTCAGAGGGCGCCGGTAGCCGGGCGGGTCGTGCAGGAGGAACCGGAGTTAAAGAGGACTCTTTTGTAGACGTGTTTGGTAGATCCAGAAATGCTTGTCTTTATTTTGTAAAACACGAAGCAAAATCGGCACAAAGACAGCACGGAAATCGCGTGCGTGGCTAAATACACTGATCACTAGGTCCAATTCATGATACAGAGTAAAAAGAGCTCCCTTCAGGTCTGTGTACTATTGTTTTATACAGTAAAACATTCCCACTAAGTTCCTCCTCCCCAGGCGGAACAGGGTGACGAGTTCCTGTTTTCACAACCAATCACCAGCCGTTTCCGGCACAGGGAGGCGGGGCTTCCCTACAGACTGGACTTCCCTTTTTGTGAAGTTAAACTACACTAGACTTTTTAATGTTACTTTTTAAAGTACATTTATACATAAACGCACATCAGAAGTAATGTTCACTAATCATACAAATGAAACAAAATAAACAATGAACCTAACCTAAAATTAATAAATGGGCCAATGTTCAGATACTATTAAAGATGAATTCAAAACACTTTGTTAATACCCTTATAAAATAAATGTTCTCCTTAGTGTAAACAATCTCTGTAAATTAAGTCACTAGATTAACCAGTTCAGATATTATTCCTTTTGCTTCACGATGCCCTAGATGTTTTAAGAACATCCAAGACATCTTTTGTAGGAATTAATATTGTTTTGAAAGGGTTACTAAGTGAGTTACTAGTTTAATCTGATTTTCCAATAAAGTAATATCACTTGTTTAGCTAATTCAAAATGACTATCCTATTACTTTGATCGGTAGCAGATTACATAGGATATATATACATGCCACCTTTTTAGGACGCCATGATATTAAATTAGTTAAAATAGTGAACCTTTAGCCAGAATAGTTTTTAAAGAAACAGCCAATCTGATACATTCTAAATTCTATGCATGTATGTAACTTAGCACTTTGAGATAACAATTTGAATAGCACAGCTTGTGAGCCGGCTTCAAAGCTTTCAGGTGCTAAAACCCTATTGTCTCTGAGTCTCATTGTTCTTGGTGACCTTTTGTCACCAGCTGTTCCAGAGTTTTTATGACTTCACCTGAAAATGCATCCTAGCATGTAACATTACTGAATTAGCTAGTAATTATGAATTATGATCATAATATACATCATTCCCCCCTTTTCACATGCCTAATGCATGTGAAAATATTAATTATGAATCATAATTCATAATTTGGACCAATTTCTTTTTTTCTTCGCAGAAACTAACCATGTTTGTTAGATGAATTACCTGAGCCTATCCCCCCTGGACACCCGAAATACCTGTAAATCAATGTAGAAACTTTAACAGGAGGCTGATCTGAACCCAAATTGCATTTCATCTCGCCGTAATATATACACACGGGGAGCTGGAACACAACCGAGGCCAAACCCAAACTGACACTGTCTCAAAGACAAAGATACCCATAACACCTGTAAATGAAAAAATAATACCTGAAGATTCACCCAATACGAAACAAAATAAAAATAACCAACATTTAACGCCAAATAAACTCAAAACCCATTGAACTAAATCAACCCATATAATAATGATTTTAGATCAAATAGGAAAACACAAAAATAAAGACATCAAAAACAAAAACCTTTTTTTTTTTTTTTTTTTTTCTCAAAGTTCCTTCTTGACGATCCACGCGCTCTGAGATACACACGGTAGGTTGACAATTTCCCACCGGTTTCTCTTTCTTTCTTTTTTCCCTAAATGATGAACGCAAGAACTCCTTGATCCAGGTCGAGGTCAACGCACTTCAAGCGTTGCACAACTAGCAGGAAATGACGATCCGATCTTCTTTGTTTTGGGGCAGGGCATTTTGGACAATACATGGGCCAACACTTCCGGGCATGGAAGTTGAATAGGTGAAATGGGACAGGAGACAGCCAGCTTGTAGCTGTCAAAAGTAGCTCCATTTTCCTCCATAGAACACTGTGCATTCACGCACAATCAGAAAGCTAGAAGACTGCATTTCAGCAGCTTCATAGCCGTAGGCACTCTCCTTACAGGCCGTTGCCTGAACGCAAACTGTAGATAGTGACTCTCTTGTCACCCACCGATAGATTCCCACCGATAATGCAACGTAGGAAGCCTTGTTGAAGACGATGCGTGGACGATGTAGAGAAGAACATCTGATCTGCTTAGCAGCTGTAGAGATGCACGTCGTATGGATCTCCACCCAGCCGATGAAGTACTGGTATCACGCCTTCCAGGTTGTAGAGCTGATGATGCTGACTTTTGCTGTGTAGAGTGGACCAGGAGTTGACGTAGACCAAGAGTTGAGGATCTCAGATGTACGTAGTCATGTAGTCATAGCTGTCGATGAAGATGATCATGATCGCCATGGCCACACCTTACTGCACACCTTCTCCTCCTTCTCCTAACAGAAAAGACAGAAACCAACTTTCCGCCAGATTAAACATTCTTTAACAAGACACCATCATGCATCAAAGTAGTTATTGTCCGATGTTAGTATTAGCCCTAATATTGACTGCCCAATGGAATATTACTCAAAAAGCCCTATTAACGTCAAATTATTTTCAATACACTAATCATTTTTTTTTTTCCTCACCAACTCTTAACAAAGTTTACCAATTATTCTCATGTTCGTTTACCTGATAACCACCATTGCTGTTTCTCCGAACAACAAAATTACTTTCCTGAGTGAATAATGCATCCTATATTAGACTGCACATTGACAAATGTCTCCTTCTCCAAGCATTTATAAGCAACAACAATTTTAAAAATCGTTGCATGTTCCCTCTATTTAAAGTAAAAAATACATTGTGACCCTCTGACTCTTATTATACTGTTTTAGGCAGACTGCATTGTCTAAAAAATATGCAATCTGAAAAATACCCCCCTTTCTATTGATTCGACTATATCCTTCCCCCCTTTCCTGGAAAGTCCACACTTTCCAGGAAAGCAAGCCACCCAAATCGAGTGTTTTTCAAAATACTGATTATACAACAAGATGTCACTTCCACTTCCACGATATTCAAAATCTAATCCCTACTTTTAATTCTCTAATGAAGCAGCATCGTTTTAAACCCACAGTTTGTTAAAACTGTGAATACCTGAACTAATTTACTCAACTTTATAAATTGTGGATGCTAAACCTTAATTTCAAAAATGGAAGAAGCACAGAAAGGTTTTAGAAGCTGTCTTTCAAACACGAAGAGAATACTGTCAGCCATCTTTTTTTTTTTTTTTTTTTTTAGACCGCCACTCAAGTTGACCATTGTTACCGTATGCCAAAAAGTAAATGTCCTCTCCTCTTTTTCACTCTCTTTTTTTTTTTTTTTTTTTTAGCACAAGCGTCAGCCGACACTCGCACAATGTCTCTCAAAAATAATGTCCAAGTTCAAGAAAAGCACAAAAATGTTATCTCCTGTGCAACCAAAAACAGTCTTTGTAGTAGTCCACAGGCCATCTGATCGCAAAAATCTGTTAGAAGCGTTAGCGAGAAGCAACCTTGTAGAATACAACCCTTGTAATTACACTCACTGCGGAAACCCATGGGTTGGAAAGCGTCTGCTGGCCTCCAGTCCGGTAGCTTGCTGGAGATAAAACGGGTGCCGCTGATGCTGTCCTGGAGGTGCCCCATACGACAGCTGCCCCTGCTGGTAGTTGAGTGGCATCCTCATCCCTTGGGGAATGCCTGAAGTGGGAGCAAAGCTGACACAATTTCGAGCAAGGTGCCGCTCGCTTCCGCAATTATAGCATCTGTAGCGTGCACAGTCCTTCCCGTAATGATGGACACTGCCACACTTAAAGCAACCACTGTAGTTCAGCGGAGGGTGTGTTGGAACCCTGCCGGGGTTGGCGTCTCTAGGCAAACTGTCCTTCTGAGACTGCGGAGTTGATGCCACAGTCAAAGCCTTCACCTGTTGTTCGAGATATTTTAGCTGTAGTTGTTGCAACTGTCTAGCAGTTTCTTCGGCTTTGCGCCGTTGGGCCTCGACTTTAGCACGGACGGAATTAACATAATGTACTACGTAGGCTATATACTCATCTAAAGGACAACTAAAACGATGAAGCTTATTTTTCAGTTCAGTCTGCACCTTGTCTGGCAGGCCGCGTTCAATCATGTTCCTCAAGTAATATTGGTGCAGTCTATTGTCGTCAACACGTGAAAAATAACATCCAGCGGCATCTGCCCACGCCTCATACGCACGGCGCACGTAACTGTACGGATTTTCCGTCTCAGCCAGAGGAGAAAAAAATACCTTTGCTGGGTCAAAGTTCTCAGGTGTCAGAGTTCTCACCACTGTCGACCTCCCTGGGGTACTGTAGCTTGCAGAACCTGCAGGCCTTGGAGTCACAGATGTATACGCAGGTGGAGGGCTTGCACGTCCACCAGCTCCACCCAGTCCTTGAAGTCCGTCTAGGACCCCTTCCGTCGACCCTGAGGTGTAAATGTCCTCCTCCTCGAGCAGTGGGTCGATTGTCGTGGTGCCCTCGGAAACAACTGGATCCAAGGAGCTTGAGACCTGAGTATCAAGGGCACGCTCTCCCTCATTGGAAATTTGTGGCACAGACAAAATATTATCCTGTACAGGCAATGCGGTAACTGAGTGTTTCGCAAAATCCTTACACATTTTCTTTCCCCGTTGAAGAAACAACTTCATAACTTTCTGCTCTTCCTTAACCTTGTTCTTCAAAAAAATCTCATAGTTACGGACACGGATTTGTAAATCACTAATAAAAACTGGACAAAATATGTTTTCCTTTGGCCAAGGCCGAGTATTAACAGGACCATGTAATTCCCACCTACTCATAATTGAGGATAACTCCTCGATTAGAGTACAGTCATTCTGAGTGAACGCTTGATGACCTGATGATGCCATAATCAGTATTTCAATGTTGAGTTCAGAGTTATTGAGCTACAATAGGTGTCACGTTAATCAACCTCAAGTACTAACTATAAAACTATCAAAAATAGCCCCCCTTGGTTAACAGGGAACATACGAAAAAGTTCAAAATTGTCTGCCCTCTCACAGGCTGTTGTCTTACTTCGAGAATTGCTGTGCAGCAGAGTCACTAAATAATGTATGTTATGCAAACCTATGTGTCATGCTTATGTTTATGGTGTACACGCATACATAAAGAACACGTGTGGGATATGTCATAAAATGTCTATAGGCTGAAAACAGGTAAACGAAATGGACGATTTTGAGCTGGACTTTGAAAACACAACTATTTATACCTGAACCTAAATTTAGATTTTAGCAATGTCAAAACGAAAACTACAATACGCTTTACTTAACCATGCAGGGATGACTCAGTCCATGCAGACACAATGCTTCTTCTGAAAAAATAACAGAATAATTACTACAACCAAAAAATCTACACTGAGCAGACAAAATTGGGACCCCATAAGAGTGTTAAGGTTAGAAAACAAACATTATCCATGCAACAAAAGAGACCAACCACCAAATTAGTAGGAAACACCCAAAACTGGATAAAGTGAAAATATTTCAAACCCACATACTGTATTTGTACAGACTGTGGAAAGAGTTCAACCAAAAGTACAACTATCTGGTGTTACCAAGAGAAATGTTTATAACAGGAGTTCTAAAAATGTAAATGGTCTAACTGTGGTCAACTAGAAATATCAGTATCAAATTATGGTTACCAGTTGTAATTCACCAATGATTAGCAACTTATAGCAGAGAAAAAATGTGTCTCCACTTACTCACTCAAGGTGAAAAACCTGATTCACAAACAATACTCACCAACCATTCCAATCACCATTCATACTGAAAGATAAAACTGAAAACACAATTAACATACAATACCAAAATGAAAGTTCATGAAAGTATGCAATTAAATGTTCTACAGACAATTCAAAGAGTAGATTTAACAAAGGCGTTTATCTAAAAACACCAATACACTGGAACTAAAGTTATGTAAATGTGTATGCAACTGTAGGTTCTCAACCATACCAAATCATTGACAAGGTCTCTAATCATCAAGCGGCTGGTGTAACTTAAATAATAAACAACAATACTTGATTTCAAACCTTAACTCTCATGGAATAATAAACAAAAAAATAAAGGATGGATGGCTTAAGAAAAGTCACCCCTCATCTTCACTACTGTATCTTAATCACTAGCCAATGAGGCTAGCTACATTTCAGCATAAGGACATGAAAGAAACCACACCAAGGTGTGATAAGCAAAACTATTTGCATACTATACTGGTGAAACAATGGGAGCCATTGAAACCCCAGAAGACAAGCCTTGGGGGGTGGTTACGCCACCCCAAGACAATTAACATAGACCCAGACAGTATTCTTGATTACCCCCAAACAAACAACACACATTTAAAAAATGAACTGACAGAGAACACAAACAGGCTTAAACATGTGCTAGTCATTATAATGCCTAAATGAACCTAAAAATCTTTCACAGCAAGACACAACAGGCCTCTATTTTGGTCCAGCCAATCAAACAAAGTCCCTGGGCGTACGTCCACCGCACGTCCACTGTGTCTTCCTAAAAAAAGACTCCCATTTACACAAAGACAACAAAGTCACAACACTAGTAAAACCTTGACGAAACAAAAACAAACAACCACAAACAACAGATGGTCGACCTATCACAAACAGACATTTAACAAAAGTCCAACACAAACAACAATACTTCCCCCCTTCGAAACAGATATCAATATCTGTTTCGACCCAACTCCAAACAAACCATGGCCTCACGCCCTAACACCACAAATCGCAGCGTTACAAACCATTCGTATACCAGTAACAATACCAACGGAAAATCACCGAACGCCAAGTAAGCAAACCACAAGAGAACATTATAAAAGAATAAAAAAAATGCATAAAAAATGCATTGACATAAAAACGTCTTATAAAGTCGAAATATTAACACAGAACCAAGAAAAATAATAAACAGGGTATGTCTAAGAAACACCCGTAAACGCCTTTAGGTCCTTTGAATACAAAGAATAAACTCCACCACACATTGTACCGCAACTCTCAAAACCGGTGAGTTTTATCTGAAATGGCGCACAGACGAAACTATTCAACACAACACAATAATTCCGCGTTGCCAAGAGAAGATCCACCCGGGCTACAGGTAGCGATCACTGTAGCCGTCTGGTGGCCTCTGGATGAGCCTACACCAGTCTGAGTCCCTAGTGGAACCAGGCCTCCGCTGGATAACGCAGCCCTATAATCCGCCCCTCGACACCTAAAGGAACGAAATACAGTAAAACGGCGTCAAGCCAACGGGGTTTACCGCCATAAAACAGCACTACCTATAGTGTCTAAAAGGCAGTCTGCCAGGTCGATAAAACACCAAAAAATTTTCACGACTTTTTAACAGAATTAAGACGAATATTCATTCCATTGTATCGTGCTTAAAATTAATAATAAGAAAAAAATTTAAATATATACAGTAACAAACAGTTCGTCCGTGTAAATCAGGCCCCAAGCTTCCCTATTCGCCTCTCAGAAAGAAGTTTCCCTTACAGGTAACGAATAAATGGTATGCCCTAACCATAAAGTTCCTCATCATGGAATACAGGAGATACTTCCCGCCATCACGACGTTTTACGACAACCGGCTAACGCGCGTACGATAGCCGCCGTAAAAAGAACCGTGCATACAGACATGCACACAGTACAGAGTGGATAATATGGCAAAAGAAAACAATGGAAAAAAAACAGAACCATGTCGAAAAAGGTCCACGGGAAAAAAATAAAAATAAAAGGTGAACGAGTGGGAAAAAGGCGTCCACTCGGTTGTTTTTGTGCCGACCAGAAGAACAAAACACGAGAACAAAGAACAAAGAAGTCCACCACCACCCTCCTGCACAGAAGCGCTCGACAAAGCCGACTCCCCAAGCAAATACCTCCATACTTCCGACGAGACCCAGGTCCGTACTGCTAAAACAAGGCCCACTCACAGTCGTTCAGAAATATAAAATAAACTGAACTTACCGTGAAAAGGCTTCGCTAGGCAAAAGGCCAATGCACCACTTTTGAGGAGAATTTTCAGAGGGCGCCGGTAGCCGGGCGGGTCGTGCAGGAGGAACCGGAGTTAAAGAGGACTCTTTTGTAGACGTGTTTGGTAGATCCAGAAATGCTTGTCTTTATTTTGTAAAACACGAAGCAAAATCGGCACAAAGACAGCACGGAAATCGCGTGCGTGGCTAAATACACTGATCACTAGGTCCAATTCATGATACAGAGTAAAAAAAGCTCCCTTCAGGTCTGTGTACTATTGTTTTATACAGTAAAACATTCCCACTAAGTTCCTCCTCCCCAGGCGGAACAGGGTGACGAGTTCCTGTTTTCACAACCAATCACCAGCCGTTTCCGGCACAGGGAGGCGGGGCTTCCCTACAGACTGGACTTCCCTTTTTGTGAAGTTAAACTACACTAGACTTTTTAATGTTACTTTTTAAAGTACATTTATACATAAACGCACATCAGAAGTAATGTTCACTAATCATACAAATGAAACAAAATAAACAATGAACCTAACCTAAAATTAATAAATGGGCCAATGTTCAGATACTATTAAAGATGAATTCAAAACACTTTGTTAATACCCTTATAAAATAAATGTTCTCCTTAGTGTAAACAATCTCTGTAAATTAAGTCACTAGATTAACCAGTTCAGATATTATTCCTTTTGCTTCACGATGCCCTAGATGTTTTAAGAACATCCAAGACATCTTTTGTAGGAATTAATATTGTTTTGAAAGGGTTACTAAGTGAGTTACTAGTTTAATCTGATTTTCCAATAAAGTAATATCACTTGTTTAGCTAATTCAAAATGACTATCCTATTACTTTGATCGGTAGCAGATTACATAGGATATATATACATGCCACCTTTTTAGGACGCCATGATATTAAATTAGTTAAAATAGTGAACCTTTAGCCAGAATAGTTTTTAAAGAAACAGCCAATCTGATACATTCTAAATTCTATGCATGTATGTAACTTAGCACTTTGAGATAACAATTTGAATAGCACAGCTTGTGAGCCGGCTTCAAAGCTTTCAGGTGCTAAAACCCTATTGTCTCTGAGTCTCATTGTTCTTGGTGACCTTTTGTCACCAGCTGTTCCAGAGTTTTTATGACTTCACCTGAAAATGCATCCTAGCATGTAACATTACTGAATTAGCTAGTAATTATGAATTATGATCATAATATACATCAGTTGCGCAGTCCCTTAAGTTGCTAATTTCGTCAGATAGATTAGGGAACTAGATAACGCCATCAGAGACCACCCCTTAACCGATAAGAGAAGGCAGAGCCACGTGTGTACAGTGCATGCGTCTGTGCGCCTTTGGAGATGTCCACTACTCCACGTGGAAACTCTGGAATTCGCGGCAAAAAGTCGTTTTTTTGATCATTGATTTCTCGGTCAATTCTGGACCATTTTTTACATTTCAAAATACAGCGTGACGGCAAAGACCTCCTCTCTCAGATGCTGTATAGTATATGTGGGTAGGTCTTCTCTACGATCCCGCATCGAGCAAAATGTAAGTGTCGGGGATTTGGTGGACCGTTTCCACCAAAATCCCGACACTTACATTTTGCTAGATCCCGCATTGTAGAGAAGACCTACCCACATATACTATACAGCATCTGAGAGAGGAGGTCTTTGCCGTCACGCTGTATTTTGAAATGTAAAAAATGGTCCAGAATTGACCGAGAAATCAATGATCAAAAAAAACGTTTTCTGCCGCGAATTGCCGACTTTTTTTTGCAATTTACTTTATAACATTTCGCAGACTTGGGATAAATGCACGCCACATACAGCAAAAAAACATGGAACATGTTTTTTCAACATAACATGTTGAATGGTAAGGAATGATTGAGAATTGACCGAGCAATTGTTTGAAAATGAGAGCATGATCTTTGAGAATAGGCGTCTGTCCTAAGCCCGCAGCCAGGCTGCGTGCTTCGGAGGGTCAGACATAGCAGTAGGGATAAGGGAAATAGATAAGGGATGAATTAAAGGGAATGGCAAGACCAACACGGATTGGATGAAAGCTAAAAACGCCCAAACCACACCTATGCATAATTTAACGGGTAAAGGAGGTATTTAAGCGAGATGGCATGGTACGAAATTAGCGACTTTAGTGGGGGAACGCCTCTTCCCCAATGCTATGTGCGTTAATTGCGCATAAGGGCTAATGTAACCAAAATCGGGCCCTAAATTCGCTAATTTCGTTACCATCCAATCTCCCTTAAAGATGGAGTGCCATGTTTTTTTTCTACCCTAAAACATAATCATCAGGTATTATTGTTATATGAAGAGTAAGATTTTTTTCAAAAAAGTGTACAATCTTTTTTAAACTGTCATTTTTATGATTCCACTGAACCAGTTCATTAAGTATGCCTGGTTTGCCTGGTGGGTGGTGATGGGTGGAGATCCACCTGAACTGAAGCCACACCCACAGCTTTAGTTGCATGATAAAGGGGGAGGAGTTAGGGGAGGGGCTGAACACATGATGTCACTATATTGAAGTTTTTTTCCATTGGCACGTTTGGCTGGAAAGGTTCAGCCCCCAGGAGGAAACCCTAATTACAAAGGGAAGGCAACATTGCACATAAAAAACACACCTAGACTAGTGGGATTTGTGATAAAAGTGATTGTTAGAGGCATTTGGGGGTAAAAGTGGGGAACCAGTCCATTTTACACAATTCAAGGGTGCTGAATCCGAAAAAAATGGTTCCCAAGCAAAATTTTGAGTCCTTACCCCCAAATCCAAGATTTTGGGGGTTAACCAAAGGTTTTTTAGACATAACTTGAAATGCATTGATTTTAGCCAAGTACCAAGTACATGTCTGTACCTCCTACGGTTCTTGAGATACAGCATTTAGGTACTTTCACAGATTGAGGAGAGCAGGACATCTGTAACACTGATTCTTAAGTCCACCAAATGGTGATACAGGCGTGAAAATTGGTACACACGCTCCTCAAACCCAACTATTTCCAAAAGTACTGCGTGTCCTGCAAAATTCCAAGATGGCAGCCACCAAAATCCAAGATGTCCGTCCAAAAATGTGGTTTTTCATTAATAACTCGAAATACGAAGATTTTAAGCCCCATACATGTATTGAACGTTAATATAAAGTTGGGCATTACGGACATTTTGGTACCAAGTACATGTCTGGATGTACTACGGTTCTTGAGTTACAGCATATAGGTAGGGATGAGGAACCATAATGGTAACATTTTGGCACGTTTGACTCTTTTACTCAAAGATCCCTTTATCATCATGTCAACCATTTTCAGGAAACGGACCTACATGTGTCCGCTATCATAAACCACTTCAAGTTTTTTAATTGATGAAACGGGTCGGGAGTTATTAAACCGAACGTGAATGCTGTTTCAGTGTTAAATTTGCTGCGTATATTTTGCAAGGATAAGCCACCCAGAAATGTCTGTCTGTGCATCATCACACTGAGGCTGTCCTTCACAATAAGAGTACATGTGAACCGGACGCACCAAGTGTAGCATGTGCCATATAGTAATGGAATAATATGCTGTAAGTAAGTATGCTGTGTAATAGTGTAATAGGCTAATACGTGCAATAGCATAATATATGTACAATATGGTAATAGTGTAATATGCAATAGTGTCATAGGATAATATGTGTAATAGTGCAATATATGTGCATTAGGATAATAGTGTAATATATGCAATAGTGTAATATGGCTAATAGTGTAATATATACAATGTCATAGTGTAATAAGTACAGTAGGCTAATATGTGTAATAGTGAAATACATGTGCATTACGGTGATAGTGTAATATATGCAATAGTGTAATAGGGATAATAGTGCAATATATGTGCAATAGGCTAATAGTGTATCATATACAATAATGTCATAGTGTAATAAGTACAGTAGGCTAATATGTGTAATAGTGTAGTACATGGAATAATGTCATAGGCTAATGTGTGTAATAGTGAAATACATGTGCATTAGGGTGATAGTGTAATATATATGCAATAGTGTAATAGTGTAATGTATGTGCAACAGGCTAATAGTGTATTATATACAATAGTGTCATAGTGAAATAAGTACAGTAGGCTAATAAGTGTAATTGTGTACTATATGCAATAATGGTATAGTGTAATAGGGTAATAGCTGTAATAATGTTGTAGTGTAATATGTGTAATACGTGTAATAGGCAGATAATGTGCAATAGTGTAATATATGTACAGTATGGTAATGTTGTAATATATGTAATTGTGTTCTAGAGCAATATGTGTAATAGTGTAATTAAACTATACCACTATTGCATATATTACAGCATTACCCTAATGCAAAAATATTGCACTGTTACACATATCACCCTATGATTAGCCTACTGTACTGTATAACAATGACATTGTAGATAATACACTATTAGCCTATTGCACATATATTACACTATTACACTATTACATATATTACACTATCACCCTAATGCACATGCATTGCACTATTACACATATTAGCCTACTGTACTTATTACACTATGACATTATTGTATATGAATACACTATTAGCCTATTGCACATATATTACACTATTACACTATTTGCCCAATTACACTATTGCATATATTACACTTTCACCCAATGCACATGTATTGCACTATTACAGATATTAGCCTATGACACTATTCCATGTATTACACTATTACACATATTAGCCTACTGTACGTATTACGCTATGACGTTATTGTATATAATACACTATTAGCCTATTGCACATATATTACACTATTACACTATTACATATATTACACTATCACCCTAATGCACATGCATTGCACTATTACACATATTATCCTACTGTACTTATTACACTATGACATTATTGTATATGAATACACTATTAGCCTATTGCACATATATTACACTATTACACTATTAGCCCTATTACACTATTGCATATATTACACCTTCACCCAATGCACATGTATTGCACTATTACAGATATTAGCCTATGACACTATTCCATGTATTACACTATTACACATATTAGCCTACTGTACTTATTACGCTATGACGTTATTGTATATAATACACTATTAGCCTATTGCACATATATTACACTATTACACTATTACCCCTATTACACTATTGCACTATTACACTATTGGCCTATTGTGCATATATTATGCTATTACACGTATTAGCCTATTACACTATTACACAGCATACTTACTTACAGCATATTATTCCATTACTATATGGCACATGCTACACTTGGTGCGTCCGGTTCACATGTACTCTTATTGTGAAGGACAGCCTCAGTGTGATGATGCACAGACAGACATTTCTGGGTGGCTTATCCTTGCAAAATATACGCAGCAAATTTAACACTGAAACAGCATTCACGTTCGGTTTAATAACTCCCGACCCGTTTCATCAATTAAAAAACTTGAAGTGGTTTATGATAGCGGACACATGTAGGTCCGTTTCCTGAAAATGGTTGACATGATGATAAAGGGATCTTTGAGTAAAAGAGACAAACGTGCCAAAATGTTACCATTATGGTTCCTCATCACTACCTATATGCTGTAACTCAAGAACCGTAGTACATACAGACATGTACTTGGTATCAAAATGTCCGTAATGCCCAACTTTATATTAACGTTCAATACATGTATGGGGCTTAAAATCTTCGTATTTCGAGTTATTAATGAAAAACCACATTTTTGGACGGACATCTTGGATTTTGGTGGCTGCCATCTTGGAATTTTGCAGGACACGCAGTACTTTTGGAAATAGTTGGGTTTGAGGAGTGTGTGTACCAATTTTCACGCCTGTATCACGATTTGGTGGACTTAAGAATCAGTGTTACAGATGTCCTGCTCTCCTCAATCTGTGAAAGTACCTAAATGCTGTATCTCAAGAACCGTAAGAGGTACAGACATGTACTTGGTACCAAATCGTCCGTAATGCCCAACTTTATATTAACGTTCAATACACTTATGGGGCGTAAAATCAATGCATTTCAAGTTATGTCTGAAAAACCTTTGGTTACCCCCCAAAATCTTGAATTTGGGGGGTAAGGACTCAAAATTTTGCTTGGGAACCATTTTTTTTTCGGATTCAGCACCCTTGAATTGTGTAAAATGGACTGGTTCCCCACTTTTACCCCCAAATGCCCCTAACCTCTTATAGGAGGCCTTTTTTCTGAAATCCCACCAGACTAACCTAGGGGTCTATTTATATAATGTCACCTCTCAAACATGTACAAAATTGGAAAAACTACAAAAATCACGGCACCACCTCTTTAAATACCTCCCATACCCGTTATATTATGCATAGGTGTGGTTTGGGCGTTCCCAGGGCGTCAAACAATCAAACCAATCAGTGAGTCGGCTGTCATCCTCTTTAAGAGCTGGCTGCCGCTGTGCCTAATCCCAAAGCCACTATGGATCCCATCAGGGTAAGAGCCGTTAAATTTACGGAGGAAGAGAAGAAAGTGCTCGTGCATGAGGTCAAACAAAGACAAACACAAATATGTGGCACCTCCACGCACCCCCCCAACCGCGACACTGCAAGACGGGCGTGGGCCGAGGTAGCGGCGGCCGTAACAGCTTGCTCCGGTATAGAGAGATCTGTCGATCAATGCAAGAAGAAATTCGACAGCGAGAAACGTACCGGAAAAAAGAAGGTAGGCCCGCCGTCAATGTGATCACAAATATAATGGTGGAAAACACGCACACCCAAAAGCTCAAGTAGGAAGGGTGTTTGATTAAACCACAAAACACAAATCAACACATGCGAAATCTGCACGCCAATATATGCTCCCATACCATAACTTTACTTGAATCCTTGCAACGTTTATAAAAGTTTGGGCTTTGGTGTGCAGATTCTTTGCATTTGTTCATTATGTTTGCTCGTACATATGTCATTGGTAAATCGTCCAGGATTAATCAACCCCCATTCATTGCCATATTAAACAGTGAAGTTTATCTTAAATGAAACAAATTATAGCCTATCAATGATTTCTTCAAGGCTAACCGCCGGCAACGGCTGGCCACCGGGGGAGGAAAGGCCACCATCCAGGAGCTCACCCAAATCCGAGGACCTCGCCGCCTCCACCCTCTTTCCAGAAAGCATATTTGGGATTGGGGGACCAGTAGAGGTTGGCGGGGCCGAAGGAGGTAATACATTCTATTCAAATAGAACTTGCATTCATGGAATTGTTTGGTCTAGCTTCATTCTCGGGATATTGAACTACTATCATTGGCCTACTGTGGACCCGTGGAGTTTTTCTAAAGTTCAGAGAAAACAAGCTTATCATGGTCGGCGTGTGCCGATCATGTGGTTTGACAATGTTTCTGTAAATAACCAACGACCAACATGAAATAATACAACACATAAAAGAAATCCGCACACCATTTGATGCTCCCGAATATTAGTTTTACTTAGCTGGTAAAGTTAATATTCGGGAGCATCAAATGGTGTGCGGATTTTCTTTCATTTGTTTAGTTATGTTCTATTTTTAATCCAGCACCTATACCCAAATTGGGCTTTTTGGATGTGAATAGTTCCTTTTTACTATTAGAACATAACACAATACAAACTTAAAATCCAAGATAATCATCAGACAAAGTATCCACGAATCTGATCACCACGGATCAAGAATAATGACTAAACAAATAGCATTTTTGCTTTGGCTATGTAAACTTGTCGTAAAAGCCCCGTTTGTCAAACATGTGATTATTGCCTACCAATCGGAAATCATGAAGCACGACAAATGTTGCCTACCAACTCAAATGTTTAATAAATACAAAATAAATATCAACAATGATGTAGGCTTAAGGCTTTTATGAAGATCGTTCATTTTTTCCACAGATGAGCCCCTGGACCCGGGCCTGATTCCTGGCGGGGAGGGGGATGTTGCTGCCGAGTACAGTCCAGGAGAAGGGGGGTCGGGGATCCCCTCGACGGGCAGCATAACGAGGAGGAACGCGCAGAGACCCCACCGCTGCCATCGTACCATCATGCGGCCCGAGGAACACCCAATTCTGGACATCCAGCAAGCCGGTTTTCGCATGCTGGAGCGGGAATTGGGTGGTCTTCGGCGGGGTCTCTGTGCGCTCAACAGCAGCACCAGGAGGTCTCTGGCGCGCTACGAAGTGCTGCTGAGCCGAGGAGTAGAGGCGCTCGAGAGAAGTGCTGCCACACTCGCGCGCATACTCCTCCTCGGCCACACCAACAGCATCATCAGCAGCAGCATCACCACCACCTGCCGCCAGCCAGCGACTTCTTCCTCCTCCTCCTTCTCCTCCTCCTCCTCCTCCTCCTCCTCCTCGTCAGCCACACACCCCCCCCCCCCCCCCCCCCCCCGTGGCCAGCCGTGGCGCAGGGGCCCACGCCTGCGAACAAGGGGGGGCAGAAAGTCAGTTTGACCTCATGCACGGGCACTTTTATCCTTTAGCCTATTGTTAATGTTTGCCAGAAGGCCGTTTTTGTATTGTATTATGTAACTGTATTATTTAAGTTTCAATTTCAGCAACGATTTAAGTTAAAGTTTCTTTTTTCTTTTTCTGTAATGACATGATTTATTAATTATAATAAATAATAATAAAACATGGCAGTCGTACCCCTTCCCTGTGATGGCAGCGATCTCTCCCGTCTGAAATGTAACGAAATGTTACCGTCGGGCTGGTGGAACTGTTTTTTTTTTCTTTATTCTAAATCAGGGGTTTTCAACAGGTGTTCTGGGACCACCAGTGGTCCTTGGGAAGGTTCCAGGTGGTCCCCAGGTTAAATGAATGAAAGTTGGTTAACCAGATGTAACTCTTGAGAGTGTAAAAATGAAACCAAATGGACCCTTGCACCCGCAAGGGTCCATTTGGTTTCATTTTTACACTGTCAAGAGTTAAAATATTCATCATCTGAATTACCACCACTTAATTAAGAAGTTTACACTGTTTTGTTGGCAAAATACAGCCTGGAATTGTGGGGAAAAAAACAAAAGAGTTCTTTAATTGTATGTTTGGTGGTGAAAATGTAATCAAATGGTGGTCCGTGGCTCAAATGCTGAATAAATGGTGGTCCCTGGAGTCAAAAACGAAAATCGAGCCATAGGCTATATTCCTTGTATTAGGTATTAGGTATACAGTTCAATGTTTCTGTCTCCAAAATCACCCTATTGGAATCCTGTGCTACTATTGTGCTTGAGCATGCAAACGTGGCCTTTTGTACGAACCTGAAGAACAACAAACTAAACAAGTGTAATAGGATCAGCTTTCAGTTAGCAGCTTACCGTAGGGCAAAAATCAAGCTGTGCACACGCTTGGAGTCCCATTGACATTGGGAGCGACTCGCTCCCAATGTGCTCACACCCTGAGTCACGTCGTTAGGCTTATCAGGTACAGGTGTACAAATTATAATGATGCCCAATGAGTATAAATAAAGCCCAAGATGCACTTGTGCCTTGTGGTGAGTTTGGAGGAGTTTTTTCTTTGTTTGATGCAAGAAAAAATAAATTGTATACAGTATATCACATGGACCCAAAACTTGTTTCGGAGATTGAGGCCTACTTAAAAGATGGAACATTTACCATTGGCTCAACATCAAAGCGCAGATTCATTATAAAGAGAAGGTGTGAAAATTACACTTTCAAAGGTATGTGATCAAATTAGCCTATGCTCCTTCCTGAACACTTGTCCTTTCATGTTTTTACTAGAGCTGTCAGACGATTAAAATATTTAATCACGATTAATCGCATATTGCCCATAGTTAATCTTTGATTAATCAGAATTTAATCGCATATTTTTAATCTGTTCTAAATTTACCTTGAATTAGTGGTTTTCAAGATATTTCCTATAAAGGACCATTTTTTTATTCCGTATTTGAGCCACATAACTCCATTTGACACTCATTTAGCCCTACAGACCAAAACTAAACTAAACAATTTAGAGGTCTAATAACAACATCCAATCTAAGAAAGGTAAAAAAAAATAAAATAACGGAATTTCATCAATATCATAGCCAACTGATGATGGGCCCATCAGATGGGCAACTCCACTATATTTGCCACAGGAGAAAGAATCGGCCATTTATGGCCAAAGTTGTCAAAACCCCGCAGGAGGCGAATGACGTCTTCAGCAGCCTTAATGACAGCGAGCAAGGGGGCCAGTGTGGAATGGAAAGGACTGTCGATTCTGTGGCACTGAGGTACTATTGGCCTGGGATGGAAAAGGATATCCACAAAATAATGGGTAAGGGGCTCTTGGCTTCTGAGCATGCATTTGCACTAATCACACCGCCACCCGTGTCCTTCACCTAAGGCTGCTCCTACTCACAGTTTACTCACAATAACTCACAATTTTTGCTTGTAATGTTAATTAATTGCATTCAGTTATTGGGCCTTTTGATATAATAGCACAGAAACCTGCCTTATTCCAATTGGTCAAAGGGGAGCACTATAGCATTTGTTTGAAAATCAAACCTTTGAACAGGTGTAACTCATGCCTTGTCAATGAAGTAAATGGTTAGTATAACTTGTAACACATAATATAGGGAACACATCTGTCACTTTGAGCAGTAAGCTCCACCCTTGGATGGCATATTCTTCATATTGCTTACTGCTTTGGGCTGTTGCGTTGTTAACCACAATGAAGTAAATTATTCTGTCTGGATAGCTCAGTAGACAGGACGTGAGTTTGTCAACGGGATAAGGAGTTATCATTTACTGTCTTTTGTCATTCATAACTTTCTTAATATTCTAACTTACTGTATTTTGACCAGTGTTGCCAACTTGGCACATTTGACGCTATATTTAGCGCCTTTTCGGACCCCCCTAGCGCCAAAATTAGTGAAAAACTCCTGGCGGAAAATCTAGTGCTTTTTGGCTGTGAGTTGGGGTGAAATTGATTGACAGGCGCCAGAGATAAAACCCTCATTTTTCACCATTTTTCCTCCTATGACAGTGGTTTTCAACCAGTGGTCCCCAGACTAAATGATGGATAGTTGGTTAACCAGATGTAACTCTTTGAGAGCGTAAAAATGAAACCAAATGGACCCTTACGGGTCCATTTGGTTTCATTTTTACGCTCTCAAGAGTTAAAATATTCATCATGTGAATTAGCCCAAGTCTACACCGCTAGAGAATGTAGAAGATTAATGGTCATTTAATGGTCATATTCCCTTCCAGGTAAGCATCTAGCGCATTCTAGTGCATTTTGGAAGTGCCACTAGTGCATTTTGGATTTTGGCAGTTGGTTGGCAACACTGATCGTCCATGAAGCGGACAGCGAGTGTTAAGTTGACGGGGGGAGAGGAGAGAGAGAGAGGGACGTAGCCAACAGCACCACTACACAACCAAAACACGAAGCTTAGAATGTCAATACTAAGACGTTTCACCTCCTTGTGTCTGTCGATAGAAACTACTCTAGAAACTTCATAATGGTCGGTAGAGTCTTCTCTACGGCGGAAAGAAAGAACTGCGTAGCAGCAGCAGCCCATAATAATAGTCTCCTAATGATCAGCCAGCGTCTTGCACCTGCTGCCTGGCTGGCGGACCAGAGACTAGAAAACTCCCCCAGTATAGAAGGAAAACAACCAAAACAATAACACACACACACGCACGCACGCACGCACGCACGCACGCACGCACGCACGCACGCACGCACGCACGCACGCACACACGCACACACGCACACACGCACACACACACACACACACACACACACACACACACACACACACACACACACACACACAGGGTCTGATACATGTGACGGCACGTCGTTATAATAATGTTTCAAATCCGCCCAGTGATGCGAAACAAAGAAGCGCTCCAGTCGTATACGGTGGTGGTGGTGGTGGTGGTGTTGTTGTTGTGTGGATGTTGGGCTTGTTTGCACATTGTGACGCTTCTCGTGTTACTTTATAACTGTGTGTCGCTTCCTCATCCTCCTCCGGTAGGGATGGAGACAATGTAGCCATGTCATGTAGCGTGTGTGTTTGTGTGTGGAGGAGGAGGGGGGGGCGGCGGCGGTGCAGCGGCAGCCTGACATGCCCAGGCGCGGGAAAGAAGAGAGGAGCAGTGTTGCCAACTTGGCGCATTTGACGCTATATTTAGCGCCTTTTCGGACCCCCCTAGCGCCAAATTTAGTGAAAAACTCCTGGTGGAAAATCTAGTGCGTTTTGGATGGTGAGTTTGGGGGGAAATTGATTGACAGGCAGCAGAGATAAAACCCTCATTTTTCAACATTTTTCCTCCTATGACAGTGGTTTTCAACCAGTGGTCCCCAGGTTAAATGATGGATAGTTGGTTAACCAGATGTAACTCTTTGAGAGCGTAAAAATGAAACCAAATGGACCCGCAAGGGTCCATTTGGTTTCATTTTTACACTCTCAAGAGTTAAAATATTCATGTGAATTAGCCCAAGTCTACACAACTACAGTAGTCATATTCCCTTCCAGGCGAGCATCTAGCGCATTCTAGCGCATTTTGGAAGTGCCACTATAGTGCATTTTGGATTTTGGCAGTTTGCAACACTGTATTTTGACAGATCAACTACAACCTTAGTGAAAAGTTGGGCATTAAGAGAAGTCTCTGTGCACCCCAAACGAACAGCTTGGTGGAGAAGATGAATGATTCGATTCAAGGGTAGCATAAAACCTATACATTCCTTCTTGGCTTTTCATGCCCTTATTTGATAGTCAACAGTAGTTAGCCAGGAAGGGGGAGGGAGATGGGGAGTGACGTGCAGAAAATGCCGTCGGGATCAGGAGTCAAACCCATGGCAGGCATGGCACACCGTCAGGCTGGCTTGGCAGTCTAGGTGTCCATACAGTTGAGCTACCCGCCTGTGCTGTAAAAGTTATTAATTAACCCATAAATCAATACTTTGTAATACAATCACTGACTGCTGTATGATATGTGATTACCTTCTAGGGTACTGAGTAAGCTGGTTAACGACAAACCAAATTCATGGGATGAACATCTCCAAGCAAGTTTGCCCTTCGGAACAAATGTTCCTGATGTTTGGGCGCGAGGCCAGGCATCCCGTAGAGATTCCATGCCAGTATGAGGTGCTTGAAAAGAAGTATTTCACTTTAGTGTTTGCTGCAATTCAACAGATTGATCCAAGTCACCTAAAATTGTGTTTGTTTAATAGCACAGACAACTCATGACCGGGTGGAGGGACTTGCTGCAAAATAAACTGTTTTTGAGGGCCTTCAAGCCCTCCCAGGATATCTGGAGAAAGCACGCCACAACATGGAGAATTCAAGGGAGATGGTGAAACGAAAAAGGGAAGCACTGGCGTCAGGATGACCATTTCAGGGTCAGAGATAAGGTGCTGCGGCAGAATATCAGACAGGAACAACGAAAAGGAGGAAAGATGGAGAGAGCAATGCTTGGGCCCTTCACCATTATGAATATTGAAGGTAAAAGTGTGGACCTCGTGTCAGAGACAGGCACTGTTCATCTCAGAAAGATCAACATGGACCGTTTAAAAAGAAAAGTACACTGACCCAACACCCAGGATCCCGCACAAGTGGCGTCGTGTGTTGCCATCGACTCCATCAACTATTTCTGCTGATGAAAATCCACCTTGTCTCAGCCCACACACTCCTGGCTTGCACACTCCCGGGCCGCATCCTCCCGCCCCGGACTCTCCCGGCCCGCGCGCTGCTGGCCTGAACTCTCCCGGCCCGGACTCTGCTGGCCCGCACACTGCTGGCCCTGACTTTACGGCCCGAACTCTCCCAGCCCACACTCTCCCGGTCCGCAGTCTGGGATGGAATAATCCCGATGAGAACCTTCTTGGTCAGCAATCTCCAGGTCAAGGTAAGCACTCTTTGCTTACACATTGATACATGCTGTTGGCAGTCAATCAAGCCTAACTCCTCGCCACCCTACAGCTGGACTGCCTACCACGATGGGAAATGGTTTTGCCACTAATTCATTTTAGTTGTTTCAAAATGTATTCCCAACAGTTGTGCAGAAAATTTGGGTTGGAGAGAAAACGGAAATTTTGTGGGCCAAGATCGGGCCTTATACAGGCTCGACACGCAGAATATCAAAGAACATTTAGGTCCTGGAAAGCTTGTGGAGAGTGAGGTACAGTAAGTAATGTCAGATTTAAATTTTGGATAAGAACTATATTTTGAGCGAAACTGAAAAAGCACTTTATACAGGTCATAAATGCATGCCTGCACACCAGTGAAAGAATGCAACCAGGCAGGCCAACGAGTATGTCTGATTGATTCATATCAAATGACGAAAATATGGCAGACCAAATATAAAGGCTTGAAGAAGGTAAGTCATGAATACACTTAGGCCGACAAGTCCCAATGTTGCCTTTTAGCAACATTAAAGTAAGTAGCCAGGCCCATGGGCCAGAGACTATCTCCCGTTTCTGTAGCGCGGGGCAGCTTCCCATGATCCAGCCAGGAATCGAACCCCAACCGCCCAGTCTCAGGGCAGACACTCTAACCTCAAGGCCACTGAAATGGTCGCACAAGATGATGTTCATTGTATAGTATTTCATTGTATTATGGAATGATATTTCTGAATGATCTCTGCAATTTATGATTTTTAACCTTGAGTCTTTAACCCAAATAATAGTTGGTAAAAAAATGCCTACAATAAATAGATTTTTGCGATCATTAGAATGTCTAGAACATGTGGATTCATTGTATTAAAAGATACCCCGAAATATATATATATATATATATTTTAAATCAATTATGATTATTTTTTTTTACTTGATTCATAATTGCAGGTGTACCCCACAGACTATGATGCAATAGTGGGAGCGGTTTGTGAAGACAACCACTGGACTCTGATAGCAATTCATTATTGAACTGTGCATCATGCGTTAAAAATGGGTCCAATATGTAACCACTAGTTTATGGTCTAGGCAATGCATCCACAAAAGAGGCGCTCCCTCTATCTTGATCCCTCTGGAGCCAAGCCTGGGGCGTTGAAGAGATGTGGGAAAGTGTCCAGGTAACAATATTCTAGTTTTGGATAATGAATTGTTTATTGATTAATTTGACTGATTACTCAGCTCTCGGAATAAACAGGGCCTTCATGAGGCAGCGGGGGCCTCAACTGCTCAAGATGGGAATGCGATGGTGCCAGCCATCCCACAAAGCAGGATCCAACATCATGTGGCATTATTGTATGAAAAGTAAGTTGGTCTTTTTTTTTTTTTTTTACTTGAGAAATCAATACTACATTTCAATACTACATTTTCTCTAACCCTTGCACCCTCAACTATGATCCTTTTAAAGCTGGCAGACATGATTCTGAAGGAGGAGATTATAGATAGTTTTGATGAGGCAGCTATTGCCCGATTCTGACTTGAGATAGGCCAGAAACTCCTCAGAGAAACAGGTGGGTGAAGAATGGTGAAATATTGGCCTGCTATGTACGTTGTAGGCCATTTCAATGGACCTAATTTTTAAATCTTATCACCAGATGATTTGTCTGAATTATGCAGTCTGCGGTGAACATGACTCATGGGCAAGTAAAAGTTGGATTTTTAACTAATAATTAATTAATATAAGATAAGGCCTTCTTCAAAACCATATTAACAATATATATTTATTTCTGGCAGATGGACTGCACGCTCTGTGGAGCCTGGTCCCACCGGAACTGCGTTAGCAAACCGCCAGTTCACCAGGGTTTTTTCTGTCCAGCTTGTACATGAGATGACGAAATAAAAATTTCATTCAAAACTATACTGTTCTGTTTCATGTTTTGCTCTCAGCAGCAATGGCAATTGTTTCTAAAATATAGCCTAAGGTCACAGTGAGATCCAAAACATTTGCCACACAGAGTTCTGCGATGGCACCACAGAAATCTATTGCTGCAATTACTTTATGCTACAAAGCAACACAAGATTTTGGTTTTGAGCCCATTTGACCTACGAGAACAAGGGACACCAACACCAACATGCAGAGTCACAAGTAGATTTTTTTTTTTTTTTTGTAAACCTCCAGTCAGGATTTGACAATCCATAGTCAAATTGTGACTTTCTGAAGATTTAAAGTTTTACTTTAAATTGTACTCGGAGCAGCATGGATTCAAACATCAGGGATTTGAACCACCAACCTACAGATTGTTGGGCAACCTGCTCAACCTCCTGAGCCACGTACAATGGCGCCAGCACATTTGAGCACAGTTTTACTGAGGTTATGTTTAAGCATAGTTTTACTGAGGTTATGTCTAGGCTTATGGTTAGGCATACTTTTACTGAAGGTTGTGTTTCGGTTCTGTTTTAAGGACTTCAGAGTTTTGTATCCTACAACTGTAATGTATGAGTACAATGCAAAGAATGTTTGCGTTTGCCATCTTTATTGAAGAAGAGTCGTAATGATTCTATTGCAATTCAACTCTAAAATGCTTTTGAATGTAGTAGTGTTGAAGTTTTGCTCACTTTGGTTGTCCATGTGGTGAACAGTATCAACCTAAGCTAACTATTTTATGCAGTCGGGTGGAAAGACGTCTTATGTAGAAGTGCATGTGTGTCTGTTTCTTTAAAGTAAACTTTATGATCCAGTTTCCCGCTTGTGTTAAAGTTTGGTCATTTGAATACTGTAACATCTAGGATTTTTTTTTTTTTTCTGTGCTCATCGTTTAGGTTTAAGGTTAGGTTCAGGCCAGACCAGCTTGGGTGACTGTGGCTCAGAGGGTTGAGCTAGTCCAGTGATCTGTGAGTTGGCAGGAAAAACGATCGCTCTCCAAAGTCACAATTTGACTTTGGAAAGTCATATCCTGATTTTGTGTGGGGTCAACATTTGACTCTTGTACGTGGGAACAAGTTGCCATACATACATATGGACTTTTGTCTAAAGAAATCCATTAACATGGTGAGGTACATCTTGATGTCATCATAAAGATGTGTTTCACCATTTTTTTTTTTTTTGTTGTTGTTTTTTTTTTTTTTTTTTTTTTTTTTTTCAGTCCTCCATTTCTAGTAAACACCGAATGTCCAGACCACATCTCTAAGTACATTATATGACATAGTAGTCAAGTAGCCTACTTTCTGACAGGTACTTTTTTATTGCTGTGTGGTTGTGTTGTAGAGTATATCAAGAAAGGATTAGACCCTGTGGGCCAGGTGGCACCTAGGAGATGTTGCTCATATGGAGGACTGGAGAAACTGAGCTTGGGAAGCGAGGCCTCCTTATATACCCTCAAGCCACACCCACGGGCCGTACCATTTGGAGCAGGCAGTGAGCCAAATGGTACGGTCCGTGGGTGTGGTCTGTGGAGGGTATATATAAGGAGGCCTTGCTCCACAAAATTTAAAAATTATTATCTGTTTTTTCTTGTATTTAATCGCATTTTATTTGTTAAAAGTATTTTCTTCCATTCCTTCTCTCCTATCTATTGCCCTAGTTCTCCTTTGTGTATACAGATGTTATGTGATTTGTCTGGTATCATTATGGTAGCATGTAGCCTGCTTAATGTTGCGTTTAAGCCTAGAGGGTGCAATTCTATACAATCACATCGCTGCTGGTAGTGTTATCTGGCAACCCAAACCGTTAACTTAAAGTCCTTACTCTGTTGGCACCTTGGCAATGTGCTGGTTAAGCCGGCAATGCCGATGCTGTGATTGCATACGCTCCTTCTGGCAAACTAACAGAGGATGCAAATGATGACTGCCATTTGATCCTTGGTTAGTGTGTTGTTAGTGGCTGATATTGATGGTAAGTGAGCGTAGTTTATTGTCTTTAGCTGTTGGGAAGAAACCTTGTATCTCCATAGAGTTCAACCTTTAAGTTAATTGCACTACTTGACTTTTTTGTTGAGTAAAATAACTGTTTGGACGTACAAGGTTTCTTGCTGACCTCCATCTTTTTTTTCTCTATTCTTTGCTTTAATAAAGTTCTTTGTTCTTGTCTCAGACTCTCTTGATTGCATTTTATTTATTCGTTTATTTTAGTCATTTATTTCCTTTCTTTCCTGTTACTAGTCCTAGTGTTTGTGGTGCGTCTTGCGTTTTTTTGTTTGTTTGTTTGTTTTTTTACTTAATTTGTTGCGCCATTTGCACATAAATCACATGAGTTCACGTCAGACATGAACACAGGCCCGGTGTCTGACGTGCATTTATTGAGTATTTCACAGCTTGTCATTCAGTCGCCGTCATTTTATTCAGGCTAGGTAGATGCTGTCAAAGGGGAATTGCACCCATTTTCAACATTTTTCTGTAATATAAGACTATGAAAATGGGTGTAATTCACCTTTAGTTGAGAACCAAAAGTGATGTAGGCGCATCGTTCACGGTCTTGTATGTTGTGTTCTACTGGTGTTTACTAATGTTCATGGTGTTGCTGACATCGTCTTAGTAGATTTGTACCCAACAGTTAAGTTATTTAGTTATATTAATTTCTGAAACTCTACTGCCAATCTATTTATTTTGTTCATGTTCATAAAGCGCTCAAAGTGCTTAAAGTGAAAAGTGCAGCAGCAAACATCTAGGAGGAGGTCATAAGACCATTGTGGGTGTTTATATCATCAGATCTAATTTGCGACAAAGGTTTCAGCATGTAATCCCACATAACATATGAACACAGGCCCCGTGTGTTTTGTGCATTTATGTGGTTCTCTCATTTCACATTTGTGACGACTCATCAAGTCAGCCTGCATCACATAAACACAGGCTTAGGTTAGGGTTAGGTATGTGATGCAGGATGATATGTGTCTTTTATAATGTGAGAGTGGACTTATGTGCTGCCATTTGCAGTTAAAACATCATGGAGGCATTGGCGATGGGCCTATGACCCAAACGTTTGCTGCTGCACTCTTCACTTGTAGCACTTTGTAGCACTTTGTAGCACTATGAACACGAGGAAATAAAATATTTTCTTTATGCCTAAGGAGTCTACCTTAAGGTATTTGTGGTGAATGATGGCGATCTTTATGTCTTTATACATTAAGACATAAATCACTATCGTTCATGGACTTGTTACTGATTGAATTTTGTTTCTTGATTGTGTAGACTATTACATTTTGTGTGTAAAGGCTAAAATGTTACATACTATTATTTCCTGTAATGTAAATTGTGAAATGACTTTGCTGTTTTGTTGTCAGGGCGGTTGAAATGTCAATCAGTGTGATTTTTTTTTACCTGTAAATTACAACAAAACAAACTATGGCACTTGTGTGGGACTTCTGGTTTACCGGAACGGGGTTCGATTCCCTGCAGTGCCCTGTTCAATGTTGTATTTGCATGGTCTCTTTATTTTTGGCTCATTAGTTGCATAGATGATAACCCCCAGATCCAGAAACTGCTTTTTGCTATAGGTACCAAGTCTATTAAGAGACTGTAGCATATTGGGTGGTTTAAATGGGAATAATTATGTACTATGAATAACACTGTTGCAGGAAATGGAAAAGTCCAAGCATGTCTGTTATTTCACTTTTTGAGTGGTGCCTAACCACTTTATGGAGCAACGTGTATGTCCATTCCAGCGCGGAAAGCTGCAACCCTGCAATGCTACTTAACCAAAGTGTTTGCTTACGGTCTTGCACAGCATGCCGTTTTTCATAGTTTTCAGGGTTTTCAGAAAATGTCAAAATTTCGAAAAAACGCAAAGCTATAGCCTTACCATTTTTCATAATTTTGAGGATTTTTGAGGATTAGAAAAAAAATGACGGAACCTGGCAAAAATGCAAGGCTATAGCCTTACAGTCTTGCACAATATGCCATTTTTCATCATTTTGAGCATTTTAAGGCATTTTCGAAAAATGTCGAAATTTCGAAAAACCGCAAGGCTATAGCCTTACGGTTTTTTTCATTGTTTTGAGGTTTTTTTGAAAAATGACAAAAAATGACGAAATCTGGCAAAAACGCAAGACTATAGCCTTACAGCATGCTGTTTTTCATCTTTTTGAGCATTTTCGAAAGATGACGAAATTTCGAAAAACCGCAAGGCTATAGCCTTACGGTTTTTCATCGTTTTGAGAAAAATGACGAAATCTGGCAAAAACGCAAGGCTATAGCCTTATGGTCTTGCACAGCATGCCGTTTTTCATCATTTTGAGCATTTTTGAGCATTTTCGAAAAATGTCGAAATTTTGAAAAAAACGCAAAGGCTATAGCCTTACGGTTTTTCATCGTTTTGAGGTTTTTCGAAAAATGACAAAAAATAAAAAAATCTGGCAAAAGCGCAAGGCTATAGCCTTACGGTCTTGCACAGCATGCCGTTTTTCATCATTTTGAGCATTTTTGAGCATTTTCAAAAAATATCGAAATTTCGAAAAACCGCAAGGCTATAGCCTTACGGTTTTTCATCGTTTTGAGGTTTTTCGAAAAATGACAAAAAATGACAAAATCTGGCAAAAACGCAAGGCTATAGCCTTACGGTCTTGCACAGCATGCCGTTTTTCATCATTTTGAGCATTTTGGAGCATTTTCGAAAAATGTCGAAATTTCGAAAAACCGCAAGGCTATAGCCTTACGTTTTTTCATCGTTTTGAGGTTTTTCGAAAAATGACAAAAAATGATGAAATCTGGCAAAAACGCAAGGCTATAGCCTTACGGTTTTTCATCGTTTTGAGGTTTTTCGAAAAATGACAAAAAATGCTGAAATCTGGCAAAAACGCAAGGCTATAGCCTTATGGTCTTGCACAGCATGCCGTTTTTCATCATTTTGAGCATTTTTGAGCATTTTCGAAAAATGTCGAAATTTCGAAAAACCGCAAGGCTATAGCCTTACGATTTTTCATCGTTTTGAGGTTTTTCGAAAAATGACGAAATCTGGCAAAAACGCAAGGCTATAGCCTTACGGTCTTGCACAGCATGCCGTTTTTCATCATTTTGAGCATTTTTGAGCATTTTCGAAAAATATCGAAATTTCGAAAAACCGCAAGGCTATAGCCTTACGGTTTTTCATCGTTTTGAGGTTTTTCGAAAAATGACAAAAAATGCGAAATCTGGCAAAACGCAAGGCTATAGCCTTACGGTCTTGCACAGCATGCCGTTTTTCATCATTTTGAGCATTTTTGAGCATTTTCGAAAAATGTCGAAATTAAAAAAAAAAAAAAAAAAAAAACGCAAGGCTATAGCCTTACGGTTTTTCATCGTTTTGAGGTTTTTCGAAAAATGACGAAATCTGGCAAAAACGCAAGAATATAGCCTTATGGTCTTGCACAGCATGCCGTTTTTCATCATTTTGAGCATTTTTGAGCATTTTCGAAAAATGTCGAAATTTTGAAAAAACGCAAAGGCTATAGCCTTACGGTTTTTCATCGTTTTGAGGTTTTTCGAAAAATGACAAAATCTGGCAAAAACGCAAGGCGCGCGGTGGCCGCGTTTTCCCCCGCTGCAATTCCCGGTCGCGGCCGCTGCGGTGCGGGCGCCCCGTGCCACGTCGACAGCCACGGGGTTCCGGGGTTGCGTGTGTGTGCGTCACCCCGCTTCTTCCGGGGTACCCACGCAACCCGGAACCCCGTGGCTGTCGACGTGGCACAGGAAGCGGGGCGTCTGTGTGTGTGTATTTCAGGGGTCATGGCCGTGACAGTTCAGAGAGCCGTGACAGATCAGAGAGACGACGGACCAGACGAAGACCAGAGAGAGACAAGCATCAGCAGCAACTCTGCCGGAGTTTCAGCACTTAAAAGGTGGGTAACTTTAGCGTGTGTGTGGGTGGGTGTGTGGGTGTGTGTGTGTGTGTGGTTGTGTGTTGAGCTCCAGAGTGATTCGGGGACCACCGGTGCGATCTCTGCCTGCTAGAGAGCGGTCTCCAGCGGGCATGGCTGTGGGCTCCCACCGGTACCGGCGTGTGTATGTGTGTGCATGGCGGTAGAGCAGCTCTGTGTATACTTATATTATTTTTTTCCCACCACAACAGGTTGAAGATGGAATTCGCTGACTTAAAGGCGCTGATGGATGACTTTGAGGCGGATCTGCTCCCCTCCAGCCCCACGGAACAGAGAAAAAAGAATATGCGCCAGAGACGACGCCATGTGGAGTCATTTTTGGATTTTATGTCCGGACCACCGGCCACCCCAGCGTCCGCCGACCTTCACTTCATCACCAACCGTGCGCGCTTCCTCCAGTGGTTCAAGCTCCTCCAGTCCCGCTGGTGTCCAACGACCGTACAAAACTACATCCAGGACTGCCGGCGGTTCATCGTGTACTTGAAAGAGCGTCAGCCAGCCGGCATCTCACCGTCCCTGCGCGACTTGGATCGCGCGCTCCGTTGGTTAAAGATGGAGCGAGAGGGACTGGCCGATGCTGTGGCCCAACACCGTAGAAGGATCATGGACCGCAAGACGGAAGCGATGCTTACCCGCTCCGACCTCCACCGACTACGCCAGGAAACCGCTCGAAGGATCCCAGCTGCCCTGGCGCGCGTCGAACAAGACCCGAGATGTCGGTCAGCCGTCCGCTCGGCGATGGGCCTGCTAGCGGCTTATCTGGCCGCCATCAGCGGGCTGCGGCGCGGGTGCTTCCTCTGGATGACGGACGTGGACGTTTCTTCCGCACTGGAGGTGGAGGCGACGGCGGCGCGTCGGGTCATGCGGTTGGAACATCACAAGACACGGCGCACCTATGGCCCCGCGAAGCTGGTTCTCACGCCAACGGAGCACGGATGGCTGAGACGTTTCCTGGACCAACGGCCGTTCATGTGCGGCTACAGCGGCGAAGTGGCGACCTTCTTCTTCAGCTCCACGGGGAGGCCGTTTTACAAGCTGGGAACGCACGTGAAAGCCGAGATCCTGAAGTGTATCAACCGCGCGGGTACCACCATGACGTCCATCCGCAGCGCCGTGGCCACGGTCGCCGACAGAATCCTCAGTCCGGATGAACAGAGTGAAGTGAGCCGCTCCATGGGCCATAGCTTGGCCACCATGAACAGGTATTATGTCGCCCAACGCAGCAACAAAGAAGTCATCGCCACACGGGACCTGCTGGACCGCGCCGTGACAGGAGAGATCCATCGCCGCCCCCAGCCCACGTCCCGTGCGCCGCCGCAGCCTCCAGAGGAGACCCCGCAGCCTCCAGAGCCTCCAGAGACCCCCGCCCAGGAGCTCCGAGTGTCGGTCCAGCGTCTTACAGGTGAGTTCAAAATGGGACAAAGTCCCTCCAGAGGCCAGGGACAAAATCTGTTTTGAGAATGTGTTTTGCTCAAGTCACTAATAGACTGCTATCCTCTCAACCCGCAGATGCAGACATCCTGGCCTGGCGGCCGCCCGCCGTCGCGCAGGATACCCCGCCGCCCCCCGGCAAGAGGCCGCGCGGACGGCCGAGAAAACACCCGGCGACCACCGTGCAAAACCCCCGCCCGCTAAGAGGCCGCGCGGACGGCCGCGCAAGCAGAGGGACTGATGGTGTTGTCGGTGTTGTGTTGTGCAATAAAAATAAATAATAATAATAATAATAATAATAAAACCCTTGTACCTGCCTTGCTCTGCCTCTCCTTTAACTGTATACATTGGTTATAGTTGAATATATTATATTATATATCATTAAAGTTCCATGAGCGGCAAAGTGTGTAAAGGTCAGCCGGGAAAAGGGTGCTTAGGGCTGGCTGGCCTTCACACACTTTGGCGAGTCCCTCGGCATGGTCAGGTATGCCAGAAATATGTTCTAAGTCCCTCGGTATGGCCAGGGGTGTGGGCCCCTGCCAGAAATGTGTCTAAGTCCCTCGGTATGGCCAGGGGCGCGGGCCCCTGCCAGAAATGTGTCTAAGTCCCTCGGTATGGCCAGGGGCGCGGGCCCCTGCCAGAAATGTGTCTAAGTCCCTCGGTATGGCCAGGGGCGCGGACCCCTGCCAGAAATGTTTCTAAGTCCCTCGGTATGCCCAGGGGCGTGCGGTCCGTGCGGCGCGTCACATCACTCTTGATCCCCCGAGAGGGGTGCTTAAGGGTGGGTGCACGTGCTCGGACGGGGCGCCGGGTGGTGGCCTTCGGCCGGGAGGGTGCCTGACCCAGGGCCTGGGCCTGGGCCTGGGCCCCCGCCCGGCGCGTCAGTGCCCAGGGCGTGGGCCCTGGGCCTAGGCGGTGGCCTGGTGGTTGTGGTGCATGGCCCCCAGAGTCTCTCCTCTGGGGGGCGGGTTGGAGAACGTGCCCCTGCACGGAGGTGTGCCGGGAGCACTGGATACTGGCGGCAGTACCCAGGACAGGCGGCCTGGTGGCGCCCTTCGGGGTGGGCGGCAGTCTGGAAGTGGTGCATGGCCCCCAGAGGTTCACCTCTGGGGGTTAGGTTGGAGAAAGTGCCCCTGGACGGAGGTCCTCTGGGGTCCATTTGGTGCGGGGCGCAGTACCACGTGCGGCCGCCTGGTGGCGCCCTTCTGGGGCGGCGGCCCTCTGGTAGTGGTGCATGGCCCCCAGGGGTTCACCTCTGGGGGTAAGGTTGGAGAAAGTGCCCCTGGACGGAGGTCCTCTGGGGTCCATTTGGTGCGGGGCGCAGTACCGCGTGCGGCCGCCTGGTGGCGCCCTTCTGGGGCGGCGGCCCTCTGGTAGTGGTGCATGGCCCCCGGAGGTTCACCTCTGGGGGTAAGGTTGGAGAAAGTGCCCCTGGACGGAGGTCCTCTGGGGTCCATTTGGTGCGGGGCGCAGTACCGCGTGCGGCCGCCTGGTGGCGCCCTTCTGGGGCGGCGGCCCTCTGGTAGTGGTGCATGGCCCCCAGGGGTTCACCTCTGGGGGTAAGGTTGGAGAAAGTGCCCCTGGACGGAGGTCCTCTGGGGTCCATTTGGTGCGGGGCGCAGTACCGCGTGCGGCCGCCTGGTGGCGCCCTTCTGGGGCGGCGGCCCTCTGGTAGTGGTGCATGGCCCCCGGAGGTTCACCTCTGGGGGTAAGGTTGGAGAAAGTGCCCCTGGACGGAGGTCCTCTGGGGTCCATTTGGTGCGGGGCGCAGTTCCCAGTTTGGCCACAGGGCGGCGCCTGACCTCCAGGCCCCCCCCCCGGGGGGCGGGCGGCTGGCTCATGCCCGGCCAAGGTGCCTGCTTACACGCGGAGTCTCCCCCTCAACCAACAGCATTTCCAGCACCTCCATATTTGGGAGTGCCCATTGATTTTGTGTTAGTTCGAGTGCCAGAAGCCCAGAGCTCCTGGGCTCTGCTTCCCTCTTCCCCCCTCTGTACTAAAGGACCAAAGGAGCCCCAGACTTTTGCCATCCCGTATATAGGAGAGCGCTCCTCCGGCCCTTGTCGACCCCCGGGCGGCCCCCCGAGCCGCCCCGGGCCCCCAGGGGGGAGCGTCCCCCTCCAGGGGCTCCGGCCTGGAGCTTTTCAGGGGGCGAGCCGCGGGGCCTTGCCCAGGGAAGAGTGGGTGCTCGTTT
Organism: Benthosema pterotum; assembly: GCA_039105355.1. Lineage (NCBI taxonomy): Eukaryota > Metazoa > Chordata > Actinopteri > Myctophiformes > Myctophidae > Benthosema > Benthosema pterotum. Next base: position 47,386,927 of record CM076966.1, read on the forward strand.
TCGCCAATGCTGGGTGTTGGTCATGGAGGGCTCCGGCCTGGAGCTTTTCAGGGGGCGAGCCGCGGGGCCTTGCCCAGGGAAGAGTGGGTGCTCGTTTTCGCCAATGCTGGGTGTTGGTCATGGAGGGCTCCGGCCTGGAGCTTTTCAGGGGGCGAGCCGCGGGGCCTTGCCCAGGGAAGAGTGGGTGCTCGTTTTCGCCAATGCTGGGTGTTGGTCCTGGAAGTCTCGCCAGCTTCGAGGCTCGAGTGGGGGAAGCCCAGGAGAGAGGGGAAAGGAAACAGAGGGGGGAAGCCCGGACCTCCTGGGCTCTCCCCCCTCTCCCCCCCTCTCCACCGGCACCCACAAGACCGATCGCAGACTTTTCCTATCATGTATATAGGAACCAGGTCGGGCGGCCGACCTGGCCTGGAAGTAAGCCGGCCGGGCCGCAGAACCCCGGCCTGGGGAAGACTTCGGGAGCCTCGCCCCTGGCGTGAGCTCCGGAGCTTCCCCGTCCGATCGATTGGAACGCGAAGCCCGCCTCTGGCGAGGGCCCCGCCGGCACTCTGTGCTCCGGCGGACGGTTGCTCGCCGCCTGCGGGCCCGACCAGGCGCGGTGGAACCTACGCCCGGAGAGCCAGCTCTTCGGGCCTCCCCGCGGCCGACCCCGGCCTAGCGAGACCGAGTAGCCCCGTCTGTCCAAGCGGTCCTCCACGGAACGCCCCGGGTGGCTCACGCCGTTGGGTCGCCGGCCCCTCGCGCTCCTCCGGGGGCGCGTCGGAGCCCGGCCTGTGCCCCGGCGGAGCTTTCCCGAGGCGAGCTCCGGAGACTCGTTTTCTCAAACCCCCAGATCGCGTGGCGCGCTCCGGCCACCGAACCGAACAGCTGCGAAACGGGTGGAGCCGCAATCCTTGGTAACACGCCCTCGACCCGGCTACGAGGCAACGCGGCAAAGCCGACCGTCCGGCACACGCCCCCGGGCTCGCACGCCGGCCCCCTCCGCCGGAGCTCCGGCTCCGGCCCCCGGAGGGGACCGGCCCCTGCCTGCCGCGGCGCGGCAACCCCGAGCGCCGAGACCTCACCTGGGCCGGCGCGCGGCGGCAACAGGAGGCCTACCTGGTTGATCCTGCCAGTAGCATATGCTTGTCTTTACAACAAGAAAGGCTCCACATCCAAGGAAGATAAATTACGGTGAGGTAGTGACGAAAAATAGCAATCCAGGACTCTTTGGAGGCCCTGTAATGGTAGTGGTGCATGGCGCCTAGAGGCTCGCCTCTGGGTGTAAAAGTGACGTAGGGGTTCTCCTCCCCGCGCCCGCTCGCCCGCGTCTCGGAACCGGCTCTGCGCCGCGCCCCGTCGCCTGCGGCCCCTAAAGGCTGCCTGGAGACCTCGTGTCTCTGGCACTGCCTGTCTGGGGCCGCTCGGCGGGACCTCCGGCGGATTCCGACCGAGTACCAGCGTGTGCGGGCGCGGGGGGAGTTCTTTTCCCTCCCCAAGTACGCAAGTCCCGCCTCGGCGGGCCGCCCCCGTCTTGAAACACGGACCAACGGATAACCCGAAAGATGGTGAATCTATCGGAGAGCCCGCCGGGCTCTCCGCGGCTGGGGAGTCGCAGCACTCCGGCGCTTCGTCCCCCTAAGTACAGACGCAGGGGTTCTCCTCCCCGCGCCCGCTCGCCCGCGTCTCGGAACCGGCTCTGCGCCGCGCCCCGTCGCCTGCGGCCCCTAAAGGCTGCCTGGAGACCTCGTGTCTCTGGCACTGCCTGTCTGGGGCCGCTCGGCGGGACCTCCGGCGGATTCCGACCGAGTACCAGCGTGTGCGGGCGCGGGGGGAGTTCTTTTCCCTCCCCAAGTACGCAAGTCCCGCCTCGGCGGGCCGCCCCCGTCTTGAAACACGGACCAACGGATAACCCGAAAGATGGTGAATCTATCGGAGAGCCCGCCGGGCTCTCCGCGGCTGGGGAGTCGCAGCGCCCCGGCGCTTCGTCCCCCTAAGTGCAGACGAGGGCGACTCGGGTGGCTGGATCTGGGCGCGGACCGCCCCAGAGCGCCTTGGAGCGCCCCGGAGCAAGACTTGCATACAAGGGGAGGGTAAAGAGCTCTGCTCTCCCCTTGTAAGCAAGTCCCGCTCCGGGGCGATCCAGGGCGCTCTGGGTGGGTCCGCGTGGAGATTCAGACACCTGAGTTGCCCTCCGCAGATCAGATTCATTCATACTTGACTATCTAGAGAAAGCAAAAGTCGTAACAAAGTTTTCTGTAGGTGAACCTGCGGAAGGATCATTACCGAACGAGCCCGGTCGCCTCCCTCGCCGCCGTGCCCAGAGCCCCCTCGGGGGACGGCCGACGGCGGGGGTCGCTCGTCTCCGAGTCTCTCTCCTAGCCGGCCTTGGTACCGGGCGGGCGGGGGATTGCTCGGCAGGAACCAAAGTCCAGGCCCCCACCCAGGGGGCCGCCCACGGGTACCCAGCGCCCGCCCGCCCTCCTCCGGGGGGCGCGCGGGGGGTTCAATGTCCCCGGCGTCGTGCCCAGAGCCCCTCCGGGGGACGGCCGGCGGCCTCGGGGCGCCCGGGGGTCTTGTCGCCCCGGAACACTTTAAGTCTTTGTCTCTTGAAAGCGTTGGCAGCGCTCCGGCGCCTTGAAACACGGACTAACGAGTAACCCGAAAGATGGTGAATCTATCGGAGAGCCCGTCAGGCTCTCCGCGGCTGGGGAGTCGCAGCGCTTCGGCGCTTCGTCCCCCTAAGTACAGACGCAGGGGTTCTCCTCCCCGCGCCCGCTCGCCTGCGTCTCGGAGCCGGCTCTGCGCCGCGCCCCGTCGACGCGGCCCCTAAAGGCTGCCTGTGGACTTCGCGTCCCTCGCACTGCCTGTCTGGGGCCGCCCGGCGAGGCCTCCGGCGGATTCCGACCGAGTACCAGCGCGTGCGGGCGCGGGGGGAGTTCTTTTCCCTCCCCAAGTACGCGAGTCCCGCCTCGGCGGGCCGCGCCTACACACCGACCCCGTCTTGAAACACGGACCAACGGGTAACCCGAAAGATGGTGAATCTATCGGAGAGCCCGCCGGGCTCTCCGCGGCTGGGGAGTCGCAGCGCTCCGGCGCTTCGTCCCCCTAAGTACAGACGCAGGGGTTCTCCTCCCCGCGCCCGCTCGCCTGCGTCTCGGAGCCGGCTCTGCGCCGCGCCCCGTCGACGCGGCCCCTAAAGGCTGCCTGTGGACTTCGCGTCCCTCGCACTGCCTGTCTGGGGCCGCCCGGCGAGGCCTCCGGCGGATTCCGACCGAGTACCAGCGCGTGCGGGCGCGGGGGGAGTTCTTTTCCCTCCCCAAGTACGCGAGTCCCGCCTCGGCGGGCCGCGCCTACACACCGACCCCGTCTTGAAACACGGACCAACGGGTAACCCGAAAGATGGTGAATCTATCGGAGAGCCCGCCGGGCTCTCCGCGGCTGGGGAGTCGCAGCGCTCCGGCGCTTCGTCCCCCTAAGTACAGACGCAGGGGTTCTCCTCCCCGCGCCCGCTCGCCTGCGTCTCGGAGCCGGCTCTGCGCCGCGGCCCGTCGACGCGGCCCCTAAAGGCTGCCTGTGGACTTCGCGTCCCTCGCACTGCCTGTCTGGGGCCGCCCGGCGAGGCCTCCGGCGGATTCCGACCGAGTACCAGCGTGTGCGGGCGCGGGGGGAGTTCTTTTCCCTCCCCAAGTACGCGAGTCCCGCCTCGGCGGGCCGCGCCTACACACCGACCCCGTCTTGAAACACGGACCAACGGGTAACCCGAAAGATGGTGAATCTATCGGAGAGCCCGCCGGGCTCTCCGCGGCTGGGGAGTCGCAGCGCTCCGGCGCTTCGTCCCCCTAAGTACAGACGCAGGGGTTCTCCTCCCCGCGCCCGCTCGCCTGCGTCTCGGAGCCGGCTCTGCGCCGCGGCCCGTCGACGCGGCCCTAAAGGCTGCCTGTGGACTTCGCGTCCCTCGCACTGCCTGTCTGGGGCCGCCCGGCGAGGCCTCCGGCGGATTCCGACCGAGTACCAGCGTGTGCGGGCGCGGGGGGAGTTCTTTTCCCTCCCCAAGTACGCGAGTCCCGCCTCGGCGGGCCGCGCCTACACACCGACCCCGTCTTGAAACACGGACCAACGGGTAACCCGAAAGATGGTGAATCTATCGGAGAGCCCGCCGGGCTCTCCGCGGCTGGGGAGTCGCAGCGCTCCGGCGCTTCGTCCCCCTAAGTACAGACGCAGGGGTTCTCCTCCCCGCGCCCGCTCGCCTGCGTCTCGGAGCCGGCTCTGCGCCGCGCCCCGTCGACGCGGCCCCTAAAGGCTGCCTGTGGACTTCGCGTCCCTCGCACTGCCTGTCTGGGGCCGCCCGGCGAGGCCTCCGGCGGATTCCGACCGAGTACCAGCGCGTGCGGGCGCGGGGGGAGTTCTTTTCCTCCCTACGCGAGTCCCGCCTTGGCGAGTCCCGCCTTGGCGGGCCGCGTCTACCCACCACAGTGCAGACAAGGACAACCCTGGTGTCTGGATCTGTGCGCGGACCGCCCCAGAGCGCCTTGGAGCGCCCCGGAGCAGGACTTGCGTACACAGGGCGGGCAAAGAGCTCTGCTCTCCCCGTGTAAGCAAGTCCCGCTCCGGGGCGCTGTATGGCACTCTGCGGCGGTCCGCGTGCAGGTTCAGACACCCGAGTTGCCCTCTGCAGATTCAGACAACCTCCCCCGCCGCCGTGCCCAGAGCCCCTTCGGGGGTCGGCCGGCGGCGGGGGTAGTCTCGGGGAGCGGTCGGCGCGGGCCGAGTCGTGTCCCTAAACCCTCGCCGAGGCGCTCCGGCGCCGAGGCCTTTGTCAGAATCCCACCCCCGTCGCCGTGCCCAGAGCCCCTTCGGGGGTCGGCCGGCGGCGGGGGTAGTCTCGGGGAGCGGTCGGCGCGGGCCGAGTCGTGTCCCTAAACCCTCGCCGAGGCGCTCCGGCGCCGAGGCCTTTGTCAGAATCCCACCCCCGCCGCCGTGCCCAGAGCCCCTTCGGGGGTCGGCCGGTGGCGGGGGTCACCTCCCCCGCCGCCGTGCCCAGAGCCCCCTCGGGGGACGGCCGACGGCGGGGGTCGCTCGTCTCCGAGTCTCTCTCCTAGCCGGCCTTGGTACCGGGCGGGCGGGGGATTGCTCGGCAGGAACCAAAGTCCAGGCCCCCACCCAGGGGGCCGCCCACGGGTACCCAGCGCCCGCCCGCCCTCCTCCGGGGGGCGCGCGGGGGGTTCAATGTCCCCGGCGTCGTGCCCAGAGCCCCTCCGGGGGACGGCCGGCGGCCTCGGGGCGCCCGGGGGTCTTGTCGCCCGGAACACTTTAAGTCTTTGTCTCTTGAAAGCGTTGGCAGCGCTCCGGCGCCTTGAAACACGGACTAACGAGTAACCCGAAAGATGGTGAATCTATCGGAGAGCCCGTCAGGCTCTCCGCGGCTGGGGAGTCGCAGCGCTTCGGCGCTTCGTCCCCCTAAGTACAGACGCAGGGGTTCTCCTCCCCGCGCCCGCTCGCCTGCGTCTCGGAGCCGGCTCTGCGCCGCGCCCCGTCGACGCGGCCCCTAAAGGCTGCCTGTGGACTTCGCGTCCCTCGCACTGCCTGTCTGGGGCCGCCCGGCGAGGCCTCCGGCGGATTCCGACCGAGTACCAGCGTGTGCGGGCGTGGGGGGAGTTCTTTTCCCTCCCCAAGTACGCGAGTCCCGCCTCGGCGGGCCGCGCCTACACACCACCCCCGTCTTGAAACACGGACTAACGGGTAACCCGAAAGATGGTGAATCTATCGGAGAGCCCGCCGGGCTCTCCGCGGCTGGGGAGTCGCAGCGCTCCGGCGCTTCGTCCCCCTAAGTACAGACGCAGGGGTTCTCCTCCCCGCGCCCGCTCGCCCGCGTCTCGGAGCCGGCTCTGCGCCGCGGCCCGTCGACGCGGCCCCTAAAGGCTGCCTGTGGACTTCGCGTCCCTCGCACTGCCTGTCTGGGGCCGCCCGGCGAGGCCTCCGGCGGATTCCGACCGAGTACCAGCGTGTGCGGGCGCGGGGGGAGTTCTTTTCCCTCCCCAAGTACGCGAGTCCCGCCTCGGCGGGCCGCGCCTACACACCACCCCCGTCTTGAAACACGGACTAACGGGTAACCCGAAAGATGGTGAATCTATCGGAGAGCCCGCCGGGCTCTCCGCGGCTGGGGAGTCGCAGCGCTCCGGCGCTTCGTCCCCCTAAGTACAGACGCAGGGGTTCTCCTCCCCGCGCCCGCTCACCTGCGTCTCGGAGCCGGCTCTGCGCCGCGCCCCGTCGACGCGGCCCCTAAAGGCTGCCTGTGGACTTCGCGTCCCTCGCACTGCCTGTCTGGGGCCGCCCGGCGAGGCCTCCGGCGGATTCCGACCGAGTACCAGCGCGTGCGGGTGCGGGGGGAGTTCTTTTCCCTCCCCGTGTACGCGAGTCCCGCCTCGGCGGGCCACGCCGCGCCGTCGTGCCCAGAGCCCCCTCGGGGGACGGCCGACGGCGGGGGTCGCTCGTCTCCGAGTCTCTCTCCTAGCCGGCCTTGGGCCCGGCGGGCGGGGGATTGCTCGGTTGGTCCTGCCCCGGTGCGCCCCGGTGCGCCCTGGGGCGTTCTGGGGTGGCTCGTGCTTCGGTATGTCCAGGGGCGCCGGCCCCTGCCCGAAATGTGTCTAAGTCCCTCGGTATGCCCAGGGGCGTGCGGTCCGTGCGGCGCGGCACATCACTCTTGATCCCCCAAGAGGGGTGCTTAAGGGTGGGTGCACGTGTTCGCACGGAGCGCCGGGCGGTAGCCTTCGGCCGGAGGGACGCCCTGGGTCTCTGGCCCGAGCGAGCCCCCGGCCGGCGAGTCTACTAAGTCCCTCGGTATGCCCAGGGGCGCGGACCCCTGCCCGAAATGTGTCTAAGTCCCTCGGTATGGCCAGGGGCGCGGGCCCCTGCCAGAAATGTGTCTAAGTCCCTCGGTATGGCCAGGGGCGCGGGCCCCTGCCAGAAATGTGTCTAAGTCCCTCGGTATGGCCAGGGGCGCGGGCCCCTGCCAGAAATGTGTCTAAGTCCCTCGGTATGGCCAGGGGCGCGGACCCCTGCCAGAAATGTTTCTAAGTCCCTCGGTATGCCCAGGGGCGTGCGGTCCGTGCGGCGCGGCACATCACTCTTGATCCCCCAAGAGGGGTGCTTAAGGGTGGGTGCACGTGTTCGGACGGAGCGCCGGGTGGTGGTTCCCGGCCGGAGGGACGCCCTGGGTCTCTGACCCGGGGCCCGAGCCCCCGGCCGGCAGGTCACCGCCCAGGGCAGGCCGCCGGGTGGTGGTTCCCGACCGGAGGGACGCCCTGGGTCTCTGACCCGGGGCCCGAGCCCCCAGCCGGCGGGTCACCGCCCAGGGCAGGCCGCCGGGCGGTGGTTCCCGGCCGGAGGGACGCCCTGGGTCTCTGACCTGGGGCCTGAGGCCCCGCCCGGCGGGTCACCGTCCAGGGCAGGCCGCCGGGCGGTGGTTCCCGGCCGGAGGGACGCCCTGGGTCTCTGACCTGGGGCCTGAGGCCCCGCCCGGCGGGTCACCGTCCAGGGCAGGCACTGCAGCGCTTCCGGGCGGGGAAAGGGAGGCGCTCGCCCCACCTACGCCCCGCTTCCCTGGTCCTCAAAAAATAAATAAATAAATAAATAAATAAATAAATGAAAATATTCCCCGCGGTCACCGCTGGTGTAGGCGCGCGGTGGCCGCGTTTTCCCCCGCTGCAATTCCCGGTCGCGGCCGCTGCGGTGCGGGCGCCCCGTGCCACGTCGACAGCCACGGGGTTCCGGGGTTGCGGTGTGTGTGCGTCACCCCGCTTCTTCCGGGGTACCCACGCAACCCCGGAACCCCGTGGCTGTCGACGTGGCACAGGAAGCGGGGCGTCTGTGTGTGTGTATTTCAGGGGTCATGGCCGTGACAGTTCAGAGAGCCGTGACAGATCAGAGAGACGACGGACCAGACGAAGACCAGAGAGAGACAAGCATCAGCAGCAACTCTGCCGGAGTTTCAGCACTTAAAAGGTGGGTAACTTTAGCGTGTGTGTGGGTGGGTGTGTGGGTGTGTGTGTGTGTGTGGTTGTGTGTTGAGCTCCAGAGTGATTCGGGGACCACCGGTGCGATCTCTGCCTGCTAGAGAGCGGTCTCCAGCGGGCATGGCTGTGGGCTCCCACCGGTACCGGCGTGTGTATGTGTGTGCATGGCGGTAGAGCAGCTCTGTGTATACTTATATTATTTTTTTCCCACCACAACAGGTTGAAGATGGAATTCGCTGACTTAAAGGCGCTGATGGATGACTTTGAGGCGGATCTGCTCCCCTCCAGCCCCACGGAACAGAGAAAAAAGAATATGCGCCAGAGACGACGCCATGTGGAGTCATTTTGGATTTTATGTCCGGACCACCGGCCACCCCAGCGTCCGCCGACCTTCACTTCATCACCAACCGTGCGCGCTTCCTCCAGTGGTTCAAGCTCCTCCAGTCCCGCTGGTGTCCAACGACCGTACAAAACTACATCCAGGACTGCCGGCGGTTCATCGTGTACTTGAAAGAGCGTCAGCCAGCCGGCATCTCACCGTCCCTGCGCGACTTGGATCGCGCGCTCCGTTGGTTAAAGATGGAGCGAGAGGGACTGGCCGATGCTGTGGCCCAACACCGTAGAAGGATCATGGACCGCAAGACGGAAGCGATGCTTACCCGCTCCGACCTCCACCGACTACGCCAGGAAACCGCTCGAAGGATCCCAGCTGCCCTGGGCGCGCGTCGAACAAGACCCGAGATGTCGGTCAGCCGTCCGCTCGGCGATGGGCCTGCTAGCGGCTTATCTGGCCGCCATCAGCGGGCTGCGGCGCGGGGTGCTTCCTCTGGATGACGGACGTGGACGTTTCTTCCGCACTGGAGGTGGAGGCGACGGCGGCGCGTCGGGTCATGCGGTTGGAACATCACAAGACACGGCGCACCTATGGCCCGCGAAGCTGGTTCTCACGCCAACGGAGCACGGATGGCTGAGACGTTTCCTGGACCAACGGCCGTTCATGTGCGGCTACAGCGGCGAAGTGGCGACCTTCTTCTTCAGCTCCACGGGGAGAGCCGTTTTACAAGCTGGGAACGCACGTGAAAGCCGAGATCCTGAAGTGTATCAACCGCGCGGGTACCACCATGACGTCCATCCGCAGCGCCGTGGCCACGGTCGCCGACAGAATCCTCAGTCCGGATGAACAGAGTGAAGTGAGCCGCTCCATGGGCCATAGCTTGGCCACCATGAACAGGTATTATGTCGCCCAACGCAGCAACAAAGAAGTCATCGCCACACGGGACCTGCTGGACCGCGCCGTGACAGGAGAGATCCATCGCCGCCCCCAGCCCACGTCCCGTGCGCCGCCGCAGCCTCCAGAGGAGACCCCGCAGCCTCCAGAGCCTCCAGAGACCCCCGCCCAGGAGCTCCGAGTGTCGGTCCAGCGTCTTACAGGTGAGTTCAAAATGGGACAAAGTCCCTCCAGAGGCCAGGGACAAAATCTGTTTTGAGAATGTGTTTTGCTCAAGTCACTAATAGACTGCTATCCTCTCAACCCGCAGATGCAGACATCTGGCCTGGCGGCCCCGCCCGCCGTCGCGCAGGATACCCCGCCGCCCCCGGCAAGAGGCCGCGCGGACGGCCGAGAAAACACCCGGCGACCACCGTGCAAAACCCCCGCCCGCTAAGAGGCCGCGCGGACGGCCGCGCAAGCAGAGGGACTGATGGTGTTGTCGGTGTTGTGTTGTGCAATAAAAATAAATAATAATAATAATAATAAAACCCTTGTACCTGCCTTGCTCTGCCTCTCCTTTAACTGTATACATTGGTTATAGTTGAATATATTATATTATATATCATTAAAGTTCCATGAGCGGCAAAGTGTGTAAAGGTCAGCCGGGAAAAGGGTGCTTAGGGCTGGCTGGCCTTCACACACTTTGGCGAGTCCCTCGGCATGGTCAGGTATGCCAGAAATATGTTCTAAGTCCCTCGGTATGGCCAGGGGTGTGGGCCCCTGCCAGAAATGTGTCTAAGTCCCTCGGTATGGCCAGGGGCGCGGGGCCCCTGCCAGAAATGTGTCTAAGTCCCTCGGTATGGCCAGGGGCGCGGGCCCCTGCCAGAAATGTGTCTAAGTCCCTCGGTATGGCCAGGGGCGCGGACCCCTGCCAGAAATGTTTCTAAGTCCCTCGGTCTATGCCCAGGGGCGTGCGGTCCGTGCGGCGCGTCACATCACTCTTGATCCCCCGAGAGGGGTGCCTTAAGGGTGGGTGCACGTGCTCGGACGGGGCGCCGGGTGGTGGCCTTCGGCCGGAGAGGGTGCCTGACCCAGGGCCTGGGCCTGGGCCTGGGCCCCCGCCCGGCGCGTCAGTGCCAGGGCGTGGGCCTGGGCCTAGGCGGTGGCCTGGTGGTTGTGGTGCATGGCCCCAGAGTCTCTCCTCTGGGGGGCGGGTTGGAGAACGTGCCCCTGCACGGAGGTGTGTGGGCACAGCACTGGATACGGCGGCAGTACCAGGACAGGCGGCCTGGTGGCGCCCTTCGGGGTGGGCGGCAGTTGGAAGTGGTGCATGGCCCAGAGGTTCACCTCTGGGGGTTAGGTTGGAGAGAAAGTGCCCTGGACGGAGGTCCTCTGGGGTCCATTTGGTGCGGGGCGCAGTACCACGTGCGGCCGCCTGGTGGGCCTTCTGGGGCGGCCGGCCCTCTGGTAGTGGTGCATGGCCCCCAGGGGTTCACCTCTGGGGGTAAGGTTGGAGAAAGTGCCCCTGGACGGAGGTCCTCTGGGGGTCCATTTGGTGCGGGGCGCAGTACGCGTGCGGCCGCCTGGTGGCGCCCTCTGTGGGGCGGCGGCCCTCTGGTAGTGGTGCATGGCCCCCGGAGGTTCACCTCTGGGGTTAAGGTTGGAGAAAGTGCCCTGGACGGAGGTCCTCTGGGTCCATTTGGTGCGGGGCGCAGTTAGTACGGTGCGGCCGCTGGTTGGCGCCCTTCTGGGGGCGGCGGGCCTCTGGTAGTGCGGTTGCATGGCCCCCAGGGGGACGTTCACCTCTGGGGGTAAGGTTGGGAGAAAGTGCCTGGACGGAGTCTCTGGGGTCCCA
>CM076966.1:47398482-47403482 GCA_039105355.1 Benthosema pterotum
GACTTTCTAATTGCGAAAAACTTTCTGGACACACGGCATTATAGCGCATTTGAAGAGTTGTGGCCCTCCGATGAGAGCATTGTTATTTGTTTAATTTAAGTTATATTTCTACAAAAACCGCTCAGAATGGACGAGGGACGCATGGCCAATAACGTTCAGACTCCCATCGCGTTTGTTCATGAAAGTCGCAAGGCAACTACAGGTCCTATATATTACTGTATCTGATCTGTATCATCATGCATGATAGCTAAGATTCGCAAGTGATATTCATACAAAACAGCTGTTTTACATGACCGGGCTCTGCCCTTTATAGATATTATTCCGTTAATAAAGTTCAAACCCTTTTTTTCCTCGCACGTGTCGCGCTGCAGATGACATGGTGTAGTCTACAATATTCACATTTCATCAGTTAATGGAAACAGCGGACAATTCGCTCTCTTCTTTTTTCGACTTATAGTTCATACACACTCTTCCTAATTTCGCAAAGGTTTTATGGAACGTGCTACTGACAGTTAAACACAGTGTATATGAGCAGAGAGCTGAGGTGACGGACACAGGTCACTGACAGTTAAACACAGACAGTTAAAACACTGAGGTGTATGGGTGGGGGCACGGTGCACAGTGGTGTTGCTGTCGCCTCACAGCTAGAAGGTCCTGGGTTCGATTCCCGCTAGGGGCGCTGCTGTGGGTGCTGGCGGCGTGTCTGCTCCTCCGCGTCATCAGTGCCCATACCCGAGGCGGGGTTGATGAAAGGACCTTTCTGTGTGGAGTTTGCATGTTCTCCCCTGTGTCCCCTATAGGGTAGATACCCTCACATGTTCTCCCCGTGTCCCCTAGGGTAGATACCCTCACATGTTCTCCCCGTGTCCCCTAGGGTAGATACCCTCACATGTTCTCCCCGTGTCCCCTAGGGTAGATACCCTCACATGTTTCTCCTGTGTCCCCTAGGGTAGATACCCTCACAAAAACATGCTGTAATCCTGGACTCTAAACTGCCTCCCCCTGGCCAGCCGGGGCGCCTGATGGAGGGGACTGGAACTGGTTGGAATAACGTGTTCATTCCACGCGCTACGTCCAACCAGGGAAACTCCCCCCTGTCAGGTGAAAAGAAGGCAGCTTGGACTCCTCATGCATTGAAGGAAGCATGGAGGCCAGTCCGCTGCCTCCCCAGGTTGGTGGAGGGTGTGTGAGACCCAGGATCACATTAGTGAATTGGCACTGGGTGAAAAAAATGGGTTTACAAAATTGTGGGATAGAAAAAAAAAAAAAAAAAAAAAAAAAAACACATGAGGTTGTATGAGCAGAGAGCTGAGGTGAGGAAGGACGGGACATGACCATTAATCTTCTACATTCTCTAGTTGTGTTAGACTTGGGCTAATTCACATGATGAATATTTCAACTCTTGAGAGTGTAAACATGAAACCAAATCATTTGGTTTCATTTTTACGCACTCAAAGAGTTGCATCAGTGAGGCGTTGGGGGAACTGACCAAAGCCATCCAGCTGTTGTTATGTTATGTTATGTTGTGTCACTCCAGATCCTGTCTCCTCTGGGTCGTATCATCTAGTTCAGGGGTCGGCAACCCAAGATGTTGAAAGAGCCATTTTCGACCCAAAATTAAATTCAAAATCTGTCTGGAGCCGCATTTTTTTTTTCTTGAGAGTGTGCAAATTTGCACACTCTCAGAAAAAAGGTCCTCAAAGAAAAATCATTAACATGGTGAAACACAACCTTTCTTCAGAAATGGAGTTTCTAAAAAAATAAAGGAGTTTTACAGAACTCAATTTCTAGTCCACACAACATCTCAAAGGTATAATAATGACATAGTAAACTGAGTAAACCTTTGAAAATGGGTGTTCAGATTGAAAGCTCCACCTCTGATAACTGCTGGGCTTTTTTGACATGGCCAAGTGCTACTTTAACTGGTAACTGTCAGACAGCGCAACGCATTTTGGGTGACTGAAATGTTTATATTATTTTGTGTGTGTATGTAATAATGCTACAGCCACTGAGCCACTAGGGCTGTGTTCTGGAGCCGCATGCGGCTCCTGAGCCGCAGGTTGCTGACCCCTGATCTACTAGTTTGGTAGTTATGTTGTTATATTATATTTTCTCCAGATCCTGTCTCCTCTGGGTGGTATCATCCAGTAGTTTGGTAGTTATGTTGTGTTATATTATATTTTCTCCAGATCCTGTCTCCTCTGGGTCGTATCAGTGAGGCGTTGGGGGATCTGACCAAAGCCATCCAGCTGCAGCCTTCAGCACGACTCTACAGACACAGAGGAACTCTGCTCTTCATATCCGAGGTAAGAACAACCAAACGCTGTTTAAACAAAAGTCTTGGATGTCGGATGAAGTGGCCCAACGTTTGCCGGTTCCAACCTGGGCTCCCCCAGAGTTAAGGCCCTGATACACTAGCAATATTTTGATCAATATCAACTAGCAGTGTCAACATCAACGGGCAACATGATGAGACACATGGCAACAGGCAACAGGGAATTCCACCCATTTTCATATTTTCCTGATAGTGTACAAATGTGAACCAAATGGACCCTAGCGGGTCCATTTGGTTCCATTTGTACACTCTCAGAAAAAGAGAAGCCTTAGTTTGCATTGAATCATTTTCACCCAACTGCCACCCAACTAAAAATGTTCATTTAGCAGAATAAAAGTTACAAAATCCTTGTTTTTTTATGTCCAGTAGGGCGCAAAAGAACTGACTTTTCTGAACAACCAGGAGTTGATCATTTTCTATAGAAAGGTGAACAGTCAACGTTGATAGTTGACGTTGCTTGTTGATGTTGATCAAAACATTGTTAGGTGTATCAGGGCCCTTAGTGTTGATGTGTCCCTGAGCAAGGCACTGAACCCTTGCATGGTTTCTTCCACCATTGCTGAGTGAATGGGATCTACTATCTATGCAAAGCGGCTTGGATAAAGGAGCTATGTACAGTAAATGCACCATTTACCATTTGGATGTTGTGTTGGAGTGACACTTTGTGACTGATCCATAAGGACTTTGGGTTGTTGGCTGATTTAACCCTTTGTGTCCTGAACGCGTTTTGGTGTTTTAGCTATTGAAAAATAGCAGATCAACAAGCTCATGTCGCGCCACCGAGTGGCGCGACATGAGCTTGTTGTTCTGCTATTTTTGAAAAAATGTGAAAATGTGCTGCAAATCTCTGAGTGTGTTATTTTGGAAGCAAACATTTTTAACTCAATTTTTTGCATCTGGGGGATCCCCTAGAACAACATGTTTTCAGGTGGCGGTCTGCAGCCAAATATGGATAATTCTGGTGGTCTTTGGCATGAAATATGATAGCATCACTGACACAGGAGCACAGATTTTTCAGAAAAAAATAGAACCTAATAGAACCTAGTGTCAAAAACTATAGAATCTTGTGTCAAAAACTCGATTCTAGGGTCAGAAACTAGACTCTAGTGTCAAAAAGTAGATCCTAGCATCAGAAACTATAATTTAGTGTCAATAACTAGAATCTAGTGTCGGAAGCTACAGTAGAATCCAGCGTCAAAAGCTAGAATGTTGCTGCAGCTATAATCTGGGGTCAGGAACTACTGTATAATCTGGTGTCAGAAACTCGAATCGAGGGTCAGGACACAATGGGGTAACCACTGTGTCATGGTTGTGTTACCAGGCGAAGCAGACTGGCAAACAAGGATCTGCATTTACAATCATTAGTTGTTTCAGAATACACGCAGAATCAGGGCTTGACACTAACACTTGCCCGCTTGCCCGGGGCAAGTAAAAAAATGGTGGGGCAAGTGAAGACTGCTACCTGGTTGCCCGATTGGGCAAGTGTGCAACTTAGTGCACTATAACACAACACAAGATAAATTTGTCTTGAAGGCAGTCATTGCACTCTGCCTCTGTGTCTTTCACTGCTTTCTAAATATCCACAATTCCAGGCTGGATTTGGGAAACAAAACAGGCAAATTAACATACAGATCAAAATGACCATTAATCTTCTACATTCTCTAGTTGTGTAGACCTGGGCTAATTAAGGTGATGAATTTTAACTCTTGAGAGTGTAAAAATGAAACCAAATGGACCCTTGCGGGTCCATTTGGTTTCACGTTTACGTTCTCAAGAGTTAGATCTGGTTAAACTTAAATGCAAAATTTACAATATATTTTTGGGGGGCAAGTGACCATGACCTGAGGGCAAGTAGAACCTGACTTGCACTTGCCCAATGGGCAAGTGCCTCAGAGACCTTAGTGTCAACCCCTGGCTGGTTATTTTGAAGTTCTCAGCAGTATTTTCCCCAGTCATTTTTCTCATAGACTTTTTGAAAATAATATATACAGTATATAAAGTCGATTTCGCTGCGGATAATGCCAACTCGGGTCATGACAAATCATGATGACACACACAATATCATCATATAATATCTAATTAGCAAGAAGTAGAAAACGGCGGAATATAACACTTCATCTTCATATAAATTATTTTCGAAAAAGTCTGAGAAAAATGAACGGGGAAAACAATTGTGCAGGTCTACAGTATTTACCACTGTTCTTAAGCCAATGACAATCCTGTATTTGAACACGAGACTCGA
This sequence comes from Benthosema pterotum, assembly GCA_039105355.1. Taxonomy (NCBI): domain Eukaryota; kingdom Metazoa; phylum Chordata; class Actinopteri; order Myctophiformes; family Myctophidae; genus Benthosema; species Benthosema pterotum. The sequence continues at coordinate 47,403,060 of CM076966.1, forward strand.
AAAAGTGGAAGAAAAATCAGTAGGTCTTGAAATGGAAGACTTTGTGAGTATGTCAACGATATTTTGAGTTCAGACTTTAACCAATTTTGTCCAGAATAGGCTCTAGTTTCACACGCTAGAATCTAGTTTCTGATGCTACATTCTAGTGTTGACGTTACATTTCTGACGCTAGATCCTAGCTGCAGGCACTCGATTCTAGTTTCTGATGCTTGATTCTAGTTTCCAAAGCTAGATTTGAGTTTTTGGCGGTAGGTTCTACTTTCTGTCCCTCGGTTCTAGTTTCCGACACTCCATTCTAGTTTTTTGTCGCCAGATTCTAGTTTCTGACACTAGATTCTTCCTGTGTCAGTGATGCTTAAACATATTTCATGCCAAGGAATTATCTATATAATTTGGCTGCGGACCCCCATCTAAAAACATGTT
>CM076966.1:47408482-47418577 GCA_039105355.1 Benthosema pterotum
CAAGGACCACTGGTTGAAAACCACTGGTTTAAAGCATCTTAAAGGAGAATTGCACACCAAAAGTTTTATTTTTTTTTTTCTTCTTTATTTGCACTAAATTTGTTAGAAAAAAGTGGTCCAGGTGTTATTTGTGAAAACACTCCTTAATGCCTGTTTCCCCTCTCCCAAAATAGGCTTATAATGGGGCTAAGGGGTCTAATGCAAGTTCACCTATATACATCGCTCCAAAATGCAATTTTCTGCTATATATTGTCTCCCCACCATGTCAGTAGTGTGTTAACACTCACACTTTCACTTTCGGTACAGCAGTGATTCAGCTGTCTCAAAAGGTGGGGGCGTGGCACATGGTTTATGGCTGAACCACTGCTGAAACGAAAGTGAAAGTGATGGCCAAATGGACCCTTGCGGGTCCATTTGGTTTCATTTTTACGTTCTCAAGAGTTACATCTGCAAAATTTACAATATATTTTTGGGGGGCAAGTGACCATGACCTGAGGGCAAGTAGGACCTGACTTGCACTTGCCCGATGGGCAAGTGCCTCTGAGACCTTAGTGTCAACCCCTGGGCTGGTCCTGTGTCCTCTCCAACCAGAGTACTCTCGCTACCTCCACTCCCACCTGGACATCCCAGTAGCAGAGTACAACGTAGACCAGGACCTTCCAGGGAACTTCAAGAACCACTGGGCCAAGAACCTTCCGTTCCTCATCGAGGACTACGAGGAGCAGCCGGCCTGCAGCCGCACATCAAGTAGGTCTACACCAGGTCCTTACACAAACAGGCCTGCAGCTGCACATCAAGTAGGTCTAGACCAAGACCAGGTCTTACCACACACAGGCCTGCAGCCGCACATCAAGTAGGTCTACACCAGGTCTACCACAAACATGCCTGCAGCCGCACATCAAGTAGGTCTAGACCAAGACCAGGTCTTACCACAAACAGGCCTGCAGCCGCACATCAAGTAGGTCTAGACCAGGTCTACCACACACAGGCCTGCAGCCGCACATCAAGTAGGTCTACACCAGGTCTTACCACAAACACAACTAGGGATGTCCTATACTGTACCTGTATCGGAAAACTATCGTATCGGCCTTTTTCTTGTCATATCGGTATCTGCAAATACTTTATGGGTATCGGAAAAGCATCACTATTGGACTATTGTCATTATTGGGTCATATTGGGTATTGGCAGATAGGCCAGTCTAACACAGATCTGACACAGGGATAAGGGGTTGACACTCTGGCAGTTAAGTAAAATATGGGTTATGTGGAGTTTGCTTTGGAGTCGCCCAAGTGCACATTTGAGTGAGAATTTTTCCTATTTCCGGTTGGTGGACTTCATATTGTTTTTCTTATTTGTATTATTACAGTATATTATTTCCTGGTATCGGCTAACACAGAAATTGTGGTATCGGTTTGGAGATGAAAAAAGTGTCATCGGGACATCCCTAATCACACAACACTTCCGTTTCAGCCACGCTGGACTCCAATCAGGTGATGATTCACCGGATTGGTGGCTGAAACGTCATGGACTACTGACTAAATAAACACTGAGGAGCAATAGCTCCTGTGTAGACTCCTTTGTTTTGTGTTTTACCCAGGGGTTTTCAACCTTTTTCATCCCAGGGCCCACCATTTATTCAGGAATTGAGCCACGGACCACCACTTGATCATATTTTAGCCCCACAGACCCCAAAACTAAAGGTTTATTTTGCTTTTGTCCACAATTCCAGGCTGGATTTGGGGAAACAAAACATGCAAAACATACATTACAAAATGGCTAATTCAGATGATGAATATTTTAACTCTTGAGAGTAGAGATGGCAGATATTATCGGCCCTCCGATATTATCGGCCGATAAAAGCTTTCAAATTTCATATCGGAAAATATCGGTATCGGTATTTACAAACTGGAAATTATGACTATTTACAGAGATGTAGACTCAGCGCTACGGTCATGTTTATTACCATTACTTTTGTACTTTACTCAAGTAGGCTACATGTTGAATTTATAGTTGTATGGAGTATTTCTAGGCTATAACATGAATTCGTATTTATACTAAATGTTTATTTATATTAAATATTTGTATAGTAATAGTTTCTGTTATTTTTCCACCACTGGAGGCCGCATATATCGGTATCGGTTGATATCGGTTGATATCGGTTGATATCGGTATCGGGAATTAGAAGTTGGATAATATCGGGATATCGGATATCGGTAAAAAAGTCAATATCGGGCATCTCTACTTGAGAGCGTAAAAATGAAACCAAATGGACCCGCAAGGGTCCATTTGGTTTCATTTTTACGTTCTCAAGAGTTACATCTGGTTAACCAACTTAACTGGGGACCACCTGAAACCCTCTCAGGGACCACTGGTGGTCCCCGGACCACCTGTTGAAAACCCCTGTTCTAACCAGCTATCCTCTTCCAAACACATCCACCACAGCATTGGTTTTCAACCTTTTTCATACGACTATTTGTTGACTATTATAATGTTGAGTTTAGTCTCTCCGACCCAAAATTAAGGATTTCCAAGTTTGTGTCCACAATTTAGGAGAGATAAACTGGCAAAACGTTGGTCAAAATAACAATAACAATTCATCTACACTTCTAAATGTTTACAATCTTGAAAATTAAGTAATTCAGGTGTTTAAGCGTAAAATCAGCCAAATGGACCCTGAACCCTAAAGGGTCCATTTGCCTGAATCCTCTCTGGGACCACTAGTTGAAAACCAGTGCAGTACAGTATCTTTGCTCTCTCTCCAGAGACGTTCTTCCTCAGAACTTTGACAGCTACAGCAGTGAGGTGCAGAAGCTCATCTGTACAGCCGACCACCTGGGGGCGCTAATGCAGTAACAACACACCAGGCTTCCTGCCCAACAGGAGGATACATAGAGGTAATAATGCACTATAACGGGAGGATACATAGAGGTAATAATGCACTATAACAGGAGGATACATAGAGGTAATAATGCAGTATAACAGGAGGATACATAGAGGTAATAATGCAGTATAACAGGAGAATACATAGAGGTAATAATGCAGTATAACAGCATAATACATAGAGGTAATAATGCACTATAACAGCATAATACATAGAGGTAATAATGCACTATAACAGGAGGATACCTAGAGGTAATAATGCAGTATAACAGGAGGATACATAGAGGTAATAATGCACTATAACAGGAGGATACATAGAGGTAATAATGCAGTATAACAGGAGAATACATAGAGGTAATAATGCACTATAACAGCATAATACATAGAGGTAATAATGCACTATAAACAGCATAATACATAGAGGTAATAATGCACTATAACAGGAGGATACCTAGAGGTAATAATGCAGTATAACAGGAGGATACATAGAGGTAATAATGCACTATAACAGGAGGATACCTAGAGGTAATAATGCAGTATAACAGGAAATACATAGAGGTAATAATGCACTATAACAGCATAATACATAGAGGTAATAATGCACTATAACAGCATAATACATAGAGGTAATAATGCACTATAACAGGAGGATACCTAGAGGTAATAATGCACTATAACAGGAGGATACATAGAGGTAATAATGCACTATAACAGCATAATACATAGAGGTAATAATGCACTATAACAGCATAATACATAGAGGTAATAATGCACTATAACAGGAGGATACCTAGAGGTAATAATGCAGTATAACAGGAGAATACATAGAGGTAATAATGCAGTATAACAGGAGGATACATAGAGGTAATAATGCACTATAACACATAATACATAGAGGTAATAATGCACTAACAGCATAATACATAGAGGAAATAATGCACTATAACAGGAGGATACCTAGAGGTAATAATGCAGTATAACAGGAGGATACATAGAGGTAATAATGCACTATAACAGCATAATACATAGAGGTAATAATGCACTATAACAGCATAATACATAGAGGTAATAATGCACTATAACAGGAGGATACCTAGAGGTAATAATGCAGTATAACAGGAGGATACATAGAGGTAATAATGCACTATAACAGCATAATACATAGAGTAATAATGCACTATAACAGGAGGAAACCTAGAGGTAATAATGCAGTATAACAGGAGAATACATAGAGGTAATAAGCAGTATAACAGGAGGATACATAGAGGTAAATAATGCAGTATAACAGAATACATAGAGGTAATAATGCAGTATAACAGGAGGATACATAGAGGTAATAATGCACTATAACAGGAGGATACATAGAGGTAATAATGCACTATAACAGCATAATACATAGAGGTAATAATGCACTATAACAGGAGGATACCTAAGAGGTAATAATGCAGTATAACAGGAGGATACATAGAGGTAATAATGCACTATAACAGGAGGATACATAGATGTAATAAGTTAGGCTTAGTTTATAAATACTATAATTACTTGCATGAGTGGAGCGTTCACAAGTTAACAGTTAAACCGTCATTGCAGTTGATCTACATCAATCTTGCCATTATCAAATAATAGTTATGACTGTTGCCATTGAAATTGATCTCCATCAAACTTGATTAGTATCGATATTGTTAGATACGATACCTATGCTTGCACTGCTCGCCTCCTCTTACCAGCTGAGGGACCCAAATAAGAGACAGACAGGAAGTAACATCCTGTGCGCAGATCTAACATGTCCGACCGGAAACATGGAGCGAAATATGGTATATGGCTTTTACATGACAATCGCTGGCACTAGCTACCAAAAAAAAAACCTTTATAGCTAATCAGTATTAGCTCGCACAATGGTCTACTTGTGCGCAACACGCAAGTTTGCACCTTTGCACTCTGTGCCGAGTGCTGATCTAGTTATCTCTAGTTTTTTTTCCATTAGTTTGTATGACATCAATTACACCCACACAACCTGAATTATGGAGCTGAACTGAAAGCAGAGCAGACATGTCTCAACACTGACCTCTGCTGGCAAAGTCCTATGAAAACTACAGCACCGTTTGGAGCCAGAAACTCCCTATCTGTAGAATCAGTACCAGTTAAAACCCTCCACAGTGATAACACCAGGGGAGATCTACATCTACCGTTATTTCTGGACTATAAGACGCTACTTTTTCACTTGCTTTTTGACCCTGCGTCTTATACAACGGTGCGGCCAATCTATGGATTTTCCAGGTTCCAGGTGGGCTCCGCAGACTAAATGATGGAAAGTTTGGTTAACCAGATGTAACTCTCTGAGAGCGTAAAAATGAAACCAAATGGACCCTTGCGGTCCATTTGGTTTCATGTTACACTCTCAAGAGTTATGATATTCACCATCTAAATTAGTCATGTTCATTTTGGTCTAATTTTGATGTTTTGCCTCTTTTCTTTTGCGAAAATCCATCCTGGAATTGTGAACAAAACCAAAAGAAATCTTTAGTTTTGTGTCTGTGTTGTTTAAATTGTGAAAAAGTTGAACACCACTGCTCGAACGTGAAGCACCTGACTAAAGCCTGGTGCGGCTTATATTCAGGCGTGGCTTATAATCCGGAAAATTACGGAAGCCCAGAACGGAGATGCATCAAAATATCTGTCTTTAATCCATCTGGCCATCGTGTTATCGTGTCTCTGATTGTACGACAACAATGACGTATATATGATCCAATGCTTAAAAAAACCTTTGATGATGAATAACTCTGAATCAAATACTATGATTCTAATCATTTTTGGCAGCAGTCCATAGCAGCACAATCGTTAGTCATGATAGGAAGTATATGATTCTCTCTCTCTGTTCCTGATCAACCTGCTGTGATATTGTAGATCAGCCTTTTTACCCCCGAATGGAGAGGTTTTGATTATAATGTTATAATGTTGTACTTATATTATTATTAATTTTATAATGATTGCTGTTCCAGCATGGGTCTGGCCACCCTGGAGGTGATGCAGGCCATGCAGAGGACATGGAGTAACTCCAAGGTCAAGTCAACGGAAAACCAACAGATGCAGTGGAGAGACATGTTCCCATCGCTGTCAAATGGAGGAGGTGAGATGTAGAAATATATCTAGAGCTGGTAGAAATATATCTAGAGCTGGTAGAAATATATCTAGAGCTGGTAGAAATATATCTAGAGCTGTTAGAAAGACCAGACAGATGCAGTGGAGAGACATGTTCGACATCGCTGTCAAATGGAGGAGGTGAGATGTAGAAATATATCTAGAGCTCAGAGTTGGTGTAAATATATCTAGAGCTAGAGCTGTTAGAAAGACCAGACAGATGCAGTGGAGGGACATGGAGGGGTGAGATGATAAACATACTGTATATCCACCAGAGGATACAAGGCCCAGTGTTGCTTTTTGGCAACATTAACCCCTTAACTCATTCAGCGCGATCGGTTTTTCCTTGTTTCCTCTCCATTGCCGCGGCTCAAACCAGTTCGATCGGTAAAAAAGCCCTTATTTTGAAGCTCAGAATCTCCTAAACAGGATGTGCTGTTTCTGTTATGCTGTGTCTGTTGTCTTGCCTAATCGATCATCTGGCGATCTGCCCAGAAACATCCGGGTCCTAAGTCAGGAAGAGCTGCGTAGCCCTGGCTGCTTAACCCATGCGCCAGCGACATTGAGGGGGCAAACCGGAGGAGAGCCGTTTGAATGCATTGGGTTGAATGCAAGTCAATGGGAGGGGAAAAAAAAAAAGTTGTCGCCAATTCTGTCCCAAATGAAAGTCAGCAACGGGATGATAATCAGACGATGCGCACGGACTAATAGTTTGGATTAAAGAATGAAATCTACATCTCGTCGTGATACGAGCCGTCCGCGTGACTGGCGGAGGGGACTCCACGGGAGGTCCACGAGCCCCGCGTTATCGGCGGCAAGAGAATTAATAATTATGTGAAAAAGTAATGATAACAATTTTGAGTATTTATTAAGTATTTCATTTCAATTCCCACACTAAGAGCATGCTCAGACTGGCAAATGGTATTTCTTTTGACCCCTCACATGTCCTGAATGAAGAATACCAGCTGTTGCCATCCATGAGGAGGTTCAGAGTTCCTACATTAAAAAAAACAGACTAAAGAACTCTTTTGTACAACAGTCTGTCTGTACTTCTAAACCAGAATTGATAAATCCAAGGACATGATCGTCATGTTTTGCTCTTTGTTTCTGCTGTTGTGTCTGTTGTATCGTATCGTATCAATTGGTCATGATGCATAGAAATACCCCCACAAGACTGCAATTAATCAACAGCCATTTTTGGTCAATATTTGCAGCCCTAATTAGTCGTTTTATTGTTATTATTGTTTTTTGACTGTCTCTCCATACAGGATTGCAGATCCTGACCAGCCAGTGTTGTGGTTAGACCAGATGCCTGCCAGGAGCCTGAGTCGAGGGTTTAACAATCACATCAACCTCATAAGGTAACGCTGGAACCTCACAATACACTACCTTATAATCTACACCTATTGTAGGACAGTTTACAATTTACAATCTAGTCTAGGCATTTAAGCAGACGCTCTTAATCCCAGAGCGACTTACAATGGTGAAAAGTTTACAATTTAATCTGGATTCACAATACATTTTACAACATACAATGAAGCGCTAAAAACATTGTAATGCATTAGGCAACCTATATAAGTCATTGCAGCAAGTACTGTGGGTTGGTATATAAATAATACAAGTGCTATGGGCTGAGATGGGAGTCTGAAGAGGTTTTTCTTAAGACTGTGGGCGTTTAGAAAGGCAACAAAGAATAAACCTTGTACTCTTCTCGGTATTGAATGGTTCTGTTGGATTAATATCTATGATGTACAATAAGATCAATAACACATCAACACTCAACTAAACCTACACATTTTTTATTGATGAAAACCTTTTTGATCTAAAGCCCCAGGGTGACCGTTTACACACACCAAAGGGTCACCTTGCAACTCCTTAGGTCAAACAGTTGCAAGGTCATTTTGGTGTCTTGTTGTACCTTGGCCCATGTTGACACATGTTTCCCAAGCGATTCAACGCAGTTAAAACCCTTGGTGCACTGACATGTTTTTTGTGTTCTATAGCATTATGTTTTAATATTGGAAAAAAATAGCAGATCTACAAGTTCATATCGCGCCACCGAGTGGCGCGCTATGAGCTTGTATCTCTGCTATTTTTGAGAAATCCTGAAAACGTGGTGCAAATTTAGGAACATATGTTATTTCCGAAGCAAACATTTTTAACTCAAATCTTTGCTTCTGCGGGATCCCTAGAACATGTTTTCAGATAGTTCAGTTCAGTTCAGTTAGTTTATTTATCTCGGTCATTGTTCCACACATTTAACAGTATTTTTACGCACAAAATAAAGATCTCCATTGAAGCATACGACCGAAAAGAATGAATGAATATAGATCATTCTGATGGTCCATGGCATGAAATATCTTGAGCATCACTGACACAGGAACATAGATTTTTTTTCCCCCACAGAAAAACTAGAATCCATTGCCAGAAATCTAATCTAGTGAGAAAAAACTAAATTTTAGCATTGGAAACTAGAATCTAGCACCAAAAAACTAGAATTTATAGTGTCGGGAACTAGAATCTAGCATCAGAAACTAGAGTCTAGCATCAGGAACTAGAATCTAGTGTCAAAAACTAGAATGTAGCCTCAAAAACTAGAATCTAGTGTCAGAAACTAGAATCTAGTGTCAGAAACTAGAATCTAGTGTCAGAAACAGAATCTAGTGTCAGAAACTAGAATCTAGTGTCAGAAACAGAATCTAGTGTCAGAAACTAGAATCTAGTGTCAGAAATTAGAGTTAATGGGTTAAGTCAATGAACCATTTCGCTCCACAGAAGCACTTGCAACTCCCCAGGAGTTCCAAGGTGTCCCTTTGGTCTGGTGGGACAAAGGGCTTTCTATGCCAGCAAATGAAAATATTCAGTGTGTTTCTGACATGACGTTTTCTCTTAAGTTTTACTGTATTTCCTGAAGGCAGATTTGTGAATACGTTGAAAAATAGTTTCACAAACCAAAACAACAGTGAAAATGTGTCCATTCTGAAATGTTCATTTAGTTTAAAAGAGTGATTTGGCTGAGTTTTATGCTGACTCTCCTAGAAGCTTTGCATCAATGTCGTCATAATGTGTGTGTTTGTGTGTTCAGAGGCCAGATCATAAACATCCGGTACCTTGGCATACTTCGACAACATCCTCACGCTTCATCAAAGACAGAATCCTGGTCCTACCACGGGTGGGTTTCATACTAGTACATCACCTCATGGTGTGAAACACAATGTCCTCTTTTTGACTCGCCTGACGTTAAGAGCACGTTTTTACCTGCACACTATGCATTTATATTTAAAGTATTTAAGGAATATGTAAATGCCCATTAATTATTTTAGCTCTTGTGAAGCATTGCTCTCTCCTGTCTCTCTCTCTCTCTCTCTCTCTCTCTCTCCTCCCACCCCCTCTCTCTCTCTCTCTCTCTCCTCTCCCCACTCTCGTCTCTCCTCTCTCTCTCTCTCTCTCTCACTTCTCTCTCTCTCTCTCTCTCTCTCTCTCTCTCTCTCTCTCTCTCTCTCTCTCTCTCTCTCTCTCTCCCCAGGGCCTACAACCCTAGAGGACTGCTGGAGGTGCGACAGCTCTAGGAACGTTAATAAAGTTGAGGATCTGCTTCCAATAATGAAGGTAGGGCTGGTGGGGCGTGATGATGAATATAAAAAGAGCCATCGAATCCTCAGTTTAGTTAAAGCAGGACTCTTCTACATCAGCCTCGACACACAGCTTTCATTTTCGTCTGTGCCGCGCGAATAAAGTGAACTTCTACATAGACGCATTCCAAGAATAGCTTCTTATTTGCCCTTGTTGAAAGCAAGCATGTATTTCCAACTCCAGTTTGTCCCTATTCAGGCTGCATGCACAGCGCTCAAGCGCTCAATTTCTGAGCGCTTGAGCGCTCAGTTTCTGGTTTTGTTAGTTGCAGGTCTGTTTTGTGATTCAAGGTTAAAATGTTCCCATTGCTTCTCTCTGCTCCTTTTATTTTTGTTTTTTTAATAAAGACTTTTACAATGTCGGATTTTGTTGGCTTTGTTTTCAGGTGCAGTTTTGTGGGATTGGAGACTATTGTTATTCCAATAAATTGGATTCAGTTCTAAA
>CM076966.1:47419077-47431577 GCA_039105355.1 Benthosema pterotum
ACGACTACTGTCTCTGTAATGTTTATGTTGTACTATCATTAAAGAATGACTAAAATAAAGGGATTTAAACTCATTAAAGATGGACTATTGCCATCGAGTCCAATGCATGTCTGCCTACTCCAACCAGACCCCTACTCTGAGTCCTAAACCCCAGCTACAGTCTCACGAGACGCCCCGCATCGTGAAAATGACAGTTCTTACCAGTTTGTGAATGATATTAGAGACACTAGTATTCTGCTCTTTCAATGTGTGCTTGTTGTGTGCAACAAGCATGTACACTACCCATGGAGTTGGAAGTAAACAACTGTACCTGTTTTCTTCACACTCCATCAATTCAATTGGCACAGCTTGCACCAAATGGCGGCGGCAAGTACTTTGATTGCAAAAAGACTGTAGTCCAGTCATGGCAGAGTGTCGCGGGTTCGAATCCCGATCCCGACAAGACTTTACTGCATGTCACCCCCCCCCCCATCCCCTCCCTGTTTCCACTACTCTATACAATATACATCTATAAAACATGTAAAAAAATAAATAAAGGTGAAAGCCAGAAAAGCAAACAGACAGACATGCAGCTGTTACCCCTAGTTCAGTGGACAACATGAGGGCCTTCCCCTTAGCTGTGAGGTCCTTGTAGATGGCTTCTATCTCTGACTGGTACTGTTGGGTCCTCTCCTCTGTCGTCTGGGTCTCTACGGAGAACAGCATGTTCCCCACCCTGGAACACACACGCATGGGTTGACACTAAGGTCTCCAAGGCACTTGCCATCGGGCAAGTGCAAGTCAGGTTCTACTTGCACTCAACAACAAGCTCATGTCGCGCCACTCAAGTCAGGTTCTAGCGGACATGAGGCTTGTTGATTTGCTATTTTTCAATTGATAAAACACCAAAACGCGTTTAGGACACTAAGGGTTAAACATGTGCTGGGAGCCCCGCCCACCTGTCTCCAGTGATGGTGATGGTGAAACCGTCGTACTCTTTCCCCGGATCCTTCAGGCTGGGGACCTTGGAGTTGACCGTGAATCCGTCCCTGGTTTTACTGTTGAACTGCTTCAAGAACAAAACAACACATGACACACACACACAAACATCATCGTTTTTTTTTTGTTTGTTTAGTTTTTTTTTTTTTTTTTTTGTTTTTTTTAGTCCACTGGTGCACTGCACGAGACTTTGAGAAGTTGAAAACACACAAAACCTGGACTGCACCTGCCGGGCACTCAGTGGAGTGGACAACTGAAGAGTTAGAAAGAGTATGGAGGAAAAAAAAAGAGGCAGGGAAAACCCGAGCCACAAGACCGGTGGAATACTGGAATTGTTTCTGAACAAAAGTGTGTGACAATGCATGGACGTGATACTACTTTGTAAAAATAGAGATGTACAACATAATCTGTTTGGTGAGCTCTTTTTAGAACTGAATCCAATTTATTGGAATAACAATAGTCTCCAATCCCACAAACTGCACCTGAAAACAAAGCCAACAAAATCCGACATTGTAAAAGTCTTTATTAAAAAAACAAAAATAAAAGGAGCAGAGAGAAGCAATGGGAACATTTTAACCTTGAATCACAAAACAGACCTGCAACTAACAAAACCAGAAACTGAGCGCTCAAGCGCTCAGAAATTGAGCGCTTGAGCGCTGTGCATGCAGCCTGAATAGGGACAAACTGGAGTTGGAAATACATGCTTGCTTTCAACAAGGGCAAATAAGAGCTATTCTTGGAATGCGTCTATGTAGAAGTTCACTTTATTCGCGCGGCACAGACGAAAATGAAAGCCTGTGTGTCGAGGCTGATGTAGAAGAGTCCTGCTTTAACTAAACTGAGGATTCGATGGCTCTTTTATAATTCATCATCACGCCCCACCAGCCCTACCTTCATTATAGGAAGCAGATCCTCAACTTTATTAACGTTCTCTAGAGCCTGTCGCACCTCCAGCAGTCCTCTAGGGTTGTAGGCCCTGGGGAGAGAGAGAGAGAGAGAGAGAGAGAGAGAGAGAGAGAGAGAGAGAGCGAGAGAGAGAGAGAGAGAGAGAGAGAGAGAGAGAGAGAGAGAGAGAGGAGAGAGAGAGAGAGAGAGAGAGAGAGAGAGAGAGAGGGGGAGGGAGAAGAGAGAGAGAGAGAGAGAGAGAGAGACAGGAGAGAGCACTGCTTCACAAGAGCTAAATAATTAAATGGGCATTTACATATTCCTTAAATACTTTAAATATAATGCATAGTGTGCAGGTAAAACGTGCTCTTAACGTCAGGCGAGTCAAAAAGAGGACATTGTGTTTCACACCATGAGGTGATGTACTAGTATGAAACCCACCCGTGGTAGACCAGGATTCTGTCTTTGATGAAGTTGAGGATGTTGTCGAAGTATGCCAGGTACCGGATGTTTATGATCTGGCCTCTGAACACACAAACACACACATTATGACGACATCTGATGCAAAGCTTCATGGAGAGTCAGCATAAAACTCAGCCAAATCACACTTTAAACTAAATGAACATTTCAGAATGGACACATTTTCACTGTTGTTTTTGTTTGTGAAACTAATTTCAACGTATTCACAAATCTGCCTTCAGGAAATACAGTAAAACTTAAGAGAAAACGTCATGTCAAACACACTGAATATTTTCATTTGCTGGCATAGAAAGCCCTTTGTCCCACCAGACCAAAGGGACACCTTGGAACTCCTTGGGAGTTGCAAGCTGCTTCTTTGGAGCGAAATGGTTCATTGACTTAACCCATTAACTCTAATTTCTGACACTAGATTCTAGTTTCTGACACTAGATTCTGTTTCTGACACTAGATTCTAGTTTCTGACACTAGATTCTGTTTCTGACACTAGATTCTAGTTTCTGACACTAGATTCTAGTTTCTGACACTAGATTCTAGTTTTTGAGGCTACATTCTAGTTTTTGACACTAGATTCTAGTTCCTGATGCTAGACTCTAGTTTCTGATGCTAGATTCTAGTTCCCGACACTATAAATTCTAGTTTTTTGGTGCTAGATTCTAGTTTCCAATGCTAAAATTTAGTTTTTTCTCACTAGATTAGAGTTTCTGACAATGGATTCTAGTTTTTTCTGGGGGAAAAAAATCTATGTTCCTGTGTCAGTGATGCTCAAGATATTTCATGCCATGGACCATCAGAATGATCTATTATTCATTCATTCTTTTCGGTCGTATGCTTCATGGAGATCTTTATTTTGTGCGTAAAAATACTGTTAAATGTGTGGAACAATGACCGAGACGAGATAAATAAACTAACTGAACTAACTGAACTATCTGAAAAACATGTTTTGGGATCCCGCAGAAGCAAAGATTTGAGTTAAAAATGTTTGCTTCGGAAATAACATATGTTCCTAAATTTGCACCACGTTTTCAGGATTTCTCAAAAATAGCAGAGATACAAGCTCATAGCGCGCCACTCGGTGGCGCGATATGAACTTGTAGATCTGCTATTTTTTCCAATAGTTAAAAACATAATGCTTAGAACACAAAAACATGTTCAGTGCACCAAGGGTTAAACTGCGTTGAATCGCTTGGGAAAACATGTGTCAACATGGGCCAAGGTACAACAAGACACCAAACTGACCTTGCAACTGTTTGGACCTAAGGAGTTGCAAGGTGACCCTTTGGTGTGTAAACGGTCACCCTGGGGCTTTAGATCAAAAGGTTTTCATCAATAAAACATGTAGGTTTAGTTGAGTGTTGATGTGTTATTGATCTTATTGTACATCATAGATATTAATCCAAACAGAACCATTCAATACCGAGCAGAGTACAAGGTTTATTCTTTGTTGCCTTTCTAAACGCCACAGTCTTAAGAAACACCTCTTCAGACTCCATCTCAGCCCATAGCACTTGTATTATTATATACCAACCCACAGTACTTGCTGCAATGACTTATATAGGTTGCCTAATGCATTACAATGTTTTTAGCGCTTCATTGTATGTTGTAAAATGTATTGTGAATCCAGATTAAATTGTAAACTTTTCACCATTGTAAGTCGCTCTGGATTAAGAGCGTCTGCTAAATGCCTAGATTGTAAATTGTAAACTGTCCTACAATAGGTGTAGATTATAAGGTAGTGTATTGTGAGGTTCCAGCGTTACCTTATGAGGTTGATGTGATTGTTAAACCCTCGACTCAGGCTCCTGGCTGGCATCTGGTCTAACCACAACACTGGCTGGTCAGGATCTGCAATCCTGTATGGAGAGACAGTCAAAAAACAATAATAACAATAAAACGACTAATTAGGGCTGCAAATATTGACCAATGGCTGTTGATTAATTGCAGTCTCTGTGGGGGTATTTCTATGCATCATGACCAATTGATACGATACGATACAACAGACACAACAGCAGAAACAAAGAGCAAAACATGACGATCATGTCCTTGGATTTATCAATTCTGGTTTAGAAGTACAGACAGACTGTTGTACAAAAGAGTTCTTTAGTCTGTTTTTTTTAATGTAGGAACTCTGAACCTCCTCATGGATGGCAACAGCTGGTATTCTTCATTCAGGACATGTGAGGGGTCAAAAGAAATACCATTTGCCAGTCTGAGCATGCTCTTAGTGTGGGAATTGAAATGAAATACTTAATAAATACTCAAAATTGTTATCATTACTTTTTCACATAATTATTAATTCTCTTGCCGCCGATAACGCGGGGCTCGTGGACCTCCCGTGGAGTCCCCTCCGCCAGTCACGCGGACGGCTCGTATCACGACGAGATGTAGATTTCATTCTTTAATCCAACTATTAGTCCGTGCGCATCGTCTGATGATCATCCCGTTGCTGACTTTCATTTGGGACAGAATTGGCGACAACTTTTTTTTTTTCCCCTCCCATTGACTTGCATTCAACCCAATGCATTCAAACGGCTCTCCTCCGGTTTGCCCCCTCAATGTCGCTGGCGCATGGGTTAAGCAGCCAGGGCTACGCAGCTCTTCCTGACTTAGGACCCGGATGTTTCTGGGCAGATCGCCAGATGATCGATTAGGCAAGACAACAGACACAGCATAACAGAAACAGCACATCCTGTTTAGGAGATCTGAGCTTCAAAATAAGGGCTTTTTTACCGATCGAACTGGTTTGAGCCGCGGCAATGGAGAGGAAACAAGGAAAATCCGATCGCGCTGAATGAGTTAAGGGGTTAATGTTGCCAAAAAGCAACACTGGGCCTTGTATCCTCTGGTGGATATACAGTATGTTTATCATCTCACCTCCTCCATGTCCCTCCACTGCATCTGTCTGGTCTTTCTAACAGCTCTAGCTCTAGATATATTTACACCAACTCTGAGCTCTAGATATATTTCTACATCTCACCTCCTCCATTTGACAGCGATGTCGAACATGTCTCTCCACTGCATCTGTCTGGTCTTTCTAACAGCTCTAGATATATTTCTACCAGCTCTAGATATATTTCTACCAGCTCTAGATATATTTCTACCAGCTCTAGATATATTTCTACATCTCACCTCCTCCATTTGACAGCGATGTCGAACATGTCTCTCCACTGCATCTGTCTGGTTTTCCCGTTGACTCTGACCTTGGAGTTACTCCATGTCCTCTGCATGGCCTGCATCACCTCCAGGGTGGCCAGACCCATGGCTGGAACAGCAATCATTAGAAAATTAATAATAATATAAGTACAACATTATAACATTATAATCAAAACCTCTCCATTCGGGGGTAAAAAGGCTGATCTACAATATCACAGCAGGTTGATCAGGAACAGAGAGAGAGATCATATACTTCCTATCATGACTAACGATTGTGCTGCTATGGACTGCCTGCCAAAAATGATTAGAATCATAGTATTTGATTCAGAGTTATTCATCATCAAAGGTTTTTTTAAGCATTGGATCATATATACGTCATTGTTGTCGTACAATCAGAGACACGATAACACGATGGCCAGATGGATTAAAGACAGATATTTTGATGCATCTCCGTTCTGGGCTTCCGTAATTTCCGGATTATAAGCCACGCCTGAATATAAGCCGCACCAGGCTTATAGTCAGGTGCTTCACGTTCGAGCAGTGGTGTTCAACTTTTTCACAATTTAACAACACAGACCACAAAACTAAAGATTTCTTTTGGTTTTGTTCACAATTCCAGGATGGATTTTCGCAAAGAAAAGAGGCAAAACATCAAAATTAGACCAAAATGAACATGACTAATTTAGATGGTGAATATCATAACTCTTGAGAGTGTAAACATGAAACCAAATGGACCCGCAAGGGTCCATTTGGTTTCATTTTTACGCTCTCAGAGAGTTACATCTGGTTAACCAACTTTCCATCATTTAGTCTGCGGAGCCCACCTGGAACCTGGAAAATCCATAGATTGGCCGCACCGTTGTATAAGACGCAGGGTCAAAAAGCAAGTGAAAAAGTAGCGTCTTATAGTCCAGAAATAACGGTAGATGTAGATCTCCCCTGGTGTTATCACTGTGGAGGGTTTTAACTGGTACTGATTCTACAGATAGGGAGTTTCTGGCTCCAACAGGTGCTGTAGTTTTCATAGGACTTTGCCAGCAGAGGTCAGTGTTGAGACATGTCTGCTCTGCTTTCAGTTCAGCTCCATAATTCAGGTTGTGTGGGTGTAATTGATGTCATACAAACTAATGGAAAAAAAACTAGAGATAACTAGATCAGCACTCGGCACAGTGCAAAGGTGCAAACTTGCGTGTTGCGCACAAGTAGACCATTGTGCGAGCTAATACTGATTAGCTATAAAGGTTTCCCACTCACTTAACTCTTACAGCACTTTTTTTGGTAGCTAGTGCCAGCGATTGTCATGTAAAAGCCATATACCATATTTCGCTCCATGTTTCCGGTCGGACATGTTAGATCTGCGCACAGGATGTTACTTCCTGTCTGTCTCTTATTTGGGTCCCTCAGCTGGTAAGAGGAGGGCGAGCAGTGCAAGCATAGGTATCGTATCTAACAATATCGATACTAATCAAGTTTGATGGAGATCAATTTCAATGGCAACAGTCATAACTATTATTTGATAATGGCAAGATTGATGTAGATCAACTGCAATGACGGTTTAACTGTTAACTTGTGAACGCTCCACTCATGCAAGTAATTATAGTATTTATAAACTAAGCCTAACTTATTACTATCTATGTATCCTCCTGTTATAGTGCATTATTACCTCTATGTATCCTCCTGTTATACTGCATTATTACCTCTAGGTATCCTCCTGTTATAGTGCATTATTACCTCTATGTATTATGCTGTTATAGTGCATTATTACCTCTATGTATCCTCCTGTTATAGTGCATTATTACCTCTATGTATCCTCCTGTTATACTGCATTATTACCTCTATGTATCCTCCTGTTATACTGCATTATTACCTCTATGTATCCTCCTGTTATACTGCATTATTACCTCTATGTATCCTCCTGTTATACTGCATTATTACCTCTAGGTATCCTCCTGTTATAGTGCATTATTACCTCTATGTATTATGCTGTTATAGTGCATTATTACCTCTATGTATCCTCCTGTTATACTGCATTATTACCTCTAGGTATCCTCCTGTTATAGTGCATTATTACCTCTATGTATCCTCCTGTTATAGTGCATTATTACCTCTATGTATTATGCTGTTATAGTGCATTATTACCTCTATGTATCCTCCTGTTATACTGCATTATTACCTCTAGGTATCCTCCTGTTATAGTGCATTATTACCTCTATGTATTATGCTGTTATAGTGCATTATTACCTCTATGTATTATGTGTTATAGTGCATTATTACCTCTATGTATCCTCCTGTTATACTGCATTATTACCTCTATGTATTCTCCTGTTATACTGCATTATTACCTCTAGGTATCCTCCTGTTATAGTGCATTATTACCTCTATGTATTATGCTGTTATAGTGCATTATTACCTCTATGTATTATGCTGTTATAGTGCATTATTACCTCTATGTATCCTCCTGTTATAGTGCATTATTACCTCTAGGTATCCTCCTGTTATAGTGCATTATTACCTCTATGTATTATGCTGTTATAGTGCATTATTACCTCTATGTATTATGCTGTTATAGTGCATTATTACCTCTATGTATTCTCCTGTTATACTGCATTATTACCTCTATGTATCCTCCTGTTATAGTGCATTATTACCTCTATGTATCCTCCTGTTATACTGCATTATTACCTCTAGGTATCCTCCTGTTATAGTGCATTATTACCTCTATGTATTATGCTGTTATAGTGCATTATTACCTCTATGTATTATGCTGTTATAGTGCATTATTACCTCTATGTATTCTCCTGTTATACTGCATTATTACCTCTATGTATCCTCCTGTTATAGTGCATTATTACCTCTATGTATCCTCCTGTTATACTGCATTATTACCTCTAGGTATCCTCCTGTTATAGTGCATTATTACCTCTATGTATTATGCTGTTATAGTGCATTATTACCTCTATGTATTATGCTGTTATACTGCATTATTACCTCTATGTATCCTCCTGTTATAGTGCATTATTACCTCTATGTATCCTCCTGTTATAGTGCATTATTACCTCTATGTATCCTCCTGTTATAGTGCATTATTACCTCTATGTATCCTCCCGTTATAGTGCATTATTACCTCTATGTATCCTCCTGTTGGGCAGGAAGCCTGGTGTGTTGTACTGCATTAGCGCCCCCAGGTGGTCGGCTGTACAGATGAGCTTCTGCACCTCACTGCTGTAGCTGTCAAAGTTCTGAGGAAGAACGTCTCTGGGAGAGAGAGCAAAGATACTGTACTGCACTGGTTTTCAACTAGTGGTCCCAGAGAGGATTCAGGCAAATGGACCCTTTAGGGTTCAGGGTCCATTTGGCTGATTTTACGCTTAAACACCTGAATTACTTAATTTTCAAGATTGTAAACATTTAGAAAGTGTAGATGAATTGTTATTTTGACCAACGTTTTGCCAGTTTATCTCTCCTAAATTGTGGACACAAACTTGGAAATCCTTAATTTTGGGTCGGAGAGACTAAACTCAACATTATAATAGTCAACAAATAGTCGTATGAAAAGGTTGAAAACCAATGCTGTGGTGGATGTGTTTGGAAGAGGATAGCTGGTTAGAACAGGGGTTTTCAACAGGTGGTCCGGGGACCACCAGTGGTCCCTGAGAGGGTTCAGGTGGTCCCCAGTTAAGTTGGTTAAATAGATGGAACTCTTGAGAACGTAAAAATGAAACCAAATGGACGCTTGCGGGTCCATTTGGTTTCATTTTTACACTCTCAAGTAGAGATGCCCGATATTGACTTTTTTACCGATATCCGATATCCCGATATTATCCAACTTCTAATTCCTGATACCGATATCAACCGATATCAACCGATATCAACCGATACCGATATATGCGGCCTCCAGTGGTGGAAAAATAACAGAAACTATTACTATACAAATATTTAATATAAATAAACATTTAGTATAAATACGAATTCATGTTATAGCCTAGAAATACTCCATACAACTATAAATTCAACATGTAGCCTACTTGAGTAAAGTACAAAAGTAATGGTATAAACATGACCGTAGCGCTGAGTCTACATCTCTGTAAATAGTCATAATTTCCAGTTTGTAAATACCGATACCGATATTTTCCGATATGAAATTTGAAAGCTTTTATCGGCCGATAATATCGGAGGGCCGATAATATCTGCCATCTCTACTCTCAAGAGTTAAAATATTCATCATCTGAATTAGCCATTTTGTAATGTATGTTTTGCATGTTTTGTTTCCCCAAATCCAGCCTGGAATTGTGGACAAAAGCAAAATAAACCTTTAGTTTTGGGGTCTGTGGGGCCTAAAATATGATCAAGTGGTGGTCCGTGGCTCAATTCCTGAATAAATGGTGGGCCCTGGGATGAAAAAGGTTGAAAACCCCTGGGTAAACAACAAAACAAAGGAGTCTACACAGGAGCTATTGCTCCTCAGTGTTTATTTAGTCAGTAGTCCATGACGTTTCAGCCACCAATCCGGTGAATCATCACCTGATGGAGTCCAGCCGTGGCTGAAACGGGTTGTTGTGATTAGGGATGTCCCGATGACACTTTTTTCATCTCCAAACCGATACCACAATTTCTGTGTTAGCCGATACCAGGAAATAATATACTGTAATAATACAAATAAGAAAAACAATATGAAGTCCACCAACCGGAAATAGGAAAAATTCTCACTCAAATGTGCACTTGGGCGACTCCAAAGCAAACTCCACATAACCCCATATTTTACTTAACTGCCAGAGTGTCAACCCCTTATCCCTGTGTCAGATCTGTGTTAGACTGGCCTATCTGCCAATACCAATATGACCCAATAATGACAATAGTCCAATAGTGATGCTTTTCCGATACCCATAAAGTATTTGCAGATACCGATATGACAAGAAAAAGGCCGATACGATAGTTTTTCCGATACAGGTACAGTATAGGGACATCCCTAGTTGTGTTTGTGGTAAGACCTGGTGTAGACCTACTTGATGTGCGGCTGCAGGCCTGTGTGTGGTAAGACCTGGTCTAGACCTACTTGATGTGCGGCTGCAGGCCTGTTTGTGGTAAGACCTGGTCTTGGTCTAGACCTACTTGATGTGCGGCTGCAGGCATGTTTGTGGTAAGACCTGGTGTAGACCTACTTGATGTGCGGCTGCAGGCCTGTGTGTGGTAAGACCTGGTCTTGGTCTAGACCTACTTGATGTGCAGCTGCAGGCCTGTTTGTGGTAAGACCTGGTGTAGACCTACTTGATGTGCGGCTGCAGGCCCGGCTGCTCCTCGTAGTCCTCGATGAGGAACGGAAGGTTCTTGGCCCAGTGGTTCTTGAAGTTCCCTGGAAGGTCCTGGTCTACGTTGTACTCTGCTACTGGGATGTCCAGGTGGGAGTGGAGGTAGCGAGAGTACTCTGGTTGGAGAGGACACAGGACCAGCCCAGGGGTTGACACTAAGGTCTCAGAGGCACTTGCCCATCGGGCAAGTGCAAGTCAGGTCCTACTTGCCCTCAGGTCATGGTCACTTGCCCCCCAAAAATATATTGTAAATTTTGCAGATGTAACTCTTGAGAACGTAAAAATGAAACCAAATGGACCCGCAAGGGTCCATTTGGCCATCACTTTCACTTTCGTTTCAGCAGTGGTTCAGCCATAAACCATGTGCCACGCCCCCACCTTTGAGACAGCTGAATCACTGCTGTACCGAAAGTGAAAGTGTGAGTGTTAACACACTACTGACATGGTGGGGAGACAATATATAGCAGAAAATTGCATTTTGGAGCGATGTATATAGGTGAACTTGCATTAGACCCCTTAGCCCCATTATAAGCCTATTTTGGGAGAGGGGAAACAGGCTTTAAGGAGTGTTTTCACAAAATAACACCTGGACCACTTTTTTCTAACAAATTAAGTGCAAATAAAGAAAAAAAAAAAAAATAAAACTTTTGGTGTGCAATTCTCCTTTAAGATGCTTTAAACCAGTGGTTTTCAACCAGTGGTCCTTGATAGCTAAATGATAGAAAGTTGTTATGTTTGTAACGTCGTCAAAGTCAAAGTCGCATTATTTTGTCACTACGTTACTGCAGCGAAATTGGTTCTCCGCTTTTGACCCATCACTTGGAGCGGTGAGCTCCAAGGAGCGGTGAGCTGCGGCTTGTCGCGCTCGGAATCATTAGCTGATTTATAAAATCAAATGAAACCAAAATCAAATGAAGCCAAATGGACCCTTGTGGGTCCATTTGGTTTCATGTTTACATTCTCAAGAGTTAAAATATTCATCATGTGAATTAGCCCAAGTCTACACAATGTTGGACTGTTTTGTTTTGTCACCAAGTGCTGAGTTAATTGAGAAAGTAAATGAGACTGAGGATGTAAAACAATTAGTCGCATTCATTTCTTACCATGGTGTGTGTAATATACCAGAGGGCCAGTTCTAATACTAATTCAATATCATCCTGTGGGCCAAAGATAATTCATTCACGGGCCTGATTTGGCCCCCGGGCCTTGAGTTTGACATATGTGATCTAAGTAGTATAAATGTCAATCAGATGTATATTATAACATCGTATTGCATTTCTGTAACAGGCCTAAACGTCTCAGTGATGAAGTGTAGGTGTAGGTGTAGAGGACAGAACAGGACATTACCTCTGAGGTATTTGACTTTGAGGTATTCAGAGCTGGCTTTCTGCCCCAGCAGGGGGTCGTTGAGCATCACCTTGGTCTGAGCTTTGATGCCCTCGTAGAACTGCCCCATGGCCACGTGGCTGAGGCCCTTCATGTACTGACACACCTCGTTGTAGGGCTCCAACTGGAGACACCTCTGGAAGCAGAGAGAGAGAGAGAGACAGAGAGTAAAGGCCCTGCTACACTAGCAATATTTTGATCAATATCAACTAGCAATGTCAACATCAACAGGCAACATGATGAGACACATGGCAACAGGCAACACCTCCTATTAAAAGGGGAATTCTACCCATTTTCATTTTTTCCTGAGAGTGT
>CM076966.1:47436565-47486565 GCA_039105355.1 Benthosema pterotum
AAGTCAAACTACGCGTATGATTCAACCCTGTGAGTTTACTTATAATGAAGGGTCAGGGGTACTGATTGAGAATAAGGGGAATTAAATAATCTTCTGCCCTCCGTGCCTCAATGAACTACGCTTCGCTGGATATCATTATGCAATCTTCCATAAATCATTGCTCTTTATTGTTAGTGGTGAGGTACTCTTCTCAGTCAATAGCTGTTCATCTTCTTAACCATCTAAACCAACTGTATTGTTCAATTGCCAATCTAGAAGCTTTTAGAACATGTTTCATCACACCAACATTTACTGCAAAATGATGAATTTCCAAACTATGGAAGGAGAATGCATGTGTTGCACTATAGCAATAAAGATTCTGAACATATGAAGTGGACATTGTGCCTAATTGATTAGTTTAAAAAGTTCACCCCTGTAGACGTAGTGTCCATGTAGCCATCTGGTCCGTCTGGACACTGGACATTAGGGACTTAAAAAGCTGTCTCTATGACTTCAACGCAACGAGGACGTGGGTGTGCTCCGTCAGTAACAGTCGCCACAGAGTAAAGAAAGCGCTGACAGGGTCCACCTCTTCCACTGGTGTCTCTGGTTTCCATAGTGCCACCGCACTGCAGTGTCGTCTAGTCGTCAGCATTTTTAACAAGCGTCGCAATATGCGTCATACATCCTACAGTCGGAGTGATCTTAAACTGGCTATTAGCAAATTTTGGATGATGGACAGTTTTGGTTTTGGACCAGTCACAGCGTGAATGCATGGTTTCATTATATAGGCCTACAGTAGACATTTCACTGTTATGTTTGTAGCTTACATATGATTACATACGTAAGCTTATGTAATCTTTACAGTATGATGTGACAGTATGATGTTTTTTTTTTTTTTTTTTTTTTTTGGCTTAAAAATGAATACATTGTAAATTGCGAGGCCAAGCATGCACTGCCTGCCTGCCTGTCTGCAGTGCCAACCAGCAAGCAGGCCAACTCCACCTCGCAATTCTTAAAACGGCCTCATGATGGCAGTATAACTACAACAGGACACAAGTCAGAATCAAGGACTGGTCTAGAGCTATATGGACCAGAGCTACTTTTTTGACATTATTCAGCCTCAACAATATTGCATTTTGGGGACTTTGAGCATCAGCTCTACAAGCTCTGGACATGTCATGCTGATGCTGCAATGCATACGTGGGCTTGTAGATCAACTATTTTGATAAACATAGGAAAAAAAAACTTTTTTTGACACAAATAATTTTTCTTTTTTAAATGTTCAAATCCTGTGCCATGAATATATATATTTAACGCCCGGGATTCAAACCCGGGTCTCCCGCGTTAAAGTCCAACATCTTAACCACTAGACCAAGAGGACATCCTCTTGTCGGGGCAGATATTGGTTTTTCGAGGCCATCACGGCAGAGGCTGTAGCCACCTGCTACATATACTGTATACTATATATATAAGTGTGTGTGTGTGTGTGTGTGTGTGTGTGTGTGGTGTGTGTGTGTTGTGTGTTGTGTGTGTGTGTGTGTGTGGTGTGTGTGATGGTGTGTGTGTGTGTGTGTGTGTGTGTGTGCGAATCAAGGACTGATCTAGGAGCTATGGATGGATCAGAGTACTTTTTTTTAACCTATATTCCAGCCTCAATAATATTGCTGTGGGGACTTTGGGCATCAGATCTACAAGCTCTGTAGATGTCATACTGCAATGCATATGTGGGCTTGTGGATCAAGTATTTTGATAAATTGGGGAAAAAATAAATAATTTTTCTTTTTTAAATCATGTGCCATGTACAAAGCTTTCAAGGTGACTTTTTGGGGGGTCAGCCTGCATTTCACACAGTACCTACTACCTACCATGTATACTAGCATGCTACTACGGTACATGTTGCGCTTGAATAGCAGTTGCGCTTGATTGGGCTTGATTCAATCAAATCTATTTTTTTTTTCTGAAACGATGTTGATGCTTCTTTCTTCTTGGTTTTCCAGTGTATCTCAAGGAATTCTTGTGTTGGAATTTAGATACTGTAAAAAAAAAAATATGTGACTGAAATGCATTGGCTCATGACATTGCTATTACTTTGAATACCTTTCTCACTATGATGACTCTTTAGTGTAATATAATCTTAGTGTCCTCCACCCCCCCTGAAAACCTGACATTTTCCCCCCTAGACCAGTTTGCACATCTGGTTGCTAGTGGTTTCAACGTTTTAATACACGTTTTAAAATACTCACGTACGACCAGTGTTGTAGTGCTAATTTTAGAAGTGGGGGGACGCCTTCAGCATCTTGCAACACTAGTTAATGTTACAGGACTACCAACATTTTGCCTTGAACTCATTTAGGTAGGCTTGAGGACCCCCGCATGGGGCAGCATGCATCCACGTCACATGGGTGTGATTTTTTTTTTTATAGTTTAAAAAGGCAATGAAGTTAAGGGATAAGGGGTTTAGCGGTGATGATATGTCTCTTCATCTGTCAACCCTAACCCATTACCGGTATTCTGAATCATGTACATTGATATTCAATTTTTGTGGCAAATCTGAGTGACACCTCACTCAGTCTGCTGACCTTCTTCAAGCATGAATTCAAATCCGCACAGGTCAGCCTGACCAGGGAAGTCACATTTTTATAGTAATGATACTATATAATTCACACAATAGTAGATATAACAGCATACCATGAATATTTTCTTAATACAAAATGTACAACTCCAAACCATGAATTTTGTTCTGAAGGCACAATAGTAGATTTTTCAATAGGTTTTGTAAGAACTACTTTGATTGGTTGAAACAGATTACATGCAGTTACTTAAACCACCACTTAGTCACACCTAATCAATACAAATATTTCAGTTTTTCTCTCAGAGTGCTACAGCCTGGGTGGCTAAGCTAGCTAGTTACTTGGGTCATTTGTTTAGTGATTGTTTGGGTCATTTGTTTAGTGCATTTGTCATTGATTTTTTTTCAGCGGTTATATTAGTTTTAAAGGGAACTGTTCTAGAATTGCAATATTACACTCAAGGATGTCTGCATAGTTTCCAGAGAACTGCTCAACAATGAAGTAAATTATTTTTTTCATATATAATTTTTCATATATAATAATATATTAATATAAGTATTTAATTAATATACAATAAACAGTATTTATTATATATTAATATAAGTAAAATGGTGGGTGATCTAAGGTCAGAGGTCAAAATTCAGAACATAAAAGCATGGGACATGCACTTGTAATGCTATGCCCTGCTCAAAAGTTTGCATTGTCAATATCGAGTGATCACAAGTTCATCATAATGAAGTGAAATCAACATCAATCTGGTTGCCGATTGTCACGTCATGCTCATGGACGTAAATACTGTGGGCGTGCACATTAGATGCTAATTCGGTTAGCATCGATATTATATTATATAGAATATGATTATATATTTAAAATACTATTATATATTATATTATATTTCTCCTGCAGCGGTTTCATTAAGGATGGAGTGTGGTCTGTCATAACCAAAGAGCCTGAAATCATGCTCATACAGCTTGTAGAGTTCCAGCGGCGGGTGTAACATTTCCCAATTGGGGGGCAGGAGAAATGGCAAGTGGCCACCTCCATGAGAAAAAGGCCTCCTCGGGGCACGGTGGCACAGTGGTTAGTGCTGTCGCCTCACAGCTAAAGGTCCTGGGTTCGATTCCCGCTAGGGCGCTGCTGAGGGTGCTGGCGGCGTGTCTGCTCCTCCGCGTCATCAGTGCCCATACCCAGGCGGGGTTGAGAAAGGCTTTCTGTGTGGAGTTTGCAGTTCTCCCCCGTGTCCCCTAGGGTAGATACCCTCACAAAAACATGCTGTAATCCTGGATCTCTAAACTGCCTCCCCCTGGCCATCCAGGCGCCTGAAGGGGGACAGGAACGGTTGGAATAACGTGTTCCTTCCACGCGCTAAAACGTCCACCAGGGAAACTCCCCCCGGACAGGTGAAAAGAAGGCACTTGACTCCTCATGCATTGAAGGAAGCATGAGGCCAGTCCGCTGCCTTCCCCAGGTTGGTGGAGGGTAGTGTAGAGCCCAGGATCACATTAGGAATTGGCACTGGTGAAAAAATGGTTGCAAAAAATCGTTGCTAAAAAATATTTAAAAAAAAGATAGAAAAAGAAGGCCTCCTCCGACATGAGCCACACACACACACACACACCAACACACACACACACAACACATATATCATCAATATGCATCAAATATACATCAAAAACACAGAGAAACAGTTATTGTCTAACTCTAGACTGCCCACTTAAAGAGCAGCACTGTATCACTCCACATCTTGTTCCAGTACTCCAGCAGTTCATTAAGCCTATTTTTGTATAATGCTTTAATTTATGTGGGCCAGAGTCTTGTGGGAACTTGCACAGCATTTGTATTATACTCTTTATTTTAAATTCGAACCTTAAATTATGACATTCGAATATTCTTTACATTTTAATATTTGAATATTCTTTCGAATTTGGAATATTCGTTTGCAGCACTCTATACCTTTTCAGGAGAATCTTGTTTCTTGTTGATGTACATTGTATTTGATACTTTCATACTGAATGTTTGTGCCTGGCTAGTAGTCACCGCAAATCGGCATGAATTAATCCAGTCATGGTTTAAGCCTATTGAAACCATAGGTTGAATGGTTTCACTCATGCGATAAGTTGCGTCTTCTAATTAGTTCTTTGTTTCACTCTTCCTGGCACTGGGCCCAGTCTCCCACAATGCAACAGTAATTATCCGTCCGTCAAAGGACGGGCCCCCAGGAATGCTGCCGGCCACTGTCTCCTTCTGCATGGAGCTAGAGTCAGTGTTGCCAACTGCCAAAATCCAAAATGCACTTGTGGCACCAAGGCCCACTATTTATTCTGCATTTTAACCGCAGGGGACCACCGTTTGATGTTAAGTTTAGTCTCTCATGAATAATTTAGGATAGAATATTGGTAAAAATAGCGATTCTTCTACATTTTCTAAATGTGTACATTCTTGAAAATTTGGTAATTCAGATGTTTAAATGTAATCTAACTCTTGAGAGCGTAAAATGAAACCAAACGGACCCATAAGGGTCGTCCTTGTTTGGATTTTTCGTACGCTCTATTAATTATTCGATCTATAAGGTTTGACGTTGGTTACCAATGGTCCTATCTAGGATATGAAGGAGGACTCTATCGTAGGTGGAAACTAGGGTGGGACAATTCACCGAAAAAAAACGAACCGTTCAATACGGGCTCCAAGGTTCAATACACACTAATGAACCGCAATATTTCGGTTCAGACAGACACATTTCCTAATTAAGTATGGATAATATCCTTATTAATAAAGCAGTATATTGTCTTGTGAACTAAACAATTTACCTCGTTGTCTTCTCAATGCTGCATATCTGCATGCTACCTCTGATACTTAACTGAAACGTGCATTCATGTTATTAGTCTAGTATTTTGTATTTCCCTCTTGAAATAGCCTAATCATGAGGCACAAATGGCAATATACATTTTTTCTTCTGTAAGTATTGAAAAGGAAGAAGTTTGTTTAATGTTTTGAAAATCTTGATTTATTTTTTTATATGTTCAATTTGGTTTTAAAAAGCAAAACGTACCGAAACCGAAACCGTGGCCCCATAACCGAGGTACGAACCGAACCGCGGGATAAGTGAACCGTCCCACCCCTAGTGGAAACACGGTGAAAAACAAGGCGTTTATCTCTGGCACCTCTCAACCAATTTCACCCCAACTCAGCAGCAAAAAAAGCAATAGATTTTCCGCCAGTAGTTTTTCACTAATTTTGGTACTAGGTGAGGTCTGGAAAAAAGATAAATATAGTGAGAAATGCGCCAGGTTGACAACACTGGCTAGAGTTGCCGGACCTGTCCACAGAGAGTAGGACCTGCTCATGGCAGGCAGTGGTTTTATTTATTTATTTAATTTACTTACCGTATTGTCCCGAATATAAGACGACTCGTTTATAAGACGACCCTCATTTTTCAAAACCCGTTTACAGAAAAAAAGACCATTGAATGTCAAAATAGTATAGCCCCTGAATATAAGACGACTCTATTTTTGGATATCCATTGGGAAAAAAACATAGTCTTATATTCAGGCCAATAGGGTATTTATTATTCATGTATTTATTTGAGCCAATGACCACCATTTGATGACAGTAGCCTCTCCCGACCAAAAAGCTTTTTGTTGTCGTTGGCTTGACATGTGGAATTCATGCGGAATTTACTGTCATTAATATACCTTAGACATGTTGTGTGGACATGATAAAAAGCCCCCCCCCCCCCCCCCCCCATTCTGTGTTTCCTAGAAATGGAGTTCTGAAAAAGGCATCAAGTTGTGTTTCACTATGTTAATGATTTTTCTTTTAGGACCTTTTTTTATCTGAGAGTGTACAATTGTACACTCACATTTTGTACACTCTTTGTTGACATTGTCACGTCAGTGGGCAGTGTTTTTTTTTTTTTTTTTCATTTAGTATTTTCATTTCCTGTTAAAGATGGTAAGTGATTTCAATTAACTCCCTGTCCCCAGTGAGCCCCTGGGTTCAATAACCCCTAGTTTCAGTTTGAGCTTTTTTGTATTTGATGTATCCAAAATAATATTTAAAAATAAATGAAAAACAGAACACACACACACACAACACACACACACACACACACACACACAACACACACACACACACACACACACACACACACACACACACACACACACACACACACACACACACACACACACACACACACACACACACACACACACACTCTTCAGGGTTCAGTCATTTTCTTTTCCCCACAGAATGGAAGGTTCTACAGTCACGGCAGACAAAGTATGTCATTGCATTGATCATGTCATTGTGAGCATGCCTCCAAATATTGGCAGGCACACAGAGCCATTTTGGTAGAGCATTGATTGATTACACCACTTTCTCACCCTTTGATGATCATTATAGTCTGCTATAATGTCATGACATTGCAGCACCACTGTATAGCACACCCTGCGCTTCAGGGCATCCAGATGCACTGGTGGAAAACCACTCACACTGTTATAATTAAGTATGTTGCAGTGTGGACATACTCTGTTACAAGTAAAAAATCTGCAGCATCAAAGTAGAAGCAACATAGAGGGAGAAAAGACAAAAAATATATATAGCTATATATTCATTTTTTTTTTGGCTAAAAAGTTGTCTATTACATGAATGCAGTGCCCCCCTAAATACCCCCTAAATACCCAGTCTGCCCCCCCCCCCCCCCCCCCCCCCCCCCCCCCCCCCCCCCCCAAACACAATGACATGCAAAACATCCCACCAAGATATTTCAAATTAAAGTGCTTGTATTTAAAATGATTTGAAACACTACTACTGCTACTAACTACAATTTTGGCACCACTAAACCAACAGCATTTCATCATTGAGAACAGAAAACTCTCAGAGTCGGACCTTTAGCTTTATGGATGCTGCGTGTTACAACTTCAACAACAACTGATGTTATTATTGATGCTTGTAGTTGCCTAATAAAAGTCCTGTAACCGAAAATGGTATGGGGGCGACTTCATCGCCCGTGGCGCGAATGAAGTCGCCCCATACAATTTTTTCTTGGCCCTCTAACATGTTCTCTTGCCCCCCCCCCCCCCCCCCCCCCCCCCCCCAAAAAAAAGGGACATGTTATATCCGCCCCTGATTGAGAGTTTCCCTTTTTGAATTACTATATATTATATAATTTTACGCAATATTCTAAGTCATTGTCTTTTTTCACATGGCCATAATGAGGTGGTTAATGTAAAACTACAGTACAGTACGAGTAGTAAATGTACTTAGTTTCCAACACTGGTTGTGTGGGGTCAACAATTTTATGAAAAAGAGCTCTTCTTTGCCATTTTTGTGTCAACATAACGGTCTTCATAACATATAACGGTCTTCGTGTCGTCATTTCATTTTTAAAAAGTGACAATTGCGATTGCTTTGTAGGTTGGTTGACGATCAGGAGATAATCACTGCTGAGGATTACTCTGCTAATTATAGAACTGAATCACTGCCTGCTGTTAAATCATTAGAATCTGTCAAATTACTTGTGGATAAATTTAATACAGATCTAGTTTAGTTATCTGTTTAGGCATTCATCAGCAGCAGTTTTTGTATTTATCAGCGGTATACTCACACATTTTACTTTTGCTTCTATAACACCTTAGACATTTCTTTTAATTGCATTGCATTGAGAGGTGCATTTATCTAACAAATTCATCGACATACTACTTTGTTTCAGTAACACAAAAAATACTCTTCCTAGTAATTAGTTACTTTTATAATAGAGTAATTGAGTTACTAACTCAATTACTTTTTAAGAATTTGAAATTGTGTTACTTTTTCAAAGTAACGTTCCCAACAGTCAGTGACACCCATAGTGCAGTGCCTATACTGTATAGTGCAGGTTTTCAACCAGTGGTCCAGGGACCACCAGTGGTCCTTGAGAGAGTTCCAGATGGTCCCCAGGCTAAATGATGGAAAGTTGTTTAACCAGTTGTAACTCATAAGCGTAAAAATGACCAGTTGCAACTCGAGAGCGTAAAAATAAAACCAAATGGACCCGTTGCGGTTCCATTTGGTTCCATTTTACACTCAAGAGTTAAAATATTCATCATCTGAATTAGCCCCAAGTCTACACAACTAGAGAATGTAGAAGATTAATGGTCATTTTGATCTGTACGTGTGAGTGTTTTGTTTCCCAAATCCAGCCTGGATTTGTGAACTAAAGCAAAATAAATCTTTAGTTTTGGGGTCTGTCGGGCTAAAAATGTCATCAAACGGTGGTCTGTGGCTCAAATTCTGAATAAATAGTGGGCCCTGGTGTCAAAAAAGGTTGAAAACCACTGTTATAGTGGCAGCCTGTACCACAGGGCCGGGCTGAACCGCTAAGGTCACCCTGGCTGAGATGATGAATTGAAGTATGTGAGGATTATCCAGGCGCGACACCAGCCTACTAACCCAAATGTAATCTGCCCATTCCTTCGCATGTAGCACACTACTGTACAGTACCTGCCTCGGCCATGGCTGATCCCCCAACGCAGTGCAGGTGACAACCAAGGGACTGTTTCAAAATGCTGTTTCCCCTCCTCTATTCAGGGGCGTTTTTACCATTAGGCAGACTAGACAATTGCCTAGGGCGCCATGAGGGGAGGGGGGCGACCACCAGACATGCTTTAAAAGGATCCCAGGCTAATAAGCCATGGATAAATTGAACATTTACAACACTTATGTTCTTATGAAACGCCACTGTGTCTCTTCACCTGAAAAAGCTCCTCAAATGCTCCTACAGTGGTAAGCACTTGAGATTGTCACTGGCGGTACCACCGTGTCAGGAAAGTGGTAGCACCAGAATAAATAGTACCACAAAGTTCTGCCACACTACAACCATGGACACCTTTTAAATGAAGTGTGAAAAGTGTTACCACTGCAGTGAAGTGGTACCACCCTGGTGCTCCAGAAGCAGCCAGGTGGCAACAGTGACAATCTCAAGTGCTCACCACTGTATATGATATGAAAGAGTTCAAACTAGATACTTTGTGGGGATAGAATGGGAGCACCACAAACACACGAAAAAATAAATAAAAAACTTGAACTGTTATTCCCCCCTAAATCACTCTGGGCTAAATTGTTAAGGAAAGTGCACTGTTTACCCTAGTCATGTCGTCTGGGTGAATCGTGCAGCGATTATTCCTTAATAATAATATTTAAAGGGGATTAGCCTACTATAGGCCTTACTGGTCGGCCCCATATGGTGTTGTGGGAAACATTGGACTGGTAGCTACTGGTGTGTGAAATCCCCGGACAGGGAGGGAGGGAGGGAGGGACAGATGGTTCATTTCAGCGCCGGATTTAGCCAGCCCTACTAGGGTGGGCTGATAGAATGGCAGGCTGGGCAACTCCAAAGTTTTTTTATATGAAGCAGTGGTTTTCAACTTTTTTTTTTACACCAAGGCCCACTATGTATTCGGCATTTGAGCCACGGACAATCATTTGAGGACATTTTAGCCCCACAGACCCCAAAATTAAAGATTTCCTTTGCTTTTGTCCACAATTCCAGGCTGGATTTGGGGGGAAAAAAACAGTAAAACATACAGATGAAAATGGCCATTAATCTTCTACATTCTCTAGTTGTGTAGATTTGAGCTAATTCACATGATGAATATTTTAACTCTTGAGATTGTAAAAAAAAAAATATATATATACGCTCTCAATGAGTTACTGTACATCTGGTTTCCACCATGTAGTGTTCCACCATGTAGAGTATTTATGAACCACATTGCACATTACAATATTGGTTATAATTGCAATTGGCTGTTTCACTAAAATGCTGACAGCTTACTTGGGACAGTCAGAGGAGTCCTCGCCTGTCACTCTACAGAAATAACCTAAGTGCCACCTGGCCACTATGGTCAGGACTTGTGAGAACATCTACTATAGCTTCTTCAGTGAAATGCTCAATTTGGGAATCTTGGCACCTCTAACCTTAGAAGGTTGAGGCATGACAACTGCTACATGAAACTATAGTCTTCATAAGTCAATGCTGTATGTACTGTATTATTATCCTTATGTAATTTTCATCAGTAGCTGGGGACCACCTGGGACCACCTGTGACACTGACATTACCTTTCATTAGGTGGGCAGGAAGCACGTTTGGGTGGGCTCTGCCCACCCCTGCCCCCCCTCTAGATCCGGCCCTGGTTTGTGTCCTCCTCTTGCTCTCGCTATACTTTTCCTCTCCCTCCCACTCGCATGCAGGCTCTGCCTAATCTGTGCTGTGGTAGAAGGGGGGAAGGGAGGGCATTGGGCATTCCGCACCACACACACACCACCTCTCTCTCCCTCTGTCCTCCGGCTCCGCCAGGCTCCCCACGCAGGGCTCAGATACAATACGGACGGATCGCCTGAAAACCTCACACTAGGATAATGGGCAGCGGCAGGAAAAAAAGAAAACACCCGACAACTTCTTCAACTTCAACTTCATCCCTCAAAGAAGAAGAAGTAGTCGGCACGTCCGGAGTTACCGCAGTTGTTGGAGCAGATCCCACGGATCCCACCAGCACCGCTATGAGGACGAGCTTTATTGGATAATCTACCCCTATACGAGGATTCCCTATACTGGAGGAGTGTATCTGCTGGAACTGGAAGGCTGCTGTAGTCTAATAACTAACCTAGTGTGATACTGGTGCACCTACACTTTCTCCAACCGACTGACCCCTTCATGTTTCCTTCAACGCGCGAGGAGCTGTCCTGAGCTGATTCTTTTCACCTGACAGGCCAGGTGAGTTTCTGTCATGCCCGGGATTTGAACTCGGGTCTCCCACGTGAAAGTCCAACATCTTAACCACCAGACCAAAGGAGCATCCCTTTGGCCCGGAGGCAGATACTAGACTTTGGAGGTCATCATGACAGAGGCTGTATAGCCACTGCTTTCCGC
The DNA here is from genome assembly GCA_039105355.1 of Benthosema pterotum. Taxonomy (NCBI): domain Eukaryota; kingdom Metazoa; phylum Chordata; class Actinopteri; order Myctophiformes; family Myctophidae; genus Benthosema; species Benthosema pterotum. The sequence continues at coordinate 47,448,026 of CM076966.1, forward strand.
TGGTTGGGCATAGCGCGTAGAAGCAACACTTTCTGACCCACCAGTGTGCTTTCCCCCCTCCAGCAGGTGTCCCGGCTGGCCAGGGGGAGGCAGTAGATAGGCCTAATATACATAGAGGCCAGGATTGGGGCTTGCTTCTCTTTTGTCAATACAAGCCTTTTTCATTTGTTCTTTGGTTGGATTTCTCCAATTCTTTTGGTGATTATGGCCTTCTTTGCAGAAGAACTGATTCACGTGTCCAGATGTGTTCACGCCGGAAGAAGGTCAAGAAGGTCTTCTTAGGTCAGACGTGGTGATCTGGAGAGGACGGCCACCAGCCACAGAAGGAGCGCGGCGATGTCCGCGAGGCATGGGAAGAGCCGGAGCGGAGCTTACAGCTATTTCCTCAACATGGTGGCCTATCAGGTGAGACTGGTAGTGGGCAGCTTTGACGAGAGTCAGATCTACACTCATTCCAGTGAGCCGTTATAGTTCCACACTCACTCGAGAGGACCACTATAGTTCCACATTCACTCCAGAGGACTGCTATAGTTCCACACTCACTCCAGAGGGCCGCTATAGTTCCACACTCACTCCAGAGGGCCGCTATAGTTCCACACTCACTCCAGAGGGCCGCTATAGTTCCACACTCACTCCAGAGGGCCGCTATAGTTCCACACTCACTCCAGACAGAGGGCCACTATAGTTCCAGACGCACTCCAGAGGACCCGCTGTACTTCCACACTCACTCCAGGGGACCGCTATACTGTAGTTCCACATCCATGCTCACTACAGAGGACCACTATAGTTCCACACTCACTCCAGAGGACCGCAATACAGCAGTTCCACACTCACTCCAGAAGACCACTATAGTTCCACACTCACTCCAGAGGGACCACTATAGTTCCACATCCACGCTCACTACAGAGGACCGCTATAGTTCCACACTCACTCCAGAGGACCGCTATAGGTCCACACTCACTCCAGAGGAAAGCTATAGCTCCACACTCACTCCAGAGGACCGCTATAGTTCCACACTCATTCCAGAGGGCCACTATAGTTCCAGATGCACTCCAGAGGACCGCTATAGTTCCACACTCACTCAGAGGACTGCTATAGTTGCACACTCCCTCCAGAGTGCCAATATACAGTAGTTCCAGACGCACTCCAGAGGGCCACTATAATTCGACACTCACTCTAGAGGGGCACTATAGTTCCACACTTATTCCACAGGGCCACTATAGTCCCACCACACACACCAGAGGAACACTATTGTTCCATACTCACTCCAGAGGACCACTATAGTTTCACACTCACACCAGAGGACAATTCTAGTTCCACACTCACTCCAGAGGACCACTATAGTTCTACATTGACGCTCACTCCAGAGGGCCACTATAGTTCCACACTCACTCCAGAGGACCACTATAGTTCTACATTGACGCCCACTCCAGAGGGCCACTATAGTTCCACACTCAGTCCAGAGGACCACTATAGTTCTACATTGACGCTCACTCCAGAGGGCCACTATAGTTCCACACTCACTCCAGAGGACCACTATAGGTCCATAGAGTAATAAAACTAGAGGGTTAACTCGAGCAATATCACCCCTTTGCCATTCATTTTAATAGAAGTTGCTCAGTGGCGTTTGGAAGACTGCCGGAAGTATAGGGCCTTAACCTCAGTAAAACCTATACGCCAACCTAACCTAAAAACCCAATGGATTGTAAAATGGTCACGAGCAATGTAAAATGGAAATGGTCACAACCTTTTTCTACCTGCACCAAAGGATTCATAAAAATGTTAGGGGAGGGGGGACTAACTCCCGAGGCAGGTTTACGATCGTTCACGATCGGTCGTGACCGCGCTTTAAGGGTAATAGAGGCAACTTTAGCTTTAACTGTGATTGTAAACAGATTTGTTGAAAAACAGAATCTAACTCCACCTCACCTCCACTCTAAATAGTTGCCTCTATTACCTTTAAGCAAAATGTAGGAAAATGTAGTTAGCTACGCTACTTGTTACTCAAGTAGGGTCGTTACTTGAGTACTACAAGTTATGGGAAAATGTATAAGCTATGTAGTTTAGCACAAGTTACTGGCCATCACTGATGGGTTGAATGTAATGCACAATCTACAGTACAGTATGTAAGGTGTATGAATGCGTGAACGCATTGCACACTATGCCTTGGGTAAAGACGCAACACAAATGCACCATATCATACTACTACCGTCCTAAATATCTTTATTTTGTTGTGTGGACATTCAACCACTCTGCTGTGGTTCTGTTTTGCCAACACTGTCCTGAGTTAAGTAAAGCTTATAGCAGTTATAATTAGGTCTGACCATTAATCCTGTATTAAGGGCGTTTAGCTGGCCCAGATGATAGATGGACATGCGTACAGGCAGACCAGACAGGCAGGCAGGTGGACAGACAGAGAGACAGACAGATGGACAGAGGTGCTCGTAACCCTACGCTGTAACTCTTGCATGTTAGTGCCCTGATAACCTAGCAATGTTTTGGTCAACATCAACAAGCGACATCAACTATCAATGTTGACTTTCCACCTTTCTATAGAAAATGATCAACTCCTGGTTGTTCAGAAAAGTCAGATCATTAGCGCCTCTACTGGTCAACATTTCGGAATCCTCCAATCACAGCCCTCCTTGGCGTCACCTGATCCTTTCTCCTAGAGTCCCACAGATAAACTTTTGAAACCATGGCTGCTGCTGCTTCACTGCGGTGGACAAAAAAGGGATTTTGTAACTTTTTGAGTTGGGTGGCAGTTGGGTGAAAATGATTCAATGCAAACTAAGGCTTCTTGTGAACCAAATGGACCCTAGCGGGTCCATTTGGTTCCATTTGTAAACTCTCAGAAAAAATGAAAATGGGTAGAATTCCCCTTTTAATAGGAGGTTTGCCTGTTGCAATGTTGCCTGTTGATGTTGACATTGCTAGTTGATATTGATCAAAGTATTGCTAGTGTATCAGGGCCTTTATGCTTGCCTGTGACGCTGCCTACCCACACTGACAGTGTGTCGTTTACCATCAGAATCTGACAGATTAAAACACATACACACACAGTCGCCTCGAACCGATTCATATTGTGATTCTTAATTATGTTGCAATTTGATAAGGTACAGTATATATTGATAGATTGCGATTTCTCAAATTACAAATTACTTTGCTTTTATTGTACTAGAATGTTTTAAGACAATTTTAAACACGGACGTTGAAAATTTCAATCAACCTGAACAATTCTAAGCGATGTAAACCAGAGAAGGTTCAATCATACACTATAAATAAATGAGGTTCAGGACAAACTGACATGAACAAATTAATAACTACATTTTGAACCTGGCAATTTGACATGTTGTCAGGGAAGGATTATCCAACAGGCACGTTGGGCCTAGGCCCAGGGGCCCCTGAGCTAGGGGGGTCCCTGAGCTTGGGTATCCGTGTGATTGTTAAGAGGCTCAAGCTCAGCCCCCCCCCCAAAAAGGGGTAACAGTGAATACCAGTGGTGCATACGGTCCTTACTAGCAAAGTGTTTACTAATTTTGTGTCACTAAAATAACCCCAAAAGTTAGTTTAGTTATTTTCGGTGTTTATCATTTTCCAAGCAATCCCATGCTGTAAATCCTGCTGAAGTGCCGTTGCGCCGCGCCAAAAAGAAAAATGTTCCGGGCCCAGGGGCCCATAATTTCTTAATCCGTCTATGCATGTTGTTGTGAATGTTGTGGCAGTAAAGAATCACAATATATTGAATTATCAATGTTTTACCCCCTGTCACGCTGCCGACCCGGAGTGTGTGGAACCAATATGCAGGAGAAACGAACACCAAAGTATCTTTAACACAACTTTACTTTCCTGTTGTGTTTTGCCACACAGGGCAGAAACACAACATAAATACCTACACCCAGGAAGAGCAGCACACTGACGGCAAGGCAACAAACTATAAACCGACACAGAGTCAAACAAACCTGTCACTAATATACCACACTCAATCATTAGTTCATCAGAGAGTGCATTGTTCAAAGCTGTTCTCAGAGTAGCAGTCTCTCTGGGGGGTGGGGAAAACACACAGGTAGGGATAACATGAGGGCGGCGGTCCAGACAAGGCATGCCCTGGACTAGGGTGTGACACCCCCAGCCCTAGTCAAAAAATAGTCAAAAAATCCTGTAGGATTCCAAAAGAAAACTATCAGATTTTATTGGATTTCAATGGGATTTCTATTGGAAATCCAATAGGATCTGTTCCAAAATCTGATAGGACTTTTCTAAAATACTATAGGCTTTTTTGACTAGGGTCAATAGGACAGGAGTAGCACTTGTAACTTTGTTACAATCAATCATGTTAATACTTTAGTGGGCCCCCTCAAAAATTTCAAGGGCCCCCTTAGTCATTCCATTCTGCAACCCGGGACTGGAGGGAGGCTCTGATCCGTGGCATGCGTGGATTAAAATGAACACACAGTCAACAGGGTTTTAGCAGAAGCACATCTTGGTTGAATGGAATATTAACAAATCGGAAGGCAATGCACTCAACACAGCTAAAATAGCCTTTTTTATCCACATGAGAGGAGCAGGAGAAGGAGGAAGTTAATTTACACATTACGCACGAGGCAGCATGATTACTTTAACTTTCACCATGTTAATTTGGATTTCACCTCGTTTAGGCCAACAGTACTGTATTAGAGATCCGTGATATCATGTACAGGGCTTGACACTAACACTTGCCCGCTTGCCCGGGGCAAGTAAAAAAAAAATGGTGCGGCAAGTGAAGACTGCTACCTGGTTGCCCGATCGGGCAAGTGTGCAACTTAGTGCACTATAACACAACACAAGATAAATTTGTCTTGAAGGCAGTCATTGCACTCTGCCTCTGTGTCTTTCCCTGCTTTATAGCTATCTCTACCTATCTCTCTCCCAGGTCCATTTGGTTCCAAACTATCATTTTGCTGTGGTCAGGGACTACTGGGTCTGTGACCACTATGGGCTAATTAAGATGATGAATTTTAACCCTTGAGAGTGTAAAAATGAAACCAAATGGACCCGCAAGGGTCCATTTGGTTTCATTTTTACGTTCTCAAGAGTTACATCTGGTTAACCAACTTAGCTGGGGACCACCTGGAACCCTCTCAGGGACCACTGGTGGTCCCTGGACCACCTGTTGAAAATCCCTGGTTTAAAGCACCCAAGTAGGAAGTAAACTTAAATGCAAATTTACAATATATTTTTTGGGGGCAAGTTACCATGACCTCAGGGCAAGTAGAACCTGACTTGCACTTGCCCGATGGGCAAGTGCCTCAGAGACCTTAGTGTCAACCCCTGCATGTAGTCTAGAATTAAACGCTGATGATATTACAATCTGCGCAATGCAGCAGCGACCGAGGGAGAGGGGAAATAGAACATAACTGAATGTCCTTGACAATCACACAGATATTTTATTAACATTTGCAACAACAACAAAAAGCAAACGGTACAACACACAGTAGAACGGCTTTTTTTGGATACACTCGGGTTTTACACATAATGATTGACAGGTCCGATTCCGACCCTGTCCAAGTGACTTTGATAAATTACACTGCCGAAACCGACAGATCTCAGACAAACTTTTTCCCGGGTACGGAACCCCTGAGAAGACCACTAAATCACAGCACACTAATCTCCAGCAGTTTTATAATGAGCCAATAGAGTGGAGGTGGTGGAGTTCGATTCTGTTGTTAAACATATGTGTGTACACACTAAAGTTGCCTCTATTAAAGGGGAATTCCACCCATTTTCAAAAATTTCCTGAGAGAATACAAATTTGTACCCTATCGGGAAAAAGGGGTCTGAAAGAAAAAGTTAACATGGTGAAAAACATCTTGATGATGTCATCAGATGTATTTTTCATCATGTTAATGATTTTTCCAGACCTCCATTTTTAGGAAATACAGAATTGGGGGGACTTTTTATCATGTCAACACACCATCTGTAAGGTATATTAATGACATTAAAATGTAGAAAATGGGTGGAGTATGTATGCATTTTCGACGCCAACCTTTGTATGCTTTTACTGAGGCATGTGTAACCCCACAGATGTGCTGCTGCTGCGGCCCCGCCCCCTGCGCCCTGTGCTGCTCCTTCTGTCCGCCCGTCAAGTCGTCCTCCAGCACGAGGGTCATGTACACGTTGTTCCACGTGGTGGCCTGCACCGTGTCCTGCCTCATGCTGTCGCGCACCGTCAACGAGCTGCTCCGCGAAAAGGTGAGTCCCCCGCCTTATTTGTTTATTTATATTTTATTTAAGATTTTCCCTGGATACCACCCTGACAAAATGGACCCTCCAGAGGGTTAAAACACATTTAGAAGTTAAAGGTGAACATTTTACTATGTCATTGATGTACCTTCGAGGTGATGGGTGGACATGATAAAGTTCCCCCCATTCTGTGTTCCCAATAAATGGAGGTGTGAAGAAAAAACACTAACATGGTGAAATCTTGATGACATCATCAAGATGTATTTTCACCATGTTAATGGTTTCTTTAGACAAAGTACAAATGGAGCGAACAAAAGAGCGTACAAAAGAGCGTGAACCAAATGAACCCTAACTGGTTCATTTGGTTCCATTTGTACGCTCTCAGAAAAAATGTTGAAAATGGGTGGAATTCCCCTTTAAAGACATTTTTAGTTATGGTTATTGGAAACCTGTTTTTTTTTAACTGTACCTTTTTAGAAAGTCAAAGAACAGTGTTTCTGCAGTTTGTCGTCTAGTATGGGCAACTTCCAGAAATCATAATAATTCCCTCATGACATTTTAAACAGGACTGAAAAAACAGAACTGTATGTTATTGGAACTTTTCGTTTGACACTCACTTCTTCCACAAGAACAGCAAGACAACCTCAAGTCTGCCTTATTCCATGAAAGTTATATTTGCAGGTACTCAACCCTGCGACAACCCCTATGACAGGCACAGTAAAAAGCTGCCCACTATGGATAAAAAATATAACGGTTGCCGCATAAATTAAGTGCAGCACCGGCTATAGCGAGTTGAGGGATGATGGGGGGGGGTCAGCTCTGAATACGAGAATGGTGAGTAAATAAAGTAATAAGTAATCGAATTACTAAAGTAAAAATACTCAATTAAATCAAAAGAAGTAACTGAAGGTGAAGAACTAAAAGTCAATATGCGTCCTTGCGCTGCTCAAACTTAACTAAAAAAGTCCCAAAATGTCCAAAGGTTTAATAACGAAAATATTCCAAGATGTCCAAACCTAACTAAGATATTCCAAGATGTCGCAATAATCGTCATTGAAGTACCACAGTTTCTGCAACTCCAGCAGAAATCCAAAAAAAACAAGATCCTTTTCGCCGGCAGTTGGCAACAAAAATCCAAACGGCAAAAATATATCCTCTTGACAAAGTTTTATAGCAGACAAAAATGTGTGCCTGCTGCCGTGTTCCTCTCTGTCTCCACTCTGGTCTTCTCTAGCCAGGTGGCACAAACATTGTGATTGCATTGATCACCTCCCCCAGCCAGGTTAGCTGTGGCCGGGGTCTACCAATCAGGCCCATGTTGCCACGGCAACCTACTAGTTTCTTGGCACATAGTCCAGTAGATGAGCAACAAAACAAAAACTCAAATCATAGTGCAGCGAATTAACTGAAAAAATAATGAACTATATAATAATTAAAAGAAAAATACATTAAAACAATGTGACTCTGGCTGATGTTACAAAATATAAACTATTTTTAAACTAAAGAACACATTATATGTGTTTTAAATGTTCAATTCTAGTTATGGAGGTAGTATAATGTACTCATCCATATGAGGCTTATTAGCCTGGGATCCTTTTAAAGCAGTGGAATTCAGCCTTTTTCATACCACGGCCAACTATTTATTCATCATTTTAGCCACGGACCACCATTTGATGTTTAGTTCAGTCCCCAGAACCCAAAAGCAAGGGTTTTCTAGTTTTGTTCTACAATTTAGGATAGATAAGTGGCTAAACGTTGGTCAAAATAACGATTCTTCCACATTTTCTAATTGTGTAGATTCTTCAAAATTAAATAATTCAGACGTTTAAATATAATTTAACTCTTGAGAGTGTAAAATGAAACCAAATGGACACTCTCATGAGTTGCAGATCTATAAAGGGCCATTTGGTTACCAACTCAGTCATTCAGCTAGGGACCACCTGTAATCCTCTCAGGGACCACTGGTGATTAGGGTTAGGGTTAGTTGAAAACCCTGTTGCATGCCTGGTGGTCGCCCTCAGTGCCCCCTCATCCACTCATGGCGCCCCAGGCAAGTACTCCCTAGTCTACCTAATGGCAAAAACACCCCTGCGTTGTTGAGTCAATATGTGTGTGTGTGTGTGTGTGTGTGTGTGTGTGTGTGTGTGTGTGTGTGTGTGTGTGTGTGTGTGTGTGTGTGTGTGTGTGTGTGTGTGTCCTACATTGTGGGGACCTACATCTGACAACACACCTAAATTCTTGTGGGGACCAAAAACGGATAATGGATAATATCGATAGAAAATGCATTGCTGATATGCCTGGTAAGATTTTGAAGAAGTCCCCACGGTCCCCACCAGGATTATCATTTAAATCGATAGAAAGCATTGCTGATATGCAATACACCTTTAACACACCTGTCCCCAAGAGGGACAAAAAAAAGTTTTTTTTTTTTTTCTGGTCATACCTGAGGGCTGTAGCATGTCTAGAAAGGGGTGTCCCATGTGGGGACATGGGCTGTCCCCCATGTCCAAAACAAGTATGTGCTGCAAAAAACAAGTACGTGTGTGTGTGTGTGTGTGTGTGTGTGTGTGTGTGTGTGTGTGTGTGTGTGTGTGTGTGTGTGTGTGTGTGTGTGTGTGTGTGTGTGCAGTTGCCTTTCTTCAACGTGGTGTGCGACCAGGCCCAGGAGGCGGCAGGGGGACACTGTGAGCGGTTGGTGGGATACTCGGCTGTCTACAGGGTCTGCTTCGGGACGTCCTGCTTCTACCTGATGATGGCGCTGTTCCTCATCGACGTCAAGTCCACACAGGATGTCCGAGCGCTCATCAACAACGGGTCAGTCGCTGTATAGTAGCAGAATACACTCAGCAACTTAGGGGATCAGGGCATTTAGGCATGGCACGGGGGGGCAAAACAACCCAAATTCCAAAGATATATATGCAGGGGTGTAGTGGAGTGGGGGACACTTCTCACATCTAGAATATTTTTGGGGCCCGGGAGATGAGGCTTCTTTTGTTGGTTAGACTGTAAGAAGCTACCACTGGATAACTTTCTTGACACCCGCATTATAAAACAGTGTCATTTTTATGAGTAAATATGAGGTGAATTTTTCGAAATCTGTGCTCTTTTTTTCCACCTGTGACGATTGGTATTCCCCTTTGATTTCAAAAGTCGCATATCCGAGGCGGACAGCTTTCCGAGCCAGATTCAGAAATTAATATGCATGTTCAACTCCGCCCCCATCCCCGAAAGCCCACATTTCCTGTACTTTTTCAATAATCAATTTAGCTAAAATCAATGGCAATTAATAATAACTAGAAATGCACCTGCATGCATCAGATGCAAACATGTGCCATATCTAGTCTAGGCAAGCATAGGCCATATACCGTATATTCCATACTGGTGCACAAGCAGAGCGTTGAGTGTTTACGGTAGTATAGAGCATGCAGAGTGCTGTCGTTCCTCCACAAATGAAACAACCATAAACAGCCAATTAGAGACCACAGAGCGCAGGCCTATGCCATACATACCATGCATAGCGCCAATTCACAGCTTTGTGTGCCTGTTCGTCCGTGTGTCCGTCTGTGTGTGTGTCCGTCTGTGTCGTCGGTCTGTCCCTATACAGTATTAGTATATTAGTACCGTATTATATATGCGTAGAAGGCCCGACGTTATACCGTTTGAAGTAATAAGTATAATTAGTATTAGTAATTAATTACTAGGTCATATTTTTATTTATTTATTTATTCATATTTTTTCATATGAACATCATGAATGATGTTTATGTTTATGCGTTGAAATAAAGAATGTATTATAATTATTTTAATTATTCTAAATTTGCAAGAATGAAATAATAAAAAAAGACATATTTTATTTATGCATATATATTTTTTTTTACATTTTTAACAAATCATGGTAGTAGTAAGGTTGTTTTTAGTAAACTGTTTTTTAATAATGTGTTTACCGTGTGTGTGTATATATTTACTTTTAAATAATAATATTAGGACTTGTGCCGGGGAATACCTTCTAATTCCAATGGAGGGTTTCTATCTGCATGCGGGAAAAGGGGTTTCTCTCCCTCTCTGGTCACGTGACCTGGCCTGACCTGACCCGGTGTCTATTTTAAGCTCGGATGCGTCCGTCCGTGCATCGCTGAGTGTCACACTTTCCACCGGCCGTTGATTAGAGGCCTAACGTGCCTGCATGCTGTGACGCTCCTGCCTGCAGGGATTACATTATATACTGTAGGCTCCACTGCTACTGTGGCTGCTGCTCATAAGAGTCTTATCAATGCAGGGTGAATGCATTGCAGGGTTGCAGGGTCAAAGCAGGGTTTAGTGCATTAGCGGTCATGGAGTCGAAGGGACATTATTCCACCTCTATCCATATTCACATTAGGGCTGGGACTTATTAGATATACAGTATAATCTATATAATATTTAATCTAATTTTAAAGCTAATAGAGGCAACTTTAGTATGTACTAGGGGTGTCCCGATGCCACTTTTTCATTTCTGATCCGATCCCGATACCACAATTTTTGTGTTAGCCGATACCGATACCAAACACCAACACACGGATGGACAGAGTGCAGAACATACTCTATCCCATGCCTTCGGCCCGGTGGAGACAAACTTCTGGCTTTCTGTCTTCTCAATGTGATCATTATTATCTTGGTGTTGTTGACATCCAGGTTCTGGTTCTTGAAGTTCGTCATTCTGGTGGGGATGTGTACGGCAGCCTTCTTCATTCCCACAGAGTCCTTCCTTCACGGTAAGCAACCCCACGTCTACATGCCCACGGAGTCCTACATGGAAAGTAGCCCCGATGTGGTCCCTCCCTCCTACACTCACTCCGTAGCTCCGAGATGAGGTCACAGAGTTCCACGAAAACTTTAGACTAGTTTAACATTAACAAGGGTGGAGAAAATTCCAAGTCTCGGCATCAAACAAGTGTTTAAATCATGTATTTAGGGGTACGGTGGCACAGTGGTTAGTGCTGTCGCCTCACAGCCAGAAGGTCCTGGGTTCGATTCCTGCTAGGGCGCTGCTGTGGGTGCTGGTGGTGGAGTTTGCATGTTCTCCACCGTGTCCCCTAGGGTAGATACCCTCACAAAAACATGCTGTAATCCTGGACTCTAAACTACCTCCCCCTGGCCAGCCGGGGTGCCTGATGGAGGGGACTGGAACTGGTTGGAATAACGTGTTCCTTCCACGCGCTAGGGCCAACCAGGCAAACTCCCCCCTGTCGGGTGAAAAGAAGGCAGCTTGGGCCAGTCCGCTGCCTCCCCAGGTTGGCCGAGGGTGTGTAGAGTCCAGGATCACATTAGCAATTGGCACTGGGTGAAAAAAATCGTGGGATAAAATTTATTAAAAAAAAAAAAAAAAAAAAAAACATTTAGTCGCCACCTTCGTTGTTTTCCGAGGAGGTTGTGCATGTGCAGGTGCGTGAGCTTCCAGCTGACTTCAGTTCGGTTGAAGTGCACATGAGTCACCCGGCAGTGATAGACAGCAGGCAATGGAACAGGAGCAGCAAGCTCCTCCACTGTTGTCCATCTTGTAGAAGAGTTGCGACGTTGAAAACAGCTGAAAACAGAAAACAGCTCTCGTGTGCTGCTTTGAACTGTGACCAACTGGACTTGGAAATACATTGTTTTCAACAAGGGCGGCGCAAATAAGAGCTCTTTTAGCCATGTGTGCAACATGTCTACTGTTCTAAAGCAGGGGTTTTCAACAGGTGGTCCGGGGACCACCAGTGGTCCCTGAGAGGGTTCCAGGTGGTCCCCAGCTAAGTTGGTTAACCAGATGTAACTCTTGAGAACGTAAAAATGAAACCAAATGGACCCTGGGGGGTCCATTTGGTTTCATTTTTACACTCTCAAGAGTTAAAATATTCATCATGCGAATTAGTCCAAATCTACACAACTAGAAGATTAATGGTCATGGACAGAAGCAAAAGAAATCTGTAGTTTTGGGGCCCGTGGGTCTAAAAATATCCTCAATTGGTGGTCCGTGGCTCAAATGCTGAATAAATGGTGGGCCCTGGGATGAAAAAGGTTGAAAACCCCTGTTCTAAAGTATCGCACAGTAACAAAACAGTCTAAAATAAAAGGATTTAAGATCATTAAAGCTGGGCTGTTGCTTGAGTTCAATGCATTTCTGCCTACTTCCGGTCCAGGATTTGTCACAGTTCAATGGAAGTCTATGTTCATTATGCTCATTACACCTTTCCATGAATGGTATATTATTCCCACAAATAGTGCAAAAATATTACACTATTAAACCCAAAATGGGAACAATCCTTTGTTCTCATTTTGGGTCTAATAGTGTAATATTTTTGCACTATTTGTGGGAAAAATACATCATTACACCTTTCCATGAACGGGAGAGTCGTAAATCTGTCTCTCGTTGGCTTGCTGTGTGTCTCCTCTTGGGACAGCCCAAAGCCACGGAAGTGTATTTAAAAGTCACGTCTTTTGGACGCAGTTCAAAGTCTAGTGTGCTCAGGGCTTCTCTCCCTCTCAGCATGGCACTAATCTCTCTCTCTCTGTCTCTATCAGCGTGGCATTACGTGGGAGTGGTTGGAGGGTTTTCCTTCATTCTCATTCAGCTCATCCTCATCACAGCTTTCGCACACACCTGGAACAAGAACTGGTGAGTGACAGAATGAGTGGAACAGCATATTTTAAGACGGGGTTCGGAGGCCACACATAAACAACACTTCCAGGTTGTTGACACAAAATAGTTTAGGAACCACTAACATAGGATGCTAAGGCAAGGCTTAAACTCAAAACCTGCAAAAGTGTTTCAGGTTGTTTTTTTTTTTTTTGACAAAGTTTCAGCCTCCAGGAATAAACCCAAATACGGTAAAATGGAAGACATCATTGCACTGAACAATAACACCAAGAGGTTTAATCAAGTACTGTCACCTGTTAAACAATAAACACATGGAAACCTGGGGGGGGATCACAGCACTCATCTTTAACTCTATCCCAACCCTCAATGGTATGTCTAACCAAAGTATGCCTCTGTTGACATCACGTAACAATGCAAGCTAACATGACTTCTATTGGGAATTGAGAGATTGAAAGCTCTGAGATTAGCAGCCGCCAAATCACGTATATATTTACCATAGTAATGGCAGGGGAAAGTTGTAACTGTCCCCATCCACTGCATCTGTAGGTAATTTCTGGATACAATGGGCCCAATTTTGAGTTTCGTAAGTATCAGGTATTATGACTTAAGTCAAAACTTAACAGCCAAAACAGCTTTGCCACACCTCCGAGTTTTTACTAAGAGCTGATACTTCAGAAACTCAAAATAAAGGCCGATAAGTGGTGATATAGCCACTAACTTGTGCGCGGGAAAGGAATGCTGTTCGCTACCTGTATTATACGGGCTGTACATGGAGTTCCATTTGGGTGGGGCTTGGCCAAATTTGATATGACAGACAGCCATTTCTGCCTGGCTTACATAGTAATCTGGCTCACTTTGTTTGAAGTTGTACCTGTTATCTCACCTATATTATTATCACAATGTATCAATAAAAGTCAGTTATAACAGTTAATGCAGCATTCAGTGATTTGGGTTATTTGTGGGGAAAGAAATGGTAACAAGATATGCGCACGAAGGTGCTCTATAGTGGGGGAAGTAACACACAGCATGTGCACCAAGGCCCGCCCCCACTTGATCCTGATTGGAGGAAGCCCCGGGCTTTGTCCCTCAAAGCCCAAATTGAAACTATAGGGTTATTTTGACTCCAGCAGTTAACTGGGGACAGGGAGGAACTCCTTATATGGTGAGCACGCTCTATAGCAGCAAGGATTATCACAGCAAGAGTGATAAGTGATATTTGAAATTACTGACTATATCTTTTGGGCCACCGGGGGTTAAAATCACCTATGACTTCATCATCATCATCATCCTCTCTCACTGTGTTGCCAGGTTGACGGGCGCGGCGGAGAACAAGCGCTGGTACGTGGCGGTGCTGAGCGCCACACTGTTCTTCTACACGGTGGCCTCCATGTCGTTCACCTTCATGTACAAGTACTACACACACCCCGCCGCCTGCCACTTCAACAAGTTCCTGCTCTGGACCAACCTGTCGCTCTGCTGCCTCATGTCCTTCGTGGCCGTCACGCCGTGCGTGCAGCAGAGTGAGTGCTAATTGCACTTTGGAACCTTATTAATAAATATTTAGCTGGTTGTGTGTTGGTGGATCCAACCCACCGCTCGAGTTTCACCGGTCAGAGAGAAGTTGCGTGACATCAAGAATATTTAATATGGTTTATTTGCAGTTTTCCAGTTATCCATATGCCATGTTGCCAGTTTGTGCCATATAATAATGACCAGGCCAAGTAAACAGGTTACAAGCTGCATTGATATTCAAGCATGTTCATGGACAAGGATAACAATGAAACAGGTAGTTAGCGCTTAACATTTGTGTTAAGAATAAACAGCTAACAGTTAAGTCAGGGCAGAGTACAACAATCACAACAGTCGATGCAGAACAAGGCTTACATTGTCAGGTACGCATGGCTAGGTGGAAAGTTGTGGAGCTACAGGTTCTAGATGTTGCCTGTGTGGAGGCTGGAGACTGAGTGAGGGTGGTTGAGAAGGGAGCTGCTTATATAGGGCACACCTGTGACTGTGATTGGCTGATGAGTGGAGTGGGGTGAAGTGATGGAAAACACATGAGTCTCTTAAAGGTACAGAGGGTAGGGAATGTCCAGAGGCTTCCAGTCAGACAGCATCCAGATAATTGTGGACAAAGGCAAAAGAAATCTTTAGTTTTGGGGTCTGTCGGGCCAAAATATCCTCAAATGGTCGTCCGTGGCTCAAATGCTGAATACATAGTGGGCCCTGGTATCAAAAAGGTTGAAAACCACTGCCCTAATACTGTATGTATGTGCGTGGATTGAGTATAGTAGCTGTTTCTGATTGTCACTCCACAACTCTTGTCTCCTGTCTGTCTGTCTCTGTCTGTCTGTCTTGTCTCTACAGAGCAACCCCGGTCAGGACTCCTACAGGCGTCAATCATCAGCTGTTACGTCATGTATCTGACGTTCTCTGCTCTGTCTAGCCGCCCGCCAGAGAGAGGTAAAAATAATCTATTACTGTTACTGAGGTAATACTTTACTCAACTAGAAGAGCGGCACAACTTTACTCAACTATAAGAAAGTAAAAAATGACTTAACTATATGAAACTATATAAAACTTTACTTAAAGGAGAGGTAAACTTTACTCAACTATAAGAAAGTAATACCTTTTAAAGCATGCCCCCCCCCCCCCATGGCGCCGTAGGCAACTGCCTAAAAACGCCCCTGCCCATGCCTAGATTCGCCCCTGCGTAACAATGTTATTCAACATGACATGCATCAACATGACAGTGTGTTATACCCTAATGTTGTTCTTCCCTGGCCAGTGGTCTACCAAGGCATCAACATGACAGTGTGTTACCCCAAAGTGGCGGGTCAGACTGGCATCCAGAAGGAAGGCAACGCGGTGGCCGTCATAGGAGCTTTCATCATGTACTGCTGTGTGCTGTTTGCATGGTGAGTGTTTTTCACATTCATTACAGTACATTCCATCAACTTTGGTTTAATCAAGAAGCTAAGTATGCAATAGACCTTTAGGTAAGCCCCTCCCTCTCCCCTGTGTCCAACCAAGGCTAGGACGCTTTCCAGCCAGGCTCATTCATTCCAATTACACATTAAATACTGGTTCATTTTTGAAACCAGACACCAGAGTGGCTGCTTTTTTGATTGAGTTGATAAATTGTAGCCTTTTTATATCAAAGCTTCTCTATATCTTCTCTCTCCAGTAACGAAGCTTCGTACCTGGCAGAGGTGTTCGGACCGTTCTGGATGATCAAAGTGTACCGCTATGAGTTCCAGAAAGCCACGTGCTGCTTCTGCTGCCCCGACGATCAGGAAGGTTTGTACCAAACACCAGTGGCGTTTCTAAGCAATTTGGAGCCCCAATTTGGAGCAATCTTGCCAATTTAGGCTACATATAGCTTCCTAGAGCCTAGGAAGCTATATGTGTACATTTATTTATTTATCCATACGATGCTTATTAGCCTCATGTCCATGTGGGTTAAAACAACTAAAATCCCTAAAACTAAAGCCACAACCTAAAACATGAACGTTGGTTGAAAAGAAAAAGGTTGTCCTTTAATTGTGAACGCAGAGTGAACGGCTCACTGATATTCACTGTATTCCTTCCTGCAGAGGAAGAGTTTGTGATTGACGAGGAGAACCGAGGCTCTCAGATGGTTCTTCACAACGAGACTCAGAGAGTGGCTTACAGCTACTTCTTCTTCCACTTTGTCTTCTTCCTGGCTTCACTCTACGTCATGATGACCCTCACCAACTGGTTCAGGTCAGTCTGGGACGTGAGGTGATGTCGTTCATGAGATAACGTCGAGCAACTAAAAAAAAATGCGTGGGGTGTTCACATGAGCCTGAGCAGAGGAACAAATGTGAAAGGTTAAAAGTGAAACATCCCAAAACAGAGGTTTTCAACCTTTTTGATCGCAGGGCTCGCTATTTATTCAGAATTTGAACCACAAACCACCATTCAACGACATTTTCCCCACAGGCTAAAATTCAGCCTGGTAGTGTAAACAAAAGCAAAAGAAATAATTTCATGTTAATCCCCTCTAACTCGCATGGTTCTCTCCCTCCTCCAGCTACGAGTCGGCGGTGCTGGAGACCACCTTCACCCACGGCAGCTGGTCCACCTTCTGGGTAAAGCTGTCGTCCTGCTGGGCCTGTGTGCTGCTGTACCTGTGGCTGCTGCTGGCACCGCTGTGCCAGTGCCGGCCGGACAGCAACGCGACACGGCCGCGGCGCTCCCGCATCAAGCGGCGCCGCGTGGCGTCCTCGCGCCACGTCACCGTCAGCGTCTGCTGACCCTGCCCCTACCCACCCTACACCCTCTGGGACGGAGAAGAAGGAACCGTCTGGGAACCGTCCATCCATCCATACCGAGTATCCGTAGTCGGGTCGTGGGGGAGGATTAGGGCGACGGCTCTAATCTGAGAGCTCCAGAAATGTCCCCCCTCCCAGAGAGCAACACCGGCGACGTTTCCGAGGCACAGTGAGTCGATTGTGACTCCTCCCCGTCTCCTCCCGTGCAGGACGTGCCTCGGGGACCTCCCCCAAGGGAGACGACGCCAGAGAGGTAGATGAACACGTACTTCTTTGCAAGCGACGAAGCAGCTCGAGCCTCTCTCGCTTCACCGAACTGACCATCTCTAAGAGAGATTGCCAGCCACCCGCTGGACAAAACTCATTTCGAGGTGCTTGTATTTGCGACCTCGATCTTATCGGGTCGTGACTCGCGCTACGCGATGACGGGAACCACGAGAGTATAGGAACGAAGATTGCTCATCTGGGCACCCCGTCGCCTCAAAGGATAAAAGAAAAATGTAAAATGCAAGGTGAGACGTGAAAGTGGAGTGGTGCCTTTGGAGTCTAGAGCATTTAGACATACAGACCTACACACACACAACCACACAGCTGTTCATTGGAGACAGTGCGCACCGCTCAAAATGAGGAAACAGGAGCGCCCATGCGTTTTCATTGCCACTAGCAGCGACAACGCACTTGAGAGATTAGGGGCAAAGTAGATGAGCTTGGTGGACACGTTGAAGTGCGTGAAGCCACATGTGTGCATTCTGTGCACCCGTCCATCGTCACAGCTGTCGGTGTGTGTGTGTTTATGACAAGCCCCCACCCCCAGCAGGCCCATGAGGGATTTTTTAAAGCATTAATAAACTACTGGGCAAAGGGGTTATTGCAAGCTTATAGTGCTTTATTACAAACCACTCAAGGAATAGCAATGTTCATCCCTATGTCTGATTTTCTTCTTTTTTTATTAAAACGGTAAGACCACTTTTGTTGTGTGTGTAATTACCTTGCCATGATGTAATTTCAAATGTGGTAATGGAATTTAAAAAATAATAATAATATCTTCTAGTGATTAGAAATTGATAATTCAAAATATGCATTGACTTTGTACGTAAACAAACACAAATACACTATAGGGCATCACCAAAACTCATGCGATTTTATTTTCTCATAAAAATCATAATTTTCCATTGATTTTACTATTTGAAGATCTGGATTCGCATCCATGGGTCAACTCTTGTTAATATAATGATATAATGTCAAAAGGAAGTTAACATTTTTTATGATAAAAATGAAACTGACTTTTATTTTTGCCCAATTGTGTCCACTTTGTGTATGTTTATGTACTAAAAGAGTGACTTTGAGAGTGGTTTTAGTGCACAATGTAAGTCAATGAGGAGCATATTTTGAATAAATAAATAAATAAAATATATATATATATATATATATATATATATATATATATATATAATAAATAAATAAAACATAAAAAACCTAAAATAAAGTGGTCTTATGCTTTAAACTAATAACAGGATAGCTCTGATAATATGGTTGTAGGGAGTAGATGTGACTTTCTGGTCAAAAACTGAGTGACAACACAGACGAGATGGGACTGACCATATACTGTATATGACAAGAAGGTTCAGGTGAAAAATATTTCCGCATTGCCATGGAGTACGTTGGAGATGTTTGGTCCGACGTACGAACCGTCCTACAGGCATTAGTCGGCATTAAAACACACTATACTAGTGGTTTTCAACCAGTGGTCCGAGGCCCTTGAGAGAGTTCCAGGTGGTCCCCAGCTAAGTTGGTTTACCAGATGAAAAGTTGGTGAGCCAGATGTATCTCTTGAGAGCGTGAAAAATGAAACCAAATTTGGTTGCATGTTTACACTCTCAAGAGTTAAAATATTCATCATCTAAATTAGCCCCACTTAATTAAGAAATATACACAATTAGAGAATGTAAAAGAAAAAGAAATCTTTAGTTTTAGGTCTGTGTCGCCGCCTGTGAAAATGTCGTCAAATGGTGGTCTGTGGCTCAAATTCTGAATAAATAGTGGGCCCTGGTATCAAAAAGGTTGAAAACTCCTGCCCTATACCGATAATTACCATGAGTGAGTTTTAACCTGCCGCGGGCTAGTTGTAACCTTGGGCACATTTGCTTCTGTAAATAAATCAACTGCAAACGTAAGAAAGCCTTCTGGAGTAGAATTAGCCCTTTCACTAAGTCCACAATTTGTTCTTGTCCAACAGGCATGTTAGAAGAGGAAAGCTTGAACAGGAAAGCAACCATTGCTAAACTATTGGGACTGGCATGGACAGTCACTAAACTGTAGTTGGGTCTCCCATTCAGGGCTAGTGGTCAATGGAGGCAACTCAGGGATCGGCTTAGCTTAACCACTATTACACAAAGCCAAAGAGTGACTGCTTGATGTCCGCAAATAAAGGCCCAATTGCCCAAAATCATTGAAACAACAAAAATATATTTTTAGGGCACGGTCACACTGCCTATGAGGGCATATTGTTCTGACAATGTATTTCATTGGGTATGCAGCGGTGTGGTTTCTTTTGCAGAAAAACAAAAAAAACAAACAAACAAAAAAAAAACACTACATTCCCATTGAAATGCAACAGAAGAATCCGTTCTCAAAGGTGCAATAAGTGCTGTCGGGGTGACGTTTTATTTTGGAGATAAATGAAAGTGGGGCTCTATGAGAAACAAGTAAATGTACCAGGATTAAAAAAGAGGAAAATAGTTCGCACACCGTATAGTAGCTCCCAGGAAACTTTATTTGGAGTAGAGACACAACGTTTCGACCCTACATGGGTCTTCGTCAGGTATGGTATCAGTAGAGATGTGCGTACTCCACCTGTTTCAGTTTCTAATGTACCAGGATTGACATCAAGCCCAGACGGGCTCATGTGCGAAATGTTTGCAACGGTCCACTAGTTATTATCCCTGTATTTTCACTCTCACAAACGCATACATTTGACTTTCATTTTGAACACACTGCCTATACTCCTCTGTCTTTGGCATGGGACCTATAGCTGTGAAGTGGAGATCAAATTGCTGTGATATATATATATATATACTGTAATATATATATATATATATATATATATATATATATATATATATATATATATATATATATATATATATATATATATATATATATATATATATATATATATATATATATATATTTAGTTGTGGTGTTATGTTATTTTTGTAAATAAACTTTTCTTATGAAATGTGCCCTCATTGTAGGTGTTGCTTGTATTGTACACATTGCCCGTGGTCCCCATTCATTTTCCTCATAGACTTTTCTAAAACGATCTATATAAAGACGATTGCGCCGCAGACAAAGCCAACTTGGGTCACACACTATAATATTATACAGTGTCTAATTAGCAGTGATGGGCAAGTTACTGGGAAAATGTAGTAAGCTACACTACTTGTTACTCTCGTAAAAACGTAACTAAGCTATACTACAAGCTATCCCCAGAAAATTGTAGCAAGATGCACTACAATGCAAGATGCACTATAAGCAATATAAACGAAAATCATTATACGAATAATTTAGGGCTGCATGTGTGCATGTTTAGCTTTTGGGATGTATATTAGAGGTTTTCTACCCATTAAAATGGGTGGAATTTGAAAATGTGTGTGGGAAAATGTAGTAAGCTACACTCCTTGTTACTCTAAACAAGTAGTGTAGTTTCACTACAAGCTACTCAAAACAAGTAGTGTAGCTTCACTACAAGCTATTCCAAATGTAGTAGGCTACATTACAAGTTACAGGAAAATGTAGTTAAGCTATGTAGCTTAGCTAGTATAACAAGCTACTGCCCATCACTGCTAATTAGCAAGAAGAAAAACAAATATAGGATGCAACACTTTTTTTCTTCTTCATAGGAATTATTTGACTGTCCCAAAACATTGGGTGTGTTGTAATGATTAGTCACAACCCGAGTTGTCTTTCAACCCGAGTAATTCCAGCACCAGGCCCGGATGTAATATTTCCAATTGGGGGAGGGGTTGCAGGTAAAGATGAGTATGGGAGCGACTTCATAGCCCTTGGCGTGAAGCTCCCATACCATTTTCGGTTACAGGACTTTGTGAAAGGATAACCCCTTGAGATGTCACATCTCGTCTTGGACGGGGTCCAACAACATACAGAGTACAAGACAATACAACATATACTTTCATTCATTCCAGACAAAAAAGTACTTATGGGAGTGTTTCAAATAATTTTGATTATAAGCGCTTTAATTTGAAATGTCTTTGAGATTTGTGTTTTTTACATGCCATCATGTTTGGTGGGGCAGTCAGGGCATTTAGGGGGGCATTGCCCACCAGCACTTTGGCCAGCACTTTGTTTGTCAGGGGGGTTAGGGGTCCTTGACATGACATAGTGAGCACCACGAATACAGAAACAAAGGGTTTCTGGAAAATTGTTAAGGATGCTGAAGCTAAGAGGCTAATGGCAAGAGAGGCCAACTTGCTTTACTTCCACTGCGGGCACACTTGCAGCGCACACATGAACTTAAAAATAAATTTCAAGCTCTGGGTAGTGGACCGGAATGAAGCTCCACTCATTCTTGTGAATGGGTAAGGGAAAGGCTTGCTGTCGCTGAAAATTCCAGCTGAACCGAGCTTCAAGGTTATAGTGACCTCTCCAAGAGGTCACTATAACCACACTGAAAATTAGACAAGACAATAAATAGCAGGAAAAAATATGATATAAAAGCGAAATAAACCACACATAAATATTGAAAGGTGTGTGTCATTGAATGTCTCCATCAATTCCATTCCAGTGATTCAATAATGGACACACCTTTTGGTTTCCAAAGAAGGAACAAAGTGTGTCTCTAATCAGTTCATATCGATATGCCTTTTGAGGAACAAACCAAATGAAGGGATGCTCTAGTTGCTAAGTCAATGTACCACTTAGCTTGATCCACTATAGTGCAGCTACTTGTGTATAAATAAATTAACAAATTGACCCATAACTAAAAAAGGAAACGTTCAATAGAACTAGTCCAATTTGGATAATTAATGGAAATTACTTGCAGTAGTGAAATAATTCCATCGGTGAGCCAGGTGAGTCAGTGCAGTCCCCAGAAAACAATAGCAAGTGGAATGATAGAATCTATTTTCAGCCAGTGCTTGACGCTCAAAAATGTTTTCATAAATTTTCTTGAGAGAAATGTTTAGCTGTAAACTCCATAACGTTTGTAGCAAGTTGTACAATGAAATAATAGACCTAATGTTGTAGAGACAACACTGTGGATAATATGAATACACAGAAACAATGCCAGATCTCAACAATCAATTTATTAAACAATTATGACTTCTTTATAATACATGATCATACAATAATGAAGAATGACATAAAAGGATATTATGAAAACACAATAATAGAACGAGTTAGGAATAATAATACAATATATTGATTTGAGTTTATTAACAATGTCAATACATTTAAATTGAATAAAATGTAAACAAGAGAATATAAAAAATATAAATATTTACATACCATATATGAAAAGATTGAACACTAATGAAAGTGGCTGAGGACATCGGACATTACTGCCGTTCATAAATCAGTTACAGTCATTAGAGAAAAAAATCATCGCTTTTCCAATATTAACCTACATTAAGCTACATTCACCAAAAGTGAATGAAGGAGACTCATCTTTCGATGGAATTATAATCACCCAAACTAGAAATGACACTTTGCAACACTTTCCATCTTTTGCCACAGGCACCGTCATTCTTGGATACAAGAGGAATTGAAATCATAGTGAGTAACATGAAATGAGTACAAAAGAGTGTGAACATGAACAGGGAGGTAATGCAGCAGTAATGGGGAGTAATTGATGAAAAATGGGAGCAAAAACAAAAGTGTTGCATTTATATTTTGCATAGTTATAGGAACCAAAGGGAGCCTTGGGTGTGTAACTCAGTGTCCAAATGGAACCAAATGGACCTGTTAGAGTTGCACACAATCAGAGTTACATGAATAGTGGTTTCACAATATAAATTGGGGGTCACAGAAAGAGAACAGGCAATAAATGTGGCGGTGGTTGTTGGACTGAGCGGCTCATACAGAAGGGGAGGGTGCAGACAGTGTTTGGAGGCAGAGCCATACAGCAAAGGCAGATTTGTGAGGATATTTACAGCGACCATACACTGCAATACCTTCTGTGTTTATTGTCTTATTGCCTTCGTTGGATTGGCCCCATAAAGTGAACATTGTTATAACTGTTTTGTTGTGTGGCCCCATAAATCGAACTGTGTTGTTGTATGGTTCTGGTGTGGGCACAGGCTCAAAAACGGTGACGATTTTGACGTCACAGTAGCCTAGTCCAGGAGCCACGCAGGCAAATTTTAGTCAGGGAGTTTAAAACCCTTTCAAGACGGGAATCCATATTTGGATTCTGCACAGTATGTACAGTATTACATAATAAACGTTTTTGATGCTGATATATAAATATTTCAAGTTTTTCAAAAACCTTAGGTCAGGCCTGAATGGGTTAATTTGTACAAATTTGATTTTCATAAAAAATGGCCATTGTACAGTAAATATGACAGTTACATGGATGTAATATAGCCTATGCTGTGTGGACATAGGTGCTGGAGGTGTTGTGCATAGTGAGATGTGTGCAAATATTGTAGTTTAGTAGGAGAAGTGCAACAAAGGCGGACGGACAAACAGGCAAGGCAGCTCTCGCATTGTAGTAGCTAGACTAGACTAGACTAGACTAGATGACGACACACATTGTTTTCCATGTTGGTTTGAGTGACTAGAATAGATTAAATCGACAATATTATTAACAAATAAAAACTGGACTAAAACATGAGGGTGGAGAAGAGATCTGGTAGAACTAAAAGACAAGTAGTAATTTGTGTTTGTTTGCACACTGGTGCATGAGCTCCGAAAATAGCAGATCTACAAGCTCACAATACGTCACACAAAGGTTAAATTATTCTATAGTTTGTAACATTTTACGACCCAAATCAGATCAGGGGTCTGGAGTCAAAGGTCAAACGCATGGGGGGTGTTGACGGGACAACGTCCAGGAGCTGTAACCTGCGATGTCACTGTGATGTCATGGTGAGTCACTCATGCCCAAATATGGAGTCCATCATATGTCAGACTCAGCTAATGTCTATGGCCATGGTAACAGGCCAACCTGCACCCTCAAACGTGTTGAGTAACCCCGGCGACGGGACAATGTCACCCTCACAGAGAGACACTATCTCTCACACAGACTCACTGAGGAGGAGAGGGACTCGTCCCAAAATAACCTGAACCCAGCATAGAGAGGTCCAGTGAACGTGGTCTGGAAGGTGTGCAGGTGACTCAGTGAGTCAGAGCACACTGTGTAGAAGGACAGAGTCCCAGCGGGACGGTCCAGATACACTGCTACTCTGTTGGATCCTTTAGGCTCTAACAGGGAGGATAGTCTCCTGGCTGTTGTGTATGACAGAGTAACTCGTACCCTCAAGGCCATCACATTTTAGACTCCAGGACTTGTCATTGTATCCAAGCCTTATAGTGCCATCACGGCCTTTCCTGCTGATCGCTCTGTCAGTCACTGCTACACGAACCAGTTCACTGCACTCTACCTCCCAGGAACAGCGTCCAGTCACACTCTGTGTACTCAGGACCTGATACCAACCAACAAACCTGTCGGGGTGATCAGGAGGATGCTGACTCTCTGACTTCAATGTTACCTTCCTTTCGTCCTCGGACAGAGAGAGCTTTCCGTGTGCTGTGTTGGCGTCCAGTGTGAGAAGATGGAAGTCTGGTGAGAAAACAGCAGAGGACACATCCAACTCACTGACATAGCACACACACACACGTGTGTGTGTGTGTGCGTGCATATGCACATGCATATGCATATACACATGCACAGAACAACACGCCAGAACATTGTGTGGTGTGTGACGTGTCTGTTGCTGTGTGGGATAAGTCCTTTAATTAGATCATCTCCAAAAAAATCTAGTCATTGGCTAACAAATAGACTATTTGTTAGCCAATCAGGAAAGGAAAAGGAAAAAGGGAGGACTGGTGGAGTCAAATGTGGAGGTAGTGGAGGGCTATGATTTAAGTGCCAATGTGGCTCCTATGGTTGTCATAGACAGCCAGGAAGAAGAAGAAAAAAATGCCAATAAAATTCTGAGATTTATTGGGTTAGGCTTACTAATTCAGCATTGCTCCATGCGTGCGGTTATGTTTAGGCTTAGGGTCCCACCATGAACTATATAAACTTGATGAGCACGACAGCAGAGAGTAGAGAGCACAAGCGTTTTACCGGAAAACAT
Source organism: Benthosema pterotum (assembly GCA_039105355.1). NCBI lineage: Eukaryota > Metazoa > Chordata > Actinopteri > Myctophiformes > Myctophidae > Benthosema > Benthosema pterotum. The sequence goes on from CM076966.1 coordinate 47,473,479, forward strand.
CAAGCAAGTAGTATACTGTACAACAGCGTATAAAATGAGAAAATGTGCGACATCGTCGCAGTCGGACAGACCGATACTCACGTTTTGAAATGAGTGTAGAATTAAACCAATCTCCTCCATGTTTCACTCTGTAGGAGGTAGAACAACAATGCATCAATGTCTAACTGTCTAACACAACATATCCACTAATGGACACTGGGTCCACTGACACTACAGACACTACTACACCTCAGACTCCACCTTAAACCCTATGGCACCCCGAACGATATAGTAACTGGACCGAAAAATCGATCTTTCGTTTTAAGAATCGAAGTATATCGAAATGAAAACAGCAACATTGACTATGTATCGTATCGTTTTGCGATACAAATAATTGGTATCGAATCATTTTCTTTGCAGATAATCTGTTGCATTAATACTGCATCAAATGTAGCTTTTTTAAAGAAATAATTGTAGTGGTTTAATTATACATTAAGACAATGTCATTGTATTTTAAATAGTTACTCATAGCTATATATATATGTATAGTTGTCAAAGTATCTTCATATAATAGGTCACTAATGTACATCATAAAACACCACTATTTTTTACTACTATCCTATAGTTTGTTTGAGGCACTGCATTGTTCTGCATGCTTTGTGACTTTGTGCAAAGTGAATGCACTGTTAAGGGAGACGTTGCACTGTCGTGCAGCGTTTCCCTTAACACAGCCCAAGTCTACCGGTACTCACTTGCAGTTCTCCAGGACTGAATCATTCACCATGTTGAGGCTCAGGTCCAACTCTCTTAGGGAGGGATTAGAGCTTACAGCTGAGGCCAGAGCTTCACTGCTTCTCTCTGACAGGTGGCAGTGAGCCAGTCTGAAACAAGATGGAAACATACATGAATAAATTACACATTACAGTATGCATAGATATAGTAAATATCGTTTTTAGTTTAAAAAAAAAGAAAAAAAAAGAAAGAAATCAAACTGTACTGTTATGTAAATAGAACATATTGTATTGTTTCACTCTGTATTATATTGATTAAAAAGTGAATAATTGGGATTAATTCATTACAAAGCTTCTAATTCATTAGAATATATATTTTAAAATCGATACATGTTTGCGGCGGGGGCAGTTTTAGCCAGCCATACTAGAGTGGGCTGGAAGAATAGCAGGTGGGCCGACTTCATGATTCAGAACAGAAGGCAACTTCCTTAAGGGAGGATTTGTACTGAAATAAATGGTACAGATATTTTGTAATTTTTTGGGGGGGAGGAAAAAGGACTGCCCATAACCTTTGACCTTTGGTTGGACAGGTCCCAGGTTTGGGCCCATCCCTGGCCCCTAGGCCGTGATTTGGGGTAATTTTAACACCTGCTCAGATACATATAGGGTACCATGATATCAAGCTTATTATTTACACACCATTTCAGTATATTCACATAATATAGTAGATAAAGAAAATAAAAGTATGTTACTTTAGAACTTCCAGTCTACAGTGTGGGCTCTTCAGTGAAGCACAGATCAGATCCACTAGTCCTGAGTCCTGCAGGTCGTTTTCACTGAGGTCCAATTCTCTCAAATGGGAAGGATTAGAGCTGAGAGCTGAACACACAACTTCAACGCCTGTCTTTGTGAGTTTACAGCCAGCAAGTCTATAAATGCAGATTAAATTACAGATGATCAAAATAAACTATACCTTTTTCATATATGAACTACCCTGACAAGCCCTTGGAATTATAGGGTTACATTTAGTTTGACTCAGTTCCAGACAAAGATTGTGGAAAATTTCCACAAGCTCACAAAGCCTTGCCAACGGAACTCCCTGTATCCAATAGGAATCCAATAGGATTCCTTTATGAATCCTATAGGATTTTCCCCCAAATCGTATAGGAATCCTATAAGAAAATCCTGTCGGATTTCTTATAGTCAGATCTTATAAAATCCTATGGGATTCTGGAAATTAACAAAACATCAAATCAAATGTAAAGACTGAAAATGACTTTTTGCATATGACACCTATGAAATCCTCAGGGCTGAAATCAGTTAGCCTGGCCTCGCCTTCCCCAACTACGTCATCACAAATTGTGCTTATATCTGGGTCTGGTCTCGCACCTGTTGACTCTCATTAAAATAACTCACTCGCCGAGTTGTTGATTTTCAAAGTTGGAGACCAATCAAATGGCTGCGTTTGAGTAAACCCACCTCACGTCTCCTGATTGGTCCGCGCAGTTGTCTACGTAGAATTTAGGCTGCTGCAGCAGCTCAGCTGATCACAACAAAAATGGCGACTACCATACCGGCAGGAGCGTCCGTAGCGATACGATCGGATTTCCCTTCAGAACGTTGCAAAGTAATGCCAATTTTAGACAGACTGTCAAATATCTCACTCGGTCGTGAAGCTTCCCAAATTATCTTGGAGTTTTTTTAGCATGCCTTTTATTCTGCAGTTTTCTTTGCACAGACGACAGAAATCATTCACATCTCCCATTGCTAAAGCTAAGTGCAAGCGCATGCGCAGTGGTGGTAGCTGCTGCTATTGACGCACCAAAATGACGTCAGATGTTTTGGTGCGCTGATGGCTAGTGATTGGTTAGAGGAATCTGTCTGTCAAACAGACAACCTACATCACAGTAAAGAGAGTCCCAGACTCCTTCGTGGAGAGTTTGGCAGGAGCCAGGAAATAAATTAGTCCCCAGGAGTGAGAAATTGTAACACTGTGCTTATACATTCTCACTGCATCATTCATATTACAGTATATTCACATAGTATAATAAATAATATATACATAATAAAACAGAGGTGATAAAAATAAAAAGTGGTAAATGTATGTTACCTTAGGTCTTCAAGTCTACAGTGTGGGCTCTCCAGTGAAGCACGGAGTAGCTCCACTAGTCCTGAGTCCTGCAGGTGGTTTTCACTGAGGTCCAATTCTCTCAAATGGGAAGAATTAGAGCTGAGAACTGAACACACAACTTCAACGCCTGTCTTTCGGAGCTCACAGCCAGCAAGTCTGTAAATGCAGATTAAATAAGAGATTGTCAAAAGAAATTATACCTAAATAGTCTCTAAACGGTACACTTCTACTGTTGGTTTGTCTACTGTTCATTGAGAAAACAATGCTTCATATTGAGCTGATCATCTGGGGATAGGGTTGCCAACTCTGAGATCTTGGAATAAGGAACACTTCTACGACCACGCGGCGAAGCAGTGCGGTTATTAGGTTAGTTAAGTCTGCGGTTTTCTGGTGGAGCCGTTGCCCCTGTGACCCAACTACGGATAAGCGGTTGAAGGTGGAGGGATGATTTCACATACCATATTAACCTTTGGGATCAGTTAAGGCCTGTTTACTGTGGTCAGTAAGGAAGAATAGGCCGGTAGGCCTATTGTGCTGTATAAATGTTAATTAATTATGAACAAGTAGTCCATTGTCTTTATAACATTAAGAATCCGATTTTAAAGAAGGGATTTTTTTGCCCTTTTAAAGGGCAAAATTTGTATTGAATACGCACACATTTATTAGACTAATAACTACTAATAAACCGTCAACCATATTAGCCTACTGAAATAGCTTGGCTATAGGCATATACCCACATCAGCAGCTTTAATTATTATTATTTAAAAAAAGACTGAGTCTATGACAGTTGTTGTGGGGGATTTGCATAACTCATACTATGGCTGTGGGAGTTTGCGGAACTCTCTTACTCTATGGCTCGGGGAGTTACTTTGCGGAACTCTCTTACTCTATGGCTCTGGGCACGGCAGGATTGGCACACAGAGCAGCAGCGCTACCAGCGCACCACGCACACACACATGCGGATCTGCAGCCACGGGGAGATTTTGGTTTGTTGTTTGGTTGTTGTTGGTTTCTGCTCGGGAGGAGTCCTGTGTGCACTCACCACAGAGCAATTGTGCTGTATTAAATATATCTCCTGCTTTATTTTGTTCACTACTGTTAAATTCAGTGTTGGTGTTTGTGCGACGGATCGCACAGGAGGCATTTAGGGAAATACGGAACAAACCGCGTTCCGTATCGATTCAATACGGAACGCATCATTTAGTGTTCAATTAAGGAACGATTCCGTATTATACGGAACGGTTGGCAACCCTATCTGGGGACTGCCTCTCGTTCCTGCCATTCGTTCTTTTTTGACCCCTCTATCACATGGAACTATGTATTTTGTGTCCATATCACTACGCCCCAAAAGTAGTTCCACATAAAAAATGAACGAAGGAGGTGCTAATATTTTAGAAATAATTCCAACAATACAAATCACGTTAGTTTTGTGGATTTACTTTCACTGTGTGGCGCCAGTGACCCCCCCAAAATGACCGGAACTACTTAATATTGACCAAAACCAGAGCAGAACTCCCACCACAGGACTCTGGCAATCAACTAATACAGTTGACAGCACTAATGGCAAGCATTTCATACAAGTTAAGTTCCGAAAATCTGCACTATCCCCTTTCAAGGCATTAATACCTTATCGCCATATCATATTATATTCACATAAATACAGTACAGTACATGATAAAACAGACGTGATTAAAATAAATGTAGAAAATGTATGTTACTTTAGAACTTCCAGTCTACAGTGTGGGCTCTTCAGGGAAGCACAGAGCAGCTCCACTAGTCGGGAGTCCTGCAGGTCGTTTTCACTGAGGTCCAATTCTCTCAAATGGGAAGGATTAGAGCTGAGAGCTGAAGCCACAGCTTCAACGCCCGTATTCCTGAGTTTACAGCCAGCAAGTCTATAAATGCAGATTAAATAAGATAAGATAATGAGATTAAAAAAACAATTCATACCCCAATAATCATATTTGGAGATGGGTGATCCCCTACCTTGAAAGCACTCATTTAGTTTGACTCAGTTCCACAGATACATTGCCAAACTATAAGCTCACAGAGCTTTGCAGTGACAGACGCAAGTCCTTGCAACTCAATTGGTGTGTTTTGGGCTTTAGAAATGTACAGACACTGTTATAGTTAAGCTTATTAACTATAAGCTTATTAATACCATCTCACTACAGCAACCTTATTATAAACACATAATACAGTAGAAAATACGGAATGCATTATGAAACAGAAGTGATTAAAATAAATGTGGTAAATGTATGTTACTTTAGAACTTCCAGTCTACAGTGTGGGCTCTTCAGTGAAGCACAGAGTAGCTCCACTAGTCCTGACTCCTGCAGGTCGTTTTCACTGAGGTTCAATTCTCTCAAATGGGAAGGATTAGAGCTGAGAGCTGAACACACAACTTCAACGTCCATCTTCCTGAGCTTACAGCCAGCAAGTCTGAAAATGCAGATTCAATAAGAGATTGTGAAAACAATCTAGTTCACTGTCATGACAGTTAAAGGTAGGGTAAGTGATTTGAAATTCATTGTGTAGTACCAGCCTGGTGCACTAGGGGCGCCAAAGAGTAGCTACACTATGTGAACCTGCTGCTCGATCCTGATTGGAGGAGAATTCACCCTCCACCTGGGGAACTTTTATTAGCTCCTCTGCTAACGTGGGGGAGGGAGAAACTCCATATATGGTCTGCACACCTTATAATGGAGCATTTTAACAGAAAAAATGGGTGATATCTGACAAAAGTGAAATCACTTCCCCTACCTTTAACTAAAAATTCTCCTATCTAGTTATCCATAGGCACCATTTGACTATACAACATTACTGTACAGAGTAAGGTAGAGATTTTGTCTACCAGATGTGCTGTGCATCTTCATGCTACCATGTTGTCATATCACACATATGGTCCCTGGAGAATGGTCTTAAAAATCATGAGACGTGTTAAGACCCGCAAAATAGGGCCCTTGATTTATTTTTACCCTCTGTCCCATCTGGACTAGTCCAAATGAAATACAGACAGTATTATTGGAACTTTTACGTCAACCTTCATTTCTAATTATAGGGTTAACTGTTAATGACAAATTGGTCATTAACAGTTTCTATTCACTGGATAGACTACTAACCGAGCTTTTCTGCAGTTCTTTACGGCTGGGATCAGTCTCCTTCGCCCCTCCTGTGATGTGTTGTATTTGTTCAGGTCCAAGTCTTCCAGAGGCTCCTCTGATATCTGCAGCATGACGGCCAGAGCTGAACACTGCATCTCTGACAGTTTCTCTGTTTTGTTCTCTGACTTCAAGAACTGTTGGATCCCCTGGTGCAATGAGTGGTCGTTCATCTCCATCAGACAGTGGAAGTTGATAAATCTGTCAGGCGAAGCATCACGAGTCTCCTTCAGGTTCTGCATGGCTTTCTGAATCTCCTCTGGACTGTTCTTTTTTTTACTCAGCTGGCGTCCTAACCAAGTTTTCTTTGGCTGACCCAGCAGGCCTCCCAACAGACTCTGATTGGACTCCAGTGAGAGGCCATGAAGGAACCGAACAAACAGGTTCAGGTGGCCATTTTTACTCTTCAGGGCTTTTTCCAATGCAGCTTTCAGGAATTCGGAGAGGGAGATCTTACGGTTGTATTTTTCATCTTCCAGGAACGTCTTCAGTACCTTCATGTTCTTCTGTGTGAAACAGTGGAACAGGTAGACTGCAGCCAGAAACTCCTGGATGATCAGATGAACAAAGCTGTAGATTGTTTTCTGGAACAGCACACCCTCTCTTTTGAAGATCTGTGTGCACACTCCTGAGTACAGCGAGGCATCTTTCACATCAAGACCACACTCTTCCAAGTCTTCTTGGTAGAACATGATGCTGCCTTTCTGCAGATGTTCAAATGCCAGCCTGCCCAGCTTCAGAAGAACACACTTGTCAGTCTTTGTGAGCTGCTGTCGAGTCACCTTTTTTCGTTCTCTCTTTTTAACATTTCTTTCTCTCTTTTTAATATTTTTACTCTTACCATACTGGTTCTTCCTGTTTACCTGAACCAACAGAAAGTGGCAGCACATCTCAGTCAGGGTCTTGGGCAGCTCTCCTATCGTGGTGTGTGTTCTCAACATGTCCAGCAGAACAGTAGCAACGAGCCAACAGAACATTGGGATGTAACATATGATGTAGAGGCTCCTCGATGTCTTCAAGTGTGAGAGAACTCTGTCGGCCAGCTTTTCTTCACCGAGTCTCTTCCGGAAGTACTTCTCCTTCTGAGGGTCTGTGAACCCTCGCACTTCTGTCACCATGTCAACATATGCAGAAGGGATCTGATTGGCTGCTGCAGGTCTGGTGGTTATCCAGAGGAGAGCTGAGGGGAGTAGATTCCCCTTGATGAGGTTTGTCAACAGAACATCCACTGATGATTTTACTGTAACATCAGATATGATTTCATTTCTATCAAAGAGCAATGGAAACTTGCTTTCATCGAGACCATCAAAGATGAAGGCAACTTTCCAGGCAGCGAGACGCTTTAACGTGACTGTCTTTAACGTTGGGTGGAAATCATGGATCAGGTCAAGAAGACTGTACTGCTTATCTCTCACCAAGTTCAGCTCCCGGAATGAAAAGGGAAGCAGGAGATTTATGTCTTGATTCTCCAAACCCCTTGCCCAGTCCAGAGCAAACTTGCGTGCAGAGAATGTTTTTCCAATGCCAGCAATGCCATTAGTCAGAACTGTTTTGCTGGGTTTGTCTCTGCCAGGGAGGAGGATTTTAAAGATTTTAGAGCAGTTGATTGGATCATCAAGGAAGGTCCTAATGTTGGAAGCTGTCTCAAGCTGTATCACCTCATGTTGGCTATTAACCCCTTCACTCTCTCCTACTGAGATGTAGAGCTCTGAGTAGGTGCTGGTGACGTTCCAGTCTCTTCCATCCTGTAGTCTTTCACTTCATCAAGACTCTTCAAACTGACCCTATAATTGTTCAAATCAACCTGCAGACTGACATCTGAAATGAGAAAGAAAGAAAATATGTTTTAAGCAAGGTAATTTAAGTTTCATGTTTACATAAATACACACACATGCACACATTCATTTAATACTTCCAAAAGCTATGCAGTGTTTAAAGAAAATTAGCAAATTTAACAACAAAATATCAGTTGTTTTAGTGCTGTATTGTTTTGTTCCAGAGATGTTTATTGCACGTCGATGTAATTCATCGACAAGTATTTGACAATTTAGTATTATAATTTCTGCGATTTAACTGTTCAATTTATTAACATGTATTTTCAATGAGTACATTCTTACAGGAGGAGCGAAATCAATCCACAACCACAACAGTCTCATAACCATCGCAACCGGTTGCAATAACAGTCGTGATGGTTTCGTAACCATTTTGCACAATGGTCGTGGCTGTTATAACGGTCGGTGTTAAGGTTAGGTTTGTGGTAAAGGACTTCAATGTTTTGTATCTTACAGCATTATGTATGAGTACAATACAGAGAATGTTTGCATTCGCCATCTTTGTTGAAGAAGAGTCTATTTATGTCTTAATTATCTTTCATAGTGGTTTAAGCCCTGTGGAAATGCTTTCTCTCCCCTTCTGTCCATGGGTTATGGGTTAGGGTTAGGTTTAGTATAGAAAATGGTTGACAAAACAGTCGTGACTGTTATTGCAACCGGTTGCAACAGTCGCAATGGTTATAAAACCGTTGCTATGTATGTCGCGGTCGCACATTGATTTTGCTGTCTCTCCATTCTTACTTTGTCCAGTTGTGATTTGACTGGGTGTCTTCGGTACAGGTGTGGTTTGACCAGCTGTCTTCAGTACAGGTATTGTTTGACACCCCTCTCTGTGGACATGAATAGTTATTCTAGAAATCTATACATATAATACATTCTGTGTGTGTGTGTGTGTGTGTGTGTGTGTGTGTGTGTGTGTGTGTGTGTGTGTGTGTGTGTGTGTGTGTGTGTGTGTGTGTGTGTGTGTGTGTGTGTGTGTCTGCATGCACGTGCACACACTAGCTTCTTTAAGATTGAGTATGAAATTTCTTTCTTTTTCTTTCTTTTGCTTTAGTAATTAGCACAATATTACACGTATTTTGCGGTCAGTCTGTATAGTGTTTTTATTGTGCAAAACTAGTGTTTGGAATTGATTAAGAATCATGAAAACCCCACAATTTGACATGTCTCATGCTATATAAACATTCTACATTCTATGAAACTGAGAAACTGGATTCATGAATGTAGAGACAATATTTAAGGCCAATAAAAGTAGCCTACTTTTATGAATACTACTTTTGCCTGTTTGGTACCTGACTAATGTATGGACTTTCTACAAGTGCACTGCATAATGTTGTGTATATTGCAAAGGAGGATTCACATACATGCATGGAGGTTTAGGTTCATTACTGAAGTTAGGAGCCCATCCTTTAGACGTGTCACTCTTTACAGACACACAGCTGGCTGCTGGAGACTCTGATCTGTGGTACAGACTTCTGGAATCATACAAATGTTGTTACAATTATTACATGAATTATAAAATTTTGTGTTCAATAAAGTATTTATTATGTATTTATTATTTATTAAGAGAATACAAAAGTTTACACTCAACATGAAAACCAGCAACTCAAATTATAAATTAATTTAACTTAGTAATTTTGTAAAGTTGTTTTCAATATCAATGTGTATTTTTACATTGTTTTATATAGGGTGTTAATGGTAGGATCACCTATAGAGTACACCCTTATAAAACAAACGACCCAATACCAACAGCTGGTCAGAAAGTGGGTTCATCAATGCATGTAAATATAAAATATTTTAGGCCACAAATTAATTTAAAAAAAAATCTACACTACACTACAACAAAATAATCCTGTCTGCTGGTGGACTAATATCGTTTCTACGATATTAGATGACCTGATGTCACCACTAGATGTCTCTGCTGTCTGCATTTATGGAGCTCTAGCTCTAGTAAGAACCTAATTTGTTACCCTAATGTGTTACAGTGTGTAATATACAGGAGGATTCACATACTTGCGTGGAGGTCCAGGTTCATTACTGAAGTTGGGAGCCCATCCTTTAGACGCGTCACTCTTTATAGACACACAGCTGGGTGTTGGAGACTCTGGTCTGTGGTATAGACTTCTGGAATCATACAAATATTATTACCCAAGCAGTGTTTTCATGCAAATTTAATGAATGGACACGTAGTTTGTCTTCTGTCGTATCTGATTGGTTTAACAGCGGTTCAGATGCATGTGAAAGTAAAAGTAATTAGTAAACTAGCCAGGAGGGGCGAAATAATTTCCCGACTGCTGTCACAAGTTCACAACTCTTTTCAAAAAGTTTTGCAAGCATTTTCTAAAACCTGTGTCGCTGAATTCACGCCACGGGGCGCACCGATACCATTTTCGGTTACAGGACTTTTATTAAGCAAGTAAAACATTAATAATAATAACATCAGTTGTTGTTGAAGTTGCAACAGACACGCAGCATGCATAAAGCTAAAGGTTTGAGTTTTCTGTTTTCAATGATGAAATGGTGTTGGTTTTGTGGTGCCACAACTGTAGTTATTTAGTAGCAGTAGTAGTGTTTCAAATCATTTTAAATATAAGCACTTTAATTTGGCCTCCCCAAGAAAACAACTGACAGATTACAACTAGTCCAAAACGTGGCAGCCAGAGTTTTAACTAAAACTAAGATGAGAGAACATATTACTCCTGTCCTAGCCTCACTACATTGGCTACTGGTTGTGTTTAGAATTGATTTTAAAATTCTTTTACTTGTCTATAAAGCGCTTAATGGTCTTGCACCTTCCTACCTACATGACTGCCTGCCTAAGTACAGGTGCTGGTCAACGAATTAGAATAATTTGAAATAGTGCAATCGTTAAATTCTTTGAATGCATTTCTTGTGCAGAAAGCAAATCAGGTGTTCACCGCACCTGTCCTACTTGTTAGAGTAATCACAGAACTGTTACCTGTAAAAAAAATTGCTCAGCTGAGCTTTCCAAAAGGCCCATTTAGGCCATTTAACTGTGACACTGTTGTTTCATTGAATTAGAATAATGGAGAAACCGTTTCATTGAATTAGAATAATTTTTATTATAATTAGAATCATCACTTTCACAGTATTTTGTGGCTGCCCCCTTGGCTTGTATGACTGCCCGAAGTCTCCGTGCAGGGGTTGACACTAAGGTCTCCGAGGCACTTGCCCATCGGGCAAGTGCAAATCAGGTTCTACTTGTCCTCAGGTCATGGTCACTTGCCCCCCAAAAATATATTGTAAATTTTGCTTTTAAGTTTACTTCCTACTTGGGTGCTTTCAACAGGTGGTCCAGGGACCACTGGTGGTCCCTGAGAGGGTTCCAGGTGGTCCCCAGCTAAGTTGGTTAACCAGATGTAACTCTTGAGAGCGTAAAAATGAAACCAAATGGACCCTTGCGGGTGCATTTGGTTTCATTTTTATGCTCTCAAGAGCTAAAATTCATCATCTTAATTACCCATCATCTTAATTAGGGGTCCCTGACCCCAGCAAAATGAGAGTTTGGAACCAAATGGACCTGGGAGAGAGATAGGTAGAGATAGCTAGTTCTTCAAATCGATGCCACGGACAGGGCTTGACACTAACACTTGCCCGCTTGCCCGGGGCAAGTAAAAAAAATGGTGGGGCAAGTGAAGACTGCTACCTGGTTGCCCGACCGGGCAAGTGTGCAACTTCGTGCACTATAACACAACACAACACAAGATAAATTTGTCTTGAAGGCAGTCATTGCACTCTGCCTCTGTGTCTTTCCCTGCTTTCTAGCTATCTCTACCTATCTCTCTCCCAGGTCCATTTGGTTCCAAACTCTCATTTTGCTGGGGTCAGGGACCACTAGGTCTGTGACCACTATGGGCTAATTAAGATGATGAATTTTAACTCTTGAGAGCGTAAAAATGAAACCAAATGGACCCGCAAGGGTCCATTTGGTTTCATTTTTACGCTCTCAAGAGTTACATCTGGTTAACCAACTTAGCTGGGGACCACCTGGAACCCTCTCAGGGACCACCAGTGGTCCCTGGACCACCTGTTGAAAGCACCCAAGTAGGAAGTAAACTTAAAAGCAAAATTTACAATATATTTTGGGGGGGCAAGTGACCATGACCTGAGGACAAGTAGAACCTGATTTACACTTGCCCGATGGGCAAGTGCCTCGGAGACCTTAGTGTCAACCCCTGCACGGAGACTTCGGGCAGTCATACAAGCCAAGGGGGCAGCCACAAAATACTGTGAAAGTGATGACTCTAATTATAATAAAAATTATTCTAATTCAATGAAACGGTTTCTCCATTATTCTAATTCAATGAACCAACAGTGTCACAGTTAAATGGCCTAAATGGGCCTTTTGGAAAGCTCAGCTGAGCAATTTTTTTTTTACAGGTAACAGTTCTGTGATTACTCTAACAAGTAGGACAGGTTCTGCACAAGAAATGCATTCAAAGAATTTAATGAATGCACTATTTCAAATTATTCTAATTCGTTGACCAGCACCTGTATGTCCCAGGCCGACCCCTCAGGTCTTCCACTGCAGGCCTGCTTGCGGTGCCTAAAATGGCAACTAAAAAAGACGGTGAAGCAGCCTTTTGCTTCTATGGACCGACGGCGTGGAACAAACTCCCATTATACATTCGACAGGCAGCCTCTGTAGACATTTTTAAAGCTCAACTCAAGACGTACTTCTATGCACTTGCTTTTAACTGATTCTCTGTGATTCTATATTTTATGATTTTTTATTTTATGCCTTATTTCAGGTCCTCACTGTACTGCTTCTTTGATGTATTTTAATGATCTCTTTAATTTATACCCACTTTTTTTTTGTCTTCTTCTCTATTGCAATGTAAAGCACTTTGAGCTGCATTTTATGTCATGAAAGGTGCTATACAAATAAAGATTATTATTATTATTATTTTAATTTGAAATATCTTGGGTTGTTTTGCATGCCATCATGTTTGGTGGGGCAGTGTGGTCATTTAGGGGGGTATTGCCCCCTCATGCCCATGCCGAGATCCACCCCTGATTGACATACTGTGTGTGTGGTTGTCCTGGTTCGTTACTGAAGCCAGGAGGTTCATGACTCGTCGTAGACACGGATGGAGACTCTGGTGGGTGGATGTGATGTTTGTCAGCTCCCTCCTCCTCCTTCTCTCTCTCCTCACACTGACTCATCTCTGCTCTTCATAGCCTGGTGAGCCAGCCTCATAGCATGGAGCCACTCAGCATTGCTCCGTGCAT
>CM076966.1:47489065-47529065 GCA_039105355.1 Benthosema pterotum
CACAACTCTTCAGACTCCATCACCTCAACCTGCACTTGCCCTAGCCTTGACCTTCTATACGCTTATGCAGAGGATCAACCTCTGTGGGGCCATCCGGTGTGGCAAAAGTGTTTTTATTTTATTTTTTACCACAACTGTACAATATGGGTGGGCAAAAAATGATATGCCAATATATCGCAATTCTTAATGCCATGATATCAATATCAATCACCAGGTTCAAAATCGATTTCATAATATTTACAGTATGTAGGCCTATTATTACTGTTCATGTCAGAAAGGCATTGGCCATGGTTAGAATTCCTCCCATTTTTAACATCTTACTGTACCTTAGATGTTGTTGGACATGCATGATAAAAAAAAATGTTCCCCCCATTCTGTTTCCTAAAATGGAGATCTGAAATAAATCATTGATATGGTGAAACACAACTTGATGACATAATCAAGTTGGGTCTGCGTTGTTAATGATTTTTTTCTTTTAGGACCCAAAACCAAATAGACACTGATGGGTCCATTTGGTTCCATTTGTACACCCCCAGAAAAAACATCTTGACAATGGGTGGGATTCCCCTTTAAGATGTTCTAGATAATAAAAGCACAGTCGTTTGTGGGGAAAAAAATGTTATATATTGAATCGAATACGCAGCATAATTAGGAATGGCAATATAAATTGATTCAAAACCTTAAATATCAATACTGCATCTTATCGTGAGGTAAGTGAATCGTCCCACCACTAGTGTACAGAGTTGACAACTGCACAGCAGCACACCACGTCCTGTTGGTGCGACACTTGATGTGTGTCAATACTGTGCCGCTATGCTACTACACATCCTGTGCATTTAGGGATTTAGATAGCAGTTTTTGCAGACGTACAGCTTTTTCCATTTAGATATAGCACTATAGTAGCCTATATGCACAGTTTAACTAGCCTATAGATTTCTTACTGTTACTTTCTTAGCTAGTATAGGCTATGAGTCACATACTTTATATAACGTATTGCCATGTTTTCTTTTTGTTCATGCTTAATGTAAGGTGCACTGGATTAAGAGCGCTCTCTAAATGCCTAAATGGGAAATTGAGACATGTCCAGCTTCTTCTTCTTCTTCTTCTTTTTTTTTTTTTTTACAATAATCACCTTTGTTCCCAGGGTCAAACAATCAGAGATGTTGAGAACGGACAGATGTTAAGAACGGAAGGGAATCTCTTGTTTAAATAGTTTTCATGGTCATAATTAGCCTACTTTTAACAGAGATCAGGATACACGGTCTACTTCTCACTGATTCTTTCTGTTCACCATTAATTAATTAATAATTAATAGTTACTTTTTTAAACATCACAATAACTGTATAATACTACACTAGAGAACTTTCGTTCTAGTAAATGATTAAAAACACCTACCTGATATTAATATTTCGACTTTTATCCAACGTGACAAATGGAGTCTGGTGTTCAGTTCTCTGTGTTGTTTTGTCGAGTGTGTTTTAAGTAACTCACATACAATAGGGAGTGTCTGGAGGAAACAAGTTTTGTGTGTTTGTGTGTGTGCGTGTGCATGTGTGTTTAGGAAGTAAAGAACGATAAGCATCCAGCAGTGATGCATCTGTGATTTTAAAAAAGTGTCTACAACAAAAGGCCCCAGCTGCAGACCTAGCCCAGGAGTGGACGTGCCTCACAGTTGATGTGATGACACACATCAACCCACAGGCCCCTGTTGGTGCCATGTCCCACCCGCCTCTACCGTTATCAAGCGATAATTCCCAGTAGGCTGCTTATCTTAGCTTGATCTTAGCTTGCGGTTAGGTTTAGAGAAGGGTGTAGCAATGTTTGTAGCAAAACCCTAGACCCCTCCAACCGTAACCCTAAGCCTAAATCCCTGACGCTCAAGGTTAGGTTGAGGGTCGGGCATTTAGGCTTAGGGTTACGGTTGGAAGGGTCTAGGGTTTTGCTACATTTAACAGGGGCCTTTAACAGGGGCCTGTGGGTTAATGTGACGTCATCACATCAACTGTGAGGCACGTCCACTCCTAAAAAGCTGCCTCTATTACCTTTAATACACAAAACTGACCTTTAAATATTTGTGTTAGGACACACTAACTGGCCATTCATTATCAATGTAATGTCTGTGTTAGGATAATACTTGTGTTTACATAGAGTCCAGTCAAATGCAATTTTTAGAGGTCCCTGAATGGAGAAAGCCATTGTTAAACAAAACATACACCACGTCTCCACACAATGCACTCTGTGAGGTCAAGGTGTTAGTTTATAACCCATCAAAATGTACTTCATGTCAAATGATATTATTTCTCTGTATACTGTAAATAATCAGTCATTTCAGTAGCAAGAGCTTGAAAATGCACACTAGGCTGTGCACTGGACAGATGTAGCTGCCATCCTGTTCGGCATGCAATTTCATCAGAGCCTTAAAGTGTAGACAGAGTTACGACAACTCGTCTACTAGTTGGCTCTGGTTTTTGTGCAGTCCACAGTAGGACTTATATCACCTGGGTGGGTCAGTCGTGTAACTTTCCAGACCTTAAAATGTATTGTTACACCCCTACTGGTTACACTACAGCAGTGATTGTCATCTTTTCAACATAACTTTTCACATCAAGGTTATTTGTTGTATTTTATCCACGGACCACCGTTTGATAGGATTTAGCTCCTCAGATACAAAACTATATTATTATTGATGGATATAATATTTTGTCCACACTTCCAAGCCGTATTGATGTTGGTAGCTACCATAAGGATAGTGGACATGCAAACATTCGGATCGTTCCAAGCGATCATTTAACTGGGGACTCCCTGGAACTCAAGGACCCCTGAAGGACCCCTAGCTGTGGGTCCCCCCAGCCAGGCTCCCAGACCCCACATGGGGAACCAGTGCACTGACCACTTGGTTGAGATTTGAGAAGAACCACTGCACTAACCTACTAGTATAAAATATGCAGTACTTAGCACAAACAACGGGGGGCAGCAATACCACGTCCAACACAACACATACGAAAGGAGTTGTCGCGAAGGCACCCACGGGGGAGTCCACATTGGTTCATGGGAGGAAACAGACATGCTCAGTACATTCCAGGAAGTTTGACGCTTGCAAACCATGCATCTATGCCATGCATGCCATTGGTCTCTTGGATGGTTTGACTTCCTGATCTGTACTGAGCATGTCTGTTTCCTCCCATGAACCAATGTGGACTCCCCCGTGGGTGCCTTCGCGTCAACTCCTTTTTCAATTCTCCTTGGTGGGCACTATACATACGAATGGGTGATTATGAAACCCACCGCGGTTCTATGAATGCTCAGATATGATTAGATAGGAGTGGACTAGTAGTTGTGGTGGTTGATTGACCGTTCCCGATGTCTACATTTAACCTGAGTAAAACTAGACCTGCACGAGAGCCATGAAGGCCCTTGGGTCTATCCCAGAACTGAGGTGGGATTCAAAACCACGCGTCCGGAAGGCAGGGGCTAAAACGCGTTACACAATATTCCTTCCGATGTTCACGCAAGAAAGGAAAGAGGAAGCAACGACTTACTTCATTTTTGTTCCGGTGTGCAACCATCAGCCTCATCCTCCATCATCATCATGGCGGCCGAGGGAGATGTGGATCTGGACCTGGAAGCCGAGGAGAACTGCACCGGCAAGCCGGTGGAGAAGCCTCGCAAACATGACAGCGGAGCCGCAGATCTGGAGAGAGTCACCGACTATGCGGAGGAGAAGGAGATCTCCAGCTCCGACCTGGAGAACGTACGTGTAGATAGATGATGGCTGAATGGTAGCCCTGGTCCAGTGCTAGAGAACATATACTCTAACTATGCTAGGATCTCGCTGTATCATTGGACCCGGGCTAGCTGGTTGTATGACTGTTTACATGAGCAGTAGTACTACTGGTATGGACTACAGATAGTAGCCCTTTAGGGTGGTTCTATTCCAATTCACACATGTGTTAGCACTATCAGAGCTAGCAAAGCATGTGCTGCTGTTAGCCCCGCGTTGCCATGTCCGCGTGTTCTACGTTTTTTTTTTCTGTTATTATTTTCACTTGTTTCCTATGTTGTTGCTAACAGTGTTTAATTTTAAGTCATCTCAAGTCAAATAGCCGACGTACAAGCTCACACAACGTGTCGCGATGTGTGAGCTTGTAGATCGGCATCGACTGTTTTCA
Organism: Benthosema pterotum; assembly: GCA_039105355.1. Lineage (NCBI taxonomy): Eukaryota > Metazoa > Chordata > Actinopteri > Myctophiformes > Myctophidae > Benthosema > Benthosema pterotum. The sequence continues at coordinate 47,493,235 of CM076966.1, forward strand.
CACACAGGCCAGGGTTGCTTATTTCTCTCGCGGGACCTGGCAACACTTCCCTTCCGCTGAGGCTCTGCTGTGTCTACAAAGATCCTAAAATCAGCCAGTGTTTTCCCAATACAAGCATACAGGAGCAGCATACTGTGCATGCTGACCTGGGGTGACTGTGACCCAAAAATCTGGTCCAGTTGCTATTTTGTGAGGGAAAAACTCCTATGGGATGTTCAAATTCACCATATATTTCTCTCTCTACCATGTCAGTAGTGTGTTGAGTGTGCAGCCATAATCCGCACGCCCCACACCTTTTGAGACAGCCGAACCACTGCTGGAAAATATGTGAAAGTAAGAGTGTCAACACACTGCTGACATGGTGGAGAGAGCCAAAAGTGGACCGACAAACGTAATATGGGGCACACAATTGGCAGGTGGTGTGATTAATTACCCATTAGTGATTAGAAATCGTTTTGATCAGTTCAGTCCATCACTAACTCCATACCTTAGTTGTAATAAAGACTGAAATTAAAATAATCCATCTCTGTTTTTCAGGCCATGTCAGTTATCGGAGACCGGAGGTCGCGAGAACAAAAGGCCAAACAAGAGAGGTAAGGTCGTGGCAGGAGAGTCAAGCGATTTTCGGGGCAAACTGTTGTTTGATTTTTAGCTGAACAGTCAAACAGCAGGATGTATGCTGCTGATGTTGGCTTGGAGCAGTGGCACTGTCTCCGAAAACCTCTTTAAATTAAAGAGGAATTAGTTGTCTCGTCACTTAGCTGGCACGTCACTTTTCTGATCTCATGTTTTCAATAACTCTGTAATAAGCATATGACCTCTTATGTAAGGGAGATTATTTTTGGTGCATTTGTGTGGACATCTTTTAGAAACAGAATGGGTCAAAAGTGAAACGGTACATGCAGTAGTGTAACAGTAATGACAATATAATATCAATGCATTATTACTACTTTATTGTTGTTTGTTTGCATAATTCGACTTAAGAGATTGATCTAATTTGAGTGTGTGTTAAATCAGACATTATGGATGAATGTGGATGTTAAAGATTTAATTATCAATACGTTCTCGTGGTTCCAGGGAAAAGGAGTTGGCCAAAGTCACCATCAGGAGAGAGGACGTAGAACTCATTGTAAGTTTGATCACGATATTATCAGCAACTTTTAACCTGGTGTTCCATTTTTTTGTGTTGCAATATGATAAGTAAGTAAAAACAATTTTAGGAATCAATGTTATTTGCGCTTTAAACAAGATTTATTGGCATTTATTATTGCGACTGTTTTTGTTCCCAGATGGCAGAGATGGAGATTTCCAGGGGTGTTGCAGAGCGCAGTTTGAGGGAACACATGGGAAACGTGGTGGAGGCTCTAGTTACTCTGACCAACTGAATCCCAAACCACTCTGGGAACGCTGGAGTCTTTTTGGTCATTTCTAACAAACTGAACTCAAAAAGAGCATCTATGCTCTCTGGACCGCTTCAGCTTCACTGGCCATCAAGTGTCTGGAAATATTCTGCTTCATTTTTTTTAAGGTTCATTTGGCTTGCCTACTTTTTTTTCTCTCCTTGGTAAATGTTATAAGAATGCAATATTTCAAGTTGTTTTCCAATGAAGATAAATTAAAAACACTGGCTGAAAATGTGAGACTTTTATTCACAAACAAGTTGAAGTTACAAATACATTTATAAAGAATAGAGTGAAAATGCATACTCATTTCAAGGGATCTTAAAGTATATACAAGCTTAACCCTTTGTCAGCCTTCTGGTTGGTTAAACCAGGCTCCTTTCTGCCTCATCCCACCCTGGGCGCCAGGTGCGCTTCTGAGACTTAACGGCAGTTGCGGAAGTGTCTGTATTTACAGTCCCCAACAGCGTCTTGACTTGTTCACTCGTATTTTCATAAAAAAAAATATTTCAACGAACAAAGCGCACACGATTCCATCTTTTAAACGGCTTGATGAGCACAAAGGGAGAAATAAAATTGTTTGCTGGGCTATGTTTTTGGGAGCATCACACCACTGTTGGCTGAAAAATGGCAACTTTCAGGGAAGTTAACAAACCGGAAGGACCGCATTTTGAGTCTTTCTGGGGTAAAACGTTAAGAGATTCCTTGTGTCATTCTGTACACACACTTGGCCTGAATGCAGTGATGCTGAAATGGTAAAGAACACACATTCAAACAGAACGATTACATGTTCCATTTTGGACAGGTATGGATATTAGCGTTTAACCACATACAGCACATGCACCAAGGCTCACCCAACTAGATCCTGATTGGACGAACGGCTTTTCTCCCAAAGCCTAGGCTGAAACTAAGCTTTATTGACCCCAGCGGCTCACTGGGAACAGGGAGGAACTTGTCATCACACTGGTAGGGATTAGCCCAAAAAAAAAAAAAACTATTTGAATTAAGTGAAATCACTATACCACTATAGCTTTAAAATATCAGACCTACAGGCTCATAGCGCAGCACTATGAGCTTGTAGGTCTTATTAAAAATGAATGCTACCGAATAATAGTGTAACCCTACTGAAAACTGTCATGATCTTGTGTCAAAAATGGGTTTATAAAAGGTACTCGAATCTCCAAACCAGCTACTCAAAGCGAGACTGACAAAACTGATGCACTTCCAGGAACACAAACAATTCAGAAGTGCACAAAATATGTAGTATTGTCAGTGATTGAAAACAGCTAAAATTGTCCTGGGTGATGGTCAATTTTTTTAACCATTGACCACTAAAGAAAAAACAAAAAACATCCCCCCCAAAAATCTGACTCATCCAACTTCAATACGCTTTTTTCTTCTTTCTTTTCAATCAGCTCTAGGACAGGCCCTGGAGGGTCCAAGCTCATCCTTGGCAGTATTTTTTAGTTAAAACCTATCCTATCTTGTCATAGGCAGGAAATGGGTTGAAGAAAAGAAAAAACAGTTAATGGGTGATGCAGCAACTGACTTCTTTTAATGACAGTTCATTCAAGACCCTGTGGTATTGCAAAATTAAAAAAGGGCAGGTCACTAATTCTACCAGTGTAAGAAAAAAAGAATGAAATGGCAAGGTCGGAGACAGCCTTGAATGTAGGATGGTAAAAAGAAAATCCTCCTGTCTGAGAAGTCTGTGATGCTGCAATGTCAGTCCAACAAGATCTGTACAATGTTCTCCTTTCCCTCACATACACACTTTTTCTCACTCAAAAACACACACACACACACTCTAGGTCTTCCTCTTCTGCACTGTGGGCCTGTCGAACACGTCCCTCACGCCCGCTGCCTTCTGCTTGAAGAACTTGCTGTTCTGAGCACTCTCCTGCGCCCACGCCGAGTCGAACGACGTGGTGTCCTGGTCCACCAGGTGGGTGTACTTGGTGCGTCCGGAGCGGCCAAAGTTTTTAACCTAATAAAACAAAGACAAACAAAGGGTATTTTTTTTTTGTTTGTTTTAAAGATTTGGCCTAGGAAGAACGGATCGTTGGGGGACATTTATGAGTTACAAGATTCAGGGCACCCCATGGTACCCATGACTAGTGTGGGGCAATATTAGTTGGGAGAGACATTTATTACCCCTTTAGAAGAGTAAAAATTATGGTACTTGTTACATGGACTCGAGAGTGATATTTCACATATTACTTTTGCACCACCCCACCTGTAAACAAAAGGTACCAGTAATACAACACCACAATCTGTTTAGTCGGAAGAACAGTCACCCACTTTACAAATCTTTGACACACAAGATCTTTTTTTCATGTTTCAATGTCGCAACTCTGACACTAGATGTCACTGTACGTATGACTGTAATATCAGGTTGCTGTTAGCACTTTTTTAGGTTAAAGTCAAGTGCCTTTAGCTCATCTCCGTTCACCACTGTTTCGTAGGACATAATCATTATATTTGTTCAGGGCTGGATTGGGACAAAAATTCGTCACGGTCATTTTTTTAAATATGATGGACAGTTGGTAACCAGATGTAACTCTTTGACAGCGTAAAAATTAAAGCAAATGGACCCGCAAGGGTCCATTTGGTTTCATTTTTACACTCTCAAGAGTTAAAATATTCATCTGAATTATCCCAAATCCACACTAGAGACTAGAGATCTAGATCTAGGTTTGCTTGTTGTGTTTCTGAAACCCATCCTGTAATTCTAGATAAGAAACAGAAGAAATCTTTGGGTTTGGGGGTCCGTGGGGTTAAAATGTCACAAAATGGTGGTGTGTGGCTCAAATGCTGAATAAATAGTGGACCCTGGTATGAAAAAGGTTGAAAACCACTGACATAAGCCTAATAGACACCTACACAGCCCTTTGTTGCTCACAAGAACGATCCAAGGATCCAAGATAGAAGAGGGTTGATTTGTTACTCACTGGTACAGCTACAATACAGGTCTGCCAAAAAGGGGGGGCACTTTTAAGCACCACATAGCGGCCCCTCTATGGCCGCAGCCCACCGGGAGAGCTCCTGGTACACCCTATAGCCAGTCCGACCCTGTAATTTGTTACAAGTCAAGGATAGTTTTATTGCACTGACCTGCATGACTTTGGGTAGGATGGTTTTGTTGAAGTGGTCCTCCAGGGTGGGTGCGCTGAAGTCTCTCTTGAAGCAGTCCTGCTCCTCATCCTGGCAACGTAAAGCACAGCGTGTGTCAGTGCACAGTGTGAAGGCACGACACATCGAGGTGCATTTAGTTTTGTTTGGTTTTTCAGAAAGCTACTACTGTGTCTACTATATATATATATATATATATATATATATATATATATATATATATATATATATATATATATATATATATATATATATTTTTTTTTTTTTTTTTTTTTTGTTTCGGTCATATATGAACATACAAATAGAATGTACAAGTGTAAGTCTTACAGATGGCCGAAAGGGAACGGGCTGAAGCCGAAGCTTATTAAGCCCACCCTTTACAGGTGAAAATTAATAATTATAAACAAATACTGTACATACAGTATATATTCACACACTGCACATACACACACTTAGACATATGCATGTATGTGCGTACATTCGTACATACATAAAGTATATACATGACAACACCCACAATTACACAAACGCAGTGCAAATCTTTGTACAAAATGTTTTGAAAGAAGATGTAATATTCAATCTATAATTTCGAGTCATAATGGGTTGGATGCGATTAAATATTCAAAAAGAGCAATAACCTATATATTTGAATTTTGATCCAGCAGAGCGTGCTCCTATAGATTACCATTCCCTATAGTCTACCAAGCCATTTATTCACTTCCTATAACATATTCTCTGTCTACATCGGTGACACAATTTGGACATAATCTCTACCCTGGGAAGCATTCCTTTTCCTCTCTGGATCCATATGCCATGTTGTAGTCACTGATTTGTAGTCAACAGACAGGAAAACTCAGGCCAGAATCCTTAGTAGTAAGTATCCAAAAGGGGCTAAGCAATTTTTATTTTGTAAGCCCTAAAATTATGATCCATACACAACAATTTAGAAACACGGATCAGACTTTCCCTCTAAGGTGTAGTCCTAAAGTCTGGGGATGCATGGCTACAAAAGCTACTTAAGTCTAGTCTATTCTAAGTGTTAACAGCACTACTGCGTCAGGTGGTTTGTTGTCAGCTTTGTAAAAACATTATTTATATAACGTCTGCTCACCATGAAGAAGGCTCCTCTGTGGTAGTACTTCTGCAGGAACTTGTATTTGCCCTTGGAGGCTTTGTTGGTGATGACTTTGTTGTTGTTGCGTAGCTCCGCTCTGCGCTCCTCCTCCGTGAGGTTGTGGAATCTCTCAATCTCTGCCTTCTCTTTCTCCAGGCTAGGAAAACAAAATGACACACAAGTTACTTCTCCGTACGAGAAAATCAAAACGATACACAAGTTACTTCTCCAAAATCGGAAAACAAAACGATACACAAGTCACTTCTCCGTACTAGAAAATCAAAACGATACACAAGTTACTTCTCCAAACTTGGAAAACAAAACGATACCCAAGTCACTTCTCCAGGCTAGGAAAACAAAACGATACACGAGTTACTTCTCCAGACTTGGAAAACAAAACGATACACGAGTTACTTCTCCAGGCTAGGAAAACAAAACGATACACGAGTTACTTCTCCAGGCTAGGAAAACAAAACGATACACAAGTCACTTCTCCGACTAGAAAAACAAAGCGATACACAAGTCAACTCCAGATCCAGTCACATGCAAGAATCTGATTAGTTTAAATTGGTCACGTGACCTGTTAGACCAATTGAATTTCAGTCTTGAAGTGACACAGATCTGATTCAGGCTAGATGTTGCTGCCAGTGTAAATGGGGCCTTAAGTCAATATGGTCCTACTCATTGGAACTCTCTGCCAACAGATATAATGTCTGCCACCACACTGTCATTGTTCAAAGCAAACCTGTTTTCACTAGCAGATAGTTTGTTCAATGTGTATTTCTAGTGTTGTACTTGTATTTTCTTACCCCTCTTGCATTTTAATCTGTGTATTTTCTTAATTGTGCACATTTACTGAACTCTGGATTTCCTTTCACGCACATCGAGTCCGTGCTTGTCATGTGAAATGTGCTATATAATAAAATTTGACCCGACGTCGTTGACAAACAAAATAACAATGAATAAATAAATAAAATAAAAGGGGACGTACGCTTCGCGCGCCTCGCGGTCCCTCTTGATGCGCTTGAGCTCGCGGACCTTCCAGGCCTCGTACTCCTCCTCCTCGTTCTCTCCGTCCGTGTCCAGGGCGTCCAGCGCCGCCAGCGTGCGCCGGTTCTCCTCGAACTCCTTCTTGGCCTCCTCCTCCACGATCTTCAGCGTGTAGCGCCGCCGCTCCTCCGCCACGCGCTTGGCCTCCGCCTCCAGCTCCCGCTGACGCAGCTCCTCCGCCTCGCGCTCCGCCACCGTCACCCTGTCCTTCCTGTCGGAGGGGCCGGGGCGGGACACAGAGTCAGTGTTTTGCCGACTGCCGAAATCCAAAATGCACTAGAATGCGCTAGAGCAGTGGGTTTTCAACCTTTTTTGACTCCAGGGACCACCATTTATTCAGCATTTGAGCCACGGACCACCATTTGATTACATTTTCACCCTAAAGACCTAAGGTCACCAGAGAAGTCGGGCCGCCGCGAAGTCGGACCAACCGAAATGTTGCGACATTGAGGGGTCAGAAACTGTGCGCGGGAAGGCTGTTCAGCCTGAAAGAGGGACAAACTGGAGTTTGAAATACATTGTTTTCAACGATGGCGGTGCAAATAAGAGCTATGTAAACATCTGTTATAAAGCATTGCACAGTGACAACTAAAGTCTCTAATGTCTATGCTGTAGGCCTACTAGTAGTAGTAGGCTATAAAACATTCTAAAATAAAACAATGTACCGGTATGTATAATCATCAAAGCTGGGTTGTTAATGTGTATGCTGTAGTAAATGACGTGAAATAAAGGGATTTATGAACATCAGGCTATTGCCTGATGTTTTTACTATATCCTATAGCCTAGTAGTAGGCTATTACAAAACAATCTAAAATGAAGATAACATGAAGTCTATGTAGGAGAGCCGCCATTGGGATGATCCCATTTAGTGATCAGGGTTTGCAACAGCGTAACTCTGTCTATACTCAAGGTCCGACTTCGCGGCGGCCCGACTTCTCCGTACCCCAAGACCTAAAACTAAAAAGAATTCTTTTGGTTTTGTTCACAATTCCAGGCTGTATCTGGGAAACAAAACAGTGTAGACTTCTTAATTAAGTGGTGCTAATTCAGATAAAGAATATTTATCTGAAACCAAATGGACCCTTGCGGGTCCATTTAGTTTCATTTTCACACTCTCAAGAGTTACATAAGGTGTAACAGAGTTACACCTGTTGAAAAACCCTGCGCTAGAGCAGTGGTTTTCAACCATTTTCATACCAGGGTCCACTATTTATTCTGCATTTTAGCCACGGAGGGGGACCACCATTTGATGTTGAGATTAGTCTCTTGGACTAATTTAGGAGAAATAACTGGCAAAATATTGGTCAAAAGAGCAATACATCTACATTTTCTAAATGTGTAGAATCTTGAAAAATAGGTAATTCAGAATCAATTAAATAAAATTTAACTCTTGAGAGCGTAAAATGAAACCAAATGGACCCGTAAGGGTCCATTTGGTTTCCATTTGGTTTCCAAAGAATAGAAGGAATTACACAAAGCAGGGTGCATTGATGACATCATGAGGCCAACATCAAACACACCGTTCCTGAGAGCAATTTACATTAAAAGGGATAGTTCAGATTGCTTTAAAGTTAAGCTGTATGAAATGATTACCAATAATATAGTGGTGTCAACTGTATTAATTGATTGTCTTGTAATGAATGATTGATTGTAATTGAGTCCCGTGGTGGGATTCTGCTCTGGTTTTGGTGAAATATTATATATAAGTAGTTCCGATCACTGGGGCCAAGTAGTAAAAGTAAATGAATTCAGAAAACTAACTTTATTTGTATTGTTGACCATTAGAACCATTGTTGGCCATTACAATATTAGCACATCCTTTGTTCATTTGTGACCCCCCACAAGGAACCATGTTTACAAAAACATGGCTCTGGACATCAATTTATACAGTTGACACCACTATATTAATGGTATTTCACACAACTTGACTTCAAAAAGTCTGAACATCCCTTTAAAACACACAATTAAAATAAAAAAGTTGAATTTCATATAAATACTGTATGTGCACTATGTTTAGCTGCAGAGTAAATACGCCTCTGAAATTATGACCGAGCAATTAACATTGAGTGAGCAATTAACAGTGAGTGATTAATCATGACTAATTGGCATTAACCAAGATCATAACGTAGCCCAATTAATATGGATTTATCATGATTAATCGAATTGTGACCGTCGGAATCGATATGTAATCGCATCGTCAGATACCTGGCGATTCCCGCCACAAGTCTATTTTAGGAAAATGCTGTGTGTTTGTGTTCTTACTTGCGAATGAAGACGGGTTTGAGCCTGGGCTCGGCCTCATCCTCGCTGTCTGTATATTCTTCGTACTCTGACTCTGACTCAGACTCTGCCCCGGACCGGCCCTCGTCCTCCACCTCCATCACCTCCACGTCCTCAGGCTTCCTCTCCTGAGCTCTCTGACGCATCATCGCTCTCCGCCTCTCGATTTCCTGGACGGGGGAAAAAGGAGACATTTGATGTTTTAGCTATTAAGATCTTCCCCTAGCTCATACAGTAGATCTGATTTGTTTCTTTTTTAGAAACTGCTTCACAAATCTTTGAATATATTGTATAACTATTATTATCTGGGCACTTTTTTTCTCGGTTTAGGCGATTATATAATGGTGGCATAATTGTCAGTATTGTCATGAGGATCATCTCCTGGATGAAGTCAAAAATCGCTCTCTCGAACTCCTAGAAATTACGGATCTCTTACAAAAATACAAGCGCACCTCTCCCGAGGAAGCCAGTCGATTTGACACATGGCACGGGTGCATGCGGCAAAAACAGTGGGAGGAATTAGAAACCCGAAAAAAGGTTACCCTAGAAACAATAATAAAGTGTCACAATAACAATAGTATGAACCTCGTCGTCCACTTCTTCCTCCTCCTCCTCCTCGTCCTCGCTGCTGTCGTCTCGCTCGGGGTGCCAGGTTCCCTCGTCAGAGTCCTCGCTGCTCTCCGCGATCATCTCAGGCTCTGCTATCTGTCGGTGTCTGGCCAGCCTGACCAGAGACAACGGGGGAGGAAAGGAGTGGTTTTTAGTGGGGTCAATTTGCAGCTACTTAGGATGAAATGCAGTTCTTCAACAATGTTTTCAAATTTTCAATTTAATCCTAGACTTACATTCTAACACCTGCCGGAACGGTTATAAATCTGTCATTTCTGAAGTTTTTGAGTGGCATAGGCTGCTAGCCACGTTGTGTCTGCCACTGCGTCCCCGAGTATAGTAATAACGTTTGTTGACAATCAAGTGTGTTACTGTGTTGTCACTGCAGACTAGAGGTGTTCATTTCAATCCACACATGCTGACGATCATCAGCTCTCCTCCAGTCCAGCCTGCAGCAGAGTCACCCTCTCTGTCTTGGGTCTCTCTACCTTATTTTCTCATGCGTGTTAATAATAAAATGGTAATTGGTCAATGCGTCAGCTATATTATTTAATAAAATCTACATTTATGTCTGCCTGGCTGGGTCGGGTCTCTCAGAATGCCGTTGCTCGGCGCCGCCATTTGAAATAACTTCGGGAACAGTTTGGAGTCGGAAAAAAATGCCACAGATCGACTCAGTTTTGGTTTAACTAATTGGTAATATTTTCTGAACAGTTCGGAACAGGGACATTGCACAGATTTTGTTAATGGAATTCTTGAAATCCGTGAAGACCTCTAAATTAAGGTTCAAATTACAAATTATATTATTATACAAAATTGACACCGACTACAAAATGAACACTGACTTCTTTGACCAGAAACCTGTTCTAAATCCATATCCATAATCCAAAAAAAGGCGGTTCCCATCCCTAGTAGTGTCGACAGAAGGGTTTTTTTCTTCTTACCTCTCCTCCACGTCCTCGGACACGCGGTTGAGCAGGCGTTTGAGACGCGGGTCGGAGATCTCCTCCTCCTCCATCTCCACCTCAGGCGCCAAGCCATCCATGTCCTTGCCGCCCTTCTTGACGAACTGGAAGTCCTCCTCCTCCTCGTCCGACGACTCCATGGGAGCGTAGTCGGGACGCTTCCCCGACACGTAGCGCTTCACCTTCACCTTCTCCATGGAGATCTCGCCTGTACGGCGACAGACAGACACAGAATCGAATAGAATTAGAGTGAGGTTTTCAACCTTTTTCATACCAGGGCCGGATCTAGGCATGGGCATGGGGGGCAATGCCCGCCTAAATGCCCTGACTGCTCTACCAAACAGGTAGGGCAGTCAGGGAAAGAGTCAGAAAACTCTCTGAGCCAGAACATCGCCTGTGCTGTAAAGCGACACGGGCGATGAAGCTGCCCCCATATCTTCATCATGGCCAAATGTTGATCAGCTGGTTTACTTGAGTCTTAAATTAATGTCTTCCGAAGTCTGAAAATCAGTGTCACTACCGAACCCATCATTTCTTCTTCAATTATGAACTTTTTTTTCAGCTAGTTTTACCCATGTATATCAACAATTAGTCGTTGCTGCAAAATTACGCTCAAGTTATGATCAAGTTCAAGTATTAAGATGCAATATGATGATTGACTTTGTCTTTACTAAATGTGCGTCCTTAAATATGGTGCAACTTGAATATGGTCAAGGTTTTCCAAATTAGCATAAAAACTTCACTAAAAACTCCCCATTCTCTAGAATGGCTCATACACAGACATTGGTCACTTGTACCTGTCAGTTTAGTAAATAGAGCTCATGAAAAAGTGGAGATATTTGACTACTGGTAAATACATTATTTTTGTGCCACAAATTTTGCCACTTGCCAGCCCATAGAGCCCCATTGTGAACTTGGACATGTTGAGTACATATTGAGTTAGACATGATGAGTAGGGGTCCCCAGCATTTAGAAACTGCCGAAAGCTAACTTCCATATGTTGAGAAATTTTCATAATTGGCAAAATATGTGACCACACCATTAAAAGAAGAGAAGATATGATATAGATTAGATATGAACAGCAGTCGTTTTCAGCCTAGAGACCCTTATTAGTCAAGTAATTTTGTGAGAGTGTAACATGAAATCAAATGAACTTACATTGTTGTTATTAAGTCTACATGATTAGAGAATGGAATTGTGGACGGAATCACATGGCAGCAATAATAACACAGAATGCTTTTGTTTTGGGTAGCAAGACCCTTGCGGGTCCATTTGGTTTCATTTTCACACTCTCAAGAGTTAAAATATTCATCATCATGTTGATCTGTATGTTTGACTGTTTTGTTTCCCAAATCCAGCCTGGAATTGTGGATAAAAGCAAAAGGAATCTTTAGTTTCGGGGTCTGTGGGGCTAAAATGTCCTCAAATGGTGGTCCGTGGCTCAAATGCTGAATAAATGGTGGTCCCTGGTATCAAAAAGGTTGAAAACCCCTGATCTAGTGGAAGAGCCATCTAGTGGAAGAAGGTTTGCGACATTGAGGGGTCAGAAACTGAGCTCTCTCTCTCTCTCCACGCAGCCCAAATAGGTCCAAATAAGAGCTATTTTAGGGCATAATGTTGAACTATTACTACAAATCATCCTAAAAAAAATAAAGGAGATTTTAGGATCATTAAATCTGGGCTGTTGCCTGAGTCCAATGCATTTCACTTCAAAATCCTGTCCTCATTTGTTGTCCCCGTTCTCAATAGAAGTCTATGTGGAAGAGCCACCATTGGACCGGCCCCATGAAGTGAACGGAGTTTGCGCAGCTCTGGCCCCGGTTAGCATATCGCTGTTTGTTGTTGTTTCCTACCCTTCTCGTTGCGGATCGGCACGGCTCCGGCCGTGGACTGGATGGGAGGCAGCTTCATGTTCAGGGCTTCTCGGGCAGAAGAAGAAGACATGGTGGCCGACTGGACTGGTTCACCCTAAAAACAAGGATGATGATGTTTTATTATTAAAAACGCAAGCAGCAATAATAATAATCCACTACTCGACGCTCGCTCGCTACGCTGCTCCAAGAAACGGAAGTTGTCAAATCGCACGGAAGTGTGTGCAGTTGTTCGAGCGTCCGACTAGAAACTATGTTCGATGCGAAAGGATATGTTCCCGTTCCGCTCATAACAGGCATGCTTATAGAGATGCGCAGTGACGTCACCGCCCCGGTTCCGGAAGTCTTTTCCCAATTAATTTTTCTCATAGACTTTTCGAAAATAATTTATATCAAGACGATTACGCCGCGGACAAAGCCAACTCGAGTCGTGACGAATCATGATGACACACACAAACTTTTGGGACAATAAAATAATTTCTAAGATGAAAAACGAAACAAAAAGTCTTGTATCATGCCGTTTTCTACTTCCTCCCAATTATATATTATATGACGATACTGTGTTTGTTGTCATGATTTGTCACGACCTGAGTTGGCTTTGGCCGCGGCGTAATCGTCTTGATATAAATTATTTTCGAAAAGTCTATGAGAAAAATGAATGGGGAAAAGACTTCCGGAACCGGGGCGGTGACGTCACTGCGCATCTCTATTGCTTAGCTGTATGTGCATGGCAATGGTGCAAGCATGTTTATTAACATTGTTTTATTTTATTGAGAGCAATCAGCAATGTATATACAATTTCATATGAATGGCATGGATTAATTAATTAGTTAATTAATTAATGGATGTCTGTCTATGTGCACTGTTTATTGTATCGAGGGTAATAATAATATTAATAGTAATTAATAATTATATCTGAGACTTATGTGGAGCTTTTCAAGATAGCCTATACTCAAAGATGCCTTACATATGTGGGGGGGCAAAGGGGGAACAGAAAAAAAGGACAACTTAGAGAAAACATTAAAAGCAATAAAACAATAAAAACGAGGCATATAACAACTTTTAGGCACATCAGCTTTCAAAATCATTTCTGAAGAGGTGGTCTAAGTAGTGTAGGCCTATATACAATTTGATATATGAAAAGCACCATATTTAACATGTATTTAATGTCGGTCTGTATCTTGAGACAGCTGACTGGAGACGTTTTTAAATATTAAAACAAAGGGAGAAAAATTAACTTTAGATGTAATGTTGAACCATGCTTACATACACCATTGAGTGACAAAAGGTGGTTTGCAGTTGATGATGTTTGCTTGCAACTTGCAACTATGTTACCATCTAGAAGATCAGAGAGAGATATTCTCTAAAGTTATGTTACTAACATTTCTATAGATGCTAGGTCACCTCACTCACCTGTTGGAACTCTCATCTTCTACTCTGATTACTTCTTCGATCAGGGCCGGGGCAGTTCATGTGAACTGCTATTTACTAGTTCATGTGAACTGCTATTTAATAACTTGGCGCTTTCGATGGCAGTTCAATAAACATGGGTGGATGGATAGAGACACACAGTATGAGACACAGCTAACCCATTTCTGTCTAGTATTTCTTTTTGCAGATGTATGTATGTATTCCCTCAACCTCATCTATGACACACACACACACACACACACACACACACACACACACACACACACACACACACACACACACACACACACACACACACACACACACACACACACACACACACACACACACACACACACACTGTACATACAGTACGTATGTGTACATTCTACTTTCATTTTCATTTACATTTTACACAATGTCTCAACTTAATTGCAATCCGGGTTGTATATTGCCTAATACAGTATATTATGTTACGTACAGTAGTGCGTTTACCCAACACTGGGTTTAAGATCAAGTTCTCTTTTTAGTTGGTGTGTGATGTTGATCTGTTAGCTGTCATTAATACAGTTATACTGGACAGAAAGAGGAGCTCTGGAGACAAGTGAGTATGTCTGAATTACCTCACTGGAACTTGTTGCTTTAAATCAGTGGTTTTCAACAATTTTCATACCAGGGCCCACTATGTATTTAGCATTTGAACGGGCCACCACTTGGTCCCAAAACTAAATGGATTTCAGAAACAAAACAGTCAAACATACAGATCAAAAATGACCATTAATCTTTACACAATACATTTTCAAGATGTGTACTTTGTAGACTGTAGAACTCTTGCGAGCGTAAAGATGAAACCAAATGGATCCGCAAGGGTCCATTTGGTTTCATTTTTACACTCTCAAAGATTTACATCTGGTTAACAAACCTTCCATCATTTAGCCTGGGGACCACCTGGAATCCTCTCAGGGACCTGCTTTATATAATGACTGGTGTGGGCTATCTTATACACTTTGACAAACTATATTAAAAGACTAAAAGATCGTTTGTACAGCTATAGGACATCAGCACTGAGCCCTGCCTTTATGTCATTCCAGCGTCGCACAGGCACTATGATAATACTACATCACTTTATGAATGATACGGATTGTAATTATTTACCACTAATAGGGTAGTATTTAACATTTAGAACTATGTACTGTATTGCTGCATAGATGCATTCTAAAGTCATACTACAAAATGTGTGCAAAAAACTTTAGTTGCAATATTAAAGGAAAATTTGTCTTTGCTTCGTAGCCTACCATCTTTGAGGTCACAAACGATTCATAGTTTCACCTTCAACTTTGTTCCAGCCGTTTAAACAGTCTTTCGAAATAATACGGTCCTTTTTTCAATAGATTTGTTCCAAACTGCTGCTATAAATGAGCTCTCTGACTACAAGATACTGCCCTAGGCCTACTCTGTTTTATTTTGTTTTATCTTTATTTCATTATATTTTTCAATACACATAATGCTGATATTTTGCTTTGCATTTACTGTACCAATTAAATCACTAGTGAGACTTCGCCATATCATCCTATTACAGAACGCAGTGTACAGTATTGTAATTGTAATTGTAATATGACGAGTTGGTTGCTGTTTTCATTGCAGGTACTTGATGCTGGGTTCAGTTTTCTCCTCCAGACACCATGATGTTTCTAAAGAGATGCCATGTGATCCTGGACATTCTGATCTTGTTACCTGGTGAGGACAGATCGAAATGCTTTCATATAAGAACGAATAAAGATCAGTCTGAATATTCACCAGGGTCTGTGACGTGTGTCTCGTACAGGTGTGTGTACAAGTGACTGGGGAGTGACCATCACCAGTCCACCTCCATGTGTCATCAGAGGATCAACTGTAGATATTGGTTGTTCATATGACTATCCAGAGGGTCAGACTGTCACTGACCCAATCTGGTACAAGAACGAGCTTTTCTTTCTCCGTGGCTCAGATCCTCATCAAGGTCGTTTTCATTACATTGGTGATAAGCTCCATGACTGCACCATGAGGATCAATGACATACAAGACAGTGATATGGGAAGTTATCACTTCAGGTTTTGGACAACAAATAATGCGTTCTCCAGTAAAAGAACATCTCTGTCAGGTAACCTTTATAAACTTTCATGAAATCAGGGAGGGTTTGTGTGTAAGTAAAAATAGATGTTTGTACAGCAAAACCTGACAATGTCCTTCTTGTTTTATTCTCCTGATCAGGACTGACCTCACTGACTGCACGAGTGACTCCTCAGACTGTGTCAGAGGGAGAGGATGTGATATTCTACTGCCGACTATCTTGTTACCCACGTCCCAAAATTGTCTGGTTTAAAGATGGACAACGAGTATCCAAGTCAAGATTCAAGGCCAAAATCGAAGATGCCGGAGGTTACCAGTGTGCTGTTGAAGGACAAGAGACATGGAAGTCTGAAGCTGTGATGTTGGATGTGCAAGGTGAGTTTTAGTGAGTTCATTCGCCTTTTGTCTGTCAAAATCTTTCCCTCAGTGTTTCATTCTGTCTATCAATTAATGCAACAGCAGCACATTCAAAGAAGAATCATATTATACGCTGCAAACAGTGTCCCCTCAATCGTACCTTAATCCACATCAGGATGCCTAGTATCCACCGTGCTGTTTCGGTCGAATTATGACTTTAATTAAATATTATATTATACCTTTTTTTCTGTTTCTCATTATTTTATCTAGAGCAGGGGTTTTCAAACCATGAAGGTATTGCCTGTGGTCTGTGAACATGCCCTTATAATGTAGCAAAGTAATGCCTTTATAATGTAGCAAAGCGATTTTGTACGTCATATGCTATTTCTGTGAAATCATGTCAGTCAGTGTTGTCAGTTAGGAGGAAGTCTTAGAGTTAGTAAGAAAGATTTCCTGACGAGTCATCGGTTGACGATCGTTCAGGAAATGTGCCCAAAATGAAACAAGTATAACCATGTCACAGCGTGTTTACACCTATAAGTGCTGTATATCTGAGTTTAATCATGAATTGTGACACACGACGTATAGGATATCAAATGAGAAATTCCGGGGTAATTTAAGTATAGTATATGCTTACTACACCTATTACATTCTTTCTCCACCAGATGGTCCCCAGAATGTCGTCTTGTCAGTAAGTCCTCCAGGAGATGTTGTCAAAGGAAGTTCAGTCACTTTGACCTGCAGCAGCAGCAGCAGTGCTTCAAATCCACCAATCCAGAGATACATCCTCCTCAAGAACACCGAAGTGACCGAAGTGACACAGAATGGAATATTTACCATCTCTAACATCCAACCCAGTGACAGTGGAATATACTCCTGTCAGGCAGAGAACAGCATCACTACAGCCACTTCACCTCGACTCACTCTCAATGTTCACTGTGAGGTTTTCATTGAATTAAAACCGGATTTGCTTTATTTTGACCAAAGCTGGTATGAGTCGTGTTCACACGAAGAACATCAAATATTGGTTTGTATTGAAACCTATATTTTGTAACCAGAGCAAATGCATATTCCTCCACAGACCCTCCAGAAATGCCCTCGGTGTCCGTGGATCCACCAGGAGAAGTAGTTGAGGGCAGCACAGTGACTCTGACCTGCAGCAGTGATGCCAACCCACCAGTAGACACCTACACCTGGTACAGGAGGACTGAGCCTCATGGTTCCAGCTCTCTGGTCCAGGTAGGGTCAGGACAGGTGTTGGTTCTGAGCTCTCTGCAGCTCAACCACACTGGACTGTACTTCTGTCACACCAGGAACTCCCTGGGAGAAAACAACTCTACTGAGGTGCTGCTGCGCCTGGACACAAGTGAGTAGACTGACTGATCTATATTATCTATATTTGTCTATATATAATATAAATCTATATTATCAGTTTGCAGAATAGGTAGGCTACATCTCAAGTACAACTCGATATATGAACTGTTAACCGTGGACTACCTAATACACCATGGAGCCAGGGGCGTTTTTGCCATTAGGCAGACGAGGCAGTTGCCTAGTCTGCTTTAAAAGCATCCCAGGCTAATAAGCCTCATATGGATTACAGGGGTTGAGACTAAGGTCTCCGAGGCACTTGCCCATCGGGCAAGTGCAAATCAGGTTCTACTTGCCCTCAGGTCATGGTCACTTGCCCCCCAAAAATATATTGTAAATTTTGCATTTAAGTTTACTTCCTACTTGGGTGAAGCCTGGGGTTTTCAACAGGTGGTCCGGGGACCACCAGTGGTCCCTGAGAGGGTTCCAGTGTTGAAAACCAGTGTTGAGCAGTAACAAAGTACATATCACTGTAAAATGATTACCTTTTGCAGCAAACGTACTGTAACGACATTACTCTGCCAAAATGGGTTATATGTAATATGTTACTCCGTCAAAATACACCTTTACTTTACTACAAATTACGTTACGGGCATTTGTAATTACTATTACAAATGCCCGCCTGCATGTGCACATGCCCAACGTGTACAGACACGTACTATAAAGCATGTTTATAATTATAACCTATGTAGAAACAGGGTTTACAATGCTTAATTTCATAAAAAAAATATCCCAAAATATATTTTAGGCTCCTGGGTGGGAGGGGGAGTAAAGTAAGTAAAGTAATATGTAACATATTATTCTTTAATTCAAGTAATACAATGTTATTTTCTACTACTTTCTTTTTCTAAGGGGTCATAAGTAAAGTAAAGATGTTACTTATTGTCCAACAATGGTGATTGGTTTGTTCTCTCTCAGATGGTGTGTCTACAGGTTACCTGGTCATTGTTGGAGTCAAGGTTCTGCTGGCTGTATTGCTGCTTCCTTTAGCTGTGTACTGGGCCTGGTAAGTTCCTGTCATCAACCACAATGACCAACATCCCTTGTTGCCACTATTACGACATCTTTTCTACAAAACAACTGTATTAAAATACTTCTTTCTTATCAAGGAAACAACTCAAACAAGACATGGACGCCAACAAAGAGGTGAGGAGAGCTACATTATTTTTTATTTGATTTTATTGATTACACTTATCTATATATGATGTGTTTTCTACCTGGTGAGACTCGTTGGTGGTGATACAGTGTGATTGTGTGTTGTTCCAGGAGGACGCTCCGGATTACGTGAACGTTGGTCGTAGTGTTGGTCGTAGACGACGCCTCGTCTCCTCTGACGCTCAGGACAACAGGGTTGTCGAAGAACATTAAAGCACTGACGTCTTTAAAGGTATTAGAGGCAACTTCAGTGTGTACAAAAACACTGTGTTTGTTAACGGATTTGTTTAAAAAACAGAATCTAACTCCTCCTCACACTCCACTCTATTGGCTCATTATGAATCTGGAGACTGCTGTTGTGCTGATTGGCTAAAACGCTGCCTCACACCCCACACAACTCCCCCTCCCCCTCACAAATTTGCACCGCCTTTCCTGAGCCCCGACAAAGTTTTTGTTTACATGATTTGTTGACATTTTGACAACGTCAAATTTCTGGACCGTCTGCAGGACGAAGCAAGTGTCTGTCTGCAGGAAAGCTGCAGCATCAAACTAGTAGCAATGTAGAGGGGGAAAAGGCCAAGCATGTAGCTACAATGTACGGTATCTATTTTGATTTTTGTCTAAAAAGTTGCCTCTATTACCTTTAAGAACGATGGAAGCCTGGAGACATTGCTTTGCAATGCTGCCCTCAAAAGCCCAAGTGCAGTAACTACCTTTTTCTTTTCTTTTTTGTTATTATTGTATTGATTAATATATATATTTGCCTTTTTTGAAAGATGTCGTTTTCACCAACTTATTTGTGTACATCCCAAAGGTCATATTATGACCTTTGTCTGTGGAGCTAAACAATTTCCTCGTTTAGCAGTAATTCGTTTAGCAGTAATTCTTTCCTTTGGCTTTGTGTAGAGCAGCTTTATGTTTCTGATCAGTGTCTGCTGGTACCCTGTTGGAACAGAAATCTACTCTGATTACTTCCAAATGTTTTAAAGTGTTATTTGTACATTTATATTTCTGTAATAGTTGACTTTGATGAACTTTTATTCATGTACTTGTGATTTTTTATGTATTCAATTCACCTGCTGTGCTGCAATAGTGCCTGCAATAAAAGCAAATGCAAAATTCCAATTCTGACTTTGTCATTTTTCACTTTTCCCACTTTGGTGAGTAATTGTTATTCCTGGTGAACAGTGACATATTAGTCACTGCATGCTTAAAGGTAATATAGGCAACTTCTATAGTGTGTAGAAAATATGACAATATGTGTTAACTCCACCTCACCTCCACTCTATTGGCTCACTATGAAACTGTTGGGCTGTGATTGGCTAAAATGTATACACACTATAGAAGCCATGTATTAGTTATAGCACCACCATGAGGCGGATTCCTGCAAAATAATTGTTTCTATTTGTCACACAGATTTCATTCAAAGCTTGGGCAAATATGTGCATGTGATCTGTGCCATCACATGATCACGGTGAGTCTGTTGAATTTACTTTCGTCAAACATCACTCACTCTTATCCTCCTGCATGGTGTAGACCTGTGCCCGGAAGGGCACTTTTTCTAGTTAATACTGCCTTCCTCCACTCACATTTAGAATGCAGAAGTTATAACATCATACCATCTGACACTGATGTGATGGCATAAGAAGGCCTGGATCTGTACCCCAGAGTCAAAAGACAAGAAAGTAAATATCAAAACATTATCAAAACATTGAAATTATCAGTAAAATGTGCAGATACCCGAGTGCATTCAGTACATTTGTCTCAACACACGCACGCACGCACGCACGCACGCACGCACACACGCGCACACACGCGCACACACGCACACACACGCACACACACACACACACACGCACACACGCACACACACACACACACACACACACACACACACACACACACACACACACACACACACACACACACAGCCTCTCTCTCCACTGTGTGGAGAGGCTGGGGGATAAAAGATTGGCCCAAAACAAACAAATAAATACATATGCAATACATACTTGCATTGTGTATTTTATTCACGTTTTATTCACATTTCTCCTTATTTCTTGCATTACTAATTAGAACAGCCTACATGAGGACGGACGCAAGATGACGCCTCTGATTTAGCCTATTGTTTCATTTGTTATCAAAAAATATTGTTCTTACCTGTGCAGCATGGGCTGCAGTCCAGTTTAGTTTGATTAATGAGTCATATTGTTATTACTGCACACCTTAAGTTCAGAAATTGCGGTTTTAACAATTTGGTGGTGATATATTGAAACCCTGCCATGAATATGGCTATTTAACAGCAGCGCTATGAGTAGCCTATTATTTTTATTTCGTCAGCAATTGCACTGATAAATCAATCATGGCTATAGCTACAGGGTCATACCTATCGATTTTCTATACATAAAATGTGTGGGGGGCTACATAAATAAAAAATATCAACAGTTTAGTGGGCACCCTCAGAAACATCGAGGGCCCCCTTAGTCATTCTCCAGCCGGGCCTGACACACATGTGCAGGGCTAAATTCTTTGCACATGTGGGTATAACCACAGTGAATCAGCCATTAGTTCAGTGAGATTGTATCAGGGTGTATTTATTTCACACCAGACTCTGGGCTCTGCATTTTCATCAAAGCTAAACCCCTTATCCCTTAACTTCTTTGCCTTTTTAAACTATTAAAAAAGAACATTTTTCAATAGTTTAAATCGCCAGTCTACAAGCTCACAATGTGTCAACTGTCAACAGATTGGCACATTGAACTATTCCATTTTTTATTTATTTTTTTTTTTTTTTCAAAATAGTAAAAAAAAAAATGATAAGGGGTTTAGATGGTAACGAAAATGGAGCCCTCTGTCTATATGTGACCCATGCCTAGCCACACTGAGAGGGAGTTAATAATAATGTTTGGAGAATATGTGCAATGTCCGAGATTCAAACTCGGGTCTCCCACATGGAAGTCCAACACCTAAGGGACTTCCCCTTGATCCAGGGGCAGATACTAGACTTTCGAGGCCATCACAGCAGAGGCTGTAGCCACCTGTTACATACGCATTGTTGAAACTGGTACTGTCACAGTACGTGACAGGCCTGGGTTATATTACGTACCCTGTTTTGGCCTTTTGTATTTTTAGTGTTTTACATAATGTTTCCTGGTGTTTTTAAGGTAAGGTAAGGTAAGGTAATTTATTTATAAAGCACCTTTCAAGACCGTTGTCACAAAGTGCTGTACAATGACAAATAAAAACAGGGCAGCAAGTCAGAACAACACAGTACAGTAGTACAGTAGGAAACAAAATTAAATAATAAAAAAAAAGAATGATAACAATAATAATAATATTATTGGAGACCAAAATGTTCGCGGAACAGGTGTGTTTTCAGATCTTTCTTAAAAATCTCAAGAGATGTCACATTTCTTAAATTGGGTGGTAGATCATTCCACATTGATGGAGCAACAGAAGCAAAGGCTCGGTCCCCTTTGGTCCGTAACCTAGTAGCAGGGATGGAAAGAAGGCCTTTGCCTGAAGACCTTAGTTGCCTATAATTTGGCTTAGGGTGCAACAACTCTTTTAAATAAGATGGGCACATCCCATGTAAAGATTTAAATGTAATTAATAAAATCTTAAATTTGATTCTGGCGTCGATAGGAAGCCAGTGTAAGGCCATGAGCACTGGGGTTATATGTGCTCTTCTATGACTATTAGTCAGCAGTCT
This sequence comes from Benthosema pterotum, assembly GCA_039105355.1. Lineage (NCBI taxonomy): Eukaryota > Metazoa > Chordata > Actinopteri > Myctophiformes > Myctophidae > Benthosema > Benthosema pterotum. The sequence continues at coordinate 47,515,770 of CM076966.1, forward strand.
AGCAGCCGCATTCTGTACGAGCTGAAGACGATGGATGGAGGCACGGCTCAACGTAGTAAATAAAGAATTACAATAATCTAATCTAGAAGAAATAAAAGCATGGATCAATTTTTCCAGGTCAGGAGGTGACAGAAGCGACTTAATTTTAGCTATGTTCCTTAACTGAAAGAAGCATGTCTGAACAACCTTCTTGACATGGGGATCAAAGCTCATTTGGTGGTCAAACAGAACACCAAGATTTTTAGAAACCTTTGTGAAGTTAGCGGTCAAACCCATAGACTGTTGTATATCATTGTGGAATCTCTCTGGGCCTATAATTAAAATTTCCGTCTTGTCTGGGTTCAACTGTAGAAAGTTCTGGGACATCCAGTCCTTAATGGAGTCTAAACATTCCTTTAAGACAGTTAAGTTGGAATGAAGGGAGGATTTAAAAGAAAAGTACAGTTGGGTGTCATCCGCATAACAATGATAAGACACATGTTCAAACTGACTAATTAACGCACCGAGCGGAAGCATATATAAAGAAAATAGAACCGGTCCAAGTATCGAGCCCTGGGGAACACCATACTTTAGTTGAGCAGACGCGGACACATGGTTGTTAATGGAAACTGCAACACTCCTACTAGACAGGTATGAGGCGAACCACTGTAAAGCAGTCCCCCGGATACCTACCCATTGCTCAAGTCTATTAATAAGAATAGAATGATCTATTTCAGGGGTGTCAAACCCAAATACAGAGTGGGCCAAAATAGAAAAATTGGTACAAGTCGAGGGCCGGAGATACCGGTCTGTGTTTCAACACCGGTTTACAATGACGTCCCTGTCAAACAGCAAAATAGTAATTTCCCTTCAAAAATCAATGTCTCTTAATGGCAAAATAATTGTAAAGATGAAACTGCCTGCATTAAAAACTGTTTTAAGTTACAACGTATAATGAAAAATAGCAGGTGTTCACGTCTCATAGCGCGCCACAGAGTGGCGCGCTATGAGACGTGAACACCTGCTATTTTTCAGGGATTTTTTTTCTTCTATGATCCTCACCAAGTGCTGCTTTCATAGTTAATTGAGAAAGTAAATGAGACTAAGTTGAAGAAGTAAAACAATTAGTTGCATTCATTTCTTATCATGGTGTGTGCAATATACCAGAGGGCCAGTTCTAATACTAATTCAATTTTATCCCGCGGGCCAAAGATAATTTATTCACGGGCCTGATTTGGCCCCCGGGCCTTGAGTTTGACATATGTGATCTATTGTGTCGAAAGCGGCACTCAGGTCCAGCAATAACAGGACTGAACACTCACCAGCATCTGCCCGCATCAGAATGTCATTGGCAACCCGGAGGAGAGCTGTCTCAGTACTGTGCTTTTCACGGAAGCCTGATTGAAATTTATCAAATATTGAATTATTTTCAACTATTAAGAGAAGTTGTTCGCAAACAACTTTCTCTAAAATCTTAGCTATAAAGGGGAGTTTAGATATGGGTCTATAATTAGATGGTAGAGTAGGGTCAAGATTGGGTTTTTTTAACAGAGGCTGGATAACAGCATGCTTAAAGTAATCCGGAACACAACCCGAACTCAAGGAAGTGTTGATGATGGATAGCACATGCAACCCTATAACATTAAAAGCATCTTTAAATATGGAAGTAGGGATAACATCCAGCGGACTAGTGGAAGGATGCATTTTGGAAATAACCTTAGTTAAGTGTACCAAAGTGACTTCACTAAACTCATTAAGACGAGGTGGGGTGGTAGGAGAAACGACAGAGGGCCTAATAGAGGGAAAAATAGAATTTCTTATAACTGTGATCTTATTTAGAAAGAATGATAAGTACAGTTCACAGTGATTGTTGGAGAAAACCGGAACGGGAGAGTGGGCAGGGTTGACCAATCTGTCAACCGTAGCAAACAGAGCCCTAGGGTTGTTCCTGTTTTTATTAATGAGATTTGAAAAATAAAGATTTCTTGCATCTTTTACTGCCTGATTGAAAATATCAAGGCGTTCTTTCATAGCATCGAAGTGTATGTCAAGTTTACTCTTTTTCCACTGCCTTTCAGACCTTCGGCATTGTCTTTTTAGGTCCCGGATGTTTTCGTTTATCCAAGGGCAGGCATTGTGTGTTGCAAAAGATTTAAGCTTGCTAGGGGCAACCAAGTCAATGGCTGATTTGCAGATATCATTGAAGGAATCAACTAGAAGGTTGACCTGAGAGGGAAGGGTCAGGTCATTACTGAGACGCGAGAAGGTATCTGTGAAATCTTTTGTAGTACGGTGAGTTATTGAACGAGTGCAGATACTACGTTTGGTAGGTTGGATATCAATATGAGCAACAATATTAAATGAAATGGCCTTATGGTCAGAAACAAACAACTCATGAGTAGCAAGAGTACTAAGATTTAACCCCAACGTAAAAACAAGGTCCAGTGTGTGGCCATGAGTGTGCGTGGGCCCACTTACATGTTGATTTAAATTAAAAGACTCTGTTAAGTGTAAAAATTCAGTAGCAAACTTGTCACCCTCCGAGTCCACGTGTATGTTAAAGTCCCCAAGAAGTAATAGTTGGCTATAATTAACAGTGACAGAAGCTAGAAACTCAGCAAATTCAATTAAGAAGCCATAATAAACAGAATAAAAAGGATTAGAGGTGCCGATCCTAAACAAATGCACCTCAAAGGTGTTAAAAGTACCCACAGCCACAGAATGGCAACTAAATTGTTGCTTAAACACAGCGGCTAAGCCCCCACCTCTACCAGAAGGCCGGGGGTCACTAATATATTTAGAGTCAGAAGGGCACAGAGCATTCAACACCACATTATCATTGGGTTTCAACCAAGTTTCCGTGATAAAAAAGAAGTCTAATTTATGGGAGGAAAAGAAGTCCTGTAATATAAATGTTTTATTAGAAACTGATCTAGCATTAATTAATGCCATCTTTAAAGGAGCCGTTTTATCAAGACCAGCTTTATGTTTATGAGCAGGGGGAGTCTTTGTTTGACGGGGAACTATAATTAGATTTGAGGAGGTGTTTTTGTAGTATTTTCCTGAACCCCTGCCCTCGCACTGTGACAGTGCGAGGGCAGGGGTTTAGGACCCAAGTGCAGGACAGTTGTCAGGCGTAGGCAGGACTTGAATTCAAAGGTTTTATTCCAAAAACCAACACGAACACAAAGAAGAGGAACATGGAACAGAGCACTCTTGGCATTGGTGACGAACTAGCAAAGAACTGAAAATACAGGGGAGTACAAATAGACACAGACGAACTAGGCACAGGTGGACAAAAGACTAAATCAACACAGGGATAGGCTGGGGAACTAAGAGGACACAGGTGGAAACACAGGCAATCACAGGACTAGTAAACAAGACAGGTACAGAACTACAGGGATAGACAGGAAGGCACAAAATACTACTACAAAATAACAAAAGAACCAAGGAATAAAATACTACAAAAACACCAGGAAACATTAGGTAAAACACTAAAAATACAAAAGGCCAAAACAGGGTACGTAATATAACCCAAGCCTGTCACGTACCGTGACAGGTGTTAGTGATTTGGTGAAATGACTACATAGTACCGGCATATACTGTAGGCCTATGTATAAACAAATAGCGTAAAAGCAAATGATTGAACGCGGAGGAGAAATAGCAGAACTTCTGATCAGAGAACAGAAAGAGACAAACCGGCTTATCATTAAGTATCATCTTGTTTTGACAGAAATGGGTGTTGTGTGAGTTATTTTAAGAATTTATTGCTGCACATGCACTGACATGTACAGTGTACACTGCCTTGTGCACAGTCTAATGTCAATAAGTCGCTGGACTATACTTGGCCTGATTTGAACGATCTATGCATCCAGGCTGGAGTGTCCTTGGAGTGGGCACGGTGTGACTCCCAGACTGTGGAGGTCTGTGAGAACCTAATCTCTGACCCCCTCACCTCTGTGAGAGCAACAGTGACTTTTAGCGGACACACACCTGTTGACACCTAAGGGTGCTCGGAGGAAACTGCTGGATATGTTCCAGCATCGGCAACAGCAACACTGGACTGGACTGAAACTCCAGGGGAAACTTGCTTGCCTTCCCCATGCTGATCATTCTGTTTCCCACTCATTTCTACGGAACACAGCTCTCAATGAGGACATTATCACCTTTACAGTCAAAGCCAGGTTACAGATCCTTCCCACCAAACTCAACCTCTCCCTCTGGTTCCCCTCCACCCATGCACCTCATTGCTTGCATCACACCACAGGGCCTGTTACAGAAACTATGTCACACATTCTGAATGGGTGTTATGCCTATAAAGGACTTTACATAGCACGCCACGACAGAATAGTTTATCTCATAACAAAGGACATATCTAAACATTTTTGCACTATCTGTGAGAATGTACAAACATTCCTGTGTCAAACCATCTATGTTTCAACTCTGTACTGAAAATCCTGAAATCTTTGCACATCTCTCTGCTAATACACCAGATGTTATTGTTGTTGATGAAGAGAACAGATCAGTTTCCGTTCTTGAAGTGGCCTGCACCTTTGACTCTAGCTTAGAAGAAGCCTTTATGACCAAAGTCATTAAATACCAGCCGCTTCTCCAGACCATCATGGAGCTAGGCTATAGGTGCAATCTATTTGTGTTTATCTTTGGCAGCCTAGGCCATGTACACAGGTTGGTTGTAAGAGGCTTCCAACAACTTGGGTTGTCAAAAAAAGCAGCCAAACAGCTTGCAAAATTCTGTGCAGTTTCTTCTACTATTGGTAGCCGGCAAATATGGCGACGACGCTGTTACTTGTACCCCTGAGGGGTGTTTAGGTACTTGTCCGGGTTTTGTTGACTGTATTCTGTACTGCACCTTGTAAATATTTGTGTCCTTGTACTGTATCTCCTATGTGGACATAAATACATGATTAATATGTCTAGATAGTGCCGTATGACTGCTGCTGTGGCCAATGTAATGCTTGAAGGCCTTAACGGTCTATTTATTCTCTTATTGACCTTTATAAGTTCTTGTTCTTTGAACAAGAACAGATCTAGGCCTTCTCATCTAGGTACAGATCTAGGCCTTCGCATGCCATCCCACCAGTATCAGTTGGTATGATGTTTTAACTTCTGCATTCCAAGTGTGAGAAGGGAGGAAGGGAGTATTAATAAAACAACACATTCTAAATGGTTTACGCCTATTTCTCTTTTTTAGTTAATGTATATTCTTGATCTGTTAGCAGTCATCAATAGATGACATAGCCTACTGGACACTGGACAGACGAACTCTGTTGACAAGTGAGTATGTCTGAATTGCCTCACTGAACTTCAACAATGAAACTTTATAGAATCTCTGACAGAATTGTATCTTACGTTGTACAGTATATACTGATACATGTTTGACATCTACGGTATATTATAAAACAAAACGATAAACTATAACAGCTATAGGTCGTCAGCAATGAGCCCTGCCTTCATGTCCAGTCGTCACACTGGGTCTGGCACTATGATGTACTTACGCAAGAGACTGAGCTACTCTGCTTTATTTTACCAGTTTATTTTATTTTATTTATGAATTTATTTTTTTACCTTATAGTATCATTCTGATATATTGGCTATTTGACATGAGACATAACAAAAGCGAGTTCAGTATTTGACAGTAACATTTCCAGCTGGCTGTTTTCATTGCAGGTACTTGATGCTGGGCTCAGCTCCAGACACCATGATGTTTCTAAAGAGATTCCATGTGATCCTGGACATTCTGATTTTGTTACCTGGTGAGGACAGTTTGAAATGCTTTAATATTCAGTTAAAATGTAACACCACTCTTTTTTAGGTTTTGGTTGTGTTACCTTGCCATGATGCAATTAAAAAAGGAAAAAAGAAAAAAAAAAGATGATTCAAAATATGACACACACACACACACACACACACACCCCACACCCACACACCCACACACACACACGGAATTGAACCAAATGGACCACTTGGCTTTTACTTTTACTGCTAGTTAATTGCGCACTAAATAAATGAATAAAGTTAACTCGAGATTAACTTAATTTAATTAATTTAATTTGAATTAATTAATTTAACGCTGGCAGCTTAGAAATTATATTTTGTAATTAATTAATCACAAATTCACAATTATTCGCATATTGACCTGAGAAGCATGTTTTGGTCAATTAAAACAGATTGGTATATAGTGTGTCAATTATTTTTTTCTATGTGTCTTGTACAGGTGTGTGTAGTGGTCAGAGAGAGATCGTCAACAGTAACGGTCCGTGGAGAGTGACCATCACCAGTCCACCTCCATGTGTCATCAGAGGATCAACAGTAGATATTGGTTGTTCATATTACTATCCAGAGGATCAGATTGTCACTGAAACAATCTGGTTCAAGAACCAAAGTGAATTTCTCCGTGGCTCTGATCCTCATCAAGGTCGTTTTCAATACATTGGTGGTAACCTCCATGACTGCACCCTGAGGATCAATGACATACAAGACAGTGATATGGGCAGTTATCACTTCAGGTTTCTGACAACAAATAATGCGTTCTCCAGTACAGCAACATCTCTATCAGGTAACCTTTATAACCTTTCATGAAATCAGGGAGGGTTTTGTGTTTATGTGAAAATGGATGTGTGTACAGTATAATGTGAAAATGTCCATCTTGTGTTTTATTCTCCTGATCAGGACTGACCTCACTGACTGCACAGGTGACTCCTCACACTGTGTCAGAGGGAGAGGAGGTGACTCTCTACTGCCATCTATCCTGTGACCCACGTCCTACAACTGTCTGGTTTAAAGATGGACAACCAGTACCCGAGTCAAGATTCCAGGCCAAAATTGTAGATGCTGGGTTTTACCGGTGTGCTGTTAAAGGACAAGAGACATGGAAGTCTGATGCTGTGATGTTGGATGTGCAGTGTGAGTTCACAATTTGCCTTTTGTCTGTCAAGATCTTTTTCTCTCTCTTTCATTCTGTCTGCTAATGCGTTCAATTAATGCAACAGCACATTCAAAGAATTCTATTTATTCGAAGCTGCAACAGTGTCTCCTTGATCGAACCTTAATCCACATCGGAAGGCAAAAAATGGTTAATTTTGCCAATAGGAGTCATTGTGACTTTAAAGAAATGTGGACACTGTGTCAACATTGAAAATGGCCGCTTATTTGTGTGACAAAATCTGAGTTCAATCACCTTTCATTATTTCAGTATTTAACACAGCATGGGTTAGCTTTAAGTGGATCTGATTATCCTTCGTATTACGATGGTTAAAGTACACCTATTACATTCTTTCTCCACCAGATGGTCCCCAGAATGTCGTCTTGTCAGTAAGTCCTCCAGGAGATGTTGTCAAAGGAAGTTCAGTCACTTTGACCTGCAGCAGCAGTGCTTCAAATCCACCAATCCAGAGCTACATCCTCCTCAAGAACAACACTGAAGTGACCGAGACACAGAATGGAATATTTACCATCTCTAACATCCAACCCAGTGACAGTGGAATATACTCCTGTCAGGCAAAGAACAGCATCACTACAGTCACTTCACCTCGACTCACTCTCAATGTTCACTGTGAGGTTTTCATTGAAATAATCAAATGACATTGTTTGATTCATTGTTTTTGACCAAATCTGGTATGTGTATAATGGTATAATGTGTCACACATATAACACAAGCATTACTTATTATCATTGCTCATACTAACAACAGAATTCGATTTTTAACCTATATCTAACTAAGAATTTGGATGAACACCGACTTGTGTTATTCCATTCATGTCTAGTGCTGTCGTCCAAAGGAAATAATTATTTTATTTAATATCAGACACCACACAGAAATGCACGCTCTGACTCCTCTCCTCATTTTCATTGTGTTTCTCTATAGCCAACAATGTTGTTCTAATAGCTGGAGTTGCAGTTTCACTCTTTGTGCTGATTTTGGTTATCCCCATTGTTTTCTGGGTCAGGTGAGTGTATGCAGTGTGTGTGTGTGTGTGTGTGTGCGCGCGTGATTTAACAGCACTTTAAACTCTTGTTTGATTTCACAGGAAGAAAAAGGCCAACGAGGACCAGGAGGTGGGTACTATTCGTTTGGGTTTTGCCTTGATCGATACAATGAAGCTTGTCAACAATGGTTAAGCGGGAAAACTAGTGTGTGTCTTCAATATTATCACTACCTCTAACACAAGGGTCTTTCTGTTGTGTCCCCCACCAGCCTGCGTCTGTCCCTAGGGTCAGTGGGAGCGGCTTGGCGTCCGTCCCTGTGGACAGTGGGGGGACAATGGACGCTTCAATCTCTTCCTCTCATGGTCCTTCCAGTCAGATCAACAGCGGACAGGTAGCTTCTGTGTTTAAATGAAAATGACTGTGCTTTTATTATGCTAGAACATTTTAAGGGGGAATTCCAACCATTTTCAAGATTTTTCCGAGAGCGGACCAAATGGTACGGACCAAATGGACCCGTCAGGGTCCATTTTGTTTCATTTGTACGCCCTCAGGAAAAAAAGGGCCCGCATAAATGTCAAAAAAATCGATTTTGAACCTGGCGATTTAATATTGATATCCTGGCACCCACCCCTAGTAGGTTCTGTGTCTGAGGACAATAGGTTCTGTGTCTCAGGACTGGTAGGTTCTGTGTCTAAGGACAGGTAGGTTCTGTGTCTAAGGATAATAGGTTCTGTGTCTAAGGACTGGTAGGTTCTGGGTCTAAGGATAATAGGTTCTGTGTCTAAGGATAATAGGTTCTGTGTCTAAGGACTGGTAGGTTCTGTGTCTAAGGATAATAGGTTCTGTGTCTAAGGATAATAGGTTCTGTGTCTAAGGATAATAGGTTCTGTGTCTAAGGACTGGTAGGTTCTGTGTCTAAGGATAATAGGTTCTGTGTCTAAGGACTGGTAGGTTCTGTGTCTAAGGATAATAGGTTCTGTGTCTAAGGATAATAGGTTCTGTGTCTAAGGACTGGTAGGTTCTGGGTCTAAGGATAATAGGTTCTGTGTCTAAGGATAATAGGTTCTGTGTCTAAGGATAATAGGTTCTGTGTCTAAGGATAATAGGTTATGTGTCTAAGGACTGGTAGGTTCTGGGTCTAAGGATAATAGGTTCTTTGTCTATAAGGGCAGGTAGGTTCTGTGTCTAAGGATAATAGGTTATGGGCTCCATTTTCGTTACATGCTAAACGCCTTATCCCAAACCCCTTATCTGTTTTTTACTATTTTTAAAAACCTTTAGGAATAGTTCAATGTGCCAATCTATTGACATGTTGTCAGCATGTAGACTGGCCATTTGAACTATTGAAAAATGTTTTTTCCAAATAGTTTAAAAAGGCAAAGAAGTTAAGGGATAAGGGGTTTAGCGGTGACGAAAATCTAGGCCCATGTGTCTATAAGGGCAGGTAGGTTCTGTGTCCCATTTACATCGCTTTCTACATTTACATAATTTGCATTTTTACACTACACTTGTATTTCAGTGTAGAGTTTCAGCATTTCATTTTGTGATTATCGTTTTTTGTCTTTTCCTTTTCTGCCGCATTAGCAAGAGCAGGACGTTGTCTACAGTTCTGTGGTGTTCAAACCGGGGACCAGGCCTTGTGAGGATCAGAACACGGTGCCACAGTGCACACTGTAAGTTAACACAGGCCTGGCCTAAGATTTCTGAAAAACTCCAAATATCTATGTAGCAGCAGCAAAACAAATTGAATTCTTGAATACTGTGGCCTGAAAGGGTTAAAATACACATTTACTTCACTGTGAATTGTAACAGATCAACTAGGCATTGAAAAACATACATTCTGATAGAATGCAATCAAAATTTTGTGCCTACTGTACAACTGCACCGATCTATATCGGCCAACATTGGCTTTCAAAGTTTGTGGGACCCAAAGCATATATATATATATATATATATATATATATATATATATATATATATATATATATATATATATATATATATATATAGTACATACTACTGTGTGTCCTTCCTCCTAGGTCTGGTGAGGCAGGACACGACGATGTGATCTATTCCACTGTGAAGCAAGACGACTCTGCCATCTATTCAACTGTCAATAAGGCACAAAAGCAAAGCAATATAAAACCATGATAGATTAAAAATAAATAAATAAAGAAATCCTGTACATGTGTGTACAGGATTGAGGCTTTGGTGTTATTTATACTATTCCTCTGATGCTCATATTATCCTTAAAAGTACGAGAGGCAAATTTAGTGTGTACAAACAGTGTGAAATGTAGAAAATGGGGCATCTATGACAAAAATCAAGGGGCATTGTATCATGTCATCACATGAATCCAGCTAGATGGATGCCCAATGCGTTTTGTTGTGGAATTCTCCTTTTATCTTGTAACGTAAGAGCCCCCTCAGGTAATGTATATATCTTGCATGTCACGTATTCCCAGCAATGGGATCCTTATAAACTAGTAATTTTAAATGTGGATCTCAAATGCAAAGTGTGGCCACCCCTGTCCACATAATTTAAGGTGTTTTTTTAATTGTTTTATTTTAGTTGTAGAGGTCAAGAGACTATAGTATACCCATGTAAACAGATCTGCTGCATTTACGTTAAAACTGATTGCCCTTTGTACCGAAGAGAAGAATAATTGATGCTATTTGTGTAAAAAGAGAACAGAAAGAAGCTCTAAAAGTATGAATCCATGCAATGTGACATAACTGTTTTTGTATTTGTGACACTTGCTTTGGCAATGCAACCATTTGTTTTCTCAAGTCAATAAAGCTTTTTTGAATTTAATTGGATTGAATTGGTCCAGGGACCACCAGTGGTCTTTGAGAGGGTTCCTTCAGTAATCCTGGCCCCCAGCTAAAATGTCATCATTTTGTCATCAAAAAGACCCAGTAATCCTGGGCTCTAGACTGCCTCCCCCTGGCCATGGAGGGGACAGGAACTGGTTGGAATAACGAAAAGAAGGCAGCTTGGACTCCTCATGCATTAAAGGAAGCATGAGGCCAGTCTGTTGCCTTCCCTAGGTTGGTGGAGGGTGTGTAGAGCCCAGGATCACATTAGGAATTGGCACTGGGTGAAAAAAAGTACAAAATCGTGGAATAAAAAGAAAATCACAAAGACATTTTAGAACAAAATATCATTTAAGAAATGAATATGCACCCAAAATCATTGGTCAAAACAATATGCTCCACAACATTTTAGTTTTTTTATGATCCTTTTAGTCATCCTAATATAATTTACTAAACTCATATCCAGTGTCATTATTACAGGAGATATAGGCCACACTGTGATTACCCCTTTTAGACTGTTAAAAAATATGTTTCTATGTCAATTGGTGGCTCAACCTTTTTCATGCAAAGCCCCCTGGAATTATCTGTGTTTGTCTGTGGACCCCTTCATCTGAAAATATGTTGTTCCCAGGAACCCACGGAGGAAGATTTGAGTTCAAAACGTTGACTCTGAAAAGAATAGATATTCGCGGATTTGCGTCATATTTGTTTTTTTTTGTTTTTTTTCAAAAATAGCAGATCTACAAGCTCAAAGCATGGCACTTTGCTAAAGTATAACGCTTAAAATACTAAGATTCCCGCACCGAATGGCTTAAGAATGATACGTTAATCCAGCCATTAAACATCAAATAAACTGTCACACTCAAATTACTTTTTTCCTTCGCTGTCCAAATGTAACTCATTTAAATCGCATATACAGTAACTCACCATTAATCAAATGCATATTTAATTTAGTCTTTTGGGCAGCGGTTTTCAACATGTGGGGGTGGATCCTTAAAATAATTTTGGTATGTCTACAATCTACGAGCTCGTAGCTTGTGGTTTGGTCTATTGTTGACATGTTGTGAAAATGTGGCACAAATCCTTGAAAGCATATTCTTTCCCAGCTAACTTTTTTTTTTGTAGATTCTACAAAATGTTCGCTGTGAAAGAACATATTGAAAGATTTGTGCTGCATTCTCGCAATTTCCCCCCAAAAATAGCAGGCATTCACGGCTGCCATTTTCAATATACTAAGTTAAAACACCAAAAGTACAGTACAGAATGGTGTAAACACACATACAGTGAGGAAAATAATTATTTGCTTCTGGTGAGGTCCATTAAACAACACATTTTCAGATGGGGTTCCGCGGCCAAACGCATTTCCTGCAATTCTTGATGTTTGACTTTTGTACAAAGTGGTCTGTGGTCTAGTAAAGAGTATACACTACAGTTCGACGCCCCTCTGTTTGAACAGCTCCTGTAGTTTCTCCTCCAGGACAGGGTTGGTGTCTTTCAGTCCTCTGACCACCTGTGAAGCCCACAGGAAGTATTCCTGGACGCGTTCGGCTGTCCATCCTGGAACACACAGATCAAATACAGAGAGATGTCGGGTTAGAACAGTATTCTTCAACCAATGGAAAGTTGGTTAACCAGATGTAACTCTTTGAGAGCGCAAAAATGAAACCAAATGGACCCTGATGACGTAGAATTTCCATTACGAAAGGACATTTAAATATTACTGTTTCAAGCTCCCAACCCATGCTGTGAAGGAAGCATCACAACTGTTAGCTAGGTGCGATATCCTGACCTTCTGCCCTGTCACCCCCCACACTAACTTCCTCCCTAAACCCCCCCCAATATTTCCCTTAGACTTGTGTATTCACCTGGCTTATTCTACCCTTTGATGTCTCATTCACCCGAGGTTCTCACCCCTGGGTGGGACTTCCAGCCAATATAAGCTACTAGAGAATACAGTAGCTTACAGGGACAGAATCGAACGCACAGATTGGGGGACAGGTATTTCAGAGGCCACGGGGCCTTAACCCAGGTGGTTGGAATGCTATGTTACCATGACAATATGTTTGCCTGAATGCAATCCTGACAATGCTATCCTGATGCTATCCTGACACCAAATAAACTTACAATATCATCTTCCAAAGAGACTGCTTTTGCCTCTAATGTTTAGTGTACAGTTTTTCGCCATAACAATAGTTACCTGTGGGCGTGCATCGGTTGAGGTCTCTCAGGTTGTACAGCTTGTCGGCCAGTTTCACCAGCTTGGCCTGGCGGCTGCAGTGCGGGGCGTGCTCCACCTGCTGTCGTTTCCTCTCCTGCTTGGGCAGGCTCTTGTCGTCCGTCACCTCGGCCACGATGCGCGCCACCGTGGGCCCGAACGCCGCCTCCAGCTCCGCCACCGTGGTGTCCGTGTCCTCCACCGTGTCGTGAAGCAGCGCCGCCTTGAGAGAGAGAGAGAGAGAGAGAGAGAGAGAGAGAGAGAGAGAGGACGTGTCCGATGAGGTTTTCAATTAAAAACGGAATCCGTCATCCATCTCGGATCTGTCCTCGTCTCCCA
>CM076966.1:47534065-47556565 GCA_039105355.1 Benthosema pterotum
GGTCGAGGACGCGTTTGGAGATGACCTTTGAGCATACGTTTGTTGAAATGCCTTTGGATTGGAGCTCCGCTCAATGGTCGCTAATGGTGGAGTTGAGGACAGCTGGCTTGCTGTTTGTGCTAGCGGCCTTGGAAAAGTCTCTCTGGAAAAAAGAGAACACAGGTCAGGTCAGTGAGAGAAGCAGCAGACATGTCAACTAGCTGAAATTTGCAACTCTAGATTTTATTATGTCATGGGGGAATCCTCGCAGTTAAAACTTGGAATGGGTCAATGAGGGTATTGCAACTCTAGATCAATCCCATTATGTTAAAAAATAAAGTTGCAAAATGCAGCTACATACGGTATCAACCTGGAACTAGTTGCAGGCAACAGACAATTTCTCTAATACAATATGTCCATATACAGCCATGGCCAGTGAGGGGTCATCAAGTGGCATGTCTGAGGCAAAAGCTTTTGTCTTGTCCGTGGCATCTCTTACCGATTAGAATTTGTTTTTACACACACACACAAGGTTCTTATTTTGAGCAGGATTACGGAATGTCCATGTCTTGGGAAGATGGGCTTATGACATAAAACAAAATTAGCCATGATGACTAAAACTAATAATATATATTATACTAACAATTTCATCAACTAATCAAGTTATGATGACCAATACTGAGACTAAATATAATGACAATTTCCAACAAATAAAAAACTATACTAAAATGCCAGGAAGGGATTAATGTACAAGAGATCCAGAAGAGCGAAGACAAGTTTCTTCTATAGGATCTATTCGCAATAAGGTGGTTGGCCTCGACAACGGGCAACGGCTGAATTATTATTTCATATTATTGACTGAATCGGTAAATGTATTTGGAACCATATTCATGGATGTATTCTTTTAATTGCATCTACCAAAATTAACACATTTAGCAGTTCATAGACTAAAATTCTTGCATTATTCAACCAAAACATAACTAAATAGAAATATGATGCTTGACCAATTATAAAATAAAAAAAAATCAATGGTCATTGAAACTGAACTAAGACTGAGACTAAAATTTAGTCTCCGTCTTAGTATGGCATTTACAAAATCAGTGTTAGCCATTTTTTTTATTTAAAAACAATAATTTAAAAAAAGACACAGATTTGGAAATATCTATAACTGAGAATATTCAAAACCAGAAAGTACAACCAGGAACGCTGAGTTTCCGGTTGTACTTTGTTTTTTGTTATGTACGTAGCAAAAAAGAAAATTTACCACAAGATGACCCCTACCCTAGTATAAAATGAAAAGGTGTGCGTTAGTGAGTACTAGTCAGTGAGAAAAGAGAAGGGGGAACCTAATAGCAGCAGCACACAGCCTGGGCCTAATGACTGAATAACTGACACTAAAATCTTTAGATCAGGGGTGGCCAACCGGTCACAGGCTAAGAGCCACGTTTTTCACTGTGTTACTGCAAAGAGCCACACCAAACGGTCACAACGGTTAGAAAACCGCCGCCACGGCCGCCACGGTCGCCACGGTCGCAACCCTCTCCTGCCATTAGACACGTGCATTTGTTTTTTCTGAGATCCAGCCTGGAATTGCTGACAAAAGTAAATGGAATCTTTAGCTTTGGGGTCTGTGGAGCTAAAATGTCATCAAATGGTGGGCCGTGGCTCAAATCAAATTCTGAATAAATGGAGGGCCCCGTTATAAAAAAGGTTGAAAACCACTGGTGTATGGACTGCATGACTCCGCAAGGCCGAGTGTTTTTGACAGTTTCATGTGGAAGCCCCTTAAGAGCCGCATGTAACCAGCTGAAGAGCCGCATGTGGCTCGCGAGCCACAGGTTGGCCACCCCTGCTTTAGATCATGAATTCTTAGCATGCAGGATTAACCGGTGTTAAATGAGCGTCACACACAAACACACACCTTGTTTGAACTGACGTTGACCAAGTCCTAAAACATAAAACCAATGTATGTCATTAGGCGCTTATTTATATCAACAAAACACCCATGGCTGCATAGGACTTAAAAGCTGTATTATGTAAAGTTTCATTTTGTCAATACATTGTTTATTTAGTCCAAATCCGTGTGGTAGCGCATTCTGAATGGGAACCTCCTTAGGTGATTTAGTAGACCTACAGGTTCATACTGGATGGCGTGCTATGAGCTTGTAGGTCCATTTTAAATACAAGGGAAATGTTACAGGGTCCTAAATTCTAGCAACAATTCTAGTTTTTCTTTTTATTTTAGACATTTTTTGTTACAAGGACATTTTAGTTTCAGGGACAACATTGTAGTTCCATGGACAGAATCTTCGTTCCAGAGACAAAAAAAAAATGCTTCCAGGGAAAGTTTTAGTTCCAGGTTTTAGTTTCAAGGACGTCCAAGGTGGTCTCTGGAACTACATATTTTCAGAGGGAGGTCAAATTGATCATTTTGGAGTACCTTGAATGCATGGTGAAATAGTCAAGCAGCAGTAAGTTTTTAAAAATCAGAATTAAGATTTTTTTTAATTTAGTTGGCAACACGATTGCGCCTCGGACAAAGCCAACTCGAGTCGTGACAAATCATGATGACACACACAATATCATAATATATCTAATTAGCAAGAAGTAGAAAACGGCTACAGGATACAACACTTGTTATGCTTTTCATCTTAGAAACTATTTGATCGTCGCAAAGATTGTGTGTGTGTGTGTGTGTGTGTGTGTGTGTGTGTCATATCATGATTTGTCACAATCCGAGTTGGCTTTGTCCACGTTGTAGTCTTTCTATGAATTATTTTCGAAAAGTCTGAGAAAAATAAATGGGGAAAACACTTTTGGAACCGGGGCGGTGATGTCACTGCGCAGGCCTATTGGTTTTGAACTCCTCATACAGTCTCGTTTCTAGTTTGACACAAATTTAGACGTGAAGGTCAAGCTTTTACATAGTGCAGCTTTTTTTTTAAAGATTAAATTGAAAGAAAGAAATAGAAAAGACAAAGTTTAAGAGAAAAATTACCAAAAACTCGGAATATGTGCTGGCAACAGACGTTACGCTGAAGTTACACTGAGGCCCAGCAGGGGTCATCAACGCACCGCTTATAGGAGATCCGATGTTCTCCTTGTTGCTGCCGTGGAGGAGGCCCTGGTGTGGAGGTTTGGCCCGGCTGGGGGTCCGCACGGAGGGAATCTGGAAGGGGAAAGTCAGCAGAGAAGACAGAGGGGGGGGGGGGGGGGGGCGAGGGGGGGGGGGGGGGGGGGGGGGGAGTTACCAAATGTTTTACCTGGGTTCGTTTCAATTTGGCCATATAAACTGGCCCAGATAAGTTCGAAAAGCGCTACTTGGGAATTATTCTCTCCGGCTTAGTAATACCAATTTATATTGCATCCATCTTATATCGTTTTGAATCAACTTTGCAACAAAGCATGGCTTGTAGAGATCCGTTGTTGGAATGAGTAAGAGTGCTAAACGTGTTGGTTGAGGGTCCAGGACACTTTTCCAACAGGTCAAAGTCCCGACAGACAATATATCGTCCAAAGCTTGGACAATATTCATAGAAACGGTCGGACGGTTTTTAGGGGGCAGCACACAGACACGTGCGCACCCAGAACACATACAAATTGCACGATAATACCATTTTGATATTTTGGATATTGGATGAAAACGTCAGAAATTCTCAGAATATTGTCAGTGCAGAAAAGCCAATACTTCAAACCATATTACGAAAATTCCGGGAATATTGTCCGCCGCGTCTTTGCCCCGTCGGAAAAGCGCCCGGACGCCTTCTCGGGTCATATGGAAAACACATTTAGCTCAAAACATTAGAGATCGGCAGAACACGCAATGAACAGTAGGACACACGTTGGACTACAGAGGCGATTATGAAAAAGAAGACCAACCTTATTGGCAGAGGGAGGCGAACGACACACTGCGACCCCAAACCCTGAGCGCATGGTGCTGTTAGAGGCCACACTAGCCGTGCTGGACGTAGCGTTAAACTGTTAGAAGAAAGATTTTGATGATAGAGGGAGAAGGAGGAGGAGGTGGGTTGTGGTTAGCGATTGCAAATGTGTGGGGCAAAATCATTACAGCCAACATTCAACTCTTAAATTAATCCAGGTAGGTATACATGTAGAAAAAGAGCAGAAGAGAGAGGCTTGGAGGGATGGATTTCGAGGGGCATTTCTACAAAGCCGTTGAGTTGAACATGCAAACGTTTTCCTCTCACCCTGCGTGATTTGTTGGGGGTGCAGCTGTTCAGCAGTCGTCTCTTGGTGGGCGTGGGCTTCATGGTACCATACAGCATCTCCACCTCCATCTGCTTGTTTTTCTTCAGTTGCTGTTTGGGCGTTCAACAAGACGAAGAAACGTTTAGTTACAATGCATTTCATCCTGACATTGTAGATTGTACAAAACGTTCGCTCTGAAAGAACAAACTGAAAGATTTGTGCTGCATTCTCACATTCTTCCCCTTAATAGTAGGTGATCACGGCTCACAGCGCGCCATGAGCCGTGAACGCCTGCCATTTTTTCAATGAAAGTTAAAACACCACAAGTACAGTACAGAATGGTTTAACACAGATCCCATAACATAGGGGTAGAGCAAACTTAAATGTGTCAGTGTTATCTTAGGCTTTTTAACCATTACATGATTATACCTGTAACTTTAATCAGTGTAAAAACCTTCTGAACTGCCCAGAGCCCTCCTGACAGACCATAGAAAAAAAGCGGTACATTAGTGAGGACCTATTATATGAAGATAATAGGTGGTGAAGTGGTCCTTTAATAATACCAATTGCTATTGCATCTTATGTTGTCTTTATACATTAACTAGTTAATTGTGAGTTAACTCATTTCATTTTAGTGCAAGATTAACTCACAGTAAGACCAAAGGCCAAGTGGGTCTATTTGGTTCAATTTCGCCAAATGCAGGTGAATAATTGTTACATGTCTGCATCAGTTAAGTTACTTTAAAATAAGTCTACACAATTAGAGAATGTAGAAAACTCCCAGTGATACCAACATCAAATTGTTGACAAATTCATTAATTTAGGTCTGGAAGTCTAAATAAATGTCATCAAATGGTGGTCTGTGGCTCAAATGAAGAATAAATAATTGACCTTGATATGAATATTCTTGAAAAACACTCATTTAATAATACCAATTGCTATTGCATCTTATATCGTTTTACAACAAGGTATGGTGTGGTAGAGATCAGACATTCCTGGAATGAGAAACACTACTAAACGTGTGGGCCCATCTCACCCGTTCCAGTTTCTCGTTCTCCTTCTCCATGCGGTGGAGCTCCCACTGCTCTGCCACGTACTGGAGGAACATCTGGCCGTTCACCAGGAACTTGCGGCCCTGAGAGCTCTCCCAGACGTCGATCTCCGCCTTAAGCTTCTTCTCCAGCTGAAGGAAAAGAAATTGGTGGAAATACAAATTCATGCAGTTGTGTAAGGTGTTTTTTGTGCCAGCTGCTACTCGAAGTGAAACTAACAAAATTGATGTACTTTCAGTGAGTAGCAGGCGAGTAACAGAAACCAGACCCCCCCCCCCCCCCCCCCCCCCCCCCAAAAAAAAAAGAAAATCTGACTCATTAAAGCGCAAATAACATGGATTCCTAAAATTCTTTTTCATATCATAGGTCACTCAAGCTTATTTCTAATGGTTTGAGCCTCAATCACTACTGATATGACCAGGCTTGTCATTTCTTTATGGACAGTTTAGCTGCAATACCACAATGTCCTGAGGTGGTGGGGGCTCTGGTATGGAGGATATTTTATAGTAGAGTCATTATAATATTGATGCTAGATAAAACCAGGGTTGTTTAAATTCCATGTCAACTTGAAAAAAAGAAATCAACACTGGTGGACCTCATAAACAAAGTGGAAACGCAAATTCTGAACTGAAGGAGGAGGAATTCTACAAATGGAGCATCAAAAAACAAAAAAATAAAGTTGAGTTTCATGTTATTCTCCCTTCAATTTCAGTAGAAATCAAATTCAATGCAACGTCTGTGTGGTGTGAGTCCTCACCTTGGGCAGACTCTTATGCAGCTCGGTCCTCTGCTTCTCCTCCTTCAGTAGATTCCCTCCCCGGTTGTTGAACCTCGCTGGATCCGTGGCTTTTTTCTGAAAAAGGGACAATACACAAGCATGATTTTCCTTAGCTGGTATGCCATTCTTGATATAGAAGTTCTTGTCGGTAAAGCAATATATATATATATATATATATATATATATAGTTTTAGATTTATTAACCAATTCAAATGAAAATATTTAAATCGCTAATAACCTAAGCCAAAATACATTGCAATTTGATTTTTTCTTCATATATTCGCAATACATGCATAGGTATCAAGCGAAACATTAAAAAAAGTGAAGTATTAAAACAATGTAAATCTCAATGAATATATAAGTATATTCATGTATGCAGTTAATACTTGGTCTGGGCTAGCATCTCCCTTAACCTTGTAAACATGCTGAAGCACAAAGTACTCAATAACAGGCGATAACATGGCCTAAATTGTGCGTTTTTCCATGTCCAGTCTCAACACAACAATCTAAAACGATATTTTACAGCACTGGGGCTTTGTATATTGACAAGCTTTATATGAATGCCAGATGACAGAGCCAAATCTACACTGGGTACAGAATGGGTTTTAAAAAAAACTCATCACTCTGTGGCATGCATGCTTAATTTTGGGTAAATCGTGAACAGTGAGAATCCTTGAATATTATGTTCTTTCAGAGCGAATGTTTTGTAAAATCTATATTCTCAGGTCAAAAGGGGTTAAAGGGGAATTCCAGACCAACCCCCCCCCCCCTAATTTACCCCCGTTGCCATAGTAACCTACCCAGTAAAGTGCATTTTCACTGTAGTTTTCAATGCAGTCCAAACAGTACCCCCCACCTGTCCCAGATCTACAGGCTCCAATGTTAACTACAGTGAAAAAGTCTAGAATTCCCCTTTAAACACAATATTCCAAATTTCCAATTGACTGAGATGGACCTGTAATAAAAAGGTCACACACCTCCAGCTCCAGGTATAGCCTCCAGTTGTCCTGCCACTGGTGGACGCCTTCAAACAGCTCTCGATGCTCTTCGTAGTGCTGTTTGAGGCGCTGGATCTCCGCGTCGTGCATGGCTAGAAGCTCCTCCGTGAATTCCTCTGGAAAAAGGGAAGAAAATGACAAACAGAGTTGGCGCTAGGGATGTCATGGTATCCGGTATGGGGCCCACAAAACTGGTACTTTGCTTGCCCACCGAATGTACCGAAAAAATATATATATATATATAAAAAATTGTGCCCATTCATTCAATATTGCACGTTCTAACTAGATGTAACTCTTTGAGAGCGTAAAAATGAAAGCAAATGGATCCTAGCGGGTCCATTTGGTTTCATGTTTACACTCTCAAGAGATGTATATATAAAATATTCATCATGTGAATTAGGCCACGTCTACACAACTAGAGAATGTAGAAGATTCATGGTCATTTTGATCTGTATGTCTGACTGTTTAGTTTCCCCAAATCCCAAAGAAATATTTAGTTTTTGGTCTGTGGGGCTAAAAATGCTATGTATATCTCTCTATATCTCTCTATATAATTCAAGCAAGCGTGTCTGTCTGTTACATCCTGTGCAATGTACTGTGTCATTTGTCTCCATTTGCGTAACGCCACGGCGCACGGACAACCTAAATGAACCTCGAGTCACACAGCCCTGTCATCCAGCATCAATATGCGCGGCTTAGAAGCACAAAATATTATACCCATCATTTTAATTGTAATACTTTTGTGTCAAAAACTAATCTTCGCGCATATGACGTGTCACCGGATACAGATAAAAAAAAACATCATGTGTAACATCACGTGTCACGGAGACACATTTATTGTGGTCACAGTTTGCCGTATCACCTCCCCTTACGGGTACAGCCATTGGCGCTGGGTACAGTGTTCTCTGCTCTCGCTGTTTCGCCTTCCAGGTGACTGATCCACACAGGCAACGTTCTCTCGGCACGGAGCGGTGTTGTCACTGTTCCGCCTGCTAGGCGACTGACCAACACAGGCAATATATAGCCTACTCTCGGCACGGCGCGGTGACACACGCGCTATTACGGTCCGAGTTGCCAACAACTTCTTTCTACTACCACTACACTGCAACCGCTGTTCCGCCTGCTAGGCGACTGACCAATATTGCTATTCTCTCGGCACGGCGCGGTGACACACACGCGCTACTACGGTCCGGGTCGCCTACAACTTCTTTCTACTACCACTACACTGCAACGCCTGGATATTAACGCGCGGCAGCCCACGGCATCCAGTCCTCTCCAAAGTTATTATTCAAACGCCACATTTACGCCTGTGTGTCTGTACGTGCGACGGTCCGGGTCGTCTACAACTTGGTCTCTGGGGGGGTCCCCCAAACTTGCAAACCCACAGGAACACGGCAGGCGTGCTGGAACGTATCCCTTTACAATTAATATTCATATTAATTGTAATGACCTTCAGGGTTTATTGCAATTCCATTCAGCAGAGAGGTTTCAACAGGTGGTCCAGGGACCACCAGTGGTCCCTGACATGATTCCAGGTGGTCCACATACAGCTAAATGCTAAATGCTCAGTTGATAACCAAATGGACCCTTATAGATTTGTAACTCTTCAGTTCAATTGAAAACAAATGGACCCTTATGGGGTCCATTTTATAATTCATTTTCAACAATTATAAAATGTAGAATAATTGTTATTTTGACCAACATTTTGCCATCTCTCCTAAATTGTGGACAAAAACCTGAAAATCCTTGATTGTGGCTCTGACAGATTTAACTCAACATCAAATGGTGGTCCTCCGAGGCTACAGTGTCTATAACATAAGTTCTATCCAGCTTTCCAACATCAAAAGTCCCAATCAATGTCATCTCAAAGTCAAAGTCAAAGTCGCATGATTTGTCACTACGTTACCGCAGCGAAATTGGACCTCCGCTTTTAACCCATCACTTGGAGTGGTGAGCTCCAAGGAGCGGTGAGCTGCGGCTTGCCGCGCTCGGGATCATATATTACACAACGGGTATAGGACTAAAAATGCTATGTATGTATTATTACTAATGTTGATTGAGGGTTTGGCCTGCATGTGCCAGGACTCTGAGGACATCTAGTGGCCAAACTATAAAACCGGTATAAAATCAAACTATAAAAACTGTGTTGGGAGTCTTGCACCATGACATGCAGTAGTTGGTGCTTTAGTCACACTTCATGTTTTTGCGAGGAAATTCAGGGTTTCTACACATTTGGAATTGGGCGATTTGGCAATGAATGAACTCACCACTGAAATAAGGCACGAAGGCCTGCCTCTGCTCCGTGCTGAGGAAACACTTCTCCCACAGCACGGCGATCTCCGTACGGATGGCGTCTACGACGTTCCGGATGTTCAGGAGCTTCAGTTCCTCCAGACGCTCAGCCTCAGCTTGTAACTGACGGGAGGAAAATAAAATAAATAAATAAAAATAAGACGAAACAAATTGGGGCGCCGGGATGCCGACGTGGTTGGTCCGGCAGATTTAATTGTCTGACAAGGCGCTAGCACCACAAACTATACCCAACAGGATTAGTGCCCAACAGTCTAACCAATTCATCCGGATGAACAGTAATAGTCTCAAAAAGGGAACCTTTGTTTGATTTTAGAAAAGCAAAAAGTATATACAAGGATTCAAGCGAAAATAAATAAATAACTTTGGAAAAATCTAAAATGATTTATTCACCTAGTCTTAGTTCTTTTAGTCGTCGTCAAACACATTTTAGGTTTGAAGTGGCAATAACCAAAAAAAATAAATAAATAAAATCTGTGGACCTAAAAATAGAACACATTACTTTGAAATCTGAACAAGTTATTCTACTACTGTACAATACACTCATGTATTTGTTATTACAATGTCATTAATGTTATGTTACGTTATGACTTCCTCCTAGTCTTTTGAAAACACATTTTAGTCTTCTGAAAATATTTTGTGTTAGTCTAATCCAAGTCAGCTAAATATCAAAACCTTAAGTGAACTTAACCAATAGTTTTGGTTGACAAAAACAATAACTAACTGAGATTTATGAAACACAGCACAAACTCGCTCTCTTTGTTTCCTAAAACCAGTTCCACTTCACCCCCATGCCTCACCGCTTCCAGGTTCTTCCTCCTGGAGGTGACCATGTGTTCTGAGAAGGCCTCCCGTTCTTCCTGAGGGACCTGCAGGCGGTCCCACAGCTTCTGGATCCTCTCTCTGTGGGCCTCACACAGAGCCTCGTTCTCTGCCTTACGTGCTTCTAGCTGTGGAGTTAACCAGGACACCCAGACGAGGTTAGCAGCAATAGGAGAAATTAAACACAAAGACTTATAGCACAGTACACTTGGTGTGGCACGACTCTTGTCGTGGCAATAGAACTGTACTACTTTTGCTCAAATTTAGAAATGAGACCTCCTGGGTGTCTTGATTCTTCCCCACATAAACATCATGATTCATTGTTAGTCTTTTAATTGGTCATGAACTTTGCATAGAAATACTCCCCCAGAGGCTGGAATTAAACACAGTTAATATATCTGACTTTTGACCTTTTCAACAGTAAAATGCCTGCAGTAAATATTTGTTTGTAATCATTAGAATATCTAGAAGATGTACAGTTATTTTGAAGGATATACCCAAAAATGTAAAATTGTAGTAGCACAATTATTTTCAATGGTATACTCTTTTGTAAATACAAATCCATCTGGGTCTTCGACGTTAATACCATGCTAATGCACCACAAATATTTACACACGGCCACACATCACTAAAGGAACATTGCTGGCTGGTGGCGACAATCATTGTCCCGTCTCATGTGCCGACAAGAGAAAAACGTTCTCACCTGACAGATGAGCAGCTGCAGTGACCTGATGTTCTCGTGGGACAGGCAGATGGCCTCCTCGTCCTCCCCGACGACGTCCTTCTCGAAGGTGGTCTCGGGGAGATGGTCCAGGTCTCCCATGAGCAGGATGACCTTTTTCCTGAGGTCCACGAACTCCACGTGCCTTCGCTCCTGCATAAGACAAAAAAAAAAAAAAAAAACAGCATGCTGTTGAAATCAAAGACGCAGCCAACAGCATCCGAATATGAAAAAAAGTATAATGGTTCATTGTCTCCATTTGCAGATAAGACACCACATGTGGACATTTAAATTGAAAATATTTCGAGACTAGCAATCCATCTGATTGCAGAGTGGTCTATAGCAGGGCCTATAGCATACCTGGGCATTATGTGGCCCTTTGGCTGACTCTGACCGGCCCGTGAAAGGGTACCGTGGTTTTCAACCAGTGGTCCTTGAGAGTTCCAGTTAAATACGGAAAGTTGGTTAGCCAGATTGACATGATTAATATTTTAACTCTTTGAGAGCGTAAAAATTAAACCAAATGGACCCTTGCGGGTCCGTTTGGTTTCATTGTTTACACTCTCAAGAGTTAAAATATATCATGTCAATTAGCCCAAGTCTATACAATCAGAGAATGTAAAAGAATGGTCATTTTTTGATCTATGTTTGCCTGTTTTTGTTTGTGAAATCACAAACAAAATTGTGGAGAAAAGCAAAAGAAATCTTTTGGGGTCTGTGGGGCTAAAATGTCATCAAATTGTGGTCCATGGCTCAAATACTGAATAAATAGAGGACCCTGGTGTCAAAATGGTTGGTCTTACTCTTACTTTTATCTTGAAATTAAATTAATATCATGCAGACTTTAGTTCAGCCTTTAGTCTTGGCCCTCCACAATATTTTATGTAACTCATTTGGCCCCTTGGGAAAAATAATTTACCACCCCTGGCCTATAGCGTAGTAGCGTACCTTCTCTGCGGTCTGGCTCTCGATGTGTCGGCGGAAGGCCTGCAGCTGCTCCAGCGAGGGGATGTTTGCCTCGTCAATGGCGTACGGCTCAGAGCACAGGATGTCGCACAGCTCGCGCTCCTCCTCCAGCAGGGCCTTGAGCTGCTGCATCCGGTGGCTCCGCTCCTTCACCATGACCTCGGCCCGCGTGCGCAGCTCCTTCTCCTGCTGCAGGATGGTCAGCCCAGGCTGGGTCTGAGACGGAAGACATGATAGGGCAGTTTAAGCAATGACACTTAACGGCTCCCCTTTGCCGGATATCTGGGGCTATATGACACAACGGCCGTAGCGGTCAAAATTGTTAAGCAAAAACAGCCAACTACAACGGTGACACGTCTATGCAGCGCTGAATCAAATTGAAGTCATAGAACACTGCGTTAAAGTGTAGGTTCTGCCGTAGCAGGAACGGCTGTTTTTTCTAACCATGTTGGGATACTGTGATGAAGGAGACCCACTTCCTCGCCGTGTCAAGGTCGTAGAGATGCCTTTCTTAAAGTCGCCATTATTATTTTAAGAATGACTGGCTGGCTGGTCTGAAAGGTTCATAAACAACCGGAGATCAAATCGAACGAAGCATTCTGCTCACAGAAACAAGTTTCACCTCAGGTTATTCCAGTTCCACAGGTTATTCCAGTTCTGCGAGGCCAAAATGATACCACAGCGTCCTTCTGGACCTGCGGTTCTCAAAGTGGGGGCCGGATTTGAATGTCAAATCATTTGTGACTGGTGACGATAATGCCAACCCTCAGTTTCATAACACAAAACCAATATTCTGTTAAAAAATAATAAATAAATAAATAATAGGCTTACTTCAGTCATTGGCAGCTCCAGTTCCAGGCAGAGCTTCGACAGGACATGCCGGCATTTGTCAATGCTGTCAAAGAGCCTCTTTTTTAAGGCCTCCTCCTCTGCAATCATGTCATTGAGCAGATTCTGGTTTTGAGAGACAAGCGATAATTAGGAAGGAGCACCCATTTGTGTACACTACAGAGAGACCTTGTTGTAAGACCCACAAAATATGATTTGTAGGAATCAGTTCTCAGGCCAAAAAGTCAGCCGTCTCACCTGAACATGCTTCCGGACCGTGTTGGTCCTCTCCAGCCTCTGCTCCTCAGGGATGCCGATCTCCTCCCAGATGTCCCTCAGCTTGAAGAGGGCCTGGTTCATGCAGGCCACCGACTCTGCGGCGACCACCTCACTGGAGAGTAGAACAATACAACACTGTAATACCATAATTTCCAGACTATAAGCCGCTACTTTTTTTTACATGCTTTTGACCCTGCGGCTTATACAACGGTGCGGCCAATCTATGGATTTTTACAGGCAACGGCCACCAACGGTGCTCTAACACAGGGGTTTTCAACAGGTGGTCCCTGAGAGGGTTCCAGGTGGGCCCCTAAGACTAAATGATGGAAAATTGGTTAACCAGATGTAACTCTTTGGAGAGCGTAAAAATGAAACCAAATGGCACCCTTCATTATTATCAAAGTCAGGGGTTGTCACTAAGGCCCGTTGGGCAAGTACAGGTCATACCCGCTCGTCATGGCTACCTGCCACACGAAATTACTGTCAATTAACATTCATTATAACCGTTACAATATTAGTGTTTTGTTTGTGTTCTTAATTAATAGAAACTGTACTATATTATGAATGGTAGGGAAGCTCATGGCCTCCTGACAATTTGAAAAGATGATATAATTACAAGGACCGCAGTTGGACATGCACCACAGAAATCATCGACAGTCGCAAAGGTGCTTCCAAAACATACTAAGTTTTGCGTAGGTAAATTTGCAACCAAAATGGTTGCAATGATGAGCCTTGGCTTGAGAAAATAGCATTTGCAACCTGGTGATTTTGTGAGCTTGTAGATCAGTTGTTTTTGCCATAGTTTGTGTAAGCTGTGTGTGGATCCACATTCCACAATAAAAATGTGCACCTGCACCCTTCGGGCAATCAGGTCGTAGACTTCACCTGCCCTACCATTATATTTACCTGGGCAGATGGTTCGGTTCCCAAATGTTTTCATGTCAAGGACCCCCAACTTGACCTTTATTAGGCTGCAGACCCCATCCCATTTGAAAACATAATGCAGGGTTTTTGAACAGCTCTGGCAGTGATTCCATAACATAATTTCATGGACTAAAGCAAAGTACAAATGGAGCCATGGGTACATATGGAGCCATGGGGATCCATTTGCTTCAGGGATGTGCCGATGAAAAACTTTGGCCCATAGAGATATAATTGATCAGTGTTGTGGCCGATAACAGATATTACCGCTCTGCATTGGAAGTTATAACAAGTTTGTCCATGCTTGGAAAAATAACATGCATCACCAAATCCTGAACAGCCCCATTACATCCAAACAGGGAAAAAAATCTACAATATTAAACCAGCAGTCTTTTATCTGCCAATGTTTTGTTTCATGAATAAAAACTCCACCATTAGACAACATGTCATGGTGTAGGTTTTTCTGAGTCACAGTTGGAGGCACTCCAATTATGTGACACTGGACAGTTTGTACAGAGACCACGGTGGTTTCCATCCAAACCTACAATATACGTAGATAGATTAAAAACAACATAGTGGTACAATGGAATGCATGATTGTTATGCACCATGTACCAATACAGGGGTTGACACTAAGGTCTCTGAGGCACTTGCCCATCAGGCAAGTGCAAGTCAGGTTCTACTTGCCCTCAGGTCATGGTCACTTGCCCCCCAAAAATATATTGCAAATGTTGCATTTAAGTTTACTTCCTACTGGGGTGCTTTAAACCAGGGGTTTTCAACAGGTGGTCCGGGGACCACCAGTGGTCCTTGAGAAGGTTCCAGGTGGTCCCCAGTTAAGTTGGTTAACCAGATGTAACTCTTGAGAACGTAAAAATGAAACCAAATGGACCCGTGCGGGTCCATTTGGTTTCATTTTTACACTCTCAAGAGTTAAAGTTCATTAATTAGCCCAGGTCTACACAACTAGAGAATGTAGAAGATTAGGTCATTTTGATGTGCATGTTAATTTGTTTTGTTTCCCAAATCCAGCCTGGAATTGTGGATAGCTAGAAATCAGGGAAAGACACAGAGGCAGAGCGCAATGACCACCTTCAAGACAAATATATCTTGTGTTGTGTTATAGCGCACTAAGTCACACACTTGCCCGACTGGGCAACCAGGTAACAGTATTCACTTGCCCTACCATTTTTTTACTTGCCCCGGACAAGTGTTAGTGTCAAGCCATGCAATCTGATCTGATTAACATTTAAACCTAACACTCACACCTTTCTGCTCTGTACAAGCATGTTTAAAAAAAACAATCAAAAACTGGCATTTCAAGGCACAGTGCTGATGTGCAGCATTGTGAGTGATTGATTGATAGAAATGTCTAACAGATTATGGGCACAGTTCAACGAAAAGTGAGTTACAGGAGCGTACAAACTGCTTATTGATTTTAGTTTACAAAAGTAAAATACTTTCAGTCCCATGTTAGTAAAAAAAAAAAAGGTACAGTTACATTAAAAGGTCAAAATGGGCCCTTAATTGCGGGTCCATTTGGTTTCAGATTTACACTCTCAAGAGTTAAATTATTCATCATGTGATGATGTGAATTATCCCAAGTCTACAAAACAACTAGAGAATGTATTAGATTAATGGTCATTTCGATCTGTATGTTTGACTGTTTTGTTTCCTAAATCCAGCCTGGTATTGTGGACAAAAAGCAGAGGAAATTTTAGTTAGTTTTGGGATCTGTGGGGCTAAAATGTCATCAAATGGTGGTCCCCTGGATCAGATGCAGAATAAATAGAGGACGCTGGAATGAAAAAGGTTGAAAATCCACTGTTCTAGGGCTAGACCACCAGTGCTGTTTTAGCAGGTGCTTTTTGAACGAATGCTCATTTGTTTTAGTCACATTTTAGAAATTTATAGCATTCATAGTTTTTTTCCCCCTGAAAAAAAATGCTTTTTTTTTTATTTATCGTCGGGATCGACGAAAACACTTTGACGCACTGATCCACGGCTAGGCTACTAGCCATTAACTAGCTATAGAACAGTTGGCCATTTTTCACTTCGCTAAAACAAACAACAACCACACAGAAACAAACAACCAAAAAAAAAAACAACAACGCGTGTTCCATGCGTCTTACCTCTTCCTCATGCTGAAGACTGTGCGTCTCTTCTTGATATTATAGCTGTATGATTGTACAGCCAAATAAATATATCTCCGAATAACTAACTAAACTAACGAAGCCTCAACACAGACAGGTCGTTGTTGTAGTTGTATTCAAACCTCTCCGTCCGTTTGGTTTCTCCTCCAGCAGCAGCACATTCAAAATGCGCACTCCGCCGGCGAAGCCTCGCTCTTATTGGATGGCGTCTGCGCGCAGGCGCACATGCGACACACGCGCAGCCAGAGCCAGTGTTGCCAACTCGGCGCATTTGACGCTATATTTAGCCCCCCCCCAGACATCCCTAGCGCCATAGTGGAAAATTTGGTCGAAATTTCCAAGAGTGTATACCATTTTCCTCCTATGAGAGTCCTCCTTCCTTCCTCGAAAGGACCAAATGGATCTGTAACTCAAGAGTTAAATTATATTTAAACATATGGATTTTAATTTTCAAGAATCTACACATTTAGAAAATGTAGAAGAATTGCTATTTTGAGAAACATTTTGCCTGTTATTTCTCGTTAATAAGTCAAAGTAAATTAGATCAAATGGTGGTCCTCCGTGGCTAAAATGCGGAATAAATGGTGGGCTGCTGCCCTGGTATGAAAATGGTCGAAAACCACTGCTCTAGCGTATTCTAGTGCATTTTGTATTTTGGCAGTTGGCAACACCGGGCGCACGAGCGACACACACGCACCCGTAGCCAGAGCCTTGACACGAGTTGCGACAAATCCCTTCACTTCACGGGGCCCGGTCTAATGGAGGCTCTTCTACATAAAGGGTTCTATTGAGAATGGGGACAACATAATATGGTCCGTGGCGGGGAGTAGACAGAATGCATTGGGGAACTCTCAGGCAACAACCCAGATTTAATGGCACTAATTAGTAAATACTTTATTTTAGATCGTTGTGTACGACATAAACATTTTAGTTGTTACTGTACTGTAATTTCAGTTACAGTTATGTTGTACACAGCTTTCTGCCGAAAGGTTGTCCCTATTCAGGCATGCGCATGAATAGCGCTCAAGACAGCGCCAGTTTCTGACCCCTTGATGTCGCCATTCTGATACTGTCCCCACTCCCCAGGCTTAGGGCTACCTCATCAAGTTGAATGAGCTTGTTTCTGATGATGCGAGCAGACTGGAATGGGCGTTGACCGTTGGGTGTTTTTAACAGAAACCACCCCTCCCTAATGTCTCTCTCTCTCTCTGCCTTCATATCAGTCCATGGAATAAACTGTGACCCCCTCCCCCTATTTCATTAACAGCTTGGACATTCCAAGCTTGAAATAGCTGGGAGTTGGGCAACACCTAAGACATTTATACTTTACACTAGACTAGGGCCTACCATGTTTATTTCATCAAGCCATTTAGAGATGTTACAAAATAATCACTTCTGCAGTGGAGGTAAAAGGGAAAAAGAAAATATACATCAAGGGGATGGGTGAGGGAATCATATCTTTACAGAGGCCAGTTTCAAATTGCAGCCATCCGCCTGTGCCCTTCGAGAGTGTTTTTAAAGTAGTCAAGGGACCTGCTTAATGAATGTTAATGACTTTAATGACTGTTGGTAGGGCGTTCCACATTTCAGTGCTATAGGAGCAAGAAATAATTTAGTGTTTGAGCAGAATTTGGGTTGTACATGATTGATTGCTTTGACTTGAATGTTTTATCAACAGCTTGCAGATTTACTGTACAATTCAAGTGCAACTCAATGCAAGACTGACTGTGTGGAATAGTGTAATGAAGTAGGTGGAATAACGCAACTGCATTTTTTACACCATTTAACACAGTCTTGTGGATAGGCCTACTGTGTAAAAAACCCATCCCCAATCCCCCTGGGAATTTAAGCCATTTAGCGGAATTAAAGATTGTGTTATTGAATTGATACAGCGTGGGCTCTGAAATTAGTAGCCAAACCAGTATAGGGTCTATGACTTGAGCTTGTGCTCTTTTTGTCTCCTCCTCCTTCCACCAAAAATTCACTTATTCCTGCTGTGTGTTTGAGAAACTCAACCATTGGCACATTGGCACGCATTTGTGTACCAATTTTGTACAGGGGTTAGCCCATGAACTGTTGGACGGTTTCTGTTGGTGTATGTGGTTGGGCACAGGCATAAACAGGAAGAAATAAATAAGGTCCGCACACTGGATTGAAGCTCCAAACTAAAGGTGTTTATTTCACCATGAAGAAGATGCAACGTTTCGAGCCTCACGGCTCTTCATCAGAAGCTTCTGATGAAGAGCCGTGAGGCCGTGTGTGTGTGTGTGGGGGGGGGGGGGGGGGGATAGCTTAATTGAACTGCACGGTTTATACAGTATAAACATGACAATTTGACAATAACCATTCACACCTGCCATCCCTAATCAGTAGGAATTGGCCCATGCTGTGAGTGCTTATAGACAGGAAGTGACACTCAGATTGAAGATTGAATTGTTTGGACTTGGACTTGCCAGCATTATTCCACCTACTCTTTCCCTTGTTTTTAGTATTGTTAACATACAGTACATTCCTAAAAATGTTTTTAATACTTAATATATTGTATTGTATCGGTATGTCCCTCAAGCATATTAGTACTACCGGTAATGGTCAAGCTTATTTACTCAATCACAACTCTGTCCTTGTCATTTCTTTCTGGACTTTGAAAGCAGTTTTAGCTGCAGTACCACAATGTCCTGAGGTGGTGGGAGGGGCTCATATGCAGATTATTAAATATTTGAGCGTGTTGAGAGAGTGAAAGTGGAAATGCACATTTGGAACTGAAGATGAAGAAGAGCAGGAATTATACAAAGTAGGGTGCATTGATGACATCACCATGTCGGCCAAAATCCAACAAGCTGTCCCTGAGAGGAATAGCTGTGAAAGAACATCATGTTCAAAGATTTGCAATCTTTATGATTTTTCCAGCTAAAGTTTAAAATAATTCTTTAATAACAATGGTTTTAGACCTTCGTGGTGACAGATTATACGAAAGTCAAAGATCTGCACCCATGTTCACAGTCTTTCAAAATAATCCTGCGTTCAGACGTATCAGTCACTAAAACGAATATACAGACAAGAACAGAGACAAGCTTTTATAAGCTTGTCTCTGGGGGGGGGGGGGGGCACTTGTCAATTGCACTCGGAGTGGAATTGTAAAGAGAGTTTGCGACACACTTTGATCTCGCCACAATGTGGCTGCCTCACATATGGGGTTATAGTTCCAAAACATTGGAGAACTATATCTATCTAAAATAGAACGGTAGCCAAACCAACGCGAGCGTCGCCCTCTCTTGCTGTTACACTAAAGCAGCGTCCCTGAGAGTGTTCCAGGTGGTCCCCAGCTAAGATGGTTAACCAGTTGTAACTCTTGAGAACGTAAAAATGAAACCAAATGGACCCTTGCGGGTCCATTTGGTTTCATTTTTACGCTCTCATGAGTTAAAATATTCATCACCTGAATTAGCCCAAGTCATACACAACTAGAATGTGGACAAAAGCAAAAGAAATCTTTAGTTTTGGGATCTGTGGGGCTAAAATGTCCTCAAGTGGTGGTCCAGATGGTATTATTATGGTCCATACATACACCTGGAGGAGTGTGTTGGTGGTCAGAGTGTGGGAGAGAGAGAGGAAACAGGGCTACATGTGGTGATCCAGCAAGGCGTCTAAAAGTCTTGCGCTGTTTGTGATCGCAGTGGTCACCACGATGAATTTATAACCTAGAGAGTAGAGAAAACAGAGGTCACTGTAAAGAAGGGGTTTTCAACAGGTGGTCCGGGGAACACCGATGGTCCCTGAGAGGATTCCAGGTGGTCCCCAGGCTAAATGATGGAAAGTTGGTAAACCAGGTGTACTGTAACTCTTTGAGAGCGTAAAAATGAAACCAACTGGACCCTTTTGCGGGTCCATTTGGTTTCATGTTTACGCTCTCAAGAGTTCAAATATTCATCATCTGAATTAACCCAAGTCTACACAAATAGATAATGTAGAAGATTAATGGTCATTTGTCATCTGTATGTTTGACTGTTTTGTTTTCTCTGAAATCCAGCCTGGAATTGTGGACGAAAGAAGCAAAATAAATCTTTAGTTTTGGGGTAAAATGTCATCAAATAGTGATCTGTGCCTCATTCAAAATTATAAACCAAGAGTAATGATCCAACGATGATTAGACTTGGTTGAGAATGTAAATGACTGTAGAATTAGTTGTATGGTACATTGTCCCCTACCGATGAAACGGGTTATGGAAATAAAGAAAATATTTCTGGAAATAGTTTTATATTTAACATGTTGTCATAATTAAACGTAATAAATGTGTGTCACACTGACTATCTAGAAAAAATAATCACTTAATTTCACTATGATTTGTTTGGTAGTGGAAAAGGGTAGTCATATTACAGTTGCATTTTTTTAAAAGGATCCCTGGCTAATATGACAAATATGCCTTAACACATTATACCCGCCCTATATAACTAAATAATAATAATAAATAAAATAAAAACAACTTAATTATTTTATTTCTTTCACAAATAACAAATCTTTCGCTCCTGTCGCAAGTTTATGACATCATGGCCTAGATTTTCACCACCACTAAATCCCTTATCCGTAAAAAAAACATGTTTCCGTTTAAATGGCCAGTCTACCAGCTCACAGCGTGTCAATAGATTGGCACGTTGAACTATTCCAAAAAGTTTTTCAAAATAGTAAAAAAGGAATATGGGGTTTGGGATAAGGGGTTTAGCATGTAACGAAAACGGAGCCCCATATGTCCATGTGTGGTCGAGCCTTATGGAAAATGTAATACTTTCTAAATTTAATGTGCATCAAAGCAAATATTTTTATTAGCTTATGCATTCCATAGAGCTGGACCATACATGTGACATAATGACATCATCAGCCTGCGACTGTCACGTGTGTGTACCTTTCTCTCGTCCGAGGAAGCGTAGCGCCGAAATCTCGGAGAAGGTGCAGCCGCCCAGGAACATGACCAGGATGATTCTCTGGGAGTCGGTCTTATCTCCGTTGCTACCTGATGAGGAGGAAATCACACAATCATAAGAAATGAGCTAAATTGCTGCCTGGTGAGCTCCACTGAAATGAGCTCCACTGAAATAGACTCTAGACTCTCTAAGGGACAAGGGACCTTATTTTGATTGTCTTAAGTATCAGGTCTTATGACTTAAAGCGGAACTTCAGCCATTTTCAACCTTTTACTGAGGTACCTTTGAGGTGTTGGGTGGACATGATAAAAAAGTTCCCCCATTCTGTGTTCCCAAGAAATGGAGGTCTGAAGAAAGCACTAACATGGTGAAACATCTTGATGACATCATCAAGATGTATTTTCACCATGTTAATGGATTTCTTTAAACGCTTCTTTGAAAATGGGTGGAATTC
Source organism: Benthosema pterotum (assembly GCA_039105355.1). Taxonomy (NCBI): domain Eukaryota; kingdom Metazoa; phylum Chordata; class Actinopteri; order Myctophiformes; family Myctophidae; genus Benthosema; species Benthosema pterotum. The sequence continues at coordinate 47,555,451 of CM076966.1, forward strand.
CCCTTTAAGTCAAAACTTGGAGGTGTGGCAAAGCTGTTTGGTCACTCAAAACAGCCAAACAGCTTTGCCACACCTCCAAGTTTTGACTTAAGTCACAAGACAATTAAATAAGGCCCCAACTCTCCACATTTAGAACCGACTTTAAAACATTCAGGAGTCATTGATCATTGCCTTGAGCAGGGGTGGGGCAATTATTTTTCCCAAGGAGCCACGTGAGATACATAAAATATTGTGTAGGGCCAAGACTAAAGGCTGAACTAAAGTCTGCATAGTATTAATTTAATTTGAAGACAAAAGTAAGAGTAAGACCAAACTTTTTGATACCGGTGCCCTCTATTCATTCATTATTTGAGCCACAGAGGACCACCATTTGGTGACATTTTAGCCCCACAGACTCCAAAACTAAAGATTTCTTTTGTTTTTGTTCACAATTCCAGGCTGGATTTGGGAAACAAAACAGGCAAACATAGATCAAAAATGACCATTCTTTTACATTATCTGATTGTGTAGATTTTAGGTAATTCAGATGATGAATATTTTAACTCTTGAGAGTGTAAACATGAAACCAAATGGACCCGCAAGGGTCCATTTGGTTTCATTTTTACATTCTCAAAGAGTTACATATGGTTAACCAACTCTCCATATTTAACTGGAACTCTCTCAAGGACCACTGGTGGTCCCCGGGCCGGTCAGAGTCAGCCAAAGGGCCGCATTTGGCCCCCGGGCCCATAATACCCAGGTATGGCCTTGAGTGTGTTAAATTGATTTCTCTCCTAATAAAATGATGATAATAAAATAAAATGTGGAATTGTTTGTTAAAGGTAGGGGAAGTGATTTCACTTTTGTCAGATATCACCCAAAAAAAAAATTCTGTTAAAATGCTCTATTATAAGGTGTGGAAACCACATATGGAGTTTCCCCCTCCCCCACGTTAGCAGAGGAGCTAATAAAAGTTCCCCAGGTCACCACAATTCTCCTCCAATCAGGAGAGAGCAGCAGGTTCACATAGTGTAGCTACTTTTGGGGGCCCCTAGTGCACCAGGCTGGTACTACACCATGAATTTCAAATCACTTCCCCTACCTTTAAACTGTTAATTTTATGATTCCATTCCGCG
>CM076966.1:47559065-47814065 GCA_039105355.1 Benthosema pterotum
TCAGAACGGACGAGGGACGCATGGCCAATAACGTTCAGACTCCCATCGCGTTTGTACATGAAAGACGCAGGGCAGCTACAGGGTCCTATATTTACAGTAGGCCTATCTGAATCTGATCTGTATCATCATGCATGATAGCTAAGACACGCAAGTGATATCAGACATAAACAGCTGTTTTACATGACCGGGCTCTGCCCTTATAGATATTATTCCGTTAATAAAGTTCAAACCTTTTTTCCTCGCACGTGTCGCGCTGCAGATGACATGGTGTAGTCTACAATATCGCATTTCATCAGTTAATGGAAACAGCGGACAATTCGCTCTTCTTTTTTCGACTTAAGTTCATACTCTTCCTATTTTCGCAAAGGTTTTATGGAAACGTGGCTATTGGCTATAAGCAGAAGAGACCTAAGTTGCCTTACAAATTGACTTTAGTTACCTAGCCAACAGTGCCATCTCCTGGCCAAACTAAGTACTGCACCCCTGATCCCCTTCCAAGAGAAAAGGACTGACAAGTGACTTCTCCCTGTGCTTACTTTAAATATTTTTTTTGTTAAGCCTGGCAATCCTCTCCTGTGTTGTTTGGATTATTACCACTCATTACACATCTCTATGGACCAAAGGCTTTTTGGCAGAATAGCAGAAGGTTCAAGACTGCTCACCAGGTTGAGTCTTCTACTCAATGCTCTGAAATTACTCTTCTTTGCCAAAGAAGAGAAGGCGTCCGTCAACTTCCCTAGAGAAGGACAAAAAGGGGGAATGGGGCAGGATATACAGGTATAGTCAATCATTATAATAATAAACTATTTAAACTGTACAGATTGGCATCTTGGAATGCCGGCAATGCTGCACGATTCTTGCTCAAATGCTCAATTTTCCTCCAAAAGATTTGAGATCAGGATTCTCACATGATTAAAAAAAAGGTTTTGTGAAAACATTGAATGTCTTAAGTCTGTAGTTTCTGCATTCAAAACGTGGTGCATTGGAGCCATAAGCCACATAGCCACAATAGCTGATCTGCAAGCTCACAGCACAGGATTCAGCAAGCGTCAAAGCCAGTACGAGTCACACCACGATGGCAAAGCCCACCGGAACACATTTCAGTAGACTAAATCAATTGCAGTCGGGTGCAACGGCACACAACCTTTCTTAACTTTGCGCACATGCAGAATTATAGCACATCTACAGGCTCAGGCTTGTAGAGTGTCTATTGCATGCAAGGTACCAGTAAGTATATCAAATTCTAAGCATTTATTCATTCATTCAACTGGAGTGGAGAGCTATGCTGGCTATACTGGCTGCAGAACAACCCAAATGAGTGAACAGTTGTCACATCACGTATAGGCTATGTGTAAGTGTTCTGGTCAATGGTTGGAATCATTTACGGTGGCTTGTGAAAGTGTTTGGCCCCCTTGAACTTTGTGACCTTTTGCCACATTTCAGGCTTCAAACATGAAGATATAAAACTGTATTTTTTTTGTGAAGAATCAACAACAAGTGGGACACAGTCATGAAGTGGAAAGAAAATGTATTGGATATTTCAAACATTTTAAACAAATAAAAAACTGAAAAATCGCGCATGCAAATTACTCAGCCCCCTTAAGTTAATACTTTGTTAATACTGTTGCGCCACCTTTTGCTGCGATTACAGCTGTAAGTCGCTCGGGGTATGTCTCTATCAGTTTTGCACATCGAGAGACTGATATTTTTGCCCATTCCTCCTTGCAAAACAGCTCGAGCTCAGTGAGGTTGGATGGAGAGCGTTTGTGAACCGCAGTTTTCAGGGCTGAATAACTTTGCACGCCCAATTTTTTATTTATTTTTTAAAGTTTGAAATATTTGTTCCACTCCATGATTGTGTCCCACTTGTTGATTCTTCACAAAAAAAATACAGTTTTATATATGTTTGAAGCCTGAAATGTGGCAAAAGGTCACAAAGTTCAAGGGGGCCAAACACTTTCGCATGCCACTGTATTAGGCAGGGGTGGATTGGAACATATTTTCCCACCGGGACAATTTTGCCTTTGCCAGGCCACCCTGGGGGGGCAGCTGGTTAACCAGATGTAACTCTTTGAGATCAAGAGTTAAAATATTCATCATGTGAATTAGCCCAACTTAGTCTACACAACTAGAGAATGTAGAAGATTAATGGTCATTTTGATCTGTATGTTCCAGGCGAGCATCTAGCGCATTCTAGTGCATTTTGGAAGCGCCACTAGTGCATTTTGTATCTTGTCCAGGCCACTAGGTGGCGCAGGCCACCGGGAAAACTCCCTGTACTCCAGATGGCCAATCCGCCCCTGGTATTAGGACGTCAACGTCCAGCTCAAACACTCACCTCCAGTCCTGTCATTGACCAGTTTGCCCACTTTGCTCTCCATGACGGTCAGAGTCTCTCCAGGCTGTTGCTCCACCAGCAGTCCTAACTGCCTCAGGTTGGAGAAGGTCAGGAGATGTTCCACTCCGTAGCTCTGGAGATATGACCACAGCAAAAAAACACCACAGCCAACAGTAAATTAATGCATTTATATATAGGCTAGAGCAGTGGTTTTCAACCAGTGGTCCAGGGACCAACAGTGGTCCTTGAGAGGGTTCCAGGTGGTCCCCAGGCTAAATGATGGACACAGTTGGTTGACCAAGATGTACAGTAACTCTTTGAGAGTGTAAAAATGAAACCAAATGGACCACTTTGGAGTTGCTAGTAGGGCTGGCTAAATCCGGCCCTGGTGCGTGTGCGTGTGTGCCTCTTTGATTAGAAGAGCTCCTTGCTTGTGTGTGTGAACGGTGGTCGTCCCCCCAGGGCACTCCGATTGGCCAGTTGGGGGGTGATGATGTTAAAAGAACTTTATAAGTAAAGTCATGAGTATTAGACAGCTGATCTACAAGCTCAAAAAGAGCTGATATACAAGCTAAAAAACTGATATGCAAGCTCAAAAATAGCTGATATACGTGCTCAGAAATAGCTGATTTACAATCTCAAAAGATAGCTGATCTACAAGCTCAAAAGATAGCTGATCTACAAGCTCAAAACATAGCTTAAAACATAGCTGATCTACAAGCTCAAAACATAGCTTAAAACATAGCTGATCTACAAGCTCAAAACATAGCTGATCTACAAGCTCAAAAATAGCTGATCCACAAGCTGAAAGTAGCTGATCTGCACGCTAAAAATAGCTGATCTACAAGTTCCAAAATATTTGATCTACAAATAAAAATAGCAAATGTAAAAGCTCATAAAATAGTTGATATACAAGCTTAAAAATGATATACAAGCTCTAAAATAGCTGATAATACAACCTATAAAAATGATATACAAGCTCAAAAATAGCTGATATACAAGCTATAAAAATAGCTGATCTAGCTGATCTACAAGTTCCAAAATAGTTGATCTACAAGTTCTAAAAATAGCAAATCTACAAGCTCATAAAATAGCTGATAGACAATCTCAAAAAGAGCTGATATCTGCATGCAAAAAACAGATGATCTTGCTGATCAATAAGCTCAAAAATAGTTGATCTACAAGTTCTAAAAATAAATCTACAAGTTCATAAAATGGCTGATCTACAAGCTCAAAAATAGCTGATCTACAAGCTCAAAAAATAGCTGATCTACAAGCTTAACATCGTAGATCAGCTATTTTTTGCTATTATTGTCTCCACCAGTATGGTGGTGACTATGTTTTACCCCTGTCCTTCCATGTGTACGTCTGTCCATGCAACTGTTACGTCACCCTAACAGGGATGACGTAACAGGGATGGGGGTGACTGCTACGTCACCCCCTACATCACCCCCTTCCCCATCTTAAAATAATGGCTGACTAATGTGATGAACATTGCTTAAAACATTATACTTTCCCTATATAAGTAAAATAAAAAACATCAATGGCATCTTATTTCTTTCATAAATAGATAATATTCCACTCAACAGGAACTGCTCCTGTCGCAGGATGATGATGTCACATGCCCTTGTGTGTTCTAGCTCTATGGAATATAGGGAATGCACACGCTCATGTGACATCATCATCCTGCGACCGGAGCAATTCCTGTTGAGTGAAAGGTTCCCTGCGGGGAACGTAACAGTTGCACGGACGGACGGAGAGGGGGTGAAGCATAGTCACCACCTTACCCCGTTACGTCACCCGCCGGGTGACGTAACAGTGGCACGGGCGGACGGAGAGGGGGCGAAACATAGTCACTACCTTACGCTGGAGACAAAAAGAGACGTAATAGTTGCACGGATGGACGGACAGTGTAACAGGTGCACGGACAGACGGACGGACGGGCAGGGGGTGAAACATAGTCACCACCTTACCCCGTTACGTCACCCGGCGGGTGACGTAACAGTGGCACGGACGGAGGGAGAGGGGGTGAAACATAGTCACTACCTTACGCTGGAGACAAAAAGAGACATAATAGTTGCACGGATGGACGGACAGTGTAACAGGTGCACGGACGGACGGACGATGAAACACAGTCACCATCGGTTGCCATTTGCTGCCATGGCTGCCAGGTCCCACCTGATGTTGTGTGGGAGCTCTGACCACTCCATGTCGTGCTGAATAACTGCTAGTTTGCATAAAGTCTTTAGACTAGGACTCAAGTCTAAGACGTGCAGACAACCTACGTCGTGGGTTGTCCCGAAGACGACGGCGTGAGGTCCCACCGCACAGCACCACTCAGCGTCCAGACGTGGTCCTTCGCCCTTGGTCTTAACCATCTCCCCGCTGTAGGTCTCTGGATTCAGTTTCCACAACGCATTGAATTCTATTCTCGAGAAATCGCTACAGTACAGCTCTCCATTGTAAGCAAAGGCTGTAAGCCGCCTGTCTTCTTGTAGGTACAGTGTAGAAGGCGTGTCTAGCCAGATGTTGGCCTCAGTGTCCAACACTCCAAACACTGTCATTCCCGGGTCGTTAGTCCCATTGCGCCGGAATAAATAGCCCCCAAATACAAACATCTTTCTCCCGATGATGGTGGCAAAATGATGATGAAATGATGAAGCAGGAGGTTGAGGTCCTCTGGCGTTAACCAAAGACCAGACCATTGTGCTGGTGTCCAACTTGTACAAGTCATTAGACTGTGGAGTCCCCCAAATGCATCCTCCATAGAAATATACAACCTTTCCTGAGACACAGGCTGAGGAGCTGACCCTCCCGTCTGGGACGGTCCCGGAAACCTGTGGTCTGAACCATCTCTGGGTGTCCACATCGAATGCATAAAGCCTATCGTTGTAGCGGCTGTACCACACTAGATAGCAGCCTCCCCAGATGATGACTGTATCTTCTACCAGCACAGCTGCGTAGCCAGAGAGCATGGACGGAACCTCTTCACTTCCTGATGCCACTGGAATCAACGTCCTCCAATCTAAACTCACTGTGTTGAAGACGTGGACATCAATCTGCTCCCCAGTCCCACAGCTTCCAAAGCAGTACACACAGTGTTTCACTGACACAGCAGTTTTGTAGTATGCTTCTGGTCCTCCAGAACACACCACCCAGCGAAACATTACTGATTTGTGCGTTGCGCAAAAGTAGGCCATGGCCTGATGCTATCAAGGTATTTTACTTATACCACCATTACGTCATCACCTAAACCGGCCAATCAGAGTGCCCCATGGGACGCCCGACCGCACACCACCGACCACTGCACACCGTTTGCTTAAAGGGGAATTCCACCTATTTTCAACATTTTCCTGAGAGGATACCCCCTACATCAAAATCGAAAATGGGAGGAGTTTCCCTTTAACTTGCCTCCGCTCCGCTCACGCAAGTAAAAATCCTTTTGTTGTCAAATGAATGTGATGATCTGACCGGCTTGGAATCTTCGCATACGATTATGTATCACAAAAGAGGGCCTCTCACTTCACGCCGGTGTGATTCTCGGAGGGGTGAAACTAATGTTTTTTTTGCCGCTTGAACGGACAGTGTGGCCTGTCGCTTAAACAAACATCGGGTGCAATTCTCGAATGCTGTGGTGTCTTCTCATTGGCTGCATGGCAGCAAATCAGGTCTGGGGCCTTGTGGTAGGCCAAAAGCCTGTACCACCAGCCCTGAGCCTGGGCTTACCAAATACCAGCCAAGAGCTTCAACTCATGATGAACAAAGCAGGGGAGTAGAGAAACATTTTTAATTGGGGGGTTAGGTGATTTCTGGACTTGCAGGCTTCAATTATTATGGATGATTATTTGGTGAGCCCAGGCCCCAGGTCTGGTGGTACAGGGGCTTTTGGCCAACACACCCGGCCCCAGAACTGATTGGTCTGGCTACACTATAGCGTTCGAGAATACCAGCCATTGACAGCTCTTATTTGCGCCACCATCATTGAAAACAATGCATTTCCAACTCCAGGGTGTCCCTATTCAGGCTGCATGAAGTCATGAACAGCAGCTCGAGCACTCAGTTTCTGACCCCTCAATATCTCAAATCTGACACTAGATGGCTCTGTCATGCTGTTACATAACAGCATACAATATAAATGGAATTATATTATGGTGTTTAGAAATGCTTAATTTTTGAGAATGCTTAAGAGGCTCTCTTAACTCTTGGACAGATTAGCAGAAAAGATAGACTCGCTCCCATTAGGTTCAATAGTCATGACAAAATCCTCTGTTGTGAATGTGTCCAAATTAATCATATCCAAAGACAGCTTAAGGTCTCTAGAACAGGCTGACGGGGGTGCCGTCTCCTGGGAAAATTACGTCTCACACACACACACACACACACACACACACACACACACACACACACACACACACACACACACACACACACACACACACACACACACTCACACACACACAGATTGGCCCTTGTAATCAAGAAGAGTTAAATGTGCAAGGGATGCTGGGAAATGTAGGACTCGATCTAAAAACTGCAGTACCTGCAGTTACCACCAGCCAAAGTTAAACCATCAATGTCAGTTCAGTTGACACAGCATTACCTTCTAGATGTTGAGTTAAAGGAGGACTCACCTGTAGATATTGTGCTTTTAATGATCGGTAATCTTTGGGCAGGAGCCCTGTTAGATTAAACACACAAAACAAAATACAACAGTTTTGTATTTTCATAGTAAGAAGCCAGATTTGTTTTTACTCTGGTGTGAAACACTAGGATTAGCACTCACCGTTTTCTGTGAGAGACAGCAGACAGAGGAGTCTTAGACTTTCTACGTTCGAAACCTTGACCAGAGAAAACATGACATGAATGAATGAATGAGCAGAGCCAACATTAGGATGTTGTTGCAATTTGTGGCAGATCTTTACCCATAGTACAGTACAGTACAGTCAATGGTGGGCAATATTACTTAGGAGTAATAGGAGTAATATCTTTACTTAAAAAATATGTTGGAAAAAAACAGGAGCGCTTGTTTTTTATTGACCTAAATGTGAGGACATAAGAGAAGTGTTTGCAGGAAAAGGTAATAATATTACAGTAATCTGTAATGTGTTACTGCCTAAAGCCACATCACATCACACAGTACATCACATGGGTTCTCAACCTTTTTTTTTTTCTTTTTTAGCTGGGGAAACCCCCGGAAATGTGTCTTGTGACCCCCGAAATCTGGGAGCCCCCTCCCAAAAAATAGCAAGACTCCAAGGGTGTCACAACCAGGGGTATAGTGGGGACGGCCCCACTTCTCACATCTAAAATATTTTTTTGGGCAAAAGTAGGCCTATGTTTTTTGTCTTGTCATTTACTTTTATGGATACAATTAGGCATAAAACAATCTTTCTCAATATGCTATACTTGTTTTAATAGCGTGTCTGTGTGTGTTGCGCAGGACGAGGTGCACGCAAATGTGCATGCAAAGCGCAAGTAAGTGTGCATGCAGGTGTCTTAAAGGGGAATTCCACTCATTTTCAATATTTTACTATGTCATTAATATACCTTAGAGATGTTTGTGTGGACATGATAAAAAGCTCCATTCTGTGTTTCCTAGAAATGGAGGTCTGGGGAAAAAAAATCATTAGCATGGTGAAACACATCTTGATGACATCATCAAGATGTGTTTCACCATTTTAATGGGGGTCCATTTGGTTCACATTTGTACGCTCTCAGAAAAAAAAAGGCTTTTAGAGGTGGCGTCCCCCCACTTCTAAAAGTCCCACTACAATACTGGTCATAACTGTCAGGTTGAGAACCCAGGCTACAATGGATTCTACAGAAAAAACACCTAAGGATCAACTGAGAAAAGGCACAGCCTTTTATCCATAGCTTTTTTGTTGTCTGGAATGAACTCACCTGTCTATTGATGTGCTCTTCTATGGCGTTGATGCATTCACGGATTTCAAATCCTTCCAGTAAGGCTGCAGACAGAAGAACACAGGGCTTTTGTGTAATGACCATCTTCCAATATGAATTTAAATGATTTTATATTAAAAAAACAACTCATGAATGCATGGAGTTATACATTTACTTCATATAACATTAACGATATAATGATTACAATTTGGTGATGAATTTAGAGCTGCAATTTAGGTGCTCTGATCACTACAAATCACCACTGATAACAAACACTTCTCTTATGTCCTCACATAAAACTAAAAGCTGTTTTTTTTGTTTCATGCACCTGGTTTTCAATTTCACCGACAGTACAAATAATATTCTGCAGTGAATCTGACATTTATCAGACAGTAAAGTTCATGATATAGATTTAGACCACCGTGTCACTACACCATCATTCTACAGTACCTTAACAGTATAGAGTATAACACTGAGTATAGCAGAGTTATAACGGAGTTATAGTTACTTATCTGAAAAAAGTAACATATTACTTTAAATTACATGTTACTAAATGATGAAAGTAACTACTTTCCTTCATGGAAAATAAAGAATAAAATAATTAATTCTGACATACAGTATTAAATTGTTTTCAAGGAAAAATATTTTCCTAATGACTCTGGTCCAGTTGTTTTAAGCTCTACTGGCTAATACAAAGGGAAAAAAGAGCACTTATGCCAATAGCACAATATCCTAAATAACAGACAAATATCCAGAATGATATGGATATAATACTGATGTCCTGTCTACACACAGTCAGACCTAAAGTAATGACCCTACTGTATGTTACCTTATGTTGACCAATCATCATCATTATGATGACGCTATGTAAAGAATTACTTTACAAGTGCAAAAAGTAGTCTGTTACTTGTAAAGGAGTTAGTTCCAACACTGGGCAGCAATATAAACCTGCTCTGACGATCAGTCAAAAAAATAAAATAAAATAAATAATAATAATAAAATAAAACATTTCTAAAAAACAATATAATCAGGCAATCTTACAATGTTCTGTCTTCAACATTTCCTGAAAGTCCTGCTTAGTTTTCTTTTTCATCATTGATTCACTCGCACCGATATCTGAAACAAACAAACAAACAAACAAACAAAAACAATCAGCACTTTTCATCAGGGGCGTTTTTGCAATTAGGCAGACTAGACAGTTGCCCGGGGCGCCATGAGATGGGGGGGCACGGGGCGACCACCAGATAATCTATAAAGGGATACCAGGTTAATAAGCCTCATATGGATAAATATATTATACTTGTTATACTCTATAACTAGAAGTGAACATTTAAAACACATATAGGGCTCCATTTTCGTCACCATTTTATTGTGCCTGTCATTGGTATGTTGTCACAGGAGATTTTCCCGGGAGGGAAAATCTTGCCTGGGGCTGGCAAATTGCTGAGAAACGTCATTGCTTTCAGTGAGCGCTCTCTGCTGTGTTGCCATGATGATGGCCACTGTGGAATATTTTACACGTTTAAACAACAACCAATGAGAATACAGGAACCTACGCAAACTGAGGAGCCGGTGTTCTTGCTTTAAGCCTTTCAGTTCCTCCGACACAAAGGTCTTCATCTGTTTGATGTCCATCCCACGGCGTTTCTGAAGAGGACGAAGAGATTGGAGAAAAATATATAATTGGGCTTTATGAAGATCTGGAACTGTGCTTTGGTCCGTCTGTGATGTAGTCACTAATCTCACAGATGATCTATAACGTTGCCACGGGCCAACATTTGATGTTGAGTTTAGTCTCTTAAGTTTGTGTCCACAATTTAGGAGAGATTACTGGCAAAATGTTGGTCAAATAACAATTCTTCCTACATTTTCTAAATGTGTAGATTCTTGACCAGATGTTTAAATATAACTTCACTCTTATGGGTCCATTTGGTTTCATTTTACGATCTCAACAGTTACAGATCTATAACGGTCCCTTTGGTTACCAACTGTCCATAATTTAGCTGGGGACCTCCTGGAAGGGACCACTGGTGGTCCCCGGACCACTGGTTGAAAACCACTGATCTATATCAGCGGTTCCCAAACCTTTTTGTGTTAAGGACCCCCTCCCAGTTTGACATTTGAAGTGTTGTTTTTGTCGACTAAGATTAAGCACAAATACGACTAAGGTTTTTGATATTTAGTCGACTAAGACTAGACTAGCAAAAAAAATAATTTCAGAAGACTAAGGGTCGTTTGCACCAAGAGAGTTTAAATAAAGCTTAGTTTAGTGCTAATCACAGATTTGTTGATCACAGATTAATTTTAATTCGAGTTGTGTTGCACCACTTAATTTTAAGCATCGCTTAACAGATCTGTGATTAAATCCTTAACCTCTGATTAAAATCCATTAAACGGAGATTAAAACTTTAAACTATGATTAATTCATGGATTAAAGTTTGTTTTGTGTCCGCCATCTTGTTTTTGCGATGTAAACAAGCAGCAGCCTAGAGCCTTTATCCATTAGCGTTACTATTCCATTCAGATTTGAGAACATGGACAGGAGTTTATGTTTAATTAAATAAAATATTGTGCCGCAGCAAAAAACAAAAGAAAAAGAAAAGCCTGCTTGCTTGCTAAAGAGACAACAGACGTTCGCTTCACTCTGTGGTGCTCAGTACAAGGAGTAGGACAATGATAGTACATAGTAGGCTATCAGCAGCAATAATGTGTACATTAACATTTCTACGGATCGAGTCAACAGCTCAACACGTATGGTAGCCTACGCTAATGTTTTCACATTAGCATACCAATGGAAAGCAGACACAGCGCAGCCATCAGGTAGAAGAGTTGCGACATTGAGGGGGTCAGAAACTGAGCGCTAGAGGGCTGTACATGCCGCCTGAATAGGGACAAACGGTTTTAACGAACGTGGTGTTATTTTCAGTCAAATCAAGCGGCACAGTGCCTTTTAAATTCATCATAATCATAAAATTCAACTGGATTCAAACAGCCCCCTGTGTTTATTTGAGCTGCGCTTTTGTTTTCTCTTTCATTTTCATGAATCCATCTGATACATGCTGCCATGTTTACATTTAAACCACCTCTACTGCAGGTTTAGAATTAAGCCCTTATTGGTACTTAAATCAAAGTTTAAAGTTGTGGTGCAACAGGTTTGACATTAATCCAGGTTTACTGTGAAAAATAAATCCACGCTTAAAAAACAAAAGCCAAGATTAAAAGGATGGTTTAAAACTAAACCAGATTATTGAAATCTAGGTTTAAAGTTTGGTGCAACTGAAATTATAGATGATCCTTGATTTAAACCAGATTAGGGTTTAATCTCTCTTGGTGCAAACGAGACTAAATGGACTAAAGACTGAATGAGAGGAGGAATTATACGAAGCAGGGTGCGTTGAAGACGTCACTATGAGGCCAAAATCAAACAAGTTGTTCCTGAGAGCAGTTTTCATTAAAGCTCCTCTATGATATGAACGGCTGATTGTTCTAGAGACAGAAAGCACACATGGGAGCAACAAAAACACTAAAACAATTAAAAAGTTAAATTTCATGTTATTTAAGGAAGTCATCTGGGTTGGAATGCTACATTTAAGGTGGTGTATCCTCTCTCCTGCGTTATCTTCAAACACTCACATCGTAAGCGGTCTGGAGATTCTTGGCTTTTTGACTGAGGAATCCAAAGACGTTGGAGAAATGCTCGTTTCTGATTTCATTGAACACCTAAAAAAAGAAAGAAAGAAACGGTCCGGAGCAGGAGCAGGAAAGAGATATATCATTCATCACAACGGTTCAGAGATGGAAGAAGTCACGTCAAAGTCAAAGATGAGATTAAAGGAGAATTCCACACCAAAACACATTGAGCCTCGATCTACCTTGATTCCTGTGACATGATACATAATGTCCTTGATTTTTGTCACAGATGTCCCATTTTCTACATTTCACCATGAGGTCCCTCTCCCAACGTCGCCGCAAAGTCAGCGTTCCAACAGTTAACATGGCCGCAGGTTGTCTTTATTCTACTGCGGGTATTCTGTCGCACCCATACCATTTTCATTTACAGGACTTTTATTAGGCAATTAAGCATCAATAATAACATCAGTTGTTGAAGTTGAAACAGACACGCAGCATGCATAAAGCTAAAGGTCTGACTCAGAGACTTTTCTGTTTTCAATGATGAGATGCTGTTGGTTTAGTGGTGGCACAGCTGTAGCTAGTAAGTAGCAGTAGTAGCGTTTCAAATCATTTTAAATCTAGGCACTTTAATTGGAAATATCTTTGGGTTGTTTCGCATGCCATCATGTTTGGTTGGGCAGTCTGGGCATTTAGGGGGGCACCCCCCCCGTCCCCCCCCGTCCAAAGTGTCAAGAGCCATAAGTGAGATTAAAAAACAACGGACATGGATGTCCGTCTGCAGTACCTTGTCTTGTGAGTTTAGCATCACTTTTACACTTTTATCTGAAGATGTAACGTCAGGTCCAAACTCCACGCAACCTGCAGCACAACAAATAATATCAGTTAATAATATTAAATAATAACATTATTATTTGACCGACCACAGCGTTTGAAACGCTGAGGAATAGTGTATGTAGTTATGTAGCAGAATCCAGTTTACCGAATGTTTCGTGAAGATTTTTGTAAACCATGTTTTTTCTGTTCTATGAACCCTATGGAACATGAAAAAAAAAGTGGTTTACATTTTTTTTTATTTTTGCCCAGAAAATATTTACCCATAACATCCCATATAATGTAATAATTAAAAATATAATCATACTTTAAGAAGCACATGTGTCATGTCAAACTAGGGTTTTTTCATGCGTCTGAATCCACCCCAAGCATTAGTTTTGCCCAAAAAACATTCCATGGGTTAAAATCGGACATAGAAATCATGTGATGAGGTCAGCATATTTGGGCATCTGTGGGTATCTGTGGCCGTTTTTAGGCCAAGGAATGTTTTTTAGGCAAAACTAATGCTTGGGATGGATTCAGAAGCATGAAAAACCCCTAGTTTGACATGTCACATGTGCTTCTTAAAGAATTATTATATTTTTAATTATTACATTATATGGGATGTTATGGGTAAATATTTTCTGGGCAAAAATAAAAAATGTAAACAACTTTTTTCATGTTCCATAGGTTTCATAAAACAGAAAAAACATGGTTTACAAAAATCTTCACGAAACGTTCACTTAAATACGCAAAGACATGCACTAGGAAGGCCAGAGTGGCGAAACGCGTACGTTTCTCTAGGTATAGACTGCTGCTGTGTTATATCATGAAATAAAGAAAAATAATGAACTTTATGTGAGTGCGGATATTTCCTCCCTACTGTGATCTACAAGAATCTGAACCCTTCAGCTACTGAGAACACAAGCTGGACTCTGAGTAGAGTGTGCCTATCTAACGGTTTCATTACTATACCTCAGAGATGTTGTGTGGACATGATAAAAAAAGTTCCCCTAGGAAACACAGTCATGTTAAACAGTTTCCTTTTTTCTGAGTGTAAAATGGAACCAAATGGACCCGCTAGGGTCCATTTAGTTCCATTTGTACACTCTCAGAAAAAAAAAAGAAAATGGGTGGAATTCCCCTTTAAGAGGCGTCCCCCCACTTCTAAATGTCTCACTACAACACTGCACAGGACACACTTACCACATTTGATTCTAAATATGTCGTCCACTAGTCCTTCGTAGACCACCTGCGAGCATAGCGGGGTGACGAGGTCCACATCTGCAGAGTCGACGGATGGGAGAAGAGAAAAAAACCTTCAGCCAAATGAACTTTCGGAATTGTGCTGCTGATGTTACAGATAATGGAAGGATACGAATGGAAAAACCTTTTGCTATACCTTTTGGTTGCTTTGAAATAGAGGTACAATACTGTGTGTACCACCTATGACTATGAGAAAGATCTTTATATGTACCTTTGTCTATGAGAAAGACCTTTATATGTACCTCTTTCTATGAGAAAGACCATTATTCTATATGCACCTCTGTCTATGAGAAAGACCTTTCCAATTTCAGCTTGACAGGCTTTCTTTTCTCCTTCTTCTACCTGTTCTCTCCAGGACTCATACGCCATCTGGTTAGAAACACGCACACGCACATGCACACGCACACACACACACACACACACACACACACACACACACACACACACACACACACACACACACACACACACACACACACACACACACAACACACAACACACACACACACACACACACACACACACACACACAAAACAGACGTTATGATGACGTGATGCTACGTGCCAGTGATAACTTCCGGTCTTGCCAGAAAAGTGACATTGAATAGGGGAAGAATCTTGGGAAATACAGGCCATTGAAAGCAGATCATAGAATGGACATGCCTCTGACAAAAAATATAGTTACAGTACATCTCTTGTTCTCCCTTTAAAGATGCACTTCACGAGTTAGGTTGTAGCAGTAATAGTGTTACAAATCATTTTAAATATAAAGCACTTTAATTTGAAATATCTTGGAGTGTTTTGCATGCCATCGTGTCTGGTGGGGCAGACTGGCCATTTATACCCATGCCTAGATCTGCCCCTGGTGTGTGTGTGTGTGTGTGTGTGTGTGTGTGTGTGTGTGTGTGTGTGTGTGTGTGTGTGTGTGTGTGTGTGTGTGTGTGTGTGTGTGTGTGTGTGTGTGTTTCCTACCTTAGAACATCGTCCTATCCCGTACACCTTGGAGAAGGGACCGTAGAGCGTGTGCAGGAGATGGAGGGCACTGCCTGCTGTCCTCACCCAGCGCTGGTCTCCTTCCTATAGGACAACACACAACATGTTACGCCTACCATTTTGGACTGAATAATCGATTGCATTTTTAAAGCACTTTTCTATGCACTACGTGTAAACTCAAAGCTCTTGCAATGGTCCATTCATTCATACATTGGGAAGTAGAGCGGCGAACAGTCAACGCTCAGCATCCTCACTTCACACATTCACACACCAGTGGTGACAACCACTGGAGGCAAGGTGGGGTCCAGTGTCTTGCCCAAGGACACTTCGACATGTAGACAGGAGGAGCCAGGATTCGAACCGCCAACCACTGGATCATTGGCCGACCTGCTCTACCTCCCGAGCCACAGCCACCCCTAAGGGCCGAATCTAAAAACTGACTAAGGCCTTCTAAATTCTTAAATTCTGTTAAGACAAAAACAGTGCTGCTCAACTCTTTCACTATTTCATTCAAGGAGCTCCCCGCGACCTGGGACCTTCATGGAGGTCGTTCAGGGTACTAAAAATGATGTCCTGGGAGGCTGGAATTAAAATGTTGTCCTTGGAACTAAACTTTTGTCTTCAAAACTAGAATATTGTCCTAAAAAATCTCTCTGAAAATAAATTTGTCCTTGGAGCTAAACTTTTTTTGTCCCTAAAATTTAGATCTCTGTAAAATGTTTCACAACATTTCAAAAATAGTAGGTACTACAAATAGACCAGAGGTTTTCAACCATTTTGATACCAAGGCCCACCATTTATTCAGAATTTGAATCACGGACCACCATTTGATGACATTTTAGCCACAGACCCCAAACCAAAAGATTTGTTTTGCAAACACCACAATTCCAGGCTGGACTTTGGAAACAAAACAGTCAAAAACATGCATATCAAAATGACCATTAATCTTCTACATTCTCTAGTTGTGTAGACTTGGGGCTAATTCACATGATGAATATTTTAACTCTTTGAGAGCGTAAAAATGAAACTTTTTTTTTTTTAAACATTAATTTTTCACGCTCGACGTTACCAGAAAGTTGTCTCGGAAGAATTCGGGGAGCTCCAGACTGATAATGTCATCGTCCAGGGGGAGGAGATAGAAGGCCCACTCATCTGTGGTAACGTCTAAACCCAAAAAGAACACACAGATGAAGAGGAAACGTGTTGTGAAAACGCACGTTATTCACTCTAAAAAAACATTTATTTAGAAAAGCACCAAGCTAAGATGTAGCGTTGGATAAAACCCAGAACTCCCAGAATGCAATGGGGAGAGAGGGGGCAGTTTAGGCAAGATCAAAGGTCATAGTTCAAAGGTCACCTACCACCAAAGATGCCTTGCTCCTCCAACACTGCATCACACGCATAGAACTGGACAGACGTGCGCGCGCAGGCAGGCGCACACACACACACACGCACACACACACACACGCACACGCACACGCACACGCACACGCACACGCACACACACACACACACACACACACACGCACACGCTCACGCACACGCACACGCACACACACACACACACACACACACACACACACACACACACACACACACGCACACAGAGTAAGCCATTTTATTTGACTTTTGCTATTAGCTAGCCATACATTGTTATATTCCTATTCGCTGTTGATATACAGTATGCATGCATAGATTGTATCAAGGGGCGTGTACAGTGGTACTATAAGGCAGTGGTCCCAAAACTTTTTTTCCATGTTAAAGACCAAATTTACAGTAATAGGCCCGCCGATAGACCCCACACACTTACTGTGCTGAAAGTGGCCATAGCACTTGCCCAAATGTGGCGACTAAGCACATTTATGATGACAGGTATGGTTTGTTTTTAGATCAAGGAGCTGTTTTCTGACATAGCATAATGCTTGGAATGGAATTAGCATCATGAAATCCCCCTTAGTTAGACATAACCCATGCTACATAAAGCATGATGACATTTTGCATGTTTTGCCTTCTATAGGTTGTGACTAGTAAACCAACTTTGAGTTGAATTTCAACATTTTACTACGTCTACCATTAGTGCCACTAGAAACACATTGGTGAAGACATGTCTTGGTAACGATTAAGTTCCCAGATTTTCATAACTTTTCCCTTAAAGTCTGTGCATGCAACTGACAGTATTGATCTCATAATCATGGTACCTTTTGAGGGCTAAATATGATTTTATATCTTCTGGATCTTCCGGCCGCCTTGTCTCCATTTACTACATCTGGAAATAAGAGAGAAAGAAATGACATGAGCTAAACGCATTGGTTTGATATAATTCAGCAGGCAAATTGATAGTGGATACTACCTGCCACTTGCTGTTCTTCAGATTGCATCGTATTCTATTGTATTCTGTTTCCCCTATCCTTAGTCTAGAGCAGTGGTTTTCAACCAGTGGTCCGGGGACCACCAGTGGTCCTTGAGAGGGCTCCAGGGTTCCAGGTGGATTCATGTTTATACTCTCAAGAGTTAAAATATTCATCATCTGACTTAATTAAGAAGTCTGCACAATTAGAGAATGTAGAAGATTAATGGTCATTTTGATCTAATCTTTGCCCATTTTGTTTGCAAAGAATATCCTGGAATTTTGGACAAAACCAAAAGAAATCTTTAGTTTTGAGTCTGTGGGGAAAGAATGTTGTCAAATGGCGGCCCGTGGCTCAAATGTGGAATAAATAGTGGGTCCTGGTATCAAAAAGGTTGAAAACCACTGTGTTGTGACTTTGACTAGAAAAGTGCTAATATAAATAAAGTTATTGTTACTCACCGCATATCCACTTCACGGTTTGTATTCTTGGACGAATCAGGAAACAAAGCCTACGTGAAACAAAAATGCAACGTCAACAAAACGGTCGCGGCAAGAATAAGAGGATAATGTTATCTGAGTTTGCGGCGGGCCGCGGACACACAACACTCACGTACTGGTCAGAGCTGCTGACTATAGGTTTGTGCTCCACCTTGTAGAGTTTGTCGACTTCGTGTTGCTGCGACGGAAGTACAGAAAACAACGTTTTAAAAAAATGGAGCGAGTGTGGATCGTCACTAGTTTCTCTAGGACAGGGCTGCCCAAAAGGTAGATCATGATCTACCAGTAGATCACATAGACAATGCAGGCAGATCACGACAGTCCCCTAAAGTGTATAGATCTGTAACTCTTGAGAGTGTTAAAATGAAACCAAATGGACCCATTTGGTTGGTAGATCACGATCTACCTTTTGGGCACCCCTGATATACAGTATATTTTTTTTAGGTATCGGTATTTGCTATCGGTATCGCCTAACACAGAAGCTGTGCGATCGGGATTGGATCGGAAATGCTGGCCCAAAAACAACTATGCTTGCAGTCAGTACAGACACCGGCTGCAGCATCTTCTAATCTTTTTGTTTTTACCTTGAGGGTGGTGACATTTGCGATGCGGTCCAAAGGGCTCATGAGGTCTGCATCGATGAACAGGTCTTTCTTGCCAGGAAGCTGAAATACGAAAAACAACATATATACACTAACATTTTAGTGTTTTAATCATTATGTTATGCTTCAGCTATTGAAAAATGGCAGATACAAGCTCATAACACGACACTGAGTGCACTACAACCTTGTAGATCTGCTATTTGCTTTGAATAAATCCTGGAAAAAAAACAATTCGGCCAATTTCACATATAATAATTCACATAATAATATAGGCGACTTTAGTGTGCACAAAATCTGTGTTTGTAAACAGATTTGAACCTAACTCCAACAATCTTCAGAATCTATCTTATGTGCACTTTAATACACCTGTATTTTGAGGGGCAAGAGAAAATGGTATGGGGGCGGCTTCAACGCCCGTGGTGCTTTGCGCCACGGTCGATGAATCCGCACCCATACCATTTTCGGTTACAGGACTTTTATTAGTCAAGTAAAGCATCAATAATAACATCAGTTGTTGTTGAAGTTGTAATAGACACGCAGCATGCATAAAGCTAAAGGTCTGACTCAGAGAGTTTTCTGTTTTCAATGATGAAATGCTGTTGGATTTAGTGGTGACACAGCAGTAGTTAGTTAGTAGCAGTAGTAGTGTTTCAAATCATTTAAATATAAGCACTTTAATTTGAAATATCTTGGGTTGTCTTGCATGGCATCATGTTTGGGGGGGCAGACTGGGTATTTAGGGGGGCACCCCCCCACCCCATGCCTATGCCTAGATCCGCCCCTGAGCTCAATGCATATCTGTTTGCACTGTATTTGGACATTTCTTCAAAAACAAAGGGAAAGGCAATGTGGCGTTGAAGACATGTCATATCATGTACAACCCGCCCATGCCTATGCCTAGATCCGCCCCTGAGCTCAATGCATATCTGTTTGCACTGTATTTGGACATTTCTTCAAAAACAAAGGGAAAGGCAATGTGGCGTTGAAGACATGTCATATCATGTACAACCCTGCCACCTGCTGGACAAACAGGCCGTCTGCCGGAATGCAGCCAGCACTTGCTAGTATAAAGGTAGTATAAGCAGTTGTATCACTAAAAGCCCCCATTGAGTAGCATGTGACATGTCCTTGTATGTCTCCTGAATAGCAAAAGAATGCATGAAAGCATTACATGAAAACATAGTGAACCGGCATTTTGCTTCTATATGGGCCGACAGCATGGAACCTTCAACAGGCAGCCTCCGTAGATATTTTAAAGCAGAGCTCAACAGCTATTTTTATATACTTGCATTTTTAATCGATCGTTTAAACCCCCAGTTGTCCCCACTGCAATGCATTTTAATACAATATGTGAGACGTCAGAGGTGCTTAATAACAAAATAAGAAAATCTTTAGTTTTGGGTCTGTGTCTGTGGGGCTAAACCGTTATCAAATGGTGATCCGTGGCTCAATAAATAGTGGGCCCTTGTATGAAAAAGTTTGAAAACCATCTGTGACATTTTTCGTTCGTTTCGAATTGCATTTTTGCTGTCCAATGATGCGCAGTTATCAGAATGGTCTGTGGCTCATTTGCTGAATACATATTGGGTCCTGTTATGAAAAAGTTGGAAAACCATCTGTGACAATTATTATTTTTTCCGTTGTTTTTGAATTGCATTTTCGCTGTCCAATGTTGGTGACATTTCATGCATAATAAAAAAATATTTACGAAATCTGTAAAATGTGTCGAATAGCCTAACTGTCGGAGGCTGTGCGAACTGCGCACGTTAGGCCTACTGCTAAATTATAGGAGCGCACACTAATTAGCAATATGTTAGCTATCAGTATAATAATAATAACTATAATAATTAACACAAATGAAAAATGAAGGGAAGAAAAAGTGTGCTATCATTTTAATAATAAAAGTGCCTTTCTCAAAAAGATTTTTAGGTGAAAAAACGGTGTCGGGCTGTCGGGCCGGGCTGCGCATATATTTTAATAATAATGGTCGGACGAGGGCCGGGCTGGACAGAAAGCTATCGGTCATGGGGTAGGGCCGGGCTGAAAAAGGTCAGCCCGACCCCAGCTCTAACACACACACACACACACTCACACAGCCAGCAGGTAGATGAACTGGACTTTGGCCAGCCTTTACCAAGATACTACGATGCACCCACCTGTTCTAGCAGGTAGATCAGCTGGTCTCTAGCCAGTCTCTTCAGCAGAGTGAAATCTGGGAGTTCAGGAGAGTCCCTCCTGATGCTGTGAGCCATGATCAGTCAGCTGCGAGAGAGAGAGAGAGAGAGAGAGAGAGAGAGAGAGAGAGAGAGAGAGAGAGAGAGAGAGGGAGAGGGAGATGATTTATTAACACTAACAGAAATGGAGAATTACTGTACAGCTGTACAGCAGCGGACCACTGGTTTTCAACCACTGGTCCGGGATCCTTGAGAGGATTCCAGGTGGTCCCGACTGCCCAGAGGATGGACCGCTGGTAACCAAATGGACCCTTATAGATCTGTAACTCTTTAGAGCGTTAAAATTAAACAGTTTACTCTCTCAAGAGTTAAATTATATATAAACATCTGAATTACTTAATTTTCAAGAATCTACACAATTAGAAAATGCACATCAAATGGTGGTCCGTGGCTAAATAGCAGAAATAAATAGTGGGCCCTGGTATGAAAAAGATTGAAAACCTCTGCTGTCAAGTACACACTGCAACAACACCACAAGCAACTTGGAGATTTACAAAAAAATCCAAGTACAATTCAATAAATCTGGAAAAAGCTGTGATTGGACATACCGGTACTAGTTAAAAATACACCTACTATACATACACCTACTTAATAACCGTTGGTAGGGGCCTTCTACATTTTGGTGGCATATGACCGAAAGGAATCAAGTCCCTTGCTTGTGCCAATTCTGGGTTGCATGTGGTTAGTTTGCATTCCCTATGGTGTTGTGGGAGTGGACTTGGTTGACATTAAGGAAGCATTTGGACAGGTACATGGGTATTTTGGTAGAGCATATTGTATGCCAGACCCATTGCAAGATGTTGTACTCTCTGTCATCGACCCTAATCCAACCCAGACTGTCAAAGTGGGCAGGGGGGAGGTGGGTTCAGGGAGTGAGGGCTATATTAACAACCTGACCAGTTTGCTTTGGGAGGGCTGTATCCCTGTTTTCAGGGTATTTCGGGTACCAAGAGGTGCAGGCATAGTCAAAGAAACCTTGTACCAGGGCTACTGTTAGGGTCTTCAAGAAGTTTTTGTTGACCAGCTGAGGTGACCCTGTATAGAAATCTAGTTCTCTGATGACCAAATTGTTCCTTCTGTAAAAAAAAAAATACCCAACTGATACCGTTAAAGGGGAATTCCACCCATTTTCATTTTCAACAGAGCTTACAAATGGAGCCAAATTAACCCGGATGGGACCATTCGGTTCTATGTGTACACTCTCAGAAAAAATAGGTCCTAAAAGAAAAAATCATTAATCATTATGTTAATGATTTTCAGACCTCCATTTCTCCATTTCTAGGAAACACAGAATGGGGTGGAACCTTGTTTTACCATGGCCACACACAACATCTCCAAGGTATATTAATGGCATATAGTGCAATGTTGAAAATGGGTGGAATTCCCTTTTGATAATACAGTTATAATGTCATCATCTGTCAAAATGTAGCTAGCTGACGTTAACCTAGCATAATAATAAATATTGTCTGTCATACTGGCATAAAAGGACATTCATCAGGACATCCATGGTTTGCCATAAAGCATGCATGCACCGCACGTCTCTTGTGCACCCAGTCGACGATGCACTGTACACAATAATCATACACAACATGATATTAGTAAACATTTTTTAAACCCAGACTTACTTCCGTGGTGAGCTGTGGGCGTTGTAGTGACGCGTAATTTCGTGTATCGCCTAGTTTCCACCCGGACCCAATTCAGAGACGTACCGGACACTGGTACGTCCCCGAATTGGGGTCCGGAAAGAAACAAAGACAGCGACACACACACAGCCCAGAACCCTCTAGTGTCAAAGTTGTGACATCGAGGAGCCAGAAACTGAGCGCTCGAGCGGCTCTTCATGCAGACTGAATAGGGACAAATTGGAGTTGAGAAATACATTGTTTTCAACGAGGGGCGGCGCAAATAAAGGGATTCACTTTTACGAGCATTAAAGCGGGGCTGTTGCCTGAGTCCAATCCATGCATTTATGCCTACTACTCTTTCGAGGTACTTGTCCCTATCTGTTGTTCCCATTCTCCACGGAAGCCCAGAGCCATCTAGTAGAAGAGATGCGACATTGAGGGGTCAGAAACGGAGCGCTCGAGCTGCTGTTGATAGAGACAAACTGGAAATGGAAATGCATTGTTTTCAACATGTCAACGGTACAATAATGTTTATGCTGTACTATTACTAAAACGATCTACAATCAAGCGTTTTAAGACCAATAACGCTGCTGGGCTGTTGCCTGAGTCCAACTTGTCCCCATTCTGTCTTCAAGTCTAAGTAGAAGAGCCTCCATTGGACTGGCCCTATGAAGTGGATGGAGTTGTCCCAACTCTGTCTTATACTCTATCGTTCTGGTTGGACCTGACCCTAGGAAGTGAGCGGAGTTGTCAGAACTCCGTCTGTCTATACTCTCTGAACACAGCATGCACTTGGCTGTGTTACTGTTGACAGCTCCGTTCTATGAACAAATTTTAGACTTCCTGTTTGCGAGTGAGCAAATATAAGAGTTCCGGTCGATTTCAAAGTAAAATGCATGCCCGGTGCGTCACTTAATGTGGTCCCCGGACACTAAGGTTCCTATCTACTTCTATGGTTCCTATGCCTACCCCCACAACATTGTTACCAATCTAAGATGCAATGATTCCCCTTAATCAGAGTAAAAGGCGCGATGTATGTGTGATAAACGACACAAGAGAGGCGCCTAGTTTTACTAGAAAACTCATGTGGTCAAAAATGTTTTCCCGATTTAAAATGGCAAATGATATTAATTTAATAATAGTCTCTAGTAGTGTTAATTCCTCTCCTGTGCTCCCCTCTTAAACCAAAGAGGGCGCTGTTTCTCGTTGCTATATCTTATTTATAGGCAATTATTATAGTGATTTCTATAGATATTAGATACTGGCGTTGGTATTCAATACAATCTTATGTCACAACAACATTCTTTGTATGTGGCTAAATAACATGCAAATACAAAATATACAACACAATGGCATAGAAATTCATAGAATTGATGTTATTCTAAGAAACTTGTGAAAAATATGAAATGTTTCCCTAACAGGTCATGTCTGCCATCAACTGCACTTGTAGTATTGTTGTTAAGTGCAAAATATAAAAAACATACATTGAAGATACAATATTATGCAGGAGAAGAAATCAATGATTAAAATACAAATATACATGGAGTACAGACACACAGTACACATTGTTGCAAGCATAACCTGCCACAGACTACTGAAAACAGTAACCAACTTTATTGTTAATATTGTAATGTAAGTGTTACCCCTTATATTACAGTAGGATATGTAAGAAAAAAAATCTAAATCTAAGAACCAACTTCTATTCAACAACCAACAACATACCTGCCTTCCATATTAATTGTTGTTGTTGTTGTTGTTGTTGTTGTTGTTGTTTTCTTTACAAACATGATCTAGCTTTTCTTAGAGAGAAAAGGCGCATAGTTTTACAAGAAATCTCATATGTGGTCAAAAAAAAATCCCGGTTTTAAAAGGGCAATTGATATTAATTTAATAATAGTCTCTCCTGTGCTCCCCTCTTAAACCAAAGAGGGCGCTGTTTCTCGTTGCTAAACTATATCTTATTTATAGGCAATTATTATAGTGATTTTTGTATAGATACTGTATTAGATAGTGGTGTTGGTATAAAATCTTATGTCACAACAACATTCTTTGTATGTGGCTAAATAACATGCAAATACAAAATATACAACACAATGGCATAGAAATTCATAGAATTGATTTGAATAATAAGGGTGGGGATGTTTTGGCATGCCATTGACACATGTGTGAAACATTAATGGCTCTACTAAATGTGTTGGGGAGTGCTTAAAATGTAAAAATGAGTGTGATTCTTCGTGACTGAATAAGGAAGAAATAGCCATTAGGTCATAAAACAATCTTTATTTTTCCCTATCACGTCAGAACAAAGTTGCAGTACACACTGCTACAAAACACTGCTACAAAACTGATAACAGCTTGGAAATTACAGTACAATTTAAGTACAACTACATCAAATCTGAAAAAGCTGATTGGATACACTAGTTAAGCATACACGTGTTATGCCAACTTGTTCATTTCATTAAGGCAAATACATACAATTACATACAGTAAAGTCAGAAGCACCAAATCATGGATGTTATTCTAAGAAACTTGTGAAAAATATGAAATGTTTCCCTAACAGGTCATGTCTGCCATCAACTGCACTTGTAGTATTGTTGTTAAGTGCAAAATATAAAAAACATACATTGAAGATACAATATTATGCAGGAGAAGAAATCAATGATTAAAATACAAATATACATGGAGTACAGACACACAGTACACATTGTTGCAAGCATAACCTGCCACAGACTACTGAAAACAGTAACCAACTTTATTGTTAATATTGTAATGTAAGTGTTACCCCTTATATTACAGTAGGATATGTAAGAAAAAAATCTAAATCTAAGAACCAACTTCTATTCAACCACCAACAACATACCTGCCTTCCATATTCCTCCTCTACAACACCATACCCTCAGCTAAGCTGCACACGTTTAAAATAAAAAATGGCGTGGCATATAGTGACCCCCGAGGTCGAAAATCAGGCCATTTTCGGAGATTTGTCCGAATAAACTAAGAGCTGGAGAAAAATCCCTTCTATGTATCATCTAGTGTGACACATCCAGGCATTCAGGAAGGCCTCCTCTACAACACCATACCCTCAGCTAAGCTGCACACGTTTAAAATAAAAAATGGCGTGGCATATAGTGACCCCCGAGGTCGAAAATCAGGCCATTTTCGGAGATTTGTCCGAATAAACTAAGGGCTGGAGAAAAATCCCTTCTATGTATCCTCTAGTGTGACACATCCAGGCATTCAGGAAGGCCTCCTCTACAACACCATACCCTCAGCTAAGCTGCACACGTTTAAAATAAAAAATGGCGTGGCATATAGTGACCCCCGAGGTCGAAAATCAGGCCATTTTCGGAGATTTGTCCGAATAAACTAAGGGCTGGAGAAAAATCCCTTCTATGTATCCTCTAGTGTGACACATCCAGGCATTCAGGAAGGCCTCCTCTACAACACCATACCCTCAGCTAAGCTGCACACGTTTAAAATAAAAAATGGCGTGGCATATAGTGACCCCCGAGGTCGAAAATCAGGCCATTTTCGGAGATTTGTCCGAATAAACTAAGGGCTGGAGAAAAATCCCTTCTATGTATCCTCTAGTGTGACACATCCAGGCATTCAGGAAGGCCTCCTCTACAACACCATACCCTCAGCTAAGCTGCACACGTTTAAAATAAAAAATGGCGTGGCATATAGTGACCCCGAGGTCGAAAATCAGGCCATTTTCGGAGATTTGTCCGAATAAACTAAGGGCTGGAGAAAAATCCCTTCTATGTATCCTCTAGTGTGACACATCCAGGCATTCAGGAAGGCCTCCTCTACAACACCATACCCTCAGCTAAGCTGCACACGTTTAAAATAAAAAATGGCGTGGCATATAGTGACCCCCGAGGTCGAAAATCAGGCAATTTTCGGAGATTTGTCCGAATAAACTAAGGGCTGGAGAAAAATCCCTTCTATGTATCCTCTAGTGTGACACATCCAGGCATTCAGGAAGGCCTCCTCTACAACACCATACCCTCAGCTAAGCTGCACACATTTAAAATAAAAAATGGCGTGGCATATAGTGACCCCCGAGGTCGAAAATCAGGCCATTTTCGGAGATTTGTCCGAATAAACTAAGGGCTGGAGAAAAATCCCTTCTATGTATCCTCTAGTGTGACACATCCAGGCATTCAGGAAGGCCTCCTCTACAACACCATACCCTCAGCTAAGCTGCACACGTTTAAAATAAAAAGTTGGAGTTGGAAAAGTCTCATCTCTGTACAGGAAGGTCAAACATTTACATCGGCAACAGGAAAGGGTGGATGTTAATGAGATAAACGAATCATCGTGGCTCTTATCAATACCGGCCTTCCCATTCAAAGAACTTTGTACCGATTCAAACCAATTCAACAATTGTGCCAGACGACAAAACTAAGCAAAAAAACAGAGGTACAAGGACAGAAATATGCAATAGCATATGCAGCTTTGCAAATTCTGAGAATAACTGTTGGCTAAATGCAACCCTGCAATCCATACTGCATTTGCAAGTAGTACAAGATCATTTTAAAACAATGTCACCTACTTTGATGTTGGCATGTTGTACCATTTTTATTTATTTGAGTGACGTTTGCAGTGAGGTACATTGCATGTTGTACCATTTTTATTTATTTTATATTTTATTTGCAGGCACTTTGGTACTGTTGCACACCGATACAGAAAATTGATCAAATATGTGATTACTCAACTATTAAAGTAGATTCTCAATTCACCCTATGTTCGAACTTATGATGATCATTTAGTGTTTTGTGATTTAGGACTGTTCAGCAAAATAAAGTTCTTATTTTTCTACCTTTTAAATACTTGTCTGTATTATTTTTGACCTCAGGGATTTTTGACCTCGGGGGTCACTATATGCCACGCCATTTTTTATTTTAAACGTGTGCAGCTTAGCTGAGGGTATGGTGTTGTAGAGGAGGCCTTCCTGAATGCCTGGATGTGTCACACTAGATGATACATAGAAGGGATTTTTCTCCAGCCCTTAGTTTATTCGGACAAATCTCCGAAAATGGCCTGATTTTCGACCTCCGGGGTCACTATATGCCACGCCATTTTTTATTTTAAACGTGTGCAGCTTAGCTGAGGGTATGGTGTTGTAGAGGAGGCCTTCCTGAATGCCTGGATGTGTCACACTAGAGGATACATAGAAGGGATTCTTCTCCAGCCCTTAGTTTATTCGGACAAATCTCCGAAAATGGCCTGATTTTCGACCTCGGGGGTCACTATATGCCACGCCATTTTTTATTTTAAACGTGTGCAGCTTAGCTGAGGGTATGGTGTTGTAGAGGAGGCCTTCCTGAATGCCTGGATGTGTCACACTAGAGGATACATAGAAGGGATTTTTCTCCAGCCCTTAGTTTATTCGGACAAATCTCCGAAAATGGCCTGATTTTCGACCTCGGGGGTCACTATATGCCACGCCATTTTTTATTTTAAACGTGTGCAGCTTAGCTGAGGGTATGGTGTTGTAGAGGAGGCCTTCCTGAATGCCTGGATGTGTCACACTAGAGGATACATAGAAGGGATTTTTCTCCAGCCCTTAGTTTATTCTGACAAATCTCCGAAAATGGCCTGATTTTCGACCTCGGGGGTCACTATATGCCACGCCATTTTTTATTTTAAACGTGTGCAGCTTAGCTGAGGGTATGGTGTTGTAGAGGAGGCCTTCCTGAATGCCTGGATGTGTCACACTAGAGGATACATAGAAGGGATTTTTCTCCAGCCCTTAGTTTATTCGGACAAATCTCCGAAAATGGCCTGATTTTCGACCTCGGGGGTCACTATATGCCACGCCATTTTTTATTTTAAACGTGTGCAGCTTAGCTGAGGGTATGGTGTTGTAGAGGAGGCCTTCCTGAATGCCTGGATGTGTCACACTAGAGGATACATAGAAGGGATTTTTCTCCAGCCCTTAGTTTATTCGGACAAATCTCCGAAAATGGCCTGATTTTCGACCTCGGGGGTCACTATATGCCACGCCATTTTTTATTTTAAACGTGTGCAGCTTAGCTGAGGGTATGGTGTTGTAGAGGAGGCCTTCCTGAATGCCTGGATGTGTCACACTAGAGGATACATAGAAGGGATTTTTCTCCAGCCCTTAGTTTATTCGGACAAATCTCCGAAAATGGCCTGATTTTCGACCTCGGGGGTCACTATATGCCACGCCATTTTTTATTTTAAACGTGTGCAGCTTAGCTGAGGGTATGGTGTTGTAGAGGAGGCCTTCCTGAATGCCTGGATGTGTCACACTAGAGGATACATAGAAGGGATTTTTCTCCAGCCCTTAGTTTATTCGGACAAATCTCCGAAAATGGCCTGATTTTCGACCTCGGGGGTCACTATATGCCACGCCATTTTTTATTTTAAACGTGTGCAGCTTAGCTGAGGGTATGGTGTTGTAGAGGAGGCCTTCCTGAATGCCTGGATGTGTCACACTAGAGGATACATAGAAGGGATTTTTCTCCAGCCCTTAGTTTATTCGGACAAATCTCCGAAAATGGCCTGATTTTCGACCTCGGGGGTCACTATATGCCACGCCATTTTTTATTTTAAACGTGTGCAGCTTAGCTGAGGGTATGGTGTTGTAGAGGAGGCCTTCCTGAATGCCTGGATGTGTCACACTAGAGGATACATAGAAGGGATTTTTCTCCAGCCCTTAGTTTATTCGGACAAATCTCCGAAAATGGCCTGATTTTCGACCTCGGGGGTCACTATATGCCACGCCATTTTTTATTTTAAACGTGTGCAGCTTAGCTGAGGGTATGGTGTTGTAGAGGAGGCCTTCCTGAATGCCTGGATGTGTCACACTAGAGGATACATAGAAGGGATTTTTCTCCAGCCCTTAGTTTATTCGGACAAATCTCCGAAAATGGCCTGATTTTCGACCTCGGGGGTCACTATATGCCACGCCATTTTTTATTTTAAACGTGTGCAGCTTAGCTGAGGGTATGGTGTTGTAGAGGAGGCCTTCCTGAATGCCTGGATGTGTCACACTAGAGGATACATAGAAGGGATTTTTCTCCAGCCCTTAGTTTATTCGGACAAATCTCCGAAAATGGCCTGATTTTCGACCTCGGGGGTCACTATATGCCACGCCATTTTTTATTTTAAACGTGTGCAGCTTAGCTGAGGGTATGGTGTTGTAGAGGAGGCCTTCCTGAATGCCTGGATGTGTCACACTAGAGGATACATAGAAGGGATTTTTCTCCAGCCCTTAGTTTATTCGGACAAATCTCCGAAAATGGCCTGATTTTCGACCTCGGGGGTCACTATATGCCACGCCATTTTTTATTTTAAACGTGTGCAGCTTAGCTGAGGGTATGGTGTTGTAGAGGAGGCCTTCCTGAATGCCTGGATGTGTCACACTAGAGGATACATAGAAGGGATTTTTCTCCAGCCCTTAGTTTATTCGGACAAATCTCCGAAAATGGCCTGATTTTCGACCTCGGGGGTCACTATATGCCACGCCATTTTTTATTTTAAACGTGTGCAGCTTAGCTGAGGGTATGGTGTTGTAGAGGAGGCCTTCCTGAATGCCTGGATGTGTCACACTAGAGGATACATAGAAGGGATTTTTCTCCAGCCCTTAGTTTATTCGGACAAATCTCCGAAAATGGCCTGATTTTCGACCTCGGGGGTCACTATATGCCACGCCATTTTTTATTTTAAACGTGTGCAGCTTAGCTGAGGGTATGGTGTTGTAGAGGAGGCCTTCCTGAATGCCTGGATGTGTCACACTAGAGGATACATAGAAGGGATTTTTCTCCAGCCCTTAGTTTATTCGGACAAATCTCCGAAAATGGCCTGATTTTCGACCTCGGGGGTCACTATATGCCACGCCATTTTTTATTTTAAACGTGTGCAGCTTAGCTGAGGGTATGGTGTTGTAGAGGAGGCCTTCCTGAATGCCTGGATGTGTCACACTAGAGGATACATAGAAGGGATTTTTCTCCAGCCCTTAGTTTATTCGGACAAATCTCCGAAAATGGCCTGATTTTCGACCTCGGGGGTCACTATATGCCACGCCATTTTTTATTTTAAACGTGTGCAGCTTAGCTGAGGGTATGGTGTTGTAGAGGAGGCCTTCCTGAATGCCTGGATGTGTCACACTAGAGGATACATAGAAGGGTTTTTTTTTCCAGAGGGTAAAATGTCAGTTTTTAAATACTAAAAAGGGTAAAATGTCCAATAATAGCATTTATTCATTGAGATTTAACATTCTTACGTTATTTATGTATTTATATAATGTTTTATGTTATTATGAACATAATGTGTATGTTATAGCATTGTTTAAATGCTCAAATAGATCGTTTTTCAATAAAATAAAAACTAAAATGGGTACTCTTATTTTGAAGAGATTTGCGCCACGGCCTTATATTTGCTCACGTTAAATTTGTTCATGGAACGCTGTTGCTGTGTTACTGTTGACAGCAAACGTGCACGTTGCTGTTTTTCCAGCTTTATGGAGTACTTTGAAGAGGACCTGGTCGCTGCTCTAAGAGAGGTGGTCCACGGGGGGAACTGGCAGTGTGTGGGGAAGACATCTGACTTCCACTCTGCCACATGCACCAAGTAAGTAGAAAAGCATTGACAACAGTAAACACAGTCACACGTTGCCTCACTGTGTTTTAATGTTGCTGTCCATCCCTGGAGCCATTGACTCACTGTGCTAAAGGGGGATTCCACCCATTTTCAACATTTGACTATGTCATTTAAGGGGACATTTTAATATGTCATTAATATACCTTAGAGATGTTGTGTGGACATGATGAAAAAGTTCCCCCAATTAACATGGTGAAATACATCTGATGACATCATCAAGATGTATTTCACCATGTTAATGATCTTTCTTTCAGACCCCTTTTTTCCTGAAAGGGTACAAATGGAACCTAATGGACCCGCTAGGTGCCCGCTAGTGGCTGAACGGCTGAACCAAAAGTGAAAGTGTCAACACACTGCTGACATGGAATGAACATGGAAATAGGCGAATTCGTACAACATCCGCTATTGGCCTCTATTGGTGTTTTCTCAGTGGCACAACAACCACTCCTATAGACAGCCATGTGTGTGTCCGTCCCTGGGTCTGAAGCTCTGAGCACGGACGTAACATACAGTATATTCACCACCAAATGTCACAGTACACACAAGTTCAGTACAGCACCACTTACTTCACACAGGTCTGATTAGTATTATTTATTGGTTGTGTAAGCTATTCGTTCAACCAATTGTCCTTCTTTCATGTCTGTCTGTCTGTCTCTCTCTCTCCAGACTGTTCTCTGAGGACGGGGAGCACATCGTTCTGGTCTGCACCGACGATGGCCGCTACTGGGCGATGGATTCCTCCTGCCCGCACGAAGGTGTCGTCTTTCTTTCCGCTCCATCAACCAATCGGCTCGTGTTACTGAAGGATGTCTGTCGCACACGTTAGATACAGAGGACATGCATCCTGTGTCCTTTAGACTCAATGGATTGAGAAATGCCCATTGAAAACACACATGGGAGCACCAAAAACACACAAAAATAGATATTCACACCAGAAAACAGGAATTGTGAAGCAGTGATGGATTAGGACAGTCGTTTTCAACCTTTTGCATACCAGGGGCCCCCATTTATTCAGCATTTTCGCCACCATTTGATGTTGAGTTGAATTGGATCAGAATAACAATTAGTCTACATTTTTCTAATTTTATACATTCTTGAAAATGAAGTAATTCACATGTTTAAATATAATTTAACTCTTGAGAGCATGAAATGGAACACTCAAGCGTTATAGATCTATGGAGGATCCATTTGATTATCAACTGTCCATCATTTAGCCTGGGGACCACCACCCTGGAATCCTCTCAGGGACCACTGGTCGTCCCCGGACCACCTGTTGTGAACCACTGGTATATTATAATGCGATAACGTGTCCACGCGAACGCAGGCGGTCCTCTGGAGCTGGGCGACATCGAGGACATCGGAAACGGAAAGATGGCGCTGGTGTGCCCTTGGCATCACTTTGACTTCTGCCTGGAGACGGGAGCCTCTTCCACTGGACTGCAGGTACGGCGTTAGCTGTACGTGGAACCTAAATGCATCGTGTCATGTGTTTCTTTTTGAGGCATATGTTTCGCTTTTCACACTTGTATTTGATGAACCCATTTCGACCTGACTATAGATTGTACAAAACATTCACTCCAAAAGAACATATAATATTCAAAGATTTGCATTGTGTTTTCACCCCCCAAAAATAGCATGTGTTCACGTCTCATCACTTTGTGGCGCGCTATGAGACGTGAACACATGCTATGAGACGCTGAGACGTGAACACATGCAAAAAAATAGCATGTGTTCACGTCTCATAGCGCGTCAACACATGCTATTTTTCAAGAAAACTTAAAACACCCGTAGGGAATGTGTTAAACAAACATTGCTGTAATTGCGAACAACATTTTGTTGAAGGTTGCATGCTTTTTTCTGCAAAATGTTATAGTTTGCGTTTTTTTTTTTTACTACAGAACCCGGTCTACGAAGTCAGAGTCGTCCAGGGCAACATTTACGTCAACACTCAGAACCAACTGTCCCTGAGTCCCGACCCACAGAGCACCACGGGGTCGTGTTCAGGTACAGTACAGTATACAGTAGGGATATACTGTACACATCTCAC
The DNA here is from genome assembly GCA_039105355.1 of Benthosema pterotum. Taxonomy (NCBI): domain Eukaryota; kingdom Metazoa; phylum Chordata; class Actinopteri; order Myctophiformes; family Myctophidae; genus Benthosema; species Benthosema pterotum. Next base: position 47,591,997 of record CM076966.1, read on the forward strand.
CCCCCACCCTACCCCACTGTGTGGAGGTGCGACTTGTAAAGTCCGGGAAGGCAGAAGTGAGGATTTACATGACAAACTTTGGGGTCATGGACATGGATCATCATGACTAAAATGCTGTATCTAAACAACATACAGTATTAACAGTTTTAGTGCCAAACCCACCTTTCCCACCTTTTTGTGGCCACTACGGGGCGACAAAGTATTTTTTTATTATTATTATTATTTTTAGGCGAGTGCCTAAATCAGTGAAAGTGTTAAGGGTAGTCTGAAACAAAATGCTGTCGACGGTCTGCTTCTGTCCAGACCAAGCATCTCCTCCTGATCCTACGGAGTTGCATCCTGCTGAAGACACTCTCTGCTACTGGGCAGCCAAGATCCTCTGCACCGCAGACCCACGAGAGAAGGCAAGAGACACTTTAATAACTTGATTTCACTTGAATGTCTTGATAGGTCTGTTATAATCCATCTGAGATCTACACTGTAGCTGTAGGTACTCGATTACTTTCCCTGAATAAATATCAATTTAAAGGTATTATAGGCAACTTTTTAGCCGAAAATCAAAATATACAGTATGTATACAGTATAGCTATATTTCCGCCCCTCTACGTCGCTTCTACTTTGATGCTGCAGCTGTTTCCCTGCAGACAGACACTTGCTTTGCCCTGCAGACGGTCCAGAACTTTATTGTTGTCAACGTGTCCTTTTCGTCAGGGCTCATGACAAGGCGGCACTAGTGTGTGTGTGTGTGTGTTTTTGTGAGGGGGGGATAGATTCAATCTAATCTGTTTACAAACATAAGAGTTTAACTTCACTCACCATTAATCGTGTTCAGGTCAACTTGACCCTGGAGGTCCAGGAGAGGTGGAACTCGGGTCAGATAACAGAAGTGGGCCGAGCCGCTCCTCCACATCAGCCCAGCAGGGAGGAGAACCTGACGGTGCTCCAACCAGGGAAGATAAAACGGGGAAAAGGAGGCACTCAGGTTGGCTTTTCCATCCGGATCTTCATGATCTTCATTTTTTTTTTACCTTGAAACCAATGAAAAAACTGCACAGGAGCGTGCAGAGAGTTTTAAGAGGGCTCGTTTTCAGTAAAGCAAACGTCCTGCTGCCTCCTGTGTCATGTGCAAATTCAAAACAGGTTTCACTAGGGGTGTAACGATACCTTTTAACAGCACTGGTTTTCAACATTTTTGATACCAGGGCCCACTATTTATTCAGCATTTGAGCCACGGTGACCACTGTTTGAGGGCATTTTAGCCCCACAGACCCCAAAATTAAAGATTTCTTTTGCTTTTATCAACATTACCAGGCTGGATTTGGGGAAACAAAACGCTCAGGCATACAGATCATAAATTACCATTAATCTTCTACATTCTCTAGTTGTGTAGACTTGGGGCTAATTCACATGATGAATATTTTAACTCTTGAGAGCGTAAACGTGAAACCAAATGGACCCGCAAGGGTCCATTTGGTTTCACGTTTACGCTCTCAAAGAGTTGCATCTGGTTAACCAACTTTCCATCATTTAGCCTGTGCGTTCCCGCCCAATATGCATTTTAAAGACGTATTATTTATTGTGTGTGTGTGTGTGTGTGTGTGTGTGTGTGTGTGTGTGCGCGCGCGCGCGTGCGTGCGTGCGTGCGTGCGTGCGTGCGTGTGCAGGCCAGCCGTATAGCCCTGCTCCACTCCCTGGCCAACATAGAGCAGTGGGCCATAGACCTGTCCTGGGACATCATCGCCAGGTTTTCGTCCGTCAAGGTGCAGGACGACGAGCCTCTGCCCCGACAGTTCTTCAGCGACTTCGTCAAAGTGGCCGGAGACGAGGCCAAGGTAACTGCGTTTGCCACTTGACCGCATGTATTTATCTTCCGTTTTTTAAAGGGAGAATAGCATGAAATTCGACTTTTTTGTGTGTGTGTGTTTTTGGTGCGGCCATGTGTGCTTTCTATCCCCGCAAATAACCAAGTTTGAACAATAAGCCGTTCATGTCGGGAGCTTTAAATGGAAATTGCTCTCTGGAACAGCTCATCTGATTTTGTCCACTATTGTAGTGACTCAATGGAAACAAGCCTGGTTTTATCTAGCATCACTATTAGAATGACTCAATGGAAACAAGCCTGGTTTTATCTAGCATCACTATTATAATGACTCAATGGAAACAAGCCTGGTTTTATCTAGCATCACTATTATAATGATTCAATGGAAACAAGCCTGGTTTTATCTAGCATCACTATTAGAATGACTCAATGGAAACAAGCCTGGTTTTATCTAGCATCACTATTATAATGACTCAATGGAAACAAGCCTGGTTTTATCTAGCATCACTATTATAATGATTCAATGGAAACAAGCCTGGTTTTATCTAGTCGCTATTATGACTTTTTTGTGTGTGATCACGTACTCAGGGCAATGATCTTCACTGGTCTTCCCTTATTTAATAACGGTCAAGTATAATTGACTGTTCTGTTTAAAGTTAAGAGCGTGACAATGACCAAATGTCTGTCTTGTCCTCTCTGATCCACACAGCACTATCACCTACTAGAGACGAGAATCACAGAACTGGGCAGTTTCTTCGGTGCTTTGCCCGTTCACAACGGTCAGTGGTTATACCCTAGTTTACCTGATTGTCAAATAGGTTCTGTATGGAGTGACATCCAATGGGCTCAGTCAACAGCTCTGTGCTTTTTTTTTCTCACCAGGACTGTGGCAGTCGGCGTCAGAAACATCCCACGACCTTCTGGCCAGACTGGCTGTCGTACACATGGTCCATGAAGCCAGGTGAACCAATCAAACTTCATTCAGATCCACTAGGACTGTAGTAATTCCCTTTTGGAGCAAAATGCAGGGGTGATCGATCACGCTAGGTGAACTGAAGCTACAAAACACATCCTTCATTCGTTGGAGCGTATACATCAAAACAAATGGACCCTTGCGGGTCCATTTGGTTTCATGTTTACGCTCTCAAGAGTTAAAATATTCATCATGTGAATTAGCCCAAGTCTACACAACTAGAGAATGTAGAAGATTAATGGTCATTTTGATCTGTATGTTTGACTGTTTTGTTTCCCAAATCCAGCCTGGAATTGTGGGCAAAAGATCTTTAGTTTGTGGGGCTAAAATGTCCTCAAATGGTTGACACGTGATTTTGCAATGTAAAAACACACATTTTCTGGCGCTCAGTGGAGATTGAACGGACCTGATCTGTCCTCTCCACCAGGGGACTGGACGTCCATCCCCAGACCCTGTCCCGCTTCGCCGCCCAGAAGGACCAACCGTCGGTGGACATCCTGGAGGTCATCTACAGGGACGAGATCACACACGTGGCGGCTGGCCTGAGGTGGTTCACCTACATCTGCTCTGTACAGGGCAAGGTATGCGAATGTCCACTGAGTGTGTGTTGGGGAGTAACTAATTAAATATTACATATTACTGTAATAGTATTACCTTTTCCAGCAAAAGTAATGATATTACCCTGCCAAAATGTGTAATAAGTAATATGTTATTCCAAAACACACCTCATTACTTATTACTTTTGAGCTTGTTGCATGTGAAAATAGAATAGATTTAGAAGGACCAGTGGCGTTTCTAAGTCATTTGGGGCTCCATGGAAAATCTCCTGTAAAATGGCGCCCCGCAAGGGATAGAATTTTGAACTATTTTTAAACTAAAGAACATATTATGTGTTTCGAATGTTCAATTCTAGTTATAGAGGATAAGTATAATGTATCTATCCATATGAGACTTATTCGCCTGGGGTCCTTTTGAAGCATGTCTGGTGGTCGCCCCCTTCCATCGCCCCCCTCACCTCATGGACGCCCCCCTCCCTTCTCCCTCCTCCCCTCATGGTCGCCCCCTCCCCTCATGGCGCCCTAGGCAACTGCCTAGTCTGGCTAATGGCAAAAACGCCCCTACACAGGGCATACACTTATCACAGTTGTCAGAGGTTGTCTCTAAACAGATTGTGTTGTACATCTCTTTTCCTTTGTGGGTGGGAGGGGGGACAGTAATATTGTAATATATTCTTTGATTTATGTAATAAGTAAAGTGATATTATTACTTTTTCTAAGGGGTCATAAGATAAAGATATTACTCTTAAGTAATATTGCCCAACACTGCCGCAGAAGAACGAACAACTCTTGACACTAGAAAAAAAAATCCATTCACTGTAAGCGCTAATTTAACGTTCCTCACAGGAACACCTGTCGACGTTTCATGACTTGGTGAAACGTCACTTCAAAGGCTACCTGAAGCCTCCTTTCAACACAGAGGGAAGAACCACGGCCGGTATGACGGAGGAGGTACACACATATAGGACCCTGACACACCCCAGAAGGCTTTCTTACCTGTATTTTTTACCAGTTCATTTATATTCCCAAAAAGTGGTCCAGTTGATATTACACTTTCGGTTTGGCACTAGGAATATACATGGTTGACGATACATACGATACATGGACGATATTGGGTCAATCCAATCCGATTCAATGATTTGAAATCAATCTAAGTTAAATACATTGACTTTGTCTTAAGCTAAGTATTAAAAAACAACCATTTTTTATTAAAATAAAAACACTTAATTTGATGTATTGATGCAATCAATGAACTGCAAAGAAAACGATTCAATACTGATTATTTGTATTGCAGAATGATACAATACGATACACAGTCAATGTTACTGTTTTCATTTCCATACACTTCGGTTGTTGAAATTGTTTCTTTTCCATCTACTATCACTATATCATTGCACCACTATTTAGTAGTGATCCAGCTGTCTCAAAAGGTGGTTGTGTGTGTGTGTGGGGGGGGGTGGGGGGGGCTGAACCACTGCTAAACCGAAGTGTGAGTGTCAACACACTACTGACATGGTGGAGAGAAAATACTGTATAGCAAAAAAGTGCATTTTGGAGTGATGGAAATGGGTGAATTAGAACAACATCCCATAGCCCCGTTCTAAGCCATAAAGGACCGTCCCCCCCCCCCCCCCCCCCCCCCCCCACCCCCCAAAATAACAACTGGACCACTTTTTTTGTATAATCATGTCAGTCAGCACATTTGGGTGCTATGGCCATTTTTAGCATGAGTGTTGTTGTTTTTTTTTTTGCAAAACTAATGTTGGGAATGGAAAACCCCTAGTTAATCATATCACATGCGCTACATAAAGCATGATGACATCTGACTAGGACTAAATCTAACCTCTGGCCTTATTGTTTCTGTCTAGTGGTACGTTCCTCTGGTGAAGCCTTCCAGTTGATGTATGGATCCTCAAAAGGTGTGTGAAGACTCTGCCCAGTCGTCCAAGGAAGCCTTTTGTACAGATTGTCCCATGGTCACGTGACTGGATCTGTGACGGGACAGATCCTGAACAAACATTTATGGAAACCTGCGTCAGATGATCGGTTCAAGAAGGGAGAGTATGCATGTGACATCACGGTGCTGAGGGAACGCACAAAGAGTGGCGAAAACAACTTGTTCTCCATAGAAATACACCGGTTTTCATTCACTCTAAACACCATACAACAAGCTTTTAAATTACACGTTTTTTCCCCAACCAACATTCACGTTTTAGTCAGAGAAGCAAAAGATGAGTGTTATTTATTATGTTTTATTTGCTTCTTTTTTGTAACAGTTTTTGACGAGGGCAGGGCATTTGAACATGGGACTAAATACTGTATGTATTTACAAAATATTACTGCAAATTAAAATTAGGATCTAAACAGCAGGAGGTATAGTTTCTGTCTCCGGAGATTTGACTGCCAGACAGGATCGCCAGAGACCTTAAAGACTTTCTTTATATAAAATGACACAGCGGACACTTGTCTTCTGTTATTTTCCCAGAGGTTATTCAGAAAAGATTTTTGTTCATGAGCTGGTTCACCAAGCTCTCATTTACTCCGATGCACACTACCAAGATGTGTGCCACTGGATGTATTTTCACTCCCATGGTGCGAGGACTCTGCTGTCTAGAATTGCACAATGGCGCACATGACGTTGGTGACCCTGCCTTCTTTGTATTAGACCTTGTATACCTTCATATGCCTATATCCAGGATGAAAATATGGACACTGTACTCTTGAGGGATGCCACTACACACACTCTACTCTGTTTTACATTTTATTTTTCATCAAGGTTGTCTTCAGTATTTGACTCGGCCAATATTCAACTCCGGCCCACGCCTGCTTGTCTTGCAAAATACTGGAAATCATGTACAGTACGTTTGTGTAAATCTTTATTTGTGTAAATAAATAAGTGCCGTTGTTGACTTTGCAATGTGACTATTTGACTTATGACAGGGTGAGTTAATATATATATATATTTGTATGCATAATCTTATGACCTAGTTCAAGAATACAAAGGCCTAGATTTTCATCACCGCTAAACCCTTTATCCCTTAACTTCTTACAGTTTTAAACTATTAAAAAGAAAACATTTTTCAATAGTTCAAATGGCCAGTCTGCACGTTTTTCAAATTAGTAAAAAACAGTATTAGCTTTTCAAATTAGTAAAAAAAAGAAGAAAAAAAAAGGCAAAAGAGTTATTTGTAAGGGGTTTAGCATGTGACGAAAATGAGCCCATAGAGTCCACAAACACCATAATCTGCTCCCAGATACAGGCCATTCTACCCAATTGGTTCAAATTGCAGTCCCACCTTGAATATATATATATTAAAACAATTTAAGTAGTCACACATTACATGTGTAGAAATGTCATGATCTACTTAACCACAATACATTCGTTTAGATGACAAAATGAATGTAACATTATACTTTCTATTGGGAGGTGGCTGTCCCAAACTCATAAATTCCAAGTCATGAAAGTACTAAATGAATTATTTCATTAAATGAGTGTCTGTATGAAGCTGTTTTTTTTTATTATAATTAGTCGTTATTGCAACATTAGATCCATCCATCCATACGGCCAAAGGTTTTCCAAATTATCATAAGATAATATTTTTTTAAATTGATTTTGAACCAATTTGATAGAACGACTCATATCTACTTCAAATAAAGATATTGATATCTTGTAAAGACGCATTGATAGTAAAAACCTATCTTTACTTCCAAGTGAAAGTATTGATCCAACACCGAGCCTATTTTATTTTTATTTTTTCAGACCCATGCCACTTTTCAATTCAAAAATAAATGTCTTAAAACAGACACATTAGCAACCTCCCAGGTATTTTAGTGGATTTTGTCCATCCAGTCCACTGACAATTCAAGGCCATTTCAAGGAACTGAACCCGACACTCGTTTCATAGAGTGTTTTTGGGGATGCTTTTCCATCGTGTCCTTTCTGCTGACAAAGAGCCATTCCCTTGGCTGCTGCTGCTGCTGCTGCTGCTGCTGCTGCTGCTGCTGCTGCTGCTGCTGGTCACAGACGGTGCTACTGGCACTCTGGTGGAGGTAGCCGTTGTAGAAGTCTGCTGCAGACAGTCTTTTCTGAAGCACCACCGTCCTGAAGCCCACCCAGCCGTCCTGAAACGTGACGTTGGATCACAATATTAACCCACCGTCTGTGAGCGCGTGTTCGTCCTTATCTGCTGCTTTATTTTGTATTTTATTCTTAAATACAAGACCTCAACTGTCTTTGAAAACAATTGTTGTGGAAAAAGTTTAAGAAGTCAAAGAGACAAATTTCGAAATCTGGTTTTGTTAGTTGCAGGTTTGTGATTCAAGGTTAAAATGTTCCCATTGCTTCTCTCTGCTCCTTTTATTTATTTATTTATTTTAAATCTAAGAAAGACATTTACAATGTTGGATTTTGTTGGCTTTGTTTTTAGGTGCAGTTTGCGGGATTGGAGACTATTATTATTCCAATAAATTGGATTTAGTTGTGAAAAGAGCTCGCTAAACAGATTATGTTGTACATCTCTATTTTTTCAAAGGTGGGAGTTGAGAACTTGGTAAAGTAATAACGTAATATGTAATATATTACTCTTCGATTCCAGTAACAAGTAAAGTAATGATATTACTTTGTCTAAGGGGTAACGAGTAAAGTAAAGAAGTTACTTTCCTAAGTAATATTGACCAACACTGTCCATACCTTACAACGCACAGCCAAGGTGTTGGATTCTTTCTGATAGCTGACGGAGCCTGGGATGGGCACGCCTCTTCTGCCTGGAACACGATGATGAACACACAGATAAAAGTTCCTAATCGACACAAATGTGACCCTGGGCTCTACACACCCTCCACCAACCTGGGGAGGCAGCAGACTGCCTTCTTTTCGCCTGACGGGGGAGTTTCCCTGGTTGGACGTAGCGCGTGGAAGGAACACGATATTCCAACCAGTTCCTGTCCCCTCCATCAGGCGCCCCGGCTGGCCAGGGGGAGGCAGTTTAAAGCCCAGGATTACTGCATGTTTTTGTGAGGGTATATACCCTAGGGGACACGGGGAGAACATGCAAACTCCACACGGAAAAGCCCTTTCACCAACCCCGCCCTGGGTATGGGCACTGAGGACGCGGAGGAGGAGACACGCCGCCAGCACCCACAGCGGCGTCCCTAGCGGAAATCGAACCCCGTCCCCGCTTCATTCCATGTAACAATCCGACGTGTCGTGATTCAGAACGTTTCGACTTACCCGATAATGAAATGTGGCACCTTCCGACAAAATCCAGAAGTTTAATGGTCTTGTCCGTCCATGTGGTCCGCAGAGGGATCTAAAATAAAACGGAAGACACAGCGGCTGTTAAGTTATGTCTCACAGGTGGTGAAGATTTGACCATTTGTTTGGTTGGTTGTTTTTTCTTTGCCGGCCCCCGTAAAAGAAACCAAAGAGCCATTTACCCGGGATCCGATGGCACGATACAGGCGATCGATCTGGTCGCAGGTCTGCTCCTCCCACATCAACCAGCTCATCGATTGGTTAATTTTGGGAGCTAATGAGAGGGGGGGGCAGTGGTAAACAAATTAGTCAGGTCCGTCAAATGCCAAAAAGGTGATGCCTGGTGTCATTTTTTGAGGAATGTTACTTAATGTTTTTTTTCCCTATTAGCCTGGGTTCCAGGCTAACCCAGGCTAATACATCAAAAATCATATAGAAACACATCAAAATCATATAGAAACAACACATTAGGCCCAATTATTTATAAAAGTTTTATAGCAATGAATTATGCTAATTATTCAAATTCTGACTAAATGGTGTGTTGTGGAATGGATTCAGCACATCAAAATCATGAATCAAAATCAAACAACACATAAACTAACTTTCCTCAAAAAATGCCATCAGGGTCATTTTCTGAAGGTTTTCTTTCCATTTGGGATCTAGTCCCATTGCTCTCATTGTGAATGAAGAACGGCCATGTGCCAACTGTACATACCTGACGTTGCACCGATGTGACTCTGCTCCCTTTTATTGGAGATTCTCTCAGAGAGTGTTTTCAATGTGTCGACCAGCTGGAAATCGAGAGCACATTTTCCAGTGTCACATTCAGATGCAAAACTATCACATTAAAATGTATCTTGTGTGTTTATTGTCCCTGCAAATCCATTGATCATAGAATTATGACCAAAATAAAAAGAAAAAAAACCTTAGCGCAAAACTATTGCCAGTGACCAGATACATACAGACAGACGCTTACACAGACAGACCCTGCTCCCAAGGGAAGACCGACTATGCACCCACTGCACACAAAATGTGGTAGAAACAGAGCTACACTTTCTAACCACCAGCCTCCTGCCCTATACCAAGAAATCAGAGACACATACTTCTCACAAATTACACACACTCAATGTGAGTCTGACTGACAACTATAACCAATGATGAAAAACTCCCATGCATGTTGGGAGAAATACGACAATGTGCACTGTCGTGACAAAAGAAAATTGGCCATTGGAATACTACGACTCTAATGGTATGTTCCGATACCCAAAATCTCGGCCACTCGCTCACTCCCAGTCGGTTCCAGCCGTGAACCGGAAATGGTTACCGTTCCGATTCTCATCAAGGAGTCGAGTGGAGGTGATTGGAGGAGTCGAGGAGGCTTCTGAAGCCGCATAGAGCAAGGATACATTGAGTGTTCCCTCGGTGCATAAGCCATCCTCCTCCACTCCACATGTAGAGACGCACAGACAACACTGCTTGAAACCCGGTACCCCCCACCCCACTAGTGCTGCAACTGACCGCTCGTACGCACAGACAATCGGACACACATTACACTTTTTTACGTTTGTTAAAGACACATTTTCGCTAAAATAATAGACCGTCAGAATGATAAAGCAGCCTACATATATAAAGTGAAAGGACAACAACAAAGCAGTGGCTGTGGCATTATTGCATCATAATATCTGATATAAGGATAATAAATAAAAGCTATATAAATGATATTCTATACATTTCATCTTCCACAAAAGCTAATTCCACTATGTATTCCTGAATGCACAGACTGCTATGAATGACGGAAATGAAAATGTATTTATTCATATGTGGACTGAACTACAAGTCAGAGAGACTACCGTCCTAATCACTGTTATTAAGTAGGCTATCATTTACAATGCAGCAATGCTATGTTGCGGGACTGTGTAGGGGGGGACGTGAGCTGCGGGCAGGTCGCATTTCCTTCACAATCTAATAATATAAGTGAAACTGTGAAGGATTAAATGCTTTACATATGTTACACCAGAAGATAATGACGTGGGCAGCATTGATGAATTGTTTATCTTGCATTTATACAGCCTACTGTACCACGGAAGGTGCAGGGCTCTAAGTTCCAGCTGATCCAGCTGTGTGCACAGTATATTGCTCCACCTTTGCTTTGGCAATGTAAACGTGTTTTCCAATGCCAATAAAGCCCATTGAATTGAATTTAAGTAATGAACATCATAAGTAATCGTGGACGTGCCATCGCTTTGAAATGACATCTTGAGTACATTCCGAATCTCAAGTCAAATCCACTTGACCACTCTGTCCTCGCATCTCCTCCTCTCCTCCTCGCTGGGGGCGGAGCTAAGGTGGCGAGTGGAGGACACCAGGGGAGTGAGCGAGTGTTAAAGTTATCGGAACACACCCTAAGGACTACTGTACTATGTAGACCTGCCTGTGTACGACTACATTTAAAGGTAACAGAGGCAACTTTAGTGTGTACAAACACTGTGTTTGTAAACAGATTTGTCTAAAAACAGAATCTAACTCCACCTCACCTCCACTCTATTGGCTCATTGTGAAACTGCCGGAGAGAATTGGCTAAAACGCTGCCTGACCCCACACAACCGCCCTTCCCCTCTCACATTAGCCACACCATCCCTGAGCCAGACGAATGTTTTTGTTTTCATGATTTGTTGACAACAAAAATGTTCTGGACTGTGAGAAGGACGAAGCAAGTGTCTGTCTGCAGGGAAACAGCTGCAGCGTCAAAGTAGAAGCAAAACATTGCCTCTATTACCTTTGTGATGTGGCCCCTGTGTAGTGGTTGCGGCTTATATTGCTTATGCCTAGAAACAACTCTGGACAATGGTCACATGTAGGTTACCCCTTTACTGGGTACCAGTTTAGTGTGTGACACAGGTGTGATTTTTTAGAAAATGTTTAGACCACCTGGTGACCAGAGTGTTAATTGTAATGTAAAAAATAAGATACTAAATGAGCTCCCATGGTGCCTAGAGTGTGAATTGTACTGTAAAACGTAACATACTAAATGAGCTCCCATGGTGCCTAGAGTGTGAATTGTACTGTAAAACGTAACATACTAAATGAGCTCCCATGGTGCTTAGAGAGTGAATTGTAGTGTAAAACGTAACATAATAAATGAGCTCCCATGGTGCCCAGAGTGTGACTTGTAGTGTAAAATGTAAGATACTAAATGTGCTCTCATGGTGCCCACTGTGCCCAGTGTAAACTGTAGTGTATAATGTAACATACTAAATGAGCTCCCATGGTGCCCAGTGTAAACTGTAGTGTATAATGTAACATACTAAATGAGCTCCCATGGTGCCCAGTGTAAACTGTAGTGTATAATGTAACATACTAAATGAGCTCCCATGGTGCCCAGTGTAAACTGTAGTGTATAATGTAACATACTAAATGAGCTCCCATGGTGCCCAGAGTGTGTCCCAGCTGGTCGGCGGTGCATCCTTCAGGAACCTGGTAGATCTGTTGGTGCAGGATGGGTCCCACGTCGAACCTACGACAGAACAAAATAAAAGTTAAAGTTTTTTTTTGTTTGTTCCTTAACAGTTTTACTCCCAAGGACGACTCACCGGTAAGACAACTTTTTGGGAGTGAAGCTGCTCTAAGCTTCACTCCCAAAAAGGACTAGGATGAGTTGTGTTTTAAAGGGGAATAACGTGAAATTCAACTGTTTAATTTTTTGTGTGTGTGTTTTGGGTGCTCCCATGCCTATGTTTTCTATCCCGACAAATTATCTAGTTTGAACAGCCAGTCTTTCATATCATAGAGGAGCTTTAGTATAAATTGCTCTCAGGAACAGCCTGTTTGATTTTGGCCTCATAATGATGTCATCAATGTACCCTGCTTTGCATAATCCCTCCTCTCCTTCAGTGTTCAGTTCTACATTTGCATTTCCACTTTGTTTATAATGTCCACCATTGTTGATTTTCCAAGTTGACGTGGAATTTAAACAAGCCTGGTTTTACAGCCCCAATTCCAAAAAGGTTGGGGCGTTGTGAAACTTGTAAATAAAAATAGAATACAATGTATTGTTTTGTATTTGTATATAATACAAAAGTTGGGACAGGGCCAACAAAAGACTGGGAAAGTTGATGAATGCACAAATAACACCTGTTTGGAACATTCCACAGGTGAACAGGTTAATTCGAAACTGGTTACGTGTCGATTGGGTATAACAGGACCATCCCATTCGTTCACAATTCAAGATGGGGCGAGGTTTACCACTTTTTGGACAATTCAGTAAGAAAATCGTCCAATGGTTTAAGAACAATGTTTCTCAACATCCGTTTGCAAGGAATTCACGGATCTACCGTCCATAATCAACAGGTTCAGAGACTCTGAATAACTTTCTACACGACAGTGGCAAGGCCGAAAACCAACACTGAATGCCTGTGACCTTTGCTCCCTCAGGTGGCACTGCATTAAAAAACTGACATCATTGTGTAAGGGATAATACTGTGTGGACTGAGGAACACTTCAGAAAACCATGGTCAGTTTGCACAATTCGTCGCTACATCTGCGAGTGCAAGTTGAAACCCAAAAAGCCATACATATCAACAACAACCAGACACCACTGCCTTCTCTGGACCCAATCTCATTTGAAACGGTCAGACACAAAGTGTAAATTAGTGTGCTGTGGTCTGATGACTCCACAGTTTAACCCTTTTCTACAATGTTTTCTAATGTAGGTCGCTCTGGATTAAGAGTGTCTTAATAATGCCTAAGTTCAGGGCTGCCCAAAAGGCAGATTGTGATCTACCAGTAGATCACACAGGCCATGCAGGTAGATCACGTACCCTAAAGCAGGGGTAGACATTAAGGGAGATTTGCCACTGGCCCTTCGGGCCAGTGGGTTTTAAGAATCACTGGCCCCACAACTGTAACCACTGGCCCAGGTAATCGATCCCCATAGTCTGCAAAAAAGCCCACCATTTATTAATGCATTAAATGCATTCAAGTTAACAGCACTCTTTTCATGGGGGTCAAAACCAGTAGACCGTTCAGCAAGCTGACCCATATACAATGCAGAATGCCTAAAATATTTTTTGTGCTAATAAACAAAATATAAATAAAACTTAAACAATTACAAAACAACACCAACATATTGTGAAATAAAAATAATAATACAATATGTATATCAGGGGTGCCCAACCTTTTTTGACCCAAGATCAAAGACTAATACAGGTTGTCATGGCGACCATACAACAAAAGTTTGTACAGCAAATGTGCGGGCGCACCAACGGTTTGTACAACAAATGCCAACGAGGGCATTTTACCACTGGCCCCATCGGGCCAGTATAGGGCGCCATCTGGTGGTCCGCACGTGTTTTCAAACCTGTTTCGGGCCATCGGGCCAATTATAATGTCGACCCCTGCCTAAAGTGTATTGATCTGTAACTCTTGAGAGCGTTAAAATGAAACCAAATGGACCCTTACAGGTCGATTTGGTTTCATTTTACACTCTCAAGAGTTAAGTTATTTTTAAACATCTGAAGTACGTAATTTCAAGGGTCCACACAATTTTAGAATGAAGAATAATTGTTATTTTGACCAACATTTTGACAGTTCTCTTTCCCAATTTTGGACAAAAACGTGAAAGTTACTAGCTTTGGGTACAAGAAACTAAATCCAAGATCACACACTATCAGCTCAAACCCCAAATACTATTTTCAAAACGTCAGTAGTAGCATATACAGGAAAACCTTCCAATTCTCTATTTTTCATCATGCATTTGTGCATTATTCTTAAACACTATAACAGTAAGTAACAACCATCACTACTATTTCAAAGTCAAACTTTCTTGGGGTCCTTGAAATGGATTTTTTTTTAATGTGTAGATCTTGTTGAGCTGGTCATTTTGAAAGTAGCTCCCGAGTCAAAAAAGTGTGGGCAGCCCTGCCTAAGTTGTACCTACCTGTGAGGGCGTATCTGCATGATGGACACTCCAGTGACCGTGTCCCCGTGCAGAATGGTGTGGAACACGGGGGCGGGGCCTCGCCACCTGGGCAGGAGGCTGGGATGGACGTTCAGGATGCCGCTGGGGAAAAGATACGAATTGAACGCATGAATGTATGAAACGCTGAATTTATGTGACTGGTTAAGTTAAAAATGGAGTGCCACGACTTTTTTTCTCACCCTAAAACAGCGGTTTTCAACCTTTTTGATGCCAGGGCCCACCATTTATTCAGCATTTGAGCTGCGGACCTCCATTTGAGGACATTTTAGCCCCACAGACCCCAAAACTAAAGATTTATTTTGCTTTTAACAGGCAAGCATACAGACCAAAATGACCCTTAATCTTCTAGTTGTGCTAGACTTGGGCTAATTAAGATGATGAATATTTTAACTCTTGAGAGCGTAAAAATGAAACCAAATGGACCCGCAAGGGTCCATTTGGTTTCATTTTTACGTTCTCAAGAGTTACATCTGGTCAACAACTTAGCTGGGGACCACCTGGAACCCTCTCAAGGACCACTGGTGGTCCCCGGACCACTGGTTGAAAACCATGCCCTAAACATGATCATCACATATTGTTATTATATGAGGAGGAAGAAAACTGTACTGTTTTCACTAAAGTATTTGTTAAAATGTTTTTATGCGGGCATCCTGCACCAGTTCATCAAAGGGACATTTCACCATTTTTGCAACAAAAAAAAGTGTGATTTACATTTAGATAAGATTTAGAACACTTTTCTGGGGTTCTTTATGTGTAGGCAGTAAACAGCACAGTCTGTCACTACAAAGTACTGCTGCAATGCCAAATAATGCCACAAGGTGGTGCAGGTGCAGCCTAATCCCAATGTCCTCCCTCAAGCCCTGAGCCCTGAACTCTCACTTTAGTGCCAATCAGAAAATGGAAAAACCCTACTTTGCAGTGATGGACAGTAACTTGTTACAAGTAGCTAAGCTACATAGCTTAGCTACATTTTCCTGTAGCTTGTAGTGCAGCTTACTACATTTGTTCTGGGAATAGCTTGTAGTGAAGCTGCACTACTTGTTTGGAGTAACATGGAGCGTAGTTTACTACATTTTCCCATACACATTTTCAAATTCTGCCCATTTTTAATGGGTAGAAAACCTTTAATATACATCCCAAAAACTAGATTATTATTATGATTTTTATTTATATTATTTTATTACTTTATTACTTTATTATTATTATTATTTAGAAAGTTGTACATTAAGTTGAGATATATATTTATATACAGTATATGTAGCAAGCTACTTTTGTCGTGTAGCTTGCTACAATTTTCTGGGGATAGCTTGTAGTGTAGCTTAGCTACATTTTTTCGAGAGTAACAAGTAGTGGAGCTTACTACATTTTCCCAGTAACTTGCCAATCACTGCTAGTTTGTCAAGGCACATGTCAAACTAGGTTTGATTTCCGCCACATTTTCACCATTTTCCAAAAATATCAGATTTGATATTTTTCAATAGCTAAAGTAATACCAATAATGCTAAGTAATTTTAAGTAATACTAACAATGCTAAGTAAGGTTAATAATGCTAATTAATGCTAATCTTTGTTAATAAGAAAGCAAAGCAAAATACATTTTAGGTATTTTGGGGTAAGAAAAGAGCAAGAGCAGTGATAGTTACTATGGAAACTGCTTGATGAGTCCTTGCCGGAGCAGGCAACCGAATGACACCACCACCCCGACGTCAAAGCGCCCGCCCAGGTCCCCCGGGGGCCACCGGTGAACGGGGAGGCGGTTCTGGACGGCGAAGCGCTTCACCGGGACATCGTTGGACAGCGTGACCACCTCCAGGGTCTCCACTAGGCCCTCGTTGGAACTCCTGCAAAAAAACCCACACAGAAACAGAAGGTATAGCTCAGTGTTTTTCAACGTTCTTTATCCTAGGGTAGCGCCTACTACTCATTCATCATTTGAGCCACGGACCACCATTTGATGACATTTTAGCCCCACAGACCCCAAAACTAAAGATTTCTTTCAACAAAACCGTCCAACATACAGATCGAAATGACCATTAATCTTCTACATTCTCTAGTTGTGTAGAGTTGGGCTAATTCACATGATGAATATTTTAACATGAACATACCGGTACATCTGGTTAACCAACTTTCCATCATTTAGCCTGGGGACCACCTGGAACCCTCTCAAGGACCACTGGTGGTCCCCGGACCACTGGTTGAAAACCACTGGTATAGCTCTTATTTTTAACCTTTTAACTTGCTGCCATTCACGCAGCGGTTGTCAACCCTAGTGGTCCTAGTGGAGGGGGAGGTTCCAGGTGGTCCACAGTTAAATTGAGAGTTCATGGACCCATTGATTGACTGAGGGATTTTGACTGGCTGAAATTGTTATTAACAGCTTGAAGATTTACAGGTCATGTCAAGCACAACTCAATACAAGACTGATAACTGTGAGTGGAGAACCATGTTCATTTCATGCCATGAGCTACTTTCGGTCAATAAATTCTCTGCAGGTGATTCTGGTGTTTGGAAGCGCTCGTCGTAAGTCACTGAACGGCCCTGTGTACCACCTGTTTAGAAGTTACACGTGATGCAGGAGGCAGTAGCGCGACCCGTTAATACAACCGAGCGCCTCCAAAGTCGTCCACTTTTATTTACTGACGAAAGTAGTTCATAACATGTCTAGTACGGTAAAATTTCATCCAACTAAGATTTTGGAGATAGAAAGAGTTTAGCGTTGCTTAATACAAGCAGACCACAGATGACCTGGGCGGCAGTGGCTCAGAGGTAGAGTAACCGGATGGTAACCACAAGGTTGCCGGTTCGATCCCGGGCTCCCGCAGAGTTAGTGTCGATGTGTCCCTGAGCAAGACACTTAACCCCCAATTGCTCCTGATGTGCTAGTAGGTACCTTGCATGGTTTCCACTGCCATCAGTGTATGAATGTGTGTGTGAATGGGTGAATGTGATGCACAATCTGTGTAAAGCGCCTTGGATAAAGGCGCTATATAAATGCACCATTTACTTTTTTAGTTATTGAGGAGCCAATGGAAGGTGTTGCAACTCTAGATTCATCCCATTATTATAAAAAAAATCTAGGGTTACATTACATTAGTGTACCACAAATTTAGAATTTGCACATAATGCAGGAGGCAGCTAGCCTGGGTTCAAGCTAGGAGGCAGCAGCACGACCCATTAAAGGGATAGTTTGGATTTTTGGAACTTAAGTTGTATGAAATATTAATTAAATTAAAATACTGGTGTCAATGGTATTAATTGATTGCCGGAGTCCTGTGGTGAGAGTTCTGCTCTGCTTTTGGTCAATATGAAGTAGTTCCGGTCAAAACTATCCCCAAAACTAACGTAATTTGTATTGTTGAATTATTTCTGAAATATTAGGACCTCCTTTGTTCATTTTTGACCCCCCTATCACATGGAACTACTTTTTGGGCATAGTGATATGGACACAAAATACCGTACATAGTTCCCTGTGATAGAGGGGGCCAAAATGAACAAAGGACCTGTTCATATTTTAGGAGTAGGTCAACAATACAAATGACGTTCGTTTTTTTGGAAATGACGGGAACTACTTAGTATTTCACACAAACCAGAGCAGAACTCCCACGACTCTGGACATCAATTAATACAGTTGAGACCTCTATATTAATAGCAAGTATTTCATTGTCCAAAAAAACTATCGTTTGATTCGTTTTAACACAAACGAGTGCCTCCAAACTCCCAGCACTTTTATTTATTGACATAAAGTAGCTCACAGCATGTCTGGATTTTTACCAAACAAACGCTGTGCATAATGAAGCAGTGGAGCTATGGACCAGAGCTACCATCACTCCATACCTGCTGGAGGCGAGGAGTTTGAGGGATTCGACAGAGAAGTCATCCGTCCCAAAGAACAGGATCCTCCAAGGTGGTCCTGATGTTGATGATGAGTAGCATCTTCTCTTATGGTCTCCCACCAGCAGCAGACAGCCTGGAGGACCACTAGTCTGTCTATTGCACTGTCTGTTAGTCCACCACAGTGCAGATACAGATCTCCGCATGCAGCTGGTGCAAAAACGACGCAGCATTTTCAGATCATTCCACATCATCATGCATGGATGATGGTGATCCTGTAACTCTGTACTCGATCAGGTTCAGCGATGGAAAACAACACTTTGAGCTTGACATCAAGGCCAATATAACAGCAAAAAACAACACGCTGGCATAAATACAAGATGCCTAACAACCACAACAACAGCGTCAACTTAGGTTAACCTCCAAGGATATCACAGTTGCCATGTTTTGGCTCTTGACGCTTGTCCGTTCGTTCTAAAGGACGTGTACAAATACTTATAACATCAATAATGCCACGCTGAACAGTGTCGTCTGTCCTCGTGCTGTTGTTTTTATTTGACTCGTTTGATTACTAAACGAGACGAGACATTAAGTTGTCTCTGCAAAACAGCACTGCTTCTGCTGCCGTCGTGGGCGCGGCCATGTTTTTCGGTCCCACCACGTAAAACACCCGTCCTACCCCACTAGCTTCCACACCAATGGTTCCTACTTGAAAGGCTTGAAAGAGCAATATGGTTGCCCTCTTTTTTTGTAATACATTTTACATCGGTGGTTTTTCAACCACTTTTTTTTTTATACCAGGGTCCACCATTTATTTAGCATTTGAGCCATGGACCACCATTTGATGATATTTTCTCACTAAAGACTCCAAAACTAAAGATTTGTTTTGATTTCGTCAAAACTTTCAGGCTGGAACAAAACAGTCAAACATACAGATCAAAATGACCATTAATCTTCTACATTCTCTAGTTGTGTAGACTTTGGCTAATTCACATGATGAATATTTTAACTCTTGAGCGTGTAAACATGAAACCAAATGGACCCACAAGGGTCCATTTAATTTTTACGCTCTCAAGAGTTACCTCTGGTTAGGTTTCCCATCATTTAGCCTGGGGTCCACCTGGAGGATCCCTCTCATGGACCACTGGTGGTCCCTGGACCACTGGTTGAAAACCATTGTTTTACATGTTAAAAATATACACGCTTTAGATTGTAACATGTGGAATGTTGCTATACCTTCAAGACATGCAAATCTTTCTCTTTCAAAACCACTCCCTGACTCTTTCAAAACCACTCTGAAGGAGGCTATGGCCACCTGGTGGCGCTAGGCCACTGTGAAAAGGGTGTCATTTCTTCTCATGCCTGGTCATTGGATGATTTGAGGCATTTTGTTACAAAAATGTGTTTTGCAAAAAAAATCCGCCTGCTGGTGGCGCTACAACAGGCCAATGTGAAAAGGGAGTGGTTATAGTTGTCTGCCTGTTGCAGCCAACATTCCATGTAAAATTGCATGCTGTGCCAGTTGAGCACTAACTACATTACACTAAGTGCACATAACATATGGGCGTTCATTTTTTGGACAAAATCGACCAATCCTGCAAACTACGATTAGGAGTATGCAACATGGGACCGATCTGTTTTGATCAAAGGAGTCCAGATACTGTGTAACAATTTGTTGGATTTTGGGACAGAATGAAAGAATGTGCAAGAAATTGAATTTATATAGGTAAAAGTGTGAAAAGCTGCCTCATGGTGGCGCTATAACAGGCCGTTCTAGGAAAAAATGTGGGGCAGTGGTAGCCTGGCTCAGCCCTGAATCAGCACCTTAAAAATACTAGCTTAATTATTTATTCTTTTCCTGTGATTCAAGGACTGGCTTCCCTGCCTTTGGGGCCGTTTGTGCCGGTTGGAAATCCAATCCCAGCACCTGATTGGCCAACAGCCCTGTCAATCACTTCGACCCCAACGTCGGCTGCTTTCCCAATATTCTTAGGGGTTCGTATGAACCAATCACAGTTAAGACTGCTGCTTTGTTGACGCCCAACCCCGAAACTGCTGTGGTAGAGAGGGACTCCAGTCTGAATAATGAAGTGAAACGAAATGACAATTCAGACTGAGGTCAGGCTAGGGCAGGGGTTCATTGTTGTCCTCCAGAGATTGTGTGCTTGTGTGTGGGCGTGTGTGTTTGTCTGTGTCTGCAAAGTTTGGTATGAATCAAACCAACGGAGTGGGAGATTTTAGCTGTACAGTACACGGACAGATGGACGGACGGGTGGACAGACGGACGAACGAACAGAGTGCAAAACATAGCCTACTCTCTCCCCATGCCTTCGGCCTAGTGGAGACCATAAAGGACTCTATATACGCTCTGAAATGATTCAGAGGTTGTTCACCTCTCGCTCTAAAAAAAGCATACCAGGGCAGGATCTAGGCATGGGCCTATCCTATGCCCATCAAACATGATGGCATATGAAAGTGCTTATATTTAAAATCATTTGAGAGACTACTACTGCTACTAACTACAGTTGTGGCACGACTAAACCAACAGCATTCATCATTGAAAACAGAAAACTCTTCAGACCTTTAGCTTTATGCATGCTGCGTGTCTGTTGCAACTTCAACAACAACTGATGTTATTATTGATGCTTTACTTGCCTAATAAGTCCTGTAACTGAAAATGGTATGGGTGCGAAGTGACACGGGCGATGAAGACGCCCTCATACCATTTTCTCTTGCCCTCTCCCCTCTTTTGGGAAATGTTACTTACGGCCCTGAAGCATACCTGGCTGTTCCATAATAAAAAATACAATCTCTTTTTAATGGCACGGCCAACGCATTACAACATCCCACATGTGCCAGCAGGGTTTTTGACCTGTGAGTCAGAGTCGGTGTGTGTTTTCTCTGAACAGTCGATGAGATGTCGCACCAAGGCTGTCTAAACAGTAACCCAGCAACGCAGGGTTAACGACCTCCATGTAATAATATGGCTACAAGAAATGCTGTCCCCTGCAAAACGAAAACGTGACACTAGTCTAGTAGTGAGTTAGTGGTGAGGAAAGCAACTAATATGTGAAAGTAGCAGGTCGACAAACTCACAATGTGTCCTTCTTGGGCAGTAACGAACTACATATTACATATTAGTGATACCACTCAAAATCACTCTGCCAAAATGGGTAATATTTAATATTTTACTCTGACAAAACACTGACTCATTACTATTTTCAAGAAGACTGAGAGAGTTTTCTGTTTTCAATGATGAAATGCTGTTGGTTTAGTGGTGCCACAACGGTAGTAGCAGTAGTAGTGTTTCAAATCATTTCAATTGTAAGCACTTTATTTTGAAATATATTTGAAATTCGGGTTGTTTACATGCCATCATGTTTGGAGGGGCAGTCAGGGAATTTAGGGGGGGCATTGCCCCCCATGCCCATGGCTAGATCCACCGCTGATAAACAATGTGAAATGAAGAGCAGACCTCGGTGTATTGACAAAAATCTACCATGTGTGAGACACATGCCTCTGCAATCGTTTCCAGATGATGATGTGTTTTCATTTTGGGAACAAACTCAACAAATGTTTTAACACACATCATACCCTTTGTAATAACCCAAACTGTAGCACATCTACATAGGTTACTGTACATGAGCAGCACAACACATTGTCAGCTGGTGGATGTACTATTTTAAAAAATAGATTCAGGCCTAGTTATGGAATTCCAAATGAACTTGAAGTAACAGTATACAAAAGTACTGTCTGGCAACAGCATGCTCTTTACAGTACCCTACATGTAAGTAAAAGTAGTCCTTATGCAGAATATTCCATTTTGCATGTTTTTACGTGTACGCAGCCTTTTTTAAAATAGCAGATCTAGATCAGTAGCCTAGTACAAATACCTCCAAAATATTTACTTAGTTTACTAGTACAGTAAACTGACTGGTATGTACTTTACACCACTGTAAAGGAGACAGCCTAGCTGGTTGTCTCCTCCCACATGAACTTTGGAAAGCGTGCTATGTGTGTGTGTGTGTGTGTGTGTGTGTGTGTGTGTGTGTGTGTGTGTGTGTGTGTGTGTGTGTGCGCGCGCGTGTTGTTGACAGGTATGGTTAGTGTCTGTCTGAGGAGTGATTCCACACTGGATGTTTCTCTCCTCGTCGTAATCAGGCAGTAGTGAAGAAATCTCCACACATGGGTGAGTCAACACATTACGTTTGAACTCGAATACAACAACAAACTTAAAATACTAATAAGTGAAACTCTAGTAAAAAAAAATCCTAGAGGATTTTTCCTACAGTGTGTGATTTTGGAACCAAATATCCAAATATTGGATATTTTCTTATAGGATTAAGAGAATCCTTTAGGATTTTCTCATTGGATTCCTGTAAGAGTTTTGGGGAAAATCTTATAGGGTAATATCCAATAGGATTTGTTCCACAAATCTTATAGAATTTTTCGGCTTCCTATAGGATTTTTTGACTAGGGAAGTGTTGATGTTCAGCATAGCATGTGCAGCATATGTTTTTTTATGTGCTTTGCTTAAAGGAGAATTCCACATCAAAACACATTGGTCATCCATCTCCTATGCAGCTTGCATTGTGTGCAGGTTGTCTTTATTCTAATGCTGGTATTTTAGTAGCTCCAAAAAATGTGATTTTTTTCACAGAATAAAAATAAAGACAACCTGCGGCAAGGCAAAAATGGTATGAGGGCAGCTTCATTGCCATTTTAATTTAAATTCTTTAGTTCTGTGACGCACACGATTTATATCTTGTACAGGACTTCTATTAGGCACGTAAGCATCAATAATAGCATCAGTTGTTGTTGAAGTTGCAACAGACACGCAGCATGCATAAAGCTAAATGTCCGACTCAGAGAGTTTTCTGTTTTCAATGATGAAATGCTGTTAGTGGTGCCACAACTGTAGTAAGTTAGTAGCAGTAGTAGTGTTTCAAATCATTACTGTAAGCAGTTTAATTTGAACTATCTTTGAAATTTGGGTTATTTTGCATGCCATCATGTTTGGTAGGGCAGTCAGGGCATTTAGGGGGCCATTGCCCCCCCCCCATGTCCATGCCTGCTACTACAGCTCTGCACGTATGGGGGAGATTAGGCGCTTGCAGCCATCAGGCTGAGCCTGGTGTTGTCTGTGATTTTGGATATAGTAGTGTTGTCCCCTCACTTCTCATTAGTTTTCACATAAACTAATCTTGCATCGGGCCAAATACCTAGAATCGGCACGGTGTATAATACAGTATGTATTATATTAATTGGCAATCAAATGAGCAATTCTGGGGTTATGGGCAGGGGAGGATTATCCAATAGGCACATTGGGCCGCAGGCCCAGGGGCCCCTGAGCTAAGGGGGGACCCTGAGGTTGAGTGTCAGGGATCGCTCAACCAGAAAATTGGTAACAGTGAATAACAGCGACGCACACGGTCCTTGTCACTGTTATTTACAAAGGGTTTATTCATGTTGTGTCAATAAAATAACCCGAAAAGTCCAAAACCATCATGGGACAGTACAATACTGCAAGTGTTTGCATTTATTTGTCTTAGTTATTTTAGCTGTTTATTATTTTCATGCAATCCCTTGCTGTAAATCCAGCTGAAATCCGTGTTGTGAAGAAAAATCCTCTGGTGAAGGGGGGCCCTTTGGCTGGTGGTGGCCCAGGGGCCCATCATTTCTAGATCCATCTATGGTTACAGGGTTAGGGTTTGGTCTATAACAAGTACCATGATTTCCGGATTATAAGCCGCACCTGAATATAAGCCGCACCAGCTAAATTTTTGGCAAAATACTGATTTTTCCTTGTATTAGCCGCACCGGACTATAAGCCACACCAAGCTTATAGTTAGGTGCTTCATGTTAGAGCAGTGGTTTTCAACTTTTTCACAATTTAACATCTTCACCCCACAGACCCCAAAACTAAAGATTTCTTTTGGTTTTGTTCACAATTCCAGGATGGATTTTCGCAAACAAAAGAGGCAAAACATCAAAATCAGACCAAAATGAACATGTTATGACTTATTAATTAAGTGGTGCTAATTTAGATGGTGAATATCATAACTCTTGAGAGTGTAAACATGAAACAATTTTCACGCTCTCAAAGAGTTGCATCTGGTTAACCAACTTTCTATCATTTAGTCTGCGGAGCCCACCTGGAACCTGGAAAATCCATAGATTGGCCGCACCGTTGTATAAGCAGCAGGGGCAAAAGCATGTGAAAAAAGTAGCAGCTTATAGTCTGGAAATTACGGTATCAGGATAGTCTCTTACAGTATAGTATTATGTCTCCAATCCTCTTCTTCAGACATGTTTGGTGCCTGGTGGATCTCGCTGCTACTCGTCTGGCCAGGTAATGTTAAAATCACACTTCTTACACATACATTGAAGCAGATTCACTGAGACCTGCTGGAACGCATACTGTGCACATATAGCTCAGCGGTCGGCAACCTTTAGTTAGTGTGCCATGTCAATATTAGGTTGGATTCTGGGAAACGCTAAAAATAAAAAACAAACAAACAATATAATATATTTCTTTCATCTTCTTTTCATCTCTTTCTTTCTCATCAGGAAACCTACATTTTAAGGACAAAGATTTTAGTTCCAGGGACACAATTTTAGTTCCAGGGAAATTCTTAGGTCCAGGGACATATTTTTGTTCCAGGGACAAAATGTTAGTTCCAGGGACAAGGTGTGGGGGGGGGGGGGGGGGGGGGGGGGGGGGGGGGGGGTAGTTCCAGGGATAAATCTTTAGTTCCAGGGTTTTTTTCTGTCCCTGGACAAAATGTCCTGGGACCTCCAAGAAGGTCCATGGAACTACATATTTTCAGATGATGGGAGTCAAGTTCACCATTTTGGAGCTCCTTGACTGAAATATTGAAACAGTCGAGCAGCGCTGACATAGAAGTTGTCTGCATAGCTCTTGTTTCCGAGAACAATTTACATTTTACAAGATATTACTTATTTCCTATTTATTCATTAGGCTTCGGTCCAAAACGTTAAGAGTGTCTGCTCTTAACATTGTACAAGAAAGTACTGAAACATGAACAACTGTCCCAAACAATGCTTCCAGGAGCAGCAAGCAGCTTCATGATCTACTCCAGCCTCCACAGCCTGTGCCTGGAGGACTCTGCATCAGGTGTGGTCCAGGTGAAGAGGTGCAGCCTGGACTCAGAGCTCCAGCAGTGGGTGTGGACCGTCCACGGAACCTTGAAGTGTGTGGGAACGTCCAGGTGCCTGTCGGCCCGCCAAGACGCACAACAAGGTTACACTGGTTTGGAACATTTTTTTTTGCATTATAGTTTAGTTTTAGTGTACTTTTGATTAGTATTTTCTAATTGACCAAGTCCCTCCTCAAACTGCTATGGTCGTGTCACAGTTAAAGGTATAGTCAGTGATTTCACTAAAATATCACAAATATCATTTTTTTTTTCTCTTTTGTTGTGATAATCCTCCCTACTACTACTCTTGTGACGTCACCCCTTGCTCCAGAATTGGATTCCCCATTCGTGAAAGAGTTATTTAAAGACGATTAGGCTTAGGGTTGCCACGTGTCTGACAAAAATCCTGGACATTTTGACCATCCAATCGGTGGCCTATTATCGGCGGCGATTATCGGCCTTTTGGTCGGAAGCAACGCACCTCTTTAAACATCTAACCCAGAAATATATCACACTTTTACACTGAAATGTTACTGCTCTCATTATTTTATTACTCTTTTACATATCAGATTAATAATTAGGCTACTTAACCATTAATTTTTAACTCTTTCTGGAGCAGTCCAGTTTTCATTTTTCTCATCTCAGTTATGTTTAGATAGACAGATCTAGATTCAGGAGTTTTCCACTCATTTTGGCGGTAGGGGGGTCTGGAAAAGAGGTAAATATAGCGACAAATGTGCCAAGTTGGCAACATAGGACTATCATACTGATCTGAGACTGTGAGTGACGCAAGTCAGGTTAGTTGCGGTCTCTAGTCTCTAGAAAAAAAAAAAAAAAAAAAAAAAAAACTTTTGACCATGTATAAAAATCCGGGACATTCAAGTGTCCAGGATTTATTTTATTTTTTCCTGGACAGACCATGAAAATCCGGGACAATCAGGAAAATCCGGGACCTGTGGCAACACTAATTAGGCTACATCCCACACAAAGCCAACTCGGGTTGTGGCAAATCACGAAACAAAAAGTGTTAGTAGAAATCGTATGATATCATGTTTTGTTTTGGTGTCGGGACTGCTCAGCTCTATAGAATGGGCCGAGGAGTTCCTTCCTGTTCCCAGTGAGGGGCGTTTTTGCCATTAGGCAGACTAGGCAGTGGCCTAGGGCGCCATGAGGGGGGGGGGTGGAAATGTTGGACATGTTGTTGGCCCGTTATCTGTTTCCCCTACCGTAGCGCATCATTTCCCTGGGGCCAAATCACCCAAATTTGAATTGCCACTAATTTTCACCATTTTCAAAAATATCAGACCTACAGCTACAAAAAATATGCGTTAAAAGAGAAATAAGCAATCAATCCCTTTGCCCCAAGCAGACATCCAGACAGTGTCCTGTGACAGCGACGTGGAGGAGCCAGAGGACGTAGCAGGAGGGCTGGTCTGGGACTGCCAGGGGGACAGACTCATCCTCAGGGACAGCCCCGAGGCCCTGGAGCTGTCCACGGACGGGACGCGCCTGTCCCTGTCCCACCGGAGCAAAGAGACACGCTGGAGGTCCGTGGAGGAGGGAGACATCTGCAAGGAGAACCTCCGTGAGTCCACATATAATCCTATTGGAATTCCTTCCAATAGGGGGGGGGGGGGATGCTATGGGGGGGCTTCCAATTCTGAGATTTGTTGCTTATGCTGTGTATACTTTAATAGCAACAAGATACAGTATAAAGGAATTTCTTCATTGTCAGTGTGTATAGGCTATTGAGGAACAGATAGTCACATTTAATAAAGACTTGTGATTGTTGTGTGTCTTGTATGCTGTGCCGCGGGCTCTGACAGGATCCAAACGGGCGTCCAAGGAGCCTGAAGAGTTTGAGGTGAAAACCCCAGGAGAGGACCAGGGACAAGCGGCCATGACAGACGAGCAGAGGGAGTTTCTGCGCTGGTACTACCGCACTGAAGACCGTGAGTGTGCTATACGTTTACTACTAGTGCAACCGTGGATCTCAAATGGGGACTTAAAGGTGCGCTGTAACGAAAAAACGGGGCATGGACTGTTTGCAATACATGGACTGACACATGGACTGTTTACAATAGTCACTCAGCTCTGCCACTTTACTACTATTTGGCTTATTTCTACCATATATTGGGTTCGGAATCAGATATATACGGTACATTCTAACGCAATGATTACGTTTAAACCGAGTAATACACATCAGGATGTCATTAAAACGTACTGGTTTTAAGAGGGGTGAACAACCTTTCTTTGGGTGGAACTGCAAGGCTGTCGGATGTAAAAATAGATGGGCTGCTGGTGAAATCGCGTCCTTGGGACTCAAAGCCATAAAAAACACATTTTTATAGAGTAACCTTGTACTGACTGAGAAAGATTGACACAGCAGTAAAACTTTTACTCCGTCCAAGTTGGTAAAGAATTGCTCAAACATTTTTGATTACCCGTTGTACTCTTCTCTGATGTGACGTGTGATAAGTACAGTAGTGTTGTAGTTCTCGAGAGATTGTCTCATCTCGAGGCCAGTCTCGACAAATTTGCGTTGTCTCGGTCTTGTTGTCCTGTTGTCTCACCTCAATTTGTCTTGGTCTTGTCTCGATTCTCACTTCTGTCGCACTTCATTTGTTTCATGGTCTTTGTCTTTGTCTCGCCCTCAATTTATCTTGTTCTCGCCACCGTCTCGGAGCAAAGGTCTCGGGTCTTTTCACCACCAAGACACTCAAGAGAAGACAATGCAAAGGAAATGTTCTATATCTATTGACCTTATTTTGTCTCGCAGTGGTTCTGGTCTTTCTCTTGGCCTCAACCTCTGTAGGTCTTGGCCTTGGCCTGTCTCGATGCCATAGGTGCTAGTCTCGTCTCGATCTCGACCCCCCCAAGTATCGTGGTTGTCTCGGTCTCATTTTGGTCTCGACCCTCCTGGGTCTTGATCTCGATTTAGTTGGTCTTGACTACAACACTGATGCAACCCGACCGTTGGTAGGGCGTTTCACATTTTAGTAGTGTCATAACGGCTAAGCTTCTCGAGGTCTACCTTCACAGGCATGGAAGTCTTGATGTCCAGTGTAATGTATACAGTGATTAAGGCATTAATAAGATCTCCCTCTCTGTCCGTTTACACAGCGACACCGTGGAAGTTTGCCATGCTGGGGTTGTCCTTCGCCTGTCTCCTGGTCGGCTTCCTGCTGCTGGGAATGGGATCCATGGCCAACAAGTACGTACTGCATCTGTCTGTCTGTCTGGAGTGGTTGAACGTAACTAAGTATTTACTGCACATACAGAGCCTTCTAGTAGGAGAGTTACGATATTGAGGGGTCAGAAAGCAGAGCAGAGCACCGTGCACGAGACTACAGAGATTCGTCTATGAGTGCAGTCCCAGTCTTAACTGTCATTGGGAGTACATTGTTTTCAACGAAAACGGCGCAATAAGAGCTATTTTAGGTACGTATGCAGAAAGACAACTGTTTTAAAGTATTGTTCAGTCACGGCTAGAGTCTCTGTAATGTTTATGTTGTAGTATTATTAAAGAACAACTAAAATAAAGTCATTAAAGCTGGATTAAATAACTGATTAAATAACTTTCTGCATACTCCTACCCCCGCTGTTATCGCGAGAATCTTAGCTTTTCAATGAATTCTCGCGATATCGCCTGCTTTGAAACCAGTTTCAATCAGCACTAACACTTTCAAGACGTCAATATAATTATATACTATTTGCAAATCATGTGACAAAGTATCCGAAATCAACCTCCAGAAGGCATTCTTTAATTTGCCTGCATCGATAGTTTGTTTACGAGGTTACCGCCATTAATACATGATGTTTTCGTGCCTTCTTTGCTGGTGCCTGATTAAATCCATAGAGTCCCATTCATATTCATCGACTTCCGGTTTTCCGAGTGCACTCAAACGGCTTTTACATCGGCGCTGCTGCTCCTCCAGCACCGCCATTGCCCTGACGCACAGGAGTGAACGTGAATATCGCAACTCTCCCCTAGAAGGCTCTGCTGCACATATACAGTATAAGTACAACTGACACCATGGCACAAAACCCAGAAACGAATACATTCAATCGACGTGGATCGCCCTACTAACAGTCATTAAGCGCTAAAACTGTACGTTCGTGGTTCTAGCCGCAGCTCCTGCTCGCTGTTCGAGGTGCAGATACTACAGTAGTTATGTACATATAGAACATTGTTAGGACGTTCCGGTTTTCCACGTTTTCTCAAAATAATAATACACTCTTTCGTGAAAAGCACCCTCTTTAGATACTTATTGTGATTTTTGATTGCATTGCGGGCAAAAAAAGAGAGCCAGCAAAACAGAAAAACACTGGATGTTTCTGGAATGGGTCTCTATGATAACGCTTATGGGTGTATGGAGCAACACTGACCCCTGCAGGCAAAAGTGTTAATAAATATTTCAACCAACCAACCACTCACTCACCCAATCAATCATATTTATTAATGATTCCCGACAGGAACAGGAAGAAGATCGCCAAGTACAAGGCTGCGGCCGCCCTGGCCCAGAAACCCCCCCGGGGGGCCGAGGAACTGCACCCCCTCACAGAGGTCACCACGGCGGGGGTCACCGCAGAGGTCGCCGACCACAAAGAGGTCGTGGCGGCGGTGATCAGCAACGGCGCCGAGACGACCCCACAGGAAGACACCACGCAGGTCAGGGACAGGCCATATTATGGAAAAATATAACAATTGGCGAAATGGCGAAAATGTGGCACAAATCTTTGAATTATTATTATATTTTTTTAATTTTTAACGGAATATTGCAAAAGAGTATGTGAAGGTATAGGACTGCAAGTCTTAGAATTTGCACTTGACTGTGTCACATTTTATATGTGAATGTACCGTATATGTGAACGCTTCTGATTGAGGATTTGAGAGGATTTATTTAATGTTTACATGTCTTACTTGTGCCTAACATGCTACATATTTAAACATTCATTTCATATTTGTCTGTCATTTGTTTAATATTTACATGTGTTCTGTGGACTAACATTACACCTATAGCTACATGTTTAAGTATTTATTTCATATTTACATGTCTTCTGTAGACTCTAACATTACGCCTATAGCTACTGTACATGTTTAAGCATTTATTTCATATTTACATGTATTTTGTGGACTCTAACATTACACCTATACACTGTAGCTTACATGTTTAAGCATTTATTTCATATTTATCTTCTGTGGACTCTAACATTGCAGCTATAGCTACATGTTTAAGCATTTATTTCATATACTGTATACATGTCTTTTGAGGTCTCTAAACTTACACTCCTACTGTAGCTACAAGTGTAATCATTTATTTCATATTTTCATGTCTTCTGTGGACTAACACCCCATATGGAAAATATTTTATGTGACCCTCTTTCATAATAAAGTTAATAGAAGATCCATAGCATTTCTTTGTAAAGTGAAACATATATAAAACATATATAAATTTGTTATTTATGAGAATTATATATGACATTCAAAAGCATAAGATCCATAGTATTTTTCTTGTAAAGTGGCTTGTATGAAGGGTGCCACTTTTGCGAGTTTGCATATAAAGTTTTTCCATATGGGATAACACCATTTATTTAATAATATGTAGGCTATCGTGTCTTCAGTGAACTCTAACATTACACCTATAGCTACTGTACATGTTTAAGCATTTATTTCACATTTACATGTATTTTGTGAACTCTAACATTACACCTATAGCTACATGTTTAAGCATTTATTGAATGTCTTATGTGGTCTCTAACATTGCACCTATTGCTACATCTTTAAGCATTTATTTCATATTTACATGTCTTCTGTGGCCTCTAACATTACACCTATAGCTACATGTTTAAGCATTAATTTCATATCTGCATGCCTTACTCTACCATTACACCTATACCTACATGTTTAAGCATTCATTTCATATTTGCATGTCTTACGCTAACATTACAGCTATAGCCGCATGTCTAAGCATTTATTTCATGTTTTTACATGTCTTCTGTAGACTCTTAACATTACACCTAGCCATTTATTTCATATTTATACATGTTGATTTCAGCCCATGAAATTCATTTGTTGTGCTATTAACTCATTTTTGGATTAAAATGCATACTCCTATGCTGAACAGTTCTTCTGGCCCAATGACTGCCTGTGTATCATGAAAGAGTCACCTGAATACGATCATCGCATCACGATTACGATGTATGTCATCACCCCATGACGCAGGTGTGCTGCGGACACAACAACAAGGTGGCACACAACGGGGTGAACGGCAGCGGCGTGAGCGGCGACACCGAGGTCGCGTTCAAACCCGGGGACATCGTGGTCACGTGGAAGGACGGCAACGTGTCCAACCTCTACCCAGTCGACGATTCGGACGCCGCGGAGGAGCCGCCGGTGGAGGAGGAACGGACGGAGAAGGTAGAGGAGGAAGAGGAGGGGGAGGTGGAAGAGAAGGTAGAGGAGGAGGAGAAGGTAGAGGAGAAGGTGGGGGTAGAGGAGAAGGTGGAGGAGGCAGAAAAAGTGGAGGAGGAGGAGGAAGTGGTGGTGGAATCGTCGCCTGAGCCCGAGGACGCACAGGTCGCGGCAAGCAGCGGCACGGCGGACTCGGCCGACGTCGAAGCTCTCCCCGGGTTTTCAGACGGAGTGCAGCAACCGTGATTGCGTTCGATAGTTGACACTGGGTGAAGAAAATGGTTCACAACAGTGGTTTTCAACCTTTTTGATACCAGGGCCCACTATTTATTCCGCATTTGAGCCACGGAGCACCATTTGATGACCTTTTAGCCCCACAGACCACACGCTCTCAAGGAGTTACATCTGGTTAACCAACTTTCCATCATTTAGCCTGGGGACCACCTGGAATCCTCTCAGGGAGCACTAGTGGGCCCCGGACCACCTGTTGAAAACCCCTGCCTTCGATAGTTGACGCTGGGTGATGAAAATGGTTTACAAAAAAGTCCAATTCAAAAATACAGAACTATTAACACATGGAGTGCCCGTGAGGGACCAGTGAGTCCATGTTAACATGGACAGTGTTAACACAGACTTGTCACCGTCAAGGGCACTTGACGAGTTAACTCATCGAGTGCCCACATCGGTCTGAATCCACGTTTTGACTCCATATTCCTATTTCGGACATTTCACTATGCCATTGATATACATTTAGAGATGTTGTGTGGACATGAAAAAAGTCCCCCCCCATTCTGTTTCCTAGAATTGGAGATCTGGAAAAAAAAACATTAACATGGTGAAACACATCTTGATGACATCAAGTTGTGTTTCATTGTGTGTTAACGATTTTTCTTTAAGTATTTTTTCTGAGACTGTACAAATGAAACCAAATGGTCCCATTAGGGTTCATTTGGTTCCATTTGTACCCTGTCCGAAAACAAATCTTGAAAGTGGGTGGAGTTCCCTTTTAAAAAAACGTCCCACCATATGCGTTGTGCCCGTGCCGTTTCATTTCACAACAATTTACGTTTTATTGCTTATTAGTCAAGGATTATTCAAAACTTTGTTACAACAGAAGTTGCACACACTGTGCAAGAATTAAAATGTTCAGTTGTTGTGTTACAATGAACTCTTAAGAGTTACTTTTAGTCAAATATGAATTGGAAGACTAAACT
Source organism: Benthosema pterotum (assembly GCA_039105355.1). Classification (NCBI taxonomy): domain Eukaryota; kingdom Metazoa; phylum Chordata; class Actinopteri; order Myctophiformes; family Myctophidae; genus Benthosema; species Benthosema pterotum. Next base: position 47,625,196 of record CM076966.1, read on the forward strand.
TATTAGCAGGCATTTAAACAAAAAAAATCTTATATTTCCATGATGTACATTTTTACCATTAAAAGGTATTATAGGCAACTTTTTAGCAAAAAACAAACAAACAAACAAACAAACAATAATTAATAATAATTAGCTATAGTTTTTTTTCCTTTTCCCCTCTATGAAGCTTTAACTTTATGGATGCTGCAGTAGGGCGGGTCATACTTTTTTTATTTTTGAAATTCAAAATGCTTGGGTGCCTATTTTATGTTTTTGGGTATGGGGAATTCAAATATGATATTCTTTTTTTGATTGGACAAACCCTAGCTACATCTATTTGCATTTCTATATCAGTAATTGTATCGATTTTACCTCAATTATGAGATTTAAAATCTAAAGGAAATTCTAACATGTGGGGTGTCTAAATTATGTGTTTTTTGATGGAGAATTCAAATATAATATTGTTTTTTGGATAGAATAAGTCTAACCTACATTTTTCTGTACTTTGAAATTGCACATTTTGCCCGTTTTTACCTATTTTTTAGGATTTTTAAATACATAAAGGAAATCATTTATATCAACAAAGCCAAATCAAATTAAGCTATTTATTAACAATCCAAGTGCAGATATATCTAAATAAAATTGATGATCAATCACAGTATCACTTTCTGAACAAGTCCTGCTTTGACTCAGCCATACACATCAGCCGATCTTCGGAGCCCTGATTCCTTCATCCCTTAGCTTCTAGGTAGAGTAGAAGCTAAGTCACCATTTTGACCACCCTTCCAATGCTTTGAGTGTGGCAAGGCCAGTTAGCCTCCTCCATGGGGGTTTTGATTGATGGTCTTAATCTTTGAGGTGTTTATTGCACAGGTGAGATACTCTGACACACCATGCTGGGAGCATCATATTTGCGTGCTTCTGGTCCTTTGCCCCTGATGGCCTGGATTCTCTCCACTCCCTCAACCATTTCATCCTGATCCTTTGGGCACAGCAGTGTTTGAAGGATGGCTTCATTGTGATCACAACAAGCAGATCTAGCAGTTGGCATCACAATGCCCAATACATCCTTCCTCTGGGACAGTCCAGTCCAGTCATGGAAAATATTAGACCACCGTTGTATGGTGGTCTAATAATAGGGTGGTTTAATATTTTTTCCATGACTGTAAAAATAATGGTGTATTCAGCAATGCACTTCAGATTTGTCAGATGCAGATGATTCTTTACTTTCACCATGCTTTGACATTCAGAGTCTGATATCTTTTTGTTGCAATGAGCCAGCAGCTGTGTTTTACTGACCCATTCAGAGCCAGCCTTGCAGCTAGGAATCACTATCCCTGACTGCATAAACCATTCTATAGCCATAGTGTTGATCAGTCAAGATCTTTCATCTTTAATGACCTTGTCAGACAGATCGATCAGTTAGGGGCCAACAAAGATGATGGATTGAAGGTCCTAGGCAGCAAAAGTTTCACTTGGCCTGTGACAAGTCCCAGAGAAAGGAGGTATGGGGAATTGTGATGCCAAGCTGCTTGCCGTGCCCACACAGTGGAGCCATCATGAAGCCACCCTCCAAAAACATCTCAAGAATCAGAATGAGATGATTGTGGGGAGGGAGAGAAGCCTGGCCATCAGGGGATAAGAAAACTGAGACACTCAGGTGAGAGACGGCAATGAAAAGAACCAGAAAAACATATCCAACATTGGTGGATTGATTATCTGATAAAAAGGTGTCTTTGACCTGAACTGAAGACCTTTATCAACCCCCATGGAGGTGCCTAACTGGAGCACATTCAGCACATTCAAAGCAAAGAAGCAGCACTCAAAAGAAGCAGCTGTACCTGCTTCTCTCAAGAAAAGAGGGATGGAGGAATCAGGGCTCAGGAGAACTTGTTCAGTGATTTTCAGTGATACTGAAAATTGATCATCAGAATTTTATTCAGTGATATACATGCACTTGAATTTTTAATAAATAACTTTGATTTGACTTTGTCAACATAAAATATTTCCTTTAAGTATATAAAAATCCTAATCCTGCTGAACGGATAAGGACAAAATGATTTAGGGAGTGGAGAGAATCCAGGCCCATGGAGGTGGCTAACTGGCCTTGCCACACTCAAAGCATTGAGAGGGTGGTCAAAATGGTGACTTAGCTTCTACTCTACCTACTTCTCTCAGGAAAAGAGGGATGAAGGAATCAGGGCTTCGAAGATCGGCTGATGTGTATGGTTGAGTCAAAGCAGGACTTTGGACGCTCAGAAAGTGATACTGCGATTGATCATCAATTTTATTCAGATATACCTGCACTTGAATTGTTAATAAATAGGTTAATTTGATTTGACTTTGTTGATGATTTCCTTTATGTATTTAAAAATCCTAAAATATGTCAAAACGGGCGAAATGTGCAATTTTGAAGTACAGAAAAATGTAGGTTAGACTTATTCTATCCAAAAAACAATATTATATTTGAATTCTCCATCAAAAAACACATAATTTAGACACCCCACATGTTAGAATTTCCTTTGGATTTTAAATCTCATAATTGAGGTAAAATCGATACAATTACTGATATAGAAATGCAAATAGATGTAGCTAGGGTTTGTCCAATCAAAAAAAGAATATCATATTTGAATTCCCCATACCCAAAAACATAAAATAGGCACCCAAGCATTTTGAATTTCAAAAATAAAAAAAGTATGACCCGCCCTAATGCTGCAGCTGTCTCCCTGCAGACAGACATTTGCTTTGCCTTGCAGACAGTCCAGAACTTTGGTTGTTGTCAACAAATCCATTTTGTCGGGCTCCTGACAGGGCGGTACTAGTGTGTGGGGGATGGGGTTGTGTGGGGTGAGGCAGCGTTTTAGCCCAGCAATCTCCAGCAGTTTCATAATGAGCCAATAGAGTGGAGGGGAGGTGGCGTTAGATTCAAATCTGTTTACAAACATTATTTTGTACCCACTAAAGTTGCCTATATTACCTTTAAGCTGTATACAGAATCAGGTCGTACTATGTTTATTAACCGGATGGGGATAGACCTCACTTGATTGAGAGTTTACTTGTGCAATAATGCGTATGCGAGTACACTATCATATATTTAATGTATGTAAGAAAATGCAATAAATAAGTCATTCATAATTACAAAATAAATGTGTTGTGCAAGTACGTGTATTCTGAGAACTCAGCTTTGGTAGGCAAAAATTAAAGGACCACTTCGCCACTTTTCAATGCATGTTCATATCCCCAGTCCTCACTAATGTACAGTACATGATAAAATACCACTTTTTTCTACTCGGTTTGTGTCTCACAGGAGGGCTGTGAGACACAATGTTTGGGACATTATATAAATCACTCATGAATCACAATAAAAAAAAACCTATGACAGGGGTGAAGCTGCAGGCACTAGTGTGACTCTTTGCGTTGTTTATGTATTACATGAACAATGCAAATAATGTTACTGATCATGACACTGCTCACTGGCATTATAGTACATGTAATAATAATAATAATACATTTGTCATAATAAAGGTGTCAATATAGGTAAGAAATGACAGTGTAAGACTTTTAATTTGGTCAATTACTGCATTATGAAAATGTATTACATTGTGAGCCGTTGTTATGAGAAGTTACATTATGCTACATATGAATTAAACGCGTCCGTGGTTTCTGCACTATGCAACTGCTCAAACCAGTGCAATCGGTAAAAAACCCTTATTTTGAAGCGCCAGATCTCCTAACAGGATGTGCGATGACGTCATGCCGTTTCTGGTGTCTTGACTAACCTGTCTTTTCACGATCCCAGCAAAAAGTTCCAGGTCAAAAGTCAGGAAGCGACGTCTAGCAACAGACAATCCACCTGTGCACCACGGCACCAACATTGGATATTCCCAAGAACGGCTCCTGAATGCATTGGATTGAATGGGTGCGAATGGCACAAAAAAAAAGGTTGTTGCGGCAATTCTGTCCCAAATGAGAATCAGCAACGGGATCTTTATCAGACAATGCGCTGGGACTAATAGATGGATTAAAGAATGAAATCTACATTTTGTTGTGTTACACACAGTCGCCATGACCGGCACGCATAATTTCACGGTAGGAGTTAACTCCTACCGTGAAATTATGCACGCCGGTATGGGGGTATGGTAAGTAAGCATCACTAATAACATCAGTTGTTGTTGAAGTTGCAACAGGCACGCATCATGCATACAGCTAATGGTCTGACTCAGAGTTTTCTGTTTTCAATGATGAAATGGAGTTGGTTTAGTGATGTGACAATGGCAGTTAGTTAGTGCTTCAAATCATTTTAACTAAAGGGACTTTAATTTGAAATATCTTTGAAATTTTCACCTTAAACGCCCGCTATTTTGTGGAGAGAATGGAAAATGCAGCACAAACCTTTCGGTATGTTCTTTCAGAGCAAATCTTTTGTAGAATCTACAATGTCAGGACGAAATGGGTTGAAGAAGTCTGGGCCTAGGATTTAGGTTCTTTCCAAAATGGCCGCCCGGCACCACGTACCCACACGTCACATATAAGGCCCTGTTATCGGCCTCAGAAGATCTTGAAACCCTTGAGCAGTGTGAGCGTGGGCGCGCGCCGCTTGCTCTGGGCGCGGGCCGACTTGACGGTCACCAGCTTGGCGGTGGCGGGCGCCGGCAGCTCCTTGTAGCACGGCGTGACGAAGTTGGGCAGCGGCGCGGCCGACACCACCAGCGGCTTGCTGTCCTCGCTGATGTAGAGCGCGAGGGAGGGCCGCGCCTCTCTCCTCCTCCACCTCCTCCTCTTCCTCCTCCTCCCCCTCGCTAGGGAAAAATACAATATCAGCATATTGTTTCAAGCAGTGCCACGATGCATGATATTGTCATCATGTGTTGGAGCAGGGGTTTTCAACCTTTTTGACTCCAGGGACCACCATTTGATTACATTTTCACACTAAAGACCTAAAATTAAAGAATTCTTTTGATTTTGTCCACAACTGCAGGCTGTATTTTGCCAACAAAACAGTGTAGACTTCTTAATTAAGTGGTGATAATTCAGATGATGAATATTTTAACTCTTGAGAGAGTAAAAATGAAACCAAATGGACCCGCAAGGGTCCATTTGGTTTTGTTTTTACATTCTCAAGAGTTACATCTGGTTAACCAACTTTCCATCATTTAGCCTGGGGACCACCTGGAACCTTCTCAAGGACCACTGGTGGTCCCCGGACCACCTGTTGAAAACCCCTGTGTTGGAGTAACAGCAAGACAATTAAGACAATTTACAGGACCACAGTTGCCATGTGACAACTTTTTTTAAAAATATTTTTATCCCACGATTTTGTAACCCATTAACCCGTTAACAAAAACCCAGCTCTCATTGAAAATGAATCTCTAGGCATGTTGGCCTTACCCCTGCCTCTCCCCTGGCCGTGGCCTGTCCTCTCCTGGCCTCCCTGGCAGCCTGGTGGAAGACACGCTGGACGGACAGGAAGTCCAGGCAGGCGGACACCTCGTAGAACAGACAGCCGAAACGAGACGCCAGCTCCGAGCCGTCCGTCTTACTCACTTGCCTGGGGGGGGGGAAACAACAACAACAAACATGTGTTAATATAGTAAGCAGGGGCGGATATAGGCATCAGTATGGCGTCACAGGGGGGGCTCCAGGGAAAATCTTGCCTTGGACTCCAAATTGCTTGGAAACGCCACTGCGCACGCACAGACACACACACACACACACACACACACACACACACACACCACACACACACACACACACACACACACACACACACAGACACACCTGTATCTCTCCATGTCCAGCTTGTTCCCCAGCAGTATGACGGGGGTGCGGGGGGTGTGCAGGGTGAGGGTCTCCAGGTACCTCTGGCAGCCCTGGAAGCTGCTCCTGTCGTCTATACTGTAGACCACCAGGAAGGCACTGGCCCACGACAGGTAGCGCTCACTGTTCACCGGACCGTCCTGGACGCAGAGGGAGCACACACACAGTTATTATAGGTTTTTTATATTTACATCTTTTTATTATTTTATTTATATATTATATATTTTTATATTTATTTTATATTTTTATGATTTTATTATTTATATATTCTTCATTTTACTTTAGTTTTAGTTTAGTTTTACTTTCTTTTATAATTTAGTTAGTTTTAATTTGTTTTCAGGGCGCATTTGCTAGTTTTTTAATTCATTTGTAGTTTTTATTTAGTTTCAGTTAACGGATATATTTTTTTTAAGTTTTAGTTATCGTTTTTTCGTTAATTTTAGTTAACTATAAAAACCCTGGAGCACACACAGTGTTGCAAACTGGCACTTGAATGTGCTAGAGCTGTAGCCTGACCTCAGTCTGAATTGTCATTTTGTTTCACTTCATTATTCAGACTGAAGTCCCTCTCTACCACAGCACTGTGATTGGTTCGACGTTGGGGTCGAAGTGATTGACAGGGTTGTTGGCCAATCAGGTGCTGGGATTGGATTTCCAATAGGCACAAACAGCCCCAAAGTCAGAGAAGCCAGTCCTCGAATCACAGGGAAAAATTAAGCTAGTTTTTTTTAAGGTGCTGATTCAAGGCTGAGCCAGGCTACTAGAGCTGTGGTTTTCAACCATTTTCATACCAGGGCCCACTATTCATTCTGCATTTTAGCCACGGAGGAGGACCACCGTTTGATGTTGAGTTTAGCCTCTCTGACTAATTTAGGAAAAATAACTGGAAAAATGTTGGTCAAAATAGCAATTCTTCTACATTTTCTAAACGTGTAGATTCTTGAAAAATCAGTAATTTAGATGTTTAAATATAATTTAACTCATGACAGTGTAAAATGAAACCAAATGGAGCAGCAGCAGCAGCAGCAGCAGTAGTAGTAGTAGTAGTGTTAAAAACGAAGGGTAATTACATATATTTAATATCTCAAATTTTGTGTACCAGGAGGTTAAATGTAATCAAAGGGTTGCTCCATGGATAACACTGCAGACTAAATAATGGGGCCTTGACATGACAATGGGCTTGTAAACCAGTGATCATACCTGGTCTGACAGGTATGGATCATACCTGTTCAGCAGTGTCCATCAGCTTCACTGTGACTGGCTGTTGGTCCACGATCTCCTCAGATGAGTAGATGTCCTCTAGATGGCGCCAACAGCATGATAGACAAACGACAGCAATACAATGTTATGGAGATCAGCGGTGGGAACAGACTGAATGAATGAATGAATGAATGAATGAATGAATGAATGAATGAATGAATGAATGAATGAATGAATGAATGAATGAATGAATGAATGATTTTTTTTTTTTTTTTTTAGCTTATGAGATTTACAGTAGGCTACATTTCAACTACAACAGAGCATAGTGGAGGTAAAAGAAACATATACAAAGAGGGGAAAAGGGCCCATATGGAAAAAAAAATATATAGAAATTACATATATGCAAACTCTTGAAACTGGTACCTTTCATACAAGCCACTTTACAAAAAAAAAATACTATGGATCTTATCTGTTTTGTGTGTCATATATACAGTAATTCTATAAAATTACACAATGATATATGTTTCATGTTTCAATGTACAAAATAATACTATGGATATTTTATTAACTTTCTCCTATATGAGGATTATATTAAACATGACAAGATTTTTTGAATCAAGTAAAATTATCAATATACCGGAAAGTAGAAATACTTCTATTTAGACATTTGGTAAAAATGTAGTTAAAATACAAATCATGGCACTAACATCGAATACAGGCTAAACATCTGATCAAATACCAGTAGTGGTCAGTGGCTCCCCAATAAGCACGGTCAGGACCGAGACAAATTAATGACGTCTTGATTGTGACCAGATCAAGGCAATCAACACAAAACTGTGTCCACTAAAGACGGACGTCCCTGGATGAATCAGAGATTCAGATTGAGGACAGACTAACTTAACCCTTTTCTGTACTGAACGCGTTTTGGTGTTTTAGCTGTTGAAAAATAGCAGATCTGCTATTTTTGAAAGATTGTGAAAATGTGGTGCAAATCTTTGAATACATTACTCTGGAAGCAAACATTTTTAACTCAAATCTTTGCTTCTGGGGTGATCCCTAGAACAACATGTTTTCAGATGTTGTTTTTTTGTGCTGCTAAATAATGGATATTTCTGGGGGTCCTTCCTATGAAATATGTTAAGCATCACTGACACAGAAAGAGATTTTTCCAGAAAAAATAGAATCTCGCGCCAGGAACTAGAATTTAGTGTCACAAACTAGAATTTAGTGTCATAGACTAGAATCTAGTGTCGGGAACTAGAATCTAGTGTCAGAAACTGGAATCCAACTTCAGAAACTCCAATCTACTGAGGGGAATGAGAATCTACTGTGGGGGACTAAAGCTAGCGTTAGAATGACATAAGGATCATCCCCATATGGGCTGTGATCTGGACTAGTGTTGAACGTCACTGGAGAACATCGTCGTCCAAAACTAGGCCAGATCACAGCCAATATGGGGAAGGTCTTTACGTCATTTCCAGGTCTTCTTCACCAGTTAAAAACGGGCGGATCTAGGCATGGGCATGGAGGGGCATTACCCCCCTAAATGCTCAGGCTGCCCCACCAAATATGATGCATGCAAAACAACCCGAGATATTTCAAATTAAAGTGCTTATATTTAAAATGATTTGAAACACTACTACTGCAACTAACTAACCATAGTTGTGGCACCACTAAACCAACAGCATTTCATCATTGAAAACAGAAAACTCTCTGAGTCAGACCTTTAGCTTTATGCATGCTGCGTGTCTGTTGCAAAATGGTATGGGTGCAACTTCATCGCCTGTGGCGCAAAGGGAAATGTTACATCCCGGCCTGTGGCACTATATGGCTGGGGGGCACTGAGATGATACTATGTGGCTTGGGGGTGGGGGGTATTGAGATGAGATCACATTTCTCACAACCCAATTCTCATTTCATCTGTGGAAATATGTATCGTATATCTGCTGTTCCTGAACATTACTATGTTCAAAATGTGTCGCGGGAGCCATTACTATGGCCATAGCTTTAAACAGAGCTTTGACTAGTCTTGGATTGCCTTGATCTGGTCACAATCAAGACATCAGTATAATCCATTCCACCGCGCTTTCTGGGTCAACTGCAGAATAAATACTGGACCTGGAAGACAGGGGGTCTCACCCAGTTTTGGGTCGTATTCACTGATGAATCTCTTGGTCAGGAATTTCACAGTGAGCGCTGCAGAACAAGAGGAAAATGCCATTTCATTTTAGCCACGTTTTCGCAACCGGAAATGTTTTTTAGTATTACAGTACAAACTCCAAATATGACATTTAATATAATACGATTTCATTTCGGTGGGACATGATGGTTATTTTTCCACGTTCTGATGACAGATCTGCTATTTTCAGAACATGACCCAAAATAAAAAAATGACTTTCATGTCTTTTAGTGCCATTGGATCTCTTCTCCACTCCCTGCTATTTTAGATGCCATAGCTTAGTTTTGATTTTGTTTTCCTTTCGTGGAAAAAAAAGGGTCGTCGACGAAGACGATTCGTCATGGTTTTTCCAACGTCTAAGATCAACACTGCCTGTTCCTGCAAGTGTCCTCAGATGTCTACTCTCCTTCCTTTCCTCACAGTGTTATATATAAACGTCACACAGGGGTCTTCCTCTCCGCAGAGGCCATGAGAAAACCGCTCTCGTGTAAACAATCCCAAGACATTTTTATTTATCACTGGCCTGCGACAACAACACTCCTGGATCATGCCAGGTCTCCTGGAGTTGGTACCAAATGTCTCAAAGATTCACCACAGAAACTTACACAGAATCTCTATGCTAAAACGTGTCTGGGGGATCGAAGACCATTTGGGGGTCGGGGGGGTGCGGAGCGCATGTTCACTTTGCTAGCCAGGGAGGAGTAGTGCGATGGGAACTGTAAAGGTACTAGTTTCATCCCTGTAGACTTGTGTCCTTGAGCAAGACACTGCGTTCTCGTTGTGCAGGTTGGTTCCTTGCATGGTTTCTTCTGACATCGATGTGTTCATGGTATCTATATCTATCTATCTATCTATCTCCTGGATTCACACAGTCCGATATGTTGGCAGCCGTGATTTATCACAGGACATAGCCTATTATGTCATCGGATTTCTAAAAATAACAAATATTCCCTGGACAAGCACTATAACTACACTTTGGCAATAATAGCCAGTGGTTCCCAGATTTGGAAAGTTGGTTAACCAGATGTAACTCTTTGAGAGCCAAATGGAACCAAATGGACCCTTGCGGGTCCATTTGGTTTCATGTTTACACTATCAAGAGTTAAAATATTCATCTGAATTGGCACTATTAAATGAAGAAGTCTACACTGTTTTGTTTGCAAAATCCAGGCTGGAATTGTGAACAAACCCAAAAGAATTCTATAGTTTTAGGTCTTTGGGGCTAAAATGTCATCAAATGGTGGTCCGTGGCACAAATGCTGAATAAATGATGGTCCCTGGTGTCAAAAAGGTTGAAATAGAAAACCCCTGTTTTAGAGACATGTATACTCTCACATGAGGTCAAGCAGTACAGCTCAACTCTGGCCTATAGAAAACAATTAATTGTGGCCATTCTGTTTATTTCAACCACATATCTGATTGCATAATCTCATGCATGACTTAAATGCATGACTTGCATAATCTCATGCTATTACTTAAATGGGAATTTTTCCTGAGAGGGTACAAATGTGAACCACTCAGGAAAAAGGGGTCTGAAAGAAAAATCAACATGGTGAAATCCATCTTGATGATGTAATCAGATATTTCACCAAGTTAATGTTTTTTTTTTTTTTTTTTTTTTCCCCAGACCTCCATTTTTAGGAAATACAAAATTGGGGGAACTTTTTTTTTTTTTTTACCATGTCCACCCAGCATCTCTAAGGTATATTAATGACATATTAAAATGTTGAAACTAGGTGGAGTTCGCCTTTAAATGCCTGAGATGGTAAATTATGTTGATGACCTTAATATTGTGAAGGTATTGAGAAAAGTATAACCTCAGGTGGAAAAAAAAGAAGAAAAAGAAATGAACCCACCTGACTTCCCTGAGCCCATCACTCCTAGAATGACCAGTCTGACCTCAGGCTGCTGATGATGGATCTTCTCTGGAACTGGAACTGCATGGCTGATCTTTGCTTTGCCGAACATCACACTCACAGACATACTTTTTCCCCCAGAAAAGAGACACGCACGCGCACACGCACACACACACGCACACGCGCACACACACACACACACACACACACACACACACACACACACACACACACCACACACACACACACACACGCACACACACACGATCGATTCAACAGAAAGTTCAGCACTCAATTGGGACATAAGTTCGGCAACATGAACAACAACATGCAGTAAGATTGTAAGCTATTTCTCTTCTGCACATATAAACATGTCGACGACAAGTGTATTATACGTACAGGTATGTTGAGAAACGACGACACGATGTGCTGTCCTCCTCCTCGATCGGGACTAATAAGGAAAGTCCAGGACAGGTGAAACGGGCCTTTGTCAACTCATGTTAATTCTTTACGACTCCGACAATGGTGGTGCGCATATTCTTCTTGCACGCTGCAGCGCGATCAAAGTTTAGTCCCAAACAGAGGCTGTGGTGGTCCGTCCATGATGATGAGAACGATCGGTGGAGGAAAGTATAGCAAACAGCTGGAGTCGTTGTGCCCTGCATAGCGTTGTGCGACTTGACTGCGAGCGAGTGGAACGCTGAATCGAATAGACTTCCCCCAGCTGTAGCCTCGACTCCACGGCAGAGCCGTCTCGCGGCAGAATTGCGACATTGAGGGGTGAGGAATTCAACGTTAGAGCTGCTGTACAGTCCATGCATATTTTGTGATAGCAGTGGTTTTCAACTCTTGTCCCTTTTCATACCAGGGCCCACTTCCCCACTATTTATTCAGCATTTGAACCACCATTTGAGGACATTTTAGCCCACTGTGGTGGTCCCTGACCACTTTTGGTTGAAAACTCCCGTTCTAAAGTTGACTGATAACAGAAGGACCACTCTAAATCTAGATGTTAACAGGTTCAGGCAGGGCAAGTCTATGTAGGAGAGCCGCCATTAGACTGGCCTGTGGAAGTGAACGGAGATGTCACTTTGTAAATATTGTCACTTTGTATCATATTGTAAAGCTCTGGCTCTGCTCTAGTACAGCACATGATTGACTGGCTAGTCATCTCCATTTATGGACAGGGACATGCAACTATGTAAGGCTAAATCAGTGGTTCTTCTCACAAAAATCAATATTGAATCGCCAGATTCAAAATCAAAGGACTGACTGGGGCGATCTGTCTGCATTGAAGTGTATGGTGAAACTTTTCATGGTCTCTATATTGTTTAGAATTGCTTTAAAATGTTCTGGTTAATTGAACTTTTTCATGGTCCAGAATTGTGTGTGTGTGTGTGTGTGTGTGTGTGTGTGTGTGTGTGTGTGTGTGTGTGTGTGTGTGTGTGTGTGTGTGTGTGTGTGTGTGTGTTGGGGGGGGGGGTCACAACATAATATTGATAGATACGCATGTGATCAAGGATTGGGCAATATTACTCAGGATAGTAGCTAATTACTTTACTTATGAGCCCTTAGAAAAAGTAATAATATTAGAATGTTACATTTTAATTTATTACTTTCCCAAGTTCCCCCTTCCCACCCGCAAAAGCATATACAGGTAGATGCTGCGGTGGATTGGGATCTACAACTGCACATATCTACTACTGCACATATCTGCAAAAGTAAAGTAATTTGGCAGAGTTAACATATTCGGCTACATATTCCCCATTTTGGCAGAGTACATTTTACTGGAAAAGGTAATAATATAATACGTAACGTAATTAAGCCATATTACACAAGAGGGTGTGCTATAACGTGATTTCATCGATACCTGAGGGCCTGTAGGAACTCGAAGGTATCGAAAAAACACCAGCTGAAATCTTTGCATTGATTAGCCGTAACTGTGTTGGTTAAGGTAACAGCATGTGACCTGTTTCAACCAATCAGGTTAGTTCCTCAAAACGACCTCTGGTAGAATTTGTAAATCGTCGCTGCCCAACACTGATAGTGAGGTAAGTGGATTGTCCCATAGTTCAGAGTGCGTCCACCATGGAAACTAGGCTATAATCTCTTCTTCACAACAAAACCCTCTGAAGAGCTAACTTTTCATTATTTTTTTTTTGGTAACGTATTTCTCACCCAGAGCCAATTTCCTAATGTGATCCTGGGCACTACAGACCGTCTGCCAACTTGGGGAGGCAGCGGATTGGCCTCATGCTTCCTTCAATGCATGAAGAGTCCAAGCTGCCTTCTTTTCACCTGACAGGGGAGAGTTTCCCTGGTTTGACGTAGTGCGTGGAAGGAACACGTTATTCCAACCAGTTCCTGTCCCCTCCATCAGGAGCCCTGGCTGGCCAGGGGGAGGCAGTTTAGAGCCCAGGATCACTGCATGTTTTTGTGAGGGTATCTATCCTAGGGGACACGGGGAGAACATGCAAACTCCACACAGGCCCTTTCACCAACCCCGCCTCAGGTATGGGCACTGATGACACGGAGGAGGAGACACGCCGCCAGCACCCACAGCGGCATCCCTAGTGGGAATCAAACCCAGGACCTTCTAGCTGTGAGGCGACAGCACTAACCACTGTGCCATTCCCCCTTAAAACGTTTTATTTTAGGCAGACGTCAACAGAGAGTATGTACTCCAATTCATGAGAGGGTGATACATTGAAAGTACCATAGCTCAGCATTGGGGCAATGGACCAGAGAACACTTGCCAATGCTGACGGGTAAAAAACAGCACACATAGAAGGATCAAGAAACAAGAGCCTACTCTACTCTGTACTGTGGCTTTTTATAGACAGCATCTGTGTTCACAGCCCAGTCCAGGTTCACATCTATAGGTGAACTCCCTGCAGGTACTGTATGTATTAGGGCTGTTGATTGAATTAGATTAATCACAGCTTCAACATTTATTTAATCATGATTAATCACCATCCGAACTATGTCCAAAATATGCCATGTTTTCCGGGGAAAAAAGAGCTGTTTATGCTTTAATATTTATCAAACTAAGTGATCTACAAGCCCTCATTGCTTTTAGATCCCCCTATGAAGCTATACTGCATGGCTCTATACTCTATTCACCACTTTTCAAGCTGCACATCAATCATCGTTTTGGAAAAAAGAAAGAAAGCCCACAGTTTCTATTAGCTTGGATTCCTCATTGATGATGTCACCTGAGACACAGATCGAGTAAAACAAATAGTGGTATTTTATCATGTACATTAGTGAATATCTATTATAATGAAGATACGTTGAATAGTGGTGAAGTCAATCACCCTGGATTACAAGAATCTTCAAAATGCCTAAATTGTAAATTGACTGTACCTGTCCAAAAGCTCTCCCTTAATTGGATATTACCTTTTAATACCAAAAAATAAACTACTGGCCAAACTATTTTCACAATATATATCTGTGGAGTCAAACTAAAGGTAATATGCCTTGTCAGGGTGGTGTGGAGTCAGCTCAAATATTATTATTTTTGGGTGCGGCCTGCAGTTCAAATACGACTATTTTTTGTGGGGGGGCGTCCCCGTTTTGAACGGTATCTTGCACTGATTGGTCAAAAATATAATAAAAATTGATTCACCTTTAATTAAAAAACAAACAAACACAAGCATGGCTGGTGGAGAACTGGTATCCCATATTAATAATAACCTCACCTCAGAGAACATCCTATTGTTATAGGCTGGTATTTTTAGTCCACGTCCATGCGTCCAAGGACAGTATTTTCTGCATGTGATCCCCCTGGACAACACCACACCATACACACCACACAAACCACACAAAGAGCCATCAATCATCGGCAACATTAAAGCAGACAATGCCTCCCTTCTCAAATCCCCCCCCCCCACCCCCCCGTGACTGTCATCATAATAATAATACATATGCATGCCATCTCCTCTTTCAGTACAATGCCTCCTCCACTGGTTCTACTGCTGAGCAGTGTTAGTAATACCCCTTTAGAAGAGTGATATTATACAGTATTTACTTTACTTACTTGGACTAGTAGAGTACTAGTGCAACAAATTACATATTACTGTTATATTACTTTTGCTCCACTTTAACCGCAACAAAGGTATTTAGTATTTAGTATTTATTTATTCAGCACAGTATAAAACATTACAAAGAACATATATAAAAAGGGTGAAGTGCTAGGCTGAGGCAAAAAAAAGCCCAAGGGGCTTATACGAGGCCTCTGCCTGTAAGACAAAAATAGTTACAAAATATCGAAAATAGAATCAATTGATTGATTGTTTGACTGACACAGAACAAGATAAAATGGAATGAAATGACAGCAAGATTAGAATAATTAGTTACATGATTACAGATGAAAAGACATATGAAGATTAAGCAATCTGGTCAATTAAAGGTGAGTAGGCTACAACGAGACAATCTCTGTAGTCGGAAGAAGAGTCACCCACTTTACTAGTCTTTATAATGAGCACACCCACAAGATCTTTCTTTAGGTTTCAATGTGGCATCTCTGACACTAAATGTCTTTGTACGTCTGACTGTAATAATAATAGGTTGCTGTTCATGCACTTTTTTAGGTCAAAGTACTGTGGCATCAGCTCATCTCCCTTCACCAACGCAATACTGTTGAAAGCAGCAGGATGACCAAAGTAACTAGTAATATTAGTAGAAGTCACTGTAATAGGATTACTGTTTAGATTAGTAGGACATAATCTACTTGTTACTAGTGTTGGACAGTCACTAGTTAGTAATATGTTACTGTAATATTAATATTGTTCCCAGTAACAAGTAAATAAAAATTACTCTGCCAAAACAGTAGTAAGTAATTTACCTAATGAAGTAATATTAAATATTACTTTTTAGATTTGTTTGTTACGTGGAGGCTTAGAGAGAAAAGTAATCCTATTACTAGTTACTAGTTCGACCCATCTCTGCTGCTGACTGACATACTGTCATATTCCATCTCCTCTTTCAGTGAGAGCTGGCGGGTGAACCTTTTGGCGGGCGTCTCTCCGCTTGTTGCCCTTATTCCTCGATGGGCATGTCATCCTAATGACACACAACGGTTCTATGTATAGAAGAGCCCTCATTCTATTCTAGTAGTAGCTGTTGGACACAGGATACAAACAAAGTCGATACAGTTAAGCTCTGGTAGGGCACCTGCTGCTCTGCTGTGGAGCAGCAGTGCTCACAATGAACGGTTTGCCGTCGCCGTTGACGATGATACCCACCCAAAGGACCTCTTATTATTATTATTATTATGGAGTCTTTCTAGGATTTTCTTCCTAATCGTCCGCTGCTGGGTGTGCATTTTGCGTACGTGCGTGTGTGTGTGTGTGTGTGTGTGTTTGCGTGTGTGCGTGTGTGTGTGTGTGTGTGTGTGTGGTTGCTTCCTAATGAAGATCGTTGCCTGTGAACTGATGGAGGCCAGCAGCTGCCCCGGCTCAGAGGAGGAGGATGACCCCCAGGAGGATAATAATCTACAGGAGGAGGAGGAAGAGGTCCGCCACTGCTGCAATAAGGCGCCAAACGACTCACCGGTATACTATAGCGTTTGCACGATTCTCACTCAAATTTCTCCTAAATTCTTTGCCTTTTTAAGCTATTAAAAAAAAACATTTTTCAGTAGTTCAAATGGCCAGTCTACAAGCTCACAACGTGTTAATAGATTGACATGTTGAAATATTCCAAAAGGTTTTTCAAAACGAAAAAATAAGGGGTTTGGGATAGGGGGTTTAGCATGTAACGTAAATGGAGACCTAATGCTGCTAACTACAATTGTGGCACCACTAAACCAACACCATTTCATCATTGAAAACAGAAAACTCTCTGAGTCAGACCTTTAGCTAAGCCTGTGTCACTATATGGCTGAGTCTGGGGGGTGGGGGCCATTATTGAGATGAGATCACATTTCTCACAACCCAATTCCTATTTTATCTGTGGAAATATGTATCGTATATCTGCTGTTCCTGAACATTACTATGTTCAAAAATGTGTCACCTGGGAGCCATTACTATGGCAGTGGCTTCAAACAGACTCGACAGGCTCTACTTAAAGGTATTGTAGGCAACTTTTTAGCCCAAATTCAAGATGTGAATTTCGTGCGGTGTATATCTATATTGTTTGCCTTTCTCCCCCCTCCGCTTCAATGTTGATGCTGCAGCTGTTTCCCTGCAGACAGACACTTGCTTTGCCGCGCAGACGGTGCAGAACGTTTGTTGTTGTCAACAAATCCTTTTTGTCTGGCTCGTGACAAGGTGGTGCTAATGTGCAAGGGGGAGGGGCATTACAGGGGTGGTGAGGCGCTAGCCAATGACAGCGCAGCAATCTCCAGCAGTTTCAACATGAGCCAATCGAGTGGAAGTGAGGTGGAGTTAACAAAACAAAACAAAAAAAAACACAAATTTTGTACACGCTAAAGTTGCCTATATTACCTTTAAACAAAGTGTGTTGATTTAAAACTTCTCTTATGTCATGTGAGATCAATACATTGAAAAAAAAGCATTTTGGAGTGATGTAAACAGGTGAATTTGAACAACATCCCATAGCCACATTCTAAGCTTATGGTGGAGTAGGATAACAACTTTTTGGGAAATAAAGGTAAAACCTTCTGGGGTGCAATTTTCCTTTAAAGGTAAAAAAAAGACATATACTCTATATATAGATATAGATATATAGACAGATATATATATATAGGCCTACCCATATCTTTTGCCTTTCCCCCCTCTACGTTGCTTCTACTTTGATGCTGCAGCTGTTTCCCTGCAGACAGACACTTGTTTCGTCCTGCAGACGGTCGGAGTTTTTTTTTAAACAAATCTGTTTACAAACACATTGTTTGTACACAGTAAAGTTGACTCTATTTCCTTTAGCATCTCTCTCTTGTATATAGCAAAAACATAAGAGTGACTAAAAAGCCAAGTAGTGCTGAACCATTATTGCTCAGATTTAGAAAATATTATAACTGGTGCCTGAATCTACATCTCAATCTCCTTTTTTTGTTTTTTTTTTTTTTTAATCAATCATGCAGCCCTCACCAGAGAGGAGTCCAGAAAGCGGCCTGCTGAGGGTGAGAGTGGACGACGGTGTGTTCGAGGTGGACAGGACGCTCCTGGACGGAGGCTGTGAATACTTCCAGGCTCTGTTCCGGTCGGGGATGAGGGAGTCCCGCCAGGAGGAGATCCGCCTGTGGGGCGTAGGCGCCCTGGGCTTCCTGACGGCGCTGAGCGTCCTGCGTGGAGAGCGGCCCGTCCTGCAGGTAATACGGAGGGATAACATTTCCCATTTGTGCTGGGAAGGGGGCAGGAGAAAATGGTATGGGTGCGGCTTCATCGCCCGTGTCGCACCCATACCATTTTCGGTTACAGTACTTTTATTAGGCAAGTAAAGCATCAATAATGACATCAGTTGTTGTTGAAGTTGCAACAGACACGCAGCATGCATAAAGCTAAAGCTAGGTCTGACTCAGAGAGTTTTCTGTTTTCAATGATGAAATGCTGTTGGTTTAGTGGTGACACAGCTGTAGTTAGTAAGTAGCAGTCGTAGAGTTTCAAATCATTGTAATTATAAGGACTTCAATTTGAAATATCTTTTTTTTTTTTTTTTGCATGCCATCGTGTTTGGTGGGGCAGACTGGGCATTTAGGGGGGCAGTGTCACCCCCATGCCCATGCCTAGATCCGTGCTCCAAGCTTGTAGATCTGCTAATTTCAACCACCAGAAGACCCAATGTTGCTTTTTTCAATTTATTTATTTAGATTTACATTGTTTACATTGCCATGGGTCATGATTTTGCTTATAAATACCCAACAAAGGCTGGAATTAACACAATTTAAACAAATCTCTGGACTTCGGCAATTTTTAATGACTTTTTAACCTTTGACCCTGATAAATGTAAGCAAAATCAATATCTTGCAATGTTAAATATATTGCTGTTATCATTAGTGTTGAACGTAGGCCTACATTCATTATGTTGATACTTAAGATATTTCCAAAATGTAACATTTTAATTCATGAGGTATTACGTATTATTATTAGGGCCCGAGCACTGCAACGCATGTGCGAAGCCCTATTGAAACCGTCCTGATTATTATTTTTCTTATTATTCCGGCGAAATCGCGTTTTTCGGCCGCATAACGTGCTCGAAAAGTTGCGAAAATTGGCACGCACGTCATTGGCCGTGCGAAGTTTTATATATAAGATTCTCAAAAAGGGGCGGGGCCTAATTGTGCAACAGCGCCCCCTAGAAAATTTCGTGCCTCAAGCCCCACCATACGGTTTGACGTACATCCACGAAAATCGGCACGCACCTGTATCGTGTCGCAACTTAAAACAAAGTCTCTTGGTGCCGCGTCCGAAACCGAACAGGAAGTCGGTTATTTCAAAATAAAGGCTGCGTTTTGGTGCAATTTAGGCCATTTCCACATGTCGCATTTTGGCAAACTCGTCGGAGCGGGGGGGTCCGTTCGGAAAAAAAATTGCTCGGCAAGCAGAAAAGACGTTGACGATGAAAAGTTATGGAAATCGTGAGTTGACGTAAAACGGCGCCACCGTGGCGGAGCGCCAAACTTCGCCGCCAAACAGGAAGTGGTACTTGCACCTGATTGGTCGATACTATTTTCTGCCATAACTCCTCAATGCTAAGTGATAGAGACATATGGGTGGTAGCAATGGACTGGGTAATTAGTCCCTGACGCGTCCCAGACGTTGATTGGTGTAGCTTAGCCCCGCACCCTCCTCTGATTGGTCGATACTATTTTCTGCCATAACTCCACAATGCTATGTCATAGAGACATATGGGTGGTAGCATTGGACTATGTAATGAGTCCCTGACGCGTCCCTGACGTTGATTGGTGTAACTTAGCCCCGCGCCCTCCTCTGATTGGTCGATACTATTTTCTGCCACAACTCCTCAATGCTATGTCATAGAGACACATGGGTGGTATCACTGGACTATGTTTTGGCTCCTTGTGACTTAGCCGCGTCCCCTTTCCTGATTGGCCGATATTTGCCCGAAACTTGCACGATCGAGGGCCCGTTAATCGCTGCTTGCAGCTTTAATTATTATTATTATTATTAGCAGTAGTAGTATAAAGTGCAACGCATTTATTAAAACTAGCATGCCTGAAAAAAGTGTCCAGAATTTGCATAAATTCATATTTAGATTTTTTTTCAGATGACCAAAATTTCTGAGATGATAATTATAATACTTAAAATATTTAATTATTATAAATTTGCATAAAATCTAATATATATTTTTATCATAGTACAAACTATGAACAGAGGTTGAAATGTCTTTTTTCCCAGTAGAAATATATCTTGGTACTCCAGGGTTAAAGCTGCAATAACAACTTCCTGTCAGAATGTGTCATCATAGCGTTATATATACAGTATATTTCCACGTTTCACAGGGTGACGACCAGATCGTGGCGGCCGTGGAGTGCGCAGCGTTCCTCGGGGTGGGGTCCCTGGCCCGCCACCTGGTCCACGGCCTGGACTCGGACAACTGCCTGCTGTCGCTGCACGCCGCCGCCACCTTCGGCCTGTGGGAGCTGCATGCCGCCGCCGCCCTCTTTGTCCGCGACCTGTACCCGCGGGACCCCGTGGTGGGCCGCGGCCACCTGGACCCGGGCGCCCTGCCGGACGAGCTGGTCCGCCTCGTGGAGTCCCTGGCTCCCAGCAGTTACGTGGCCGTGTGTACCCACTCGCCTCTCCTTAACGCAGCCGCCGCTGGCGGTGGCGCCCGGGAGGTGGCGGCGCAGACGGAGGCGGCGGCGGCCAAGGGCTGCCAGAGGACGGTGTTTCATCTGGACGAGGAGAGCCCCGGAGGAGAGTGGAAGGCCCTGACCGACCTGCCGCCGAACGCCAGCACCACCATGGCAGGTACACTGTATAACTCCACCCTGGTTACACGGTGCGCTTTTGAGAATGTTAGTTGCGGAAGTGACTGTATTTACGGTCCCCAGAGAAACAACCCTGTTCAGTCCTCACTAGCGACTTGTTCAATGTTATTTTCAACAAAAAACGATTCTAACGAACAAAGCAGTTAAAAAAGTGTGCAAGGTGCACGATTTCATCTTTTAAACATTTACAACAGCTTTGCGGGCACAAAGGGAGAAATAAAATGTTTCCGTGGGGTATTCATTTTCGGGAGCATCACATTGTGACCAATGGAAACTTCCGGCGGAAGTTAACTAAGTCCCGACTTCCGTCAGTGGCTTTGGGTCACCATGAATCCAGGCTCTTATCTCGCAGCACGGATGAGAGCCTGGAGATCGAGTTTAGTATAACTCTAAACCGGACCAACCGAAATGTTGCGACATTGAGGGGTCAGAAAACCAAGCACTCGGGAGGGAGGGCTGTTGCAGCCTGAAAGGCAGACAAACTGGAGTTTGAAATGCATTGTTTTCAATGTCGGCGGGCGGCGCAAATAATAATATAAAAAATGTATGTGTGCAACATCTGTTTTAAAGCATCAGTGACAACTAGGCCTAGTAGTAGTAGCACAAAACAATCTAAAATAAAGGGATTTATGATCATCAAAGTTGGATTAAAAAAATAATAATTGCCCACCCCTGCTCTAACAAGTCCCTTGGGACCCACCTCTACAGGCGTGGCGGTCCATGACAACCGGCTGTACATCGTGGGAGGGGTCCACGACGTCAACAAGCGGGTGGTGGAGGGGGGTTTCTGCTACGACCCGGCCAGCGGCGCCTGGTCCTCCATCCCCGGGCCGCAGCAGCCGCGCTACAACCTCACCCTGATAGGACACGACGGCTGCCTCTACGCCCTGGGAGGAGAGTACGACCGCCAGGCCATGGCGTCTGTGGAGAGGTATGGGGGTGGATGGGGGTGATAGCTCATGAGCTTGTAGATCTGATATTTTTCAACAGTTGAAGTAATGCCAATAAATGCTAATTAATTCTAATATGCTAACTAACTCACTAAGTCAAAAAACCTATAGGATTTTAGAAAAGTCCAATAGAAAAATCCTATCAGATTTTGGAACAAATCCTATTGGATCTCCAATAGGAATCCTATAGGATTCCTATAAGAATCCTATAGGATCTTACAGGAATCCTATAGGATTTTCTCATAGGATTCCTATAGGATTTTGGGGAAAATCTTATAGGATTCTATTGGAATCCAATAGGATTTTGGGGAAAATCCTATAGGATTTTGGGGAAAATCTATTGGAATCCTATTGGATTCCTATTGGAAATCCTATAGGATTGTTCCAAAATCTGATAGGACTTTTCTATTGGAATCCTTTAGGATTTTTTGACAAGGGAATGATAATGCTAAGCATTGTTAATGATGCTAATAATGCTAAGTAATGCTAATAATGGTAATCACTACTAAATAAGTAATGCTAATATTGTAATGGTGATGCTTAGTAATGCTTAGCTAAGTATTGCTAATGCTAAGTATTGTTAATAATGCTAAGTAATACTAATGCTAAGTATTGCTAATATTGCTATTAATGCTAAGTAAGACTAACAATGCTAAGTAATGCGAATGCTAAGTATTGTTAATGATGCTAATAACGCTAAGTAATGATAATAATGATAATCAATACTAAGTGATGCTAATAATGCTGAATAATGCTAATGCTGAGTATTGTTAATAATGCTAAGTATTGTTAATGATGCTATTAATGCTAAGTAAGGCTAATAATGCTAAGTAATGCTAATAACGCTAAGTAATGCTAATAATGCCGAGTAATGCTAGTACGCCTTTCGGCTAGTACGCCTTTCGGCCAAAAGGCGTTCATATCCAAAATGGATTAATTTCATTTTCGTGCAGCAAAAAGTGTGACCTGTCCCATTGTTTTATTGCCCTTTGCACTGTGGAACAATGGAACCGTTATTTCATCCATGTACTGTATATGTCCTGACATACATTGGAGTGACGAATAAAAAACCTTGAACCTTGAAGGTACAGCGTGTCGGAGGGCAGCTGGAGCCCTGCGTCTCCCCTGCCGTGCGCCGTATCCTCCGTTCCCTCCGTGGTGGCCATGAACAGGATCCTGGTGTGCCTGTGGGGGGGCGCATGGAGCCACCCAGATCCATGAGTACCTGCCTGGGGCAGAGTGCTGGACGCTGCTCACCGCACTGGTCCGCCCACAGAGCTACGGACACAGCATGGCAGCACACCAGGACAAGGTCTGATCTGAGGTCCACAACAGCAGGGGCGTTTTTGCCATTAGGCAGACTATAGAGATGCACAGTGACGTCACCGCCCCGGTTCCGGAAGTCTTTTCCCCATTCATTTTTCTCATAGACTTTTCGAAAATAATTTATATCAAGACGATTACGCCGCGGCCAAAGCCAACTCAGGTCGTGACAAATCATGACAACAAACACAACATCGTCATATAATATATAATTAGGAAGAAGTAGAAAACGGCATGATACAAGACTTTTTGTTTCGTTTTTCATCTTAGAAATTATTTTATTGTCCCAAAAGTTTGTGTGTGTCATCATGATTCGTCACGACTCGAGTTGGCTTTTTCCGCGGCGTAATCGTCTTGATATCAATTATTTCCGAAAAGTCTATGAGAAAAATGAATTGGGAAAAGACTTCCGGAACCGGGGCGGTGACGTCACTGCGCATCTCTATAGGCAGTTGCCTAGGGTGCCATGAGGGGAGGGGATAGGGTAAAAGATTCTCTTCTCTAGCCACAGCATGTATGAGGTGGCGAAAGCTTGAGGATTGTTACGTCCCAATTCCTCTAAGCCAGTGGTTTTCAACCGGTGGCCCGGTGAATGCCAGTGGTCCTTGAGAGGGTTCCAGGTGGTCCCCAGCTAAATGATGGAAAGTTGGTTAACCAGATGTAACTCTTTGAGAGCATGAACATGAAACCAAATGGACCCTTGCGGGTCCATTTGGTTTCATGTTTACACTCTCAAGAGTTAAAATATTCATCATGTGAATTAGTCCCAAGTCTACACAACTAGAGAATGTAGAAGATTAATGGTCATTTTGATCTGTATGTTTGACTGTTTTGTTTCCCAAATCCAACCTTGGAATTGTGGACGAAAGCAAAAGAAATCTGAAGTTCTGAAGTTTGTGGGGCTAATGTCATCAAATGGTGGTCCGTGGCTCAAATTCCAAATGAATGGCCCTGGTATCAAAAAGGTTGAAAACCACTGCAGTATTTGAACACGTGACTCGAAAAAAATGGTAGAAATACTTATTATGTTGTCACGTAAATCTAAACTATTATGGGAACTGACGTGCTGCTGCTGTGTCCGTTCCCCAACATGCAGGTGTACGTGATGCGCAACGGGCCGTGCGACGACTTCCTGCTGTGCGTGATGGACTGCTACAGCCTGACCACAGGCCAGTGGACCCCGGTGCTGGGACAGTACCCCAACAGCAACTGCTCTCTGTTCACGGCGGCCGTGCGCGGTGACTCCGTGTTCACGCTGGACCAGGCGGTGACCACCGAGTACGCCATCCAGGAGCGCTCCTGGAAGACCCGGAGGCGGATGCGGGGTTTCGGACGGATCGGGTCCATGTACACCTTCCTGATGAGGCTTCCCAAAGCCGCCCCCGCCGTAGTGGATGTCGCCGACAAGCGTCCCCGCGTGAGAAATGCTGCCGCCACGGACGTTCCGAGGATGACTCCTCGCGGGCGCGGGCGGAACCTCCCCGAGGGCCGTTGGAAAAGTACTCGAGGGTGGTACTTACGTAACGGTATCAATGCTGCGACGTGGAGCCATTCCGATGAACCGTAGTTCGTCTGCAAGTACTTAGATTGCAGTGTGAGACTATAATAAATAAATGGAACTTTTGGGGACACGGTGGAACAGTGGTTAGTGCCTCACAGCTAGAAGGTCCTGGGTTCGATTCCCGCTAGGGGCGCTGCTTGGCACTTGGTGAAAAAAATGGGTTACAAAATTGTGGGATAAAAGAAAAAGTGCCCTTCTGGCCACAGGTCAGACTGTGGTCTCCCAGTGGCGCTATAGGCCAAAGTGAAAAGGATTAAATTTGAAAATCCTGAACGATGAAAGCCAATTATGGATTACGGAATATCGGACAGATCCGTCTGCACTTGACTGCACTGTGTGATACGATTTGCGTGATTTTGGGACAGAATTTGGATGGAAAATATGAAAGGTGTTTTATAAAGATCAGCCTCTTGGTGGCACTGGAAAAAGCAGATGTAAAAAAATACAGGTCAAAAGGTTAGTCATTGTCATTGTTGCGTTTATAGGAAAAAATGTCTGCTGCCTCATGGTGGCGCAATAACAGGACGTTCTAGAAAACGCGGGGGCAGAGGTTCACTGTCGGCATCCAGGGAGTGTGCGTGCAAAGTTTGGCTTCGACTGGATAAACAGTGCTGGAGATTAGCTGGTAACAGACGGAAGGAGTGCAACATACTCTTCACCATACCTGGGCATTATGCGCCCCGGGGGCCAAATGTGGCCCTTTGGCTGACTCTGACCGGCCCAGGGACCACCAGTGGTCCTTGAGAGAGTTCCAAGTTAAATATGGAAAGTTGGTTAACCAGATGTAACTCTTGGGAGCGTATAAATGAAACCAAATGGACCCTTGTGGGTCCATTTGGTTTCATTTTTACGCTCTCATGAGTTAAAATATTCATCATCTGAATTAGCCCAAAGTCTACACATTCAATCAGAGAATGTAAGAGAATGGTCATCTTTGTAATGTTATATTATGTTATATTTGTGGAATTGTGGACAAAAACAAAAGAAATCTTGAAGAAAGTTTTGGGATCTGTGGGGCTAAAATGTCATCAAATGGTGGTCCGTGGTAGCCTGGCTCAGCCCTGAATCAGCACCGTAAAAATACTACCTTATTTTTTCTTTGTGATTCAAGGACTGGCTTCGTTGCCTTTGGGGCCGTTTGTCGGTTGGAAATCCATGCCCAGCACCTGATTGGCCAACAGCCCTGTCACTCACTTCGTTTCACTTTATTATTCTTTAAAGAAGCGTCAGGCTTTAGGTTTTATAAACATCATCATCCGACATATTTTACTGCTAGTAACGCTCGTCGGCTGTGTTTGTTTAGTTAGCGACGTCATTATTATGCTAATGCTAACGCATTAGCATAATAATGACAACAACGTCGTCTGCTTTCCCAATATTGATGTGGGTTGGTATTAACCAATCACCGTGAAGACTGCTGCTTTGATCACGCCCATCCCAGAAACTGCTGTGGTAGAGAGCAACTTCAGTCTAAATACTGAAGTGAAACGAGCACTTCATTTCACTTCAGTATTTAGACTGAAGTCAGGCTAGGTCCGTGGCTTAAATACTGAATAAATAGTGGGCCCTGGTGTCAAAATGGTTGGTCTTACTCTTACTTTTATCTTGAAATTAAATTAATATTACGCAGACTTTGGTTCAGCCTTTAGTCTTGGCCCTCCACAATATTTTATGTATCTCATTTTGCCCCTTGGGAAAAATAATTGCCCAGCCCTGCTCTTCACCATGCCTTTCGAAGTTTCGAGCCTGGTAGAGACAACTAAATGGACCCTTACAAGTTATAAAACTACTGGCCTAAAAATGACTCCCTTAGCCCTGGACTATCACATCACACTGGACCAGGGCTATATAGTACTCTCTCCGTCTGTGAAGAAAGGAAAACTACACCGCTGAAATAGCAAATGAGTCGCTTCGTTTAGTTTTGGAAAGACTGCAACCAGATCTAGTGCACATGCTGCCGATGCCAGTCAGTCAGTCATGCTCTGTGCAGAGCATGCAGAGTAGACCCCCTGGCAGACATTTCATACTGCTTTGACAGAAAACAAACACTAGTATAAACGGCACGCTCCCATGGGGGAGGCGTTCCGTTCCGTTCCTTCTGGGAACCAGGGTAAGATGAGGCCGAGAAGATGCTGTTTCCCTGAGAGAGAGGAAAATAAGAATGCTTGTGTTGTGCATAGCTGTGTTGGAAGTCTCTCCCTGGATGGACTGACGTGTGTGTTTAGATTTGAAATCGGGGCTTTGTTGTTCGATGGCAAAACGTTGCCTTATAGGTAGAGGTGCTGGTCAAACCCATATTTTACCATTTAAAGAGAGGGTGCCATGATTTTTGTATTCTTTCCAATTTTGTACATGTTTAAGAGTTTACAGTATGTAAATAGACCCCTTGGTGTGATTTTATATGCAATGATGTCTTCCCTTTGTATTTAGGGTCCCTTAGTATTTAATATAGTGACATCACATGCTCAGCCTCTCCCCTAACTCCTCCCCCTTTATCATGCAACTAAAGCTG
The DNA here is from genome assembly GCA_039105355.1 of Benthosema pterotum. Taxonomy (NCBI): domain Eukaryota; kingdom Metazoa; phylum Chordata; class Actinopteri; order Myctophiformes; family Myctophidae; genus Benthosema; species Benthosema pterotum. The sequence goes on from CM076966.1 coordinate 47,652,489, forward strand.
TGCTTCAGTTCAGGTGGATCTCCACCCATCACCACCCACCAGGCAAACCAGGCATACTTAATGACCTGGTAGAGTGGAATTATAAAAATGACAGTTTAACAAACACAGTACACTTTTTGGGAAAAATCTTACTTTTCATATAACATTAATAACTGATGATCATGTTATAGGGTAAAAAATAAATCATGGCACTCTATCTTTAAGTGGTATAAAAGTCAATCAGATATAACAGGCCTCATTCTTCCTTTCCTCCCCACACTCAGAAACAGTTTGCATCATGGGGTTAGACGTAACAGCATAATCTTTTGGAGAAATATTCAAGTACAGCATTGGCTGATGCACATGATTTAGCCAGGTGTTTCAGGTGCTTGTGCTCAGATGGACAGACACAGGGACACACATGGAACAACTCAAAAAGCTGACGATCAGAGCACCTCTATGTATAGGAAATGCAAATGAAATAAAGCATTTACCGTGTTTTTCTAACCCTATCCGTCAGCACTGCAAGTGAGTTATGTATGCACTTTTAACAATAAAGTAAAGAAATAAAGGTCCTGTACCTAAACTAAAAATATATATATTTCATGTGAAATAGTTTTGACAATAATAGACTTAAGGCTCATTCATACTACACAGTGAAGCGACTCGCGGTGAACGGGCATCACCGTGGTGTAGTTTTTTAAGGGCTAAACAACTACAACATGACGCCATTCACCGCGTTCACTGCATTCTAAGTCTGTTCAGTGTTCACTCTGGGGCAGAGTTCACCGAATTCACTGATTGGTCTAGAAGTGGCATGGTCGAAAGCACAGGAGGTTGAGAACACAGCTGATGACAGCAACAGAAAGCAAATAGAAACAGAAAGTAGAATAATAAAGGTAGTAGGGAGAAACAAAAAGTAGAAGATGAGAAGGGAGGGAAAATGAGTCAAAACAAATGAATTTGAAGAGATGTCGATGGAGGTCAGGCAATATGAACATCTTTATAACTCCTCAATGGCAGATTAGCAACAGATGGCCTACAATTCATGGCAAGAAATAGCTGAGACATTGAAGACGCTGACGTTTGTTTGTTCAATTTCCCTAAAGGGGCTACGTGTTTAAAATCAAATGCATCATATAAATGCTGCCTTTCTATATATTTTTATATATGCATGCACAGAATACGCATGATCTGGCTGGTTTCTGTCACTTTCATTGGGCTTCTTTGAGAGGGGGTGTGGATTCCACAATGACTTAAAGGGTAGAGGCAAAGTCAAAAGGAGCGAGGGCTATTAATATACCTTGGAGATGTTGTGTGGACATGATAAAAAAAGTTCCCCCATTCTGTGTTTCCTAGAATCAATATATTTGTGTTCTGTTCAGGCCAAGATTCCATTCATCCGATACTTAATGATGTTCCACAGTGAAAACAGTACAAGACGTTAAAGACGTACTTGGCGGGGATCCCCCTTGTCAATGTCAATGTCAAAGATGGCAATCTAAAATTGCCGTTTTTAGTGACATCACTAAACAGGTGAATCTGAGAGTGCCCATTCAGACGAACACAGAAAATCACAGATCTCAATATATCATACACTGGGGATGGCAAAAACTAGGGGTGTAAATCACACCCATCATGGCGATTCGATTCAGTATCGATTTCCTGACCCAACGATTCGATTTTTTCCGATACTCAAGAATACACCACGATTCGATTCGATTCGATTCGATTTCGATTTTTTTTACCCTTTTTTACCTTACAGGCTAGACAATGTTTCAAATTTGAAATAAATCAATGAAAGCTGTAATACCGTTATACATTTTATTTGAGAAACAGCAAAGTTGTACTTCACCTAGGCCTATTCTGAATTACGTCCAGGAGCAAATGGATAAAATAGACCAGATATTTTTATTTATTTATTTTTTAAACATGAATCGATTCTCTTGCGTACGTATCGATGCATCGTATCGTCGGCTGTTGGATCGATACATCGATTCAAAATCGATTTTTTTTACATGTCTAGTAAAAACACCCCAAAAATCTTGAAAAATGTCAAAAATGTCATTAAGGGCAGTACTTGCACTTGTCACTTGTCACTGTCTACATGGTCATCAGGTCCTCCAAGGCTCTCTCCCAGTGGTTGTCGTGGACCAACAGGACCTCCTTGATGGCGTTCTGCTGGAAGCCCATCTCGTTGAAGCGCCTGAGCAGATGGAGGAACTCCTGAGCCTGAGAAACAATGGAGACAAGATCACTGTACACTCTTTCCCGAAATCTTCAAAGATCTAGCTCTTTTTTTTTTTTTCTTTCTTTACAAGGAAGAGGGTGATATTTTACCTTGGTCTCACAGTTCTGGAACATCTCCAGGGCCTCCTCCACCTGAGCTTCATCATAGCCCAGCTCACAGAGACGCTCGCAGGCCACCATGTAGCTGAGAACCTACAGACAGACACACCATGTAGCTGAGAAATTACAGACAGACACACCATGTAGCTGAGAACCTACAGACAGACACACCATGTAGCTGAGAAATTACAGACAGACACACCATGTAGCTGAGAACCTACAGACAGACACACCATGTAGCTGAGAAATTACAGACAGACACACCATGTAACTGAGAACCTACAGACAGACACACCATGTAGCTGAGAAACTACAGACTGAGCCACCATGTAGCTGAGAAAGAAGAGCTTCCATTGGACCATTCTCAATAGACAACTATGTAGAAGAGCCTCCATTGGACCATTCTCAATAGAAGCCTATGTAGAAGAGACTCCATTGGACCATTCTTAATAGACATACAGTATGTAGAAGAGCCTCTCAATTAAATCATTCTAAGTCTCTGTAGAAGAGCCTCCATTAGACCTGCCATATGAAGTGGATGGAGTTGTCATAACTCCCACCGGTATGGCTCTGGATTCAACCAATGCTAATAGTGAACTAGAGGCAGTCTGAATCACGTTAGGAAAGGTGCAAGAAAAAGAAAAATAGGTATTTGGCAAACCGTTGCAAGAATTACACAAGTTAAATAAATTCTATTGCTTGAATGACGGGGGTCATGGCGCAAAAATCTTGGCCCTGACGCAAATTACACAAACGTTCAGCGTCAGTGATGGATTGCTGGGATTGGGTCTTTGAGCTAAAGCGTACTGCTTTATTATTACTAGACGAAGGGATTGCAGACTGCGAGATAAAGAGAGAGAAGTTGACGTTACTGAACCACGTCTGCCGTCTAGATTATTTATCATCAGCACGGCCCACAGAAGGTCACCAATAAAGAGTATACTAGACTACCGGGAAAGAATTTGTTGGGTTCATGTAGTGTGCGTAACCGCATTGCAACGATTTGAGAGGCAGGCATAGTGCCAGTTGAGGATGAAAAAGTGGGGACAGAAAAACTGAATACGGAATGAGATGATTTGTGTATGATGATGATAAGAGCGCCCCTCACTTTACAAAGGTGGGCTTTTTTTTGTCTTCTTCCTTTTAAAGGTAGGGGAAGTGATTTCACTTTGTCAGATCACCCAAAAAATATTTTTTTCTGTTAAAATGCTCTATTATAAGGTGTGGAAACCACATATGGAGTTTCCCCCTCCCCCACGTTAGCAGAGGAGCTAATAAAAGTTCCCCAGGTCACCACAATTCTCCTCCAATCAGGAGAGAGCAGCAGGTTCACATAGTGTAGCTACTTTTGGGGGCCCCTAGTGCACCAGGCTGGTACTACACCATGAATTTCAAATCACTTCCCCTACCTTTAAGATGGTATGAGCTTGTGGATCTGTGGAATTGTGAAAAAATAAATAAATATTAATAATATAATAAATAACAGGAAGGCTCGGCCCAAACTCTGTTTACTTCATGGGATCAGTCCAATGGCAGCTCTATCATTAAGTTTCACCATGTTAATGATTTTTCTTTTAGGACCTTTTTTTCTGAGTGTGCAATATTCCCTGTGAAATATTTTGTGTACTTCACAGGGAATATTTTGTGGTCCTTTTAAGTCAGGGGTGCCCACACTTTTTTGACCTGAGAGGTACTTTCAAAATGACCGGCTCAACAAGATCTACACATCAAAAATGTTATTGTTCCATTACTGAAAATCCATTTCAAGGCCCCCTAGAAAGTTTGAGCGTTGGAATAGTGGTGATGGTGTGACTTACTGTTATAGTGTTTAAGAATAATCGTTATTCTTCCAAACCTTGCAATTCTCCCCCTCCATTTTTCATTATAAGTGCATTATTGAATCATGCACTTACGTTGTATAATGAAAAATAGAGGGGGAGAATTGGAAGGTTTTCCAGTATATGCCATTACTGATGTTTGAAAACAGTATTTGAGGTTTGAGTTGACAGTTTGTGATCTTGAGTTTAGTTTCTTGCACCCAAAACTAAGAACTTTCACGTTTTTGTCCACAATTGTGAAAGAGAACTGGCAAAACTTTGGTCAAAATAACAATTATTCTCCATTTCCTAATTGTGTGGACTCTTGAAAATTACGTAATTCAGCTGTTTAGATATAATTTAACTCTTGAGACACTCTCAAGAGTTACAGATCTATAAGGTCCAAGTCATGTGAGTCATGTGATCTACCTGCACAGCCTGTGTGATCTACTGGTAGATCACCATCTACCTTTTGGCAACCCTTGTTTTAAGTGAATGAGACCGACCTGTTCCGGGGGCCTCCGGCCCGTCCTCTGCAGAGCGATGAAGGCCTCTCGGAGGGGGTATCCTCCCCTGTCCGTGACGGCGGTCAGCAGAGACCTCTCCTCGGGGCTCAGAGCCGACACCATGTCCTGAACGGACCAGTCTGGAGGAGGCTGCAGCAGAACAGAGTGTTAGAATTAGCATCAATTGATTGATGCTTACTTGCCTAGTAAATGTCCTGCAATCCGAAAATGGTATGGGTGCGACTTCATCGCCCGTGACGCGAAGCGTCAGGGGCGATGAAGCCGCACCCATACCATTTTCTCCTGCCCCCCAAATGGGAAATGTTACATCTGCCCTGGTTAGTGGTTAGAGGGAGAGGGCGAAGGAGAGAGAGAGAGAGAGAGAGAGAGAGAGAGAGAGAGAGAGAGAGAGAGAGAGAGAGGGGCAGGGGAGAGAGAGGGCAGTTTTAGACAACATAATAACAAAAATAGCAGATCTACAAGCTACAATGTAGAGAGAGCTCGTAAATCTGTGCTCTTCATGTCCTGGGCATGCATTATAACGACATGGATTTGTAATACTAAGGAAAAGTTATGAAAATCAGGTAACTCAATTGTTATCAAGACAAGATCCACCAATGTGTTTTTAATGGTGTCTAATAACATGTCCTAAAATGTTCTTTTGCAAAACCAATGCTTGGAATGGATTCAGCATCATGAAAACCTTAGACATATCACATGCTACTTAAAGTATTTTGCATGTTTTGCCTTCTATAGTAACCCGGCTTTGACCTGTTTTGTAATCTATTTACAAACAGACAAACACTGTTTTTAAATAGATTAGTTTAAAACCAGAATCTGACTCCACCTCACATTCACTCTATTGGCTCATTTTGGATCTGCTGGAGACTGCTGTGCTGTGACTGGGTAAAACGCTGCCTCACCCCTCACACATTAGCCAAGCTTTCCCTGATCCCGACCAATGCTTTGTTTTCATGATTTGTTGACAACAACAAAGTTCTGGACCGTCTGCAGGACAAAGCAAGTGTCTGCCTGCAGGGAAACAGCTGCAGCATCAAAGTAGATGCAACATAGAGGGGAAAAGGAAAAATATACAGTAGCTATACAGTATATCTATTTAAATTTTTCGTTAAAAAGTTGCTTCTATTAACTTTAAAGAGGTTTCGCCACAGAAGTTGAATTTCAACATTTTACCGTAATTTCCGGACTATAAGCCACTACTTTTTTCACATGCTTTTGACCCTGCGGCTTATAGAGCGGTGCGGCCAATCTATGGATTTTTACAGGTAACAGCCACCAACGGTGCTCTAACACAGGGGTGTAACACTTTGAGAGCGTAAAAATGAAACCAAATGGACTCTTGCGGGTCCATTTGGTTTCATCTTTACTCTCTCAAGAGTTATGATATTCACCATCTAACTTAGCACCACTTAATTAGGAAGTCACAAGTCATGGTCATTTTGATATCCATGTTTTGCCTGTTGTGTTTGTTAAAATCCATCCTGGAATTGTGGACAAAACGAAAATAAATCTTTTGGGTTCTGTGGGGTGAAAATGTAGTCAAATGCTAAATAAATAGTGGGCCCTGGTATCAAAAAGGTTGAAAACCACTGCTCTAACATGAAGCTAATTGTCTGATGCGGCTTATAGTCAGGTGCGGCTTATACAAGGAAAAATCAGTGTTTTGCCCCAATCTTAGCTGGTGCGGCTTATATTCACGTGCGGCTTATAGTCCAGAAATTACGGTAGTTCACGCTAGCATTCATGGTCTGGTAAAAAACAGTTGTTTTACAGATGGGTAAAAAGGGGCAGCGGTGCTGCGTGAGAACTCAGGGGTTGCCGGGTCACTCATGGAGGAGGAGGAGGAAGGGAATAATAGGGGCTGAGAGTCTATGGCGGAAAATGGAAAAAAGAGGAGAGACCAGAAAGTCACCATCCAGTGTCATGACTCGATGTATAAAGAGAGAGAGAGAGAGAGAGAGAGAGAGAGAGAGAGAGAGAGAGAGAGAGAGAGATAGAGAGAGAGAGAGAGAGAGAGAGAGAAAGAGAGAGAGAGAGAGAGAGAGAGAGAGAGAGAGAGACCCATGCTGAGATGACTTAGAACGGAAAACTAAATATGACCTCTGATGCCCAGAGTGCAGACCGTCCGTGACCCTACATGGCTGACAAGGCAGTGGTGGTGGGAAATACATATTAGGACTTCAGTTTTAGTTATTTTGTTTTTTCCTACTTTGACTTATTTGTCACGTATAGGATTCAAAAAGTCACCAATTGGTGTTATATATATTTTAGTCGTTGACTCAAATGTTGCATGAATGTTGCTATAAACTAAAGCTTTTTTTATTTTATTGTCAATCATTTTCAGTTAGTTTTAGTTCGTTTTGTGAACACACAGTACGGTTTCAGTTGAGCTATCGCTTTTTTAATTGTTTTTTAGTTTTTATTAGTTTCAGTTAACTCTTTAGTTAACTCATTAACTAATGTTTTGTTTTTTTTAGTTAGTTTCGGTTAATTATATTTATATTCTGTGGATATGTTTGACCACTAATGTGTGGCACTTTAAATGTGTACATGGAATCTGAACTGTGATGTATCTGGAAGCTCTCATTGTTTAACTGGGGTAACTTACTTGTGGAATCAATTCAGGGATTGGTATGGTCCATGGGAGGGGCTTAGCCTTTATAACTGGGGAGGACCTCCCAGTGCAATCAGTCAATGCAGGACTGGTGTGTGGACCCAAGGCCAACCTGCCCAGTTGGTGTAAATACTTTGGTTCTTCAAGTCTGCCTGATTCAAGTCTGCAAAGGTGATTAAACAATCCCACTTTCTCTGCATCCAACAACTCTGACGGTTTGTTTCAGTAAATTCATAATAGTTTTGAGTGTTTTCAATCAGTGCCTCGCAGGGCCAGATCTAGAGGGGGGCAGGGGTGGGCAGAGCCCACCCAAATGAAAGGTAATATCAGTGGTTTTCAACCAGTCGTCTGGGGACCACCAGTGGTCCTTGAGAGAGTTCCAGGTGGTCACCAGGCTAAATGGTGGAAAGATGGTTAACCAGATGTAACATTGAGTGCGTAAAAGTGAAACCAAATGGACCCTGGGCCTTGCGGGTCCAGATGGTTTCATGTTTACAGTCTCAAGAGTTAAAATATTCACCATCTGAATTAGCCCAAGTCTACACAACTAGAGAATATAGAAGATTAATTGTCATTTTGATCTGTATGTTTGACTGTTTTGTTTCCAAAATCCAGCCTGGAATTGTGGACAAAGCGAAAACAAATTTTTAGTTTGGGGGTCTGCAGGAATAAAATGTCCTCAAATGGTGGCCTGTGGCTCAAACGCCGAATAGATAGTGGGCCCTGGTGTTTGAAAGATTGAAAACCAATGCTTCATATAAAAACTTTGGAGGTGGCAACCTTGCCATTCTTCAGCCCACCCTAGTAGGGCTGGCTAAATCCGGCCCTTGTGATAAGGCTTTTCTGGAGGTCTCCAGGTGGAGTATAGTCTCCAGAGGGTACAGGCACCTAAATTATGCAATGCCCTATTGTTGCATGTAAGGTTAGCACCTTCTGTGTCTACATTTAAAAACTCATTTTACACTAAGGGCTCCATTTTTGTCACCGCTAAACCCCTTATCCCTTAACTTCTTTGCCTTTTTAAACTATTAAAAAAGAACATTTTTCAGTAGTTTAAATGGCCAGTCTACAAGCTCACAATGTGTCAATAGATTGGCACGTTGAACTATTCCAAAAGGTTTTTCAAAATGGTAAAAAAAAATGATAAGGCGTTTAGGATAAGGGGTTTAGATGGTAACGGAAATGGAGGCCTAAGTGTTTTTCAAGTGCTGCTGACTGATTGCTATTATTGATTGTTATTTTGATCTTCTCCATTCTACAGTACAGTCTCCAGCACTCCGGCGGTAGCAACTAGCAGCGCCAGCAGTTCCGTGGTAGTGGCAGCAACCAGGTGTGGCAGAGCTGTGGACAGCGACCGACCAGTGGTGCATGTACTGCGATGGCGGCAGTGACCAGTGGCACCGGTGCTACGACTGGCCAGCCAAGGCCTCAGACTGTCCTCTGAAAACCCTGAAACTGTCAGGTACTCTGTAAGGAGGTGTTCTTTCTACCACTACGGCTGCGCCTGGACACTAGGACTGAATTGATCACAGTTCAAGGGATAGGTTCTGCTTCAAAAGCAGAGCCCCTAGTATTCAGAGATGCAAAGATGCAGAGATTGAGAGATGGAATTCCCATTGTCTACGGCTTGTGCCACATCGAGGGAGTAGAAGACAGAACTGGACATGCATTGGTTTCCATGAGGGAGGGGCAAGCAGACACCATTACATCTATCCATGGAAGTGAACGGAGATGTCATAATTCTGTCTATGGCTAAGATGACTGAAGCGCTCTCTGAGCCATGGGATGAGTTTTGTACCAGCGAGTTTTGTACCAGCGAGAGCTATACAGTTCATTAGTAGTAATTGGTATGACCGTGTGCGTTTCAATTCATCTTTTGCAACATGGCATAAAAGACTCTCTACACACAGTCACAAAGCAAAGTCAACAATGTGACAAGTTAACACGCATCAAGTCATACTAAGTAACACTTTCTAGTGTCAAAAATACAAATTACATTAGTTTTGTTCATTTACTTTTACTCCGTGGGCCTCAGTGACCCTCCTAAAATGACCGGCACTACTTGATATCGACCAAAACCCACCATGGGACTCTGGACAAAATCTGAACTATCCCTTTGGGTTGAATGTATTATTTGATGCACAGCTATGCTGTTGTCTCTGAAGCGCTGTCTGTACTGTACGTCTCTGTAGAAATGTTGAATTTTTGCCAGCAGAGCCGCCCTTCACTCTCTGACCAAGAGTCCATGGCCGAATATTTTAACTGCCTCCTTCAGGTCACGATGCCAGGCCCTATTCCAGACTTTATTCCAGACAACTTTCCATACAGACTTCCAGCCACAGTGTTGCTGGTTTGAACAGTTGGAGCAGTAGTTTAAAAGCAACAATCAAAGTGGCTCCCATTATTGTGTTGCCGCCTGTGTCTGAGGAAGAAATTAGTGACTGGTCCTCAGATTATTTTATGAAAATCGGGATGCAATGTCCTGTCTCAGTAGCGCTACACGTAGGCTGTGGCTGTGCTATCAAACATTTCCTCCTGTGACGCGTTCAAAGTAGGCCAATGATTAATTGACGAATCGAAATTTATTCGATCATTCAATTAGTTGTCAACTGTTTTAGTTATCAATTAATCGGTTTGTCAACAAATGAAGCTTTACCCGTTTTCCCTCTTAAAAATAGTTTTTCCAGTGTAACGAATTCCACCCATTTTCAACATTTTACCATCATTAATTTATGCACCTTAGAGATGTTGTGTGGACATGATTTTAAAAAGCCCCCCCCCCCCCCCCCCCCCCCCCCAATCTGTGTTTCCTAGAAATGCTGGTCTAAAAGAAATCATTAACCCTCCAAGGCCCGGACTTATTTCCACTTGGAAGGGAAAAAAAAGAAACTGTTTTCAACCTTACTATTGGGTTGTACCAATATGATCTATTAAAAAGGCAAAAAAAAGTTTTTTTTTTTTAATGTTTTATTTATATAATAATTAGGGCTGGGACTTTAACTGATTAATTGAGATTAATTAATCACAGAAACAATAACGCGATTAACAAAATTAACTCATTTTAATCGCCACACAGACCCCAAAACTAAAGATTTCTTTTGCTTTTGTCCACAATTCCAGGCTGGATTTCAGAAACAATGTCACAGTCAAACATACAGATCATAAATGACCATTAATCTTCTACATTCTCTAGTTGCGTAGAATTGGACTAATTCAGATGATGAATATAACTCTTGAGAGTGTAAACATGAAACCAAATGGACCCGCAAGGGTCCATTTGGTTTCATGTTTACACTCTCAAAGAGTTACATCTGGTTAACCAACTTTCGATCTAGTTAACCAAATTTTGATCTGGTTAACCAACTTGCAGTGCCGACACAGTTTTGATTTAGAAAAACTCTCACATGCTACACAAGCCTCTTTTAATTGACAAAAAAAATGCTTCTTGGGTCAAATATTGGTATGTGATTAATTGAGATTAATTAATTACAAAGCTTCAAATTAATTAGATCAAAAATTTTAATCGAGTCCCACCCCTAATAATAATTAATTAATTAATTAAAATCAATTAAAAATAAATAAATAAAAATAAATAAATAAAAATAAATAAAAATAAAATATAAATTCAAAAAAATATTTTTGGGGGATATCTTTTAATATAATGAATGCACATGTAATAGACATTCTAATAATCACAAAAATATATTTATTGCAGTCATTCTATCTATACTTTTATTAGTATTGCAGGCTAAAGGTCAAAGGTTAAACATCAAAAATTGCACAGTCCAAAGATTAATTGAAGAGGCTAATTGCAGCCTCTGTGGGGGGTATTGTTATGCAAATATAATGACCAATTTCAATGAAATTCTAAACAATCAACCTAAACCAGGATATTTATGTGAAAAAATAAAAAAAAAAAAATAATGATAACACTTTTTTAAATAAAGGGTTAATGTTGCTAAAAAGCAACACTGGGCCTTCTAGGGTTAAATCATTATGGTGAAACTCAACTTGGTGACATCAAGTTGTGTTTCCAGTTCCACCATGTTGATGACTTTTCTTTTAGGACCTTCTTGTCTGAGTGTACATGAGAGTGTACGTTTGTACGCTCTCAGAGGAAAAACATGAAAATGGGTGGAAACGCCCTTTAAGGTAAATAAGACCCCAAATACCACAAATATCAAAGGTTTGACTCATCATATCTTACTGGTCTCATGACACCCTACAAGCCCTCCTGTGCACTCCCCCAGTACCCCTGCTAAAAACGCCTGACCAATGCTCCACTTGCCCCAAGCTCTTCTCCCTCCTGGCTCCAAAACTAACAGCTCATAGCACCTGTATTACATACCAACCCATAGTACTGCAGTACCCTCCTAGGTAGTTTAGATAGCACCTCATTAGACTGAGATAGAGACAGTGACTTATATAGGACGTATAATGCATTACCATGCTTTAGTTCTTACATTGTGAATTGTAAAGTGTCTTGTAAATTCTGTCCAAATTGTAAACTGTAATTTCAACTAATCTGTATGCATATGATGTATTATTTAGGGGTGGGGACTCAATTACAATTTTTGATCTAATCCATTTGAAGCTTTGTAATTAATTAATCTCCAATACCAATATTTCACCCGAGAAGCATTTTTTGTGTGGTTGGTAGCGTGGGAGTGAGTTTTTCTGTGTCCATACTGCAACGTGATGTTGAGCGTGAAGGTTAGAGACAGCGTTATTGATTTCGGACCCAAAGGGAGGACAAAACATGGGAGTTTGGATCAATGGCAGCCCTTATTGGTTACCCTGATTGGCTTTTACTCCCATTGTGTGCACCGTATGATCGGTACCATGAAATCTGTCCAATGAAAAAAGTTCTGTGGTGCGACTAAAATCAATTAATGTTGGTTGTTGTATAATGTATGTTTGATACATTTAATGCTAGCTAACTACCCCAAGATGAGTACTAAGTGTGTATTGTGTGTATTAAGCCTAATTGTTGATTGAATGTGATGTCATTAATGTTGAATTGTTTGTAATTATGTTTCTTTGTCTTTTATAATAAAAAAACATAACGTGAAGCCTCACCATCTCCTTGCTCATAACCCTCACCTCATGTGTGCACTGGGACAATAAAGGCTTGAACGGGATTTCTATGTATGCATTCTTGCCGATGCACCATGATTATGTAAAATATCCTGTGAACCAGTCTCAAACTTAGAAGAGCCCTTATCTATTTATTACCTATAGAGTTGATTTAAAATAAAAAATCCTGTGAAACATGACGTTCTGTTCACTCACCGACAACTTTCACAAATGCATGCAAAATGACAGCCGTTTTAAATTATTGTACAGTAATAACTACAGTCTCTGCCATGTGTATGATGTGCTATTAATAAAATAAAGGGATTCTAAAGTCATAAAAGCTGTGTCCATTGCATTTCTGCCTATTTCTCGCGGGAATATCGCGAGTGTGACGTTCACGGAAGTGTCACTTTGTGAATGAGGCATATTAGAATGTTAAAAATGGGTAGAGTTAACAAACAGTGTTTGTACACACTAAAGTTGCCTATTGCCTATTTTACCTTTAGTGACTAATAATCCATATACATAGTAAATAACGTTTTCAAATAAGTGTAATGGAACAGTACACATAATTTGCCTCTGTAGTGGAAGTAGAAGTAAAAAATATTTGAAATTGAAATAAATACTCAAAGTACAAATTGTACTAAAGTATACTGTACTCCAGTCAGTGCATGCACAGTTCTTTTCCACTGCCGGCTGACAGAGCCAAAAACGCATATCTCACCTCCCGGGTCGATTAACCTTGAGGTGTTTCTTTTTGCCTTGCTGATGAGAAAGACATTTCTGGGATCACTTCCCCACTTGTTAATCCTGGTGGACCCGCAGGATCTCGGCCAGAGTCCAGGGCCAGACTTTACGCCGGCTAAATTTAGACTGTGGCCGTAATCCCCCAGAAACATTTTAGAAATGTGCAGCGAGGGGGAAGGCGAAGGGGAGTGCGCGCGTGTTTAAAAAAAATAGCAGTAATCTTCAACCAAAACACTGTACATCAGGGGTTTTCAACCGGTGGTACAGGGATCACCAGTGGTCCCTGAGAGAGATCCAGGTGGTCCCCAGGCTAAATGATGGAAAGTTGGTTAACCAGATGTAAATCTTGAGAGTGTGAAAATGAAACCAAATGGACCCGCAAGGGTCCATTTGGTTTCATTTTCACACTCTCAAGAGTTAAAATATTCATCTGAATTAGCACTATTTAATTAAGAAGTAGATACTGTTTTGTTTGCAAAATCCAGCCTGGAATTGTGAGCAAAACCAAAAGAATTCTTTAGTTGTAGGTCTTTGGTGCTAAAATGTCATCACATGGTTGGTCCGTGGCTCAAATGCTGAATAAATAGTGGGCCCTGGTATGAAGGTTGAAAACCCCTGCTGTACATCATCGATTCAAAACAGATGCCTCAAATGACATGGAATTGAATTCTGTGAACTGTGAATGATGTCAACTTTGATCGCAAGAGAGTTAAGCTAATAGGAGATTACTGTACAAGCGCGCCCACACACACACACACACACACACACACACACACACACACACACACACACACACACACACACACACACACACACACACACACACACACACACACACACACACACACACACACACACACACACACACACACACACACACACACACACACACACACACACACACACACACACACACACACGTTGTGAACTTGTAGGTAGGCAGTTTTCAAAAAGTCTTCCTCTAAATCAGTGTTGTTGTTGTTGTTGTTGTTTTTTAAACCGGCACTTATTGCAATATGTCCAGATCATTGTAGTTCTGTGCTATAGGATACATAATGCAGTGTACATTATGTATACACACACACACACACACACACGCACACAGTCCCCGATGATACACACTGCACCCACTATTAGTAGTATTTCACTCAATTCACTGTAGTTTATGAAATAACTCATTGACAAAGGTCACTGCTGCATATTAATCTGTTGTTCAAACAACAGCAGATTAATATGCTGCCCATTCACATTGAGTCGACCAAAGTATTCAGTATGAATGCGACCTAGAACTCTGGTGTCAATATAGTTGACAGCCACTGCTTTAAATCTAAGAGGCTACCTAAATTGAGGCCACCTCTTATGCCTAAACTAGGGGTTTTCAACCTTTTAAATCTCAGGGACCACCATTTATTCAGGATTTCAGCCACGGACCACCATTTTGAGGATATTTTAGCCCCACAGACCCCAAATCTAAAGATCTATTTTGCTTTTGTCCACAATTCCAGGCTGGATTTGGGAAACAAAACAAGCCAAACATACATTCCAAAATGGCTAATTCAAATGATGAATATTTTAACTCTTGAGAGTGTAAAAATGTAACCAAATGGATCCGTAAGGGTCCATTTGGTTTCATTTTTACGTTTTCAAGAGCTACAGCTGGGCCCTCATTCTGCAAAGTAATTAGACAGACAGATTACGAAATTACGAATTACATTTGTCGCATATTAGCACAACCCAAGTCAAAATTGGACTGAAGCAAAATTACATTGGTAATACATGCAATTGGTTACAATGCCTATGTAATAGAGCTACTCATAGTAAGGTCACTGCTCCTGTCCACTAAGAATAAGAGCTATGGAATGCCAGAGAGAAAATATTCTGTCTTTGGGAAAAACCAAAGTGCCTTTGATTATCTATCCCAAGAGAAAAAAAGGACATGTTTTTTTTATGGCCAACATAATTCCAGTGACGTCAATAAACACAGCCCGATTGAAGTAAAATAGTCACTAACTCTTATGTAACAACAGAAAAAAGATACAACATTCCATTTCTTCCGTTTCTCTATGGCTGGGTGGGGGGTAATCAAAGTATACTTGAGTAAAAGTATAAATACTGCAATATAGAAATACTCCACACGTAAAGTAAACGCCTAGACACCATTCTCAATAAGTCTTTGTAGAGGAGCCACTATTAGACCATTCTCAATAGAATTCTAACAGGTGGTCCCCAGAGAGAGTTCCAGGTGGTCCCCAGGCTAAATGATGGGAAGTTGGTTAACCAGATATAACACTTTGAGAGTTACATCTCTTTGTTTCATGTTTACACTCTCAAGAGTTGGAATACGCATAATCTGAATTAGTCCAAGTCTACACAACTACAGAATGTAGAAGGTTAATGGTAATTTTGATCCGTATGTTTCCTGTTTTGTTTCCAGTAAAGTTAAGTAAATCTTTAGGTTTGGGTCTGTGGGGTGAAAATGTCATCAAATGGTTGTCCGTGGCTCAAATTCTGAATAAACACTGGGCCCTGGGATGATGATTACTGATAAAGGTTGAAAACCACTGAAAACCACTCAATTGACCTATGTAAATTGTCTCCCTTACCAGCTCGTTGCTGTGCTTAACGTTGTCGACCCCGCCCACTGTGTTGGCCCTGGTGGTGGGAGGTCTGTTCCTCTGGGCCGTGGCAGCTTGTGTGACATCCTTCTGAGCCGTGGGAGTCTGCGGGGCGTCCTCCTGGGCCATGGGAGTCTGCGTGGTGTCCTTCTGGGCCATGGGAGTCTGCGTGGTGTCCTTCTGGGCCATGGGAGTCTGCGTGGCGTCCTTCTGGGCCATGGGAGTCTGCGTGGCGTCCTTCTGGCCCGTAGGAGGCTGCATGGCGTCCTTCTGGGCAGTGGGAGCCTGTGTGGCGTCCTTCTGGGCCATGGGAGCTTGCTGCGCGGGTTCTGCGCTACGATTGGTCATCTTCTGGACGTCTTTGCAGGAAGCGTCCAGCCCAGAGAGAGAGAAACACTGGCGCAGGTTCTTCCTGCGCTGGTGCGGCAGGCTGCGCAGACACACAGGGAAGTGCAGACAGTGAGGAGAGGCATGTAGGGGCTGGGATTTCGTAAAGAGGGGACACTTGGACCAGGGCTGGGTCTAGGCATGGGCAATGCATGGGGGTGGCAATGCCACCCTAAACGCCCTGACTGGCCCACCCCAAACACGATGGCATGCAAAACGACCCAAATTTCAAAGATATTTCAAGTGATAGTGCTTACAGTATATTTAAAAGGATTTGAAACACTACCCTAGTAACTTAACTACAATTGTGGCACCACGAAACCACCACAATTTCATCATTCAAAAATAGAAAACTCTCTGAGTCACACCATTAGCTTTATGCCTACTTTGCCTGTTGCAACTTCAATAACTGATGTTATTATTGAATATTTATGCTTACTTGCCTATTAAAAGTCCTGTAACGGAAAATGCCTATTGCCTATTTTACCTTTAACTTAAGGCCCTGATACACTAGCAATATTTTGACCAATATCAACTAACAATGTCAACATCAACGGGCAACATGATGAGACACATGGCAACAGGCAACACCTTCCCATGGGAATTCCACCCATTTTACATTTTTTCCTGAGAGTGTACAAATGTGAACCAAATGGATGCGGCTTCATCAAGCCACCCCCATACCATTTTCTCTCCAAAAAGTTTGAAAACCCCTGTTCTACTGTAGTACATGTTATTAGATATCATTAGAAACATACTGCATTTATTGGTGTCCTAACTATAATGTGTGAATGAGGCCTTGTGCATACCTGCTCAGACAGGCAGGTGGGTTGAGCAGGTCTGGGGTGAAGGGTCTCTGTGCTTTCCTCCGCTGGCATGAGGAGGCCATGGAGGAGGTGGTGGTGGTGGTGGGGTCTCCTCCTCCCTTTCCTCCGCCCAAAGAAGCCGGCAGAGAAGAAAGCGGTTTTGTCTTCTCCGCCGCGAGGGGGCTCTTCTTCTGCTTCTTCTCTAGGTCTGAGTCCGGGACGGCAAAGTTGACGCCGTTGCGCCGGTCCTTTACAATGAGCAGGTCAGAGACATGGAAAAAAGGGGAATTCTTTAGCCCCTGCCAAAGTTAACAAAGAAATTCTATTCAAGTAAAGAGTTGATATTTGTTGTAAGATGCATGTATGAGATTGCTATTTTGTTTGTTTTTTAAACAGTAACACTTCAGTCAACCAAGAATGAGTTAAACGAGTTTGTTAAAGTGGTTCTCATTGCCAAGAACGAGTTAATAATAAAAAAAAAAGCTGCAAAGACTATTAAGATATTATTTGCAATGGAAGTGCATCCATTTTGTCAGTCTGGCTTCAAATAAATGGTGTGCTGCTTTGATTTTACGGTAGTTTGAGTATTTTTTGTGTTTTTTTTGGTTGTGTTAATGAATACCGGACATTCAGAGAGTAGTATTGGATTAAATATTATACTAGTCAAATGTAAGCTCACCTATCGCTCCAATACTGACATGGTGGGGAGACAATATATAGCAGAAAATTGCATTTGGAGCGATGTATAAAGGTGAACTTGCATTTGACGCCTCAGCCCCATTATAAGCCTATTTTGGGAGAGGGGAAACAGGCGTTAAGGAGTGTTTTTCGTAAAATAACACCTGGACCACTTTTTTCTAACAAATTAAGTGCAAATAAAGATAAAAAAAGACTTTTGGTGTGCAATTCTCCTTTAAGTTATGTTTGGTTTGTATACTGTAGGAATGGGGTTGGGCAGCTGAAATGAATAAACATAAACTGTTGTGCAAATATTTTTTAGGTCAAAATGGATTAACTATACGTTGTAAATGTACAGTATGTATTGTTTTTACATGTGGCTAAACTAGCGGTGCATTAGCGCACAGCTAACAGGGTGAGCCTGTACCAAAATAAAAGCATGATAAAATATAAAATATAAAATAAAATATAAATAAAAAAACAACCTTGGGGTCGAGGCTATGGGACCTCTGGCGCGGGTTGGGCTCCCAGAAGTCTGAGCGGTGGCGGCTGGCCAGGCGGCTCTGCTGGGGGCTGCTGAACATCATCCAGTACGGCGGGCAGGACGGCTCCTCCCCCTCTGACGGGCAGCAGCAGTGCCCCCGGGCAGCCGGGACCACGGTGGGACGGAGGGGGGCTTTAGAGGGGTAGTTGTAGCCCCCCTGGAATCCGGTCAGCACCCACCTCTCCAGCTTGAACTCGTACTGAGGCACAACAAACAACAAACATGCGAGGAGCTACAAGCTACATTTTCAAACAAGTACAAGCTACAAGCTAAACTTTCAAACAAGCTACAAGCTACACTTTAAGCTACTTTTTCAAGATACATTTCAAGCTACAAGCTACTTTATAAGCTACATTTTCAAGCAACAAGCTACATTGAAGCTACATGCTACATTGAAGCTACATTTTCAAGCTACTTCAAGCTGCTTTGTCAAGCTACATTCAAAAGCTCATAGATATAAGCGCATAGATATAAGCGTGTAGGTCTGATATTTTTCAAAAACTAATCTTGGCATCTTTGTATGTGTCTTTGTATCTTTGCATCTTTATATGTATCTTTGCATCTTAGGATCTTTGTCTGTATTACTCTTCCAACCCTCCCCTCCCTTCTGCCACTCTCCTCTCCAATCACTCTGGTTTCTAAATCTTGTCACAGGGGTGCCATCTGAGTTTTTTCTGAGTTTATTATCTTGTATTGTAGGGATTGATGTGATGTGTGGAAAAAATGGAGCTACTAAAATAACTGCATTATACCCGATTAAAGACCTGCAGCAATGCAAACTGCATTGGAGGGAGGAGGACCTCAAGGTGAAATGTAGAAAATGGGGCATCTGTGACAAAAATCAAGGACATTATGTATCATGTCACAGGAATCAGGGTAGATGGACGCCCAATGTGTTTTGGTGTGGAACGTTAGTTACCTTTTTTTTTTTTTCGTAAACTGATCATGTAATCCTGTTATATGTAATTTGTTACCCTGATTTCGGTAACGAATGGGGAATACGCCAAAATATGTCGGCTATGTCTGCAAATTAACCACTTCAGAAAAGGACAAAAAAAGGACCGGTTCTTGGAGTGCTGCCTCATTCATCGTTGGATCTCTCTCTCTCTCTCTCTCTCTACAAGTACTAAAATTGCATCTTTTTACGTGTTTCTTATGACTATATGAGGCAAAGTCCTGCTGCACTCCGCGTCTCAGGACTCTTGGCTGCAGTTCTGCCAACATTAGCGAGGACGACGCCGTTTGTCTTGCTAATAAGTCATGAGCGATCCATGTCCAAATATACAGAGGAATGAGACGGCGCGCTGCTGAGCTCAGGGGATCAGAGTTTTATTGTTGTGATAATCTTAATTACGATCAGACCAGAGCGTAGCAGCAGCATTTCCAGGATGTTTGGCATGCCTCCCCGTAGCCGTCGTGGACACATGATACACGGCGCAGAAAGAATTAAGAGAGCAGAGACACACTGACACCTCATTAGTTAGGAGCTAAATGTTAAAGGAGAAGAAGTCCATCCCCAGAAGGCTTTCCTACCTTTATTTGCAGTGGATTTATTACCGAAAAAGTGGTCAATTTTGTAAAAAAAAAAATAAAAAAAAAAATCTGGCTGTTCCCCTTTCTAATTTTTTTTTTTTTCTTCACAAAACAACAACTGGACCACGTTTTTTGGAAAGTAGTTCTGCCACTCAGTAGAGTGTCAACTTTCGTATTGCCCACAAGTAGGCCATGACCTACTTTTGCGAGTGAGGAGAGGAGATAGGAGAGGAGAGAAGGGAGAGGAGAGGAGAGCGATTCATACATAATTATAATATACATAATTCTTATAAATCACAACATTTTATATGTTTTAAAATGTTTCACTTTACAAAAAAGATTATGGATCTTATATCTGCCAGTCTTTGACAGATTGACAGAAAGCTAGGCTCGCTCCCATTAGGCTCAATAGTAATGAAAAAAATATTTATATAAAATTCTCCGTTGTTGCAAATGAATGATACTCAAAGTCATCACTTATCAATTCTAGTTGTAAAGTGTGTGACTTTTTTGTGTTTTGTAGTGCAAACACCACCTGAAGAACTTCATGAGGTGCACAAATAATAAATCAACCGCAAATAAAGGTAAGGAACAGTGCAATCAATGGACATGCATAAAGTGAGTGGAAAGGTGAGTTTAACATTGTGTCATGAAATTTGGAGCCCCAGGCAAGAAAATCTCTCCAGGGAAAATCCCCTGTGGCGTCATACCTATGACAGGCACCCACCTCCCTATGACCTATTTTTAAACTAAAAACATATTGTGTGTTAAATGTTCAATTCTAGTTATAGAGGACAAGTATGATCATAAATATCCACATGAGACTTATTAGCCTGGGATTCTTTTAAAGCATGTCCCTCCCCTCATAGCACCTCAGGCAACTACCTAGTCTGCCTAATGGCAAAAACGCCCCCTGGTGTAATGCAATCAGACAGGACGTTTCTGTTTGGATGTACAGTATGATACCCGCATGCACACACGCATCTCACAGGCACACGCACAGTCACACGCACACACACACCTACCCCAGTCTCCTGCAGTACAGTGAGGTAGTGATCGGGGGCTGTGATGTCTGGGGCAGTGATCAGGTCCACTTCTTCCTTTGCTTCATGTAGATTACCCAGAGGCATCCTCATTGGAACACAGTCCATTTTAACTGCTATAGACACAAAGAGGCATTCTTATAGGAACACAGTCCACACACAGTTATTATTTCAGTTTTTTTTTGTTATAATCGTGTAATTAAGGCACAGGTTTTAGGGTTTGTGAACTGTTGTGACAAAAAAGGCTAGCTAATGGAAAAGGCCAGTTTGTGGTCAAAAACGTTGTCGTTCTAAACGTTGACAACATTTCCCTTTGGTTGCTACAAAAGTGTGCAGACTACGTCTCTGCTTTAAAGGTAATCGGGGCAACTTTTTAGCTAAAAATCAAAATAGATATATAGTTATATTTTTTTGCCCTTTTCCCCTCTACGTTACTTCTACTTTGATGCTGCAGCTGTTTCCCTGCAGACAGACACTTCCTGCAGACGGTCCAGAGCTTTGTTGTTATCAATAAATCATGAAAACAAAAACATTCAATGGGCTCAGGAAAGGTGGTGCTAATTAATGTGAGAGGGGGAGGGGGGTTGTGTGGGGTGATGCAGCGTTTTAGCCAAACACAGCACAGCAGTCTGCAGCAGATTCATAATGAGCCAATAGAGTGGAGGTGAGGTGGAGTTATTCTGTTTTTAAACAAATCTGTTTACAGTGTTTGTACACACTAAAGTTGCCTCTATTATTACCTTTAAGTCTTCACGTGTACGTGTGCTTGTGTGTGCGAGAGAGAGAGAATCTAAACCTCAGGGCAGACAGAAGGGATTATGACAACTGAGTGACGAGGAACATGACTGACTGTTGAGCTCCTTCTCATCTGTTCCATCACCACCACCATTGACTGGCCCTGCTGCTTCAAAACAAACAGGTACATTGTTCTCTGTCTGTCTGCTCCCACAAGCACACATACAGTTTAGACTCCCAACAACGCCATATGGTGCAGCAGGACTTATACGAGCAGATGCCGTCTTCTTCCTTCCATAAGCTCATTAAGTGCTTGCAAGAATGAAAGTATTTTGAAAGTACTGGTGGTGTACTCCATGCACCACCAGTACTTTCGAAATACTCACGTTCTTATTGTGTACAGCAGGGGTTCTCAACCTTTTTCATACCAGGGCCCACTATTTATTCTGCATTCTACCCACGGAGCCCATTTGACGTTGAGTTTAGTCTCTGGGACCCAAACCTAAGGATTTTCAAGTTAGTATCCACAATTTAGGAGAGACAACTGGCAAAACGTTGGTCAAAATAGCAATTCTTCTACTTTGTGTGTGTAGATTCTTGAAAATTCAGTATTTAAAAATTCAGTAATTCAGATGCACAGTACAACGTAATTCAGTTAATGTTTTAACTCTTGAGAGCGTAAAATTAATCCAAATTTGCTTGCATTTAACAATCTCAGGAGTTACAGATCTATAAGGGTCGGGATCGTTTAGCTGGGGACCACCTGGAATCCTCTCAGGGACCACTGGTTGAAAACCACTGGTGTACGCTGCACATGATGAATAACTTGGGGGAACAAAGGCCTTTCGTTAAATAGAAGAAATTCCACCCATTTTATTAATTTTTTTCCTGAGAGCGTACAAAAGTGAACAATGTTACAGTACATGTCCAGTAGTCTACACTCTCTGAAAGAAAAATCATTCACATGGCGAAACACAACTTGATGACATCATCACATTGTGTTTCACCATGTTGATGTTTTTTTCAGACCTTCAGTTCTAGGGAACACAGAATGAGGGGACATTTTTATTATGTCCACATGATATCTCATGACATAGTAAAATGTTGACAGTTCCCCTTTAACAACACTGTAGATCTATAGAAGTCAGAAAGTTGCATGTTGCTTACCTTGAGTAGAGCAGACCAAGCAGCCTCTTCTCAAATGGGTTGGAGGGTTCTCTCTTCTCCGGGTGTCTTTCTAGCCCTTAGGCAGTCAGTGTGTGTGTGTGTGTGTGTGTGTGTGCACGCATTGTTGTCGTCTAGGTGTCTTCTTAGACTGCACCATGTCTGAATCGTGGCGTCTGGGACTTAAACAGAAGCGACAACGCAGGACGACGTCAGAATCAGAACGGTGCACCTGGCGGTGGTGATGACATCTGTAGTCTGTAACTCAGTGACGACGATGACTTAATCCTCCTTGACAAAACACCTGCGCTCTGCCAGGCTAACGAACCCGTCGACGTTAACCCAATGAACTCAGGCCTCGGTGTGTGTGCGCACGTGAGCGTCCATGCACACGCACGCACACACACACAAACATTTACCGGAGTGGCCCACATTGAAAACATTTTCTAATACACTTTCATATTTTATTATAAATTTCTAGCGCATATATTATACACTTTCAAGTGCATACTGTATATTATACACTGTGTCTTTAAGGAGAATTCCACCCCTAAAAGACTTTTTTACCGTTATTTGCAGTTGATATATTTCCCGAAAAAAGTGATCTTTTTTTTTGTAAAAAAAAAAAAAAAAAAAAAAAAAAACTTATTGCCTGTTTTCCCAACCCCACCATAAGCTTAGAATAGGACAATGGCATGTTGTTCAAACTCACCCATTTCCTCTGCACATACTAACACATTTTAAATAAAATGCAGCCATGCCATATCACTATTGACAATACTGATATGGCACTGTACCTGTACACAAAGAGATCTCTAGATGAAGCTTTACTTTATTTTTGTTCATTTTTAGGGACAGGGATCGTAGCCTAAGATTGTCATCCCAGTAAAATTATAACAGACATGAAACACATGTAGAAAACAACTAAAAATTAAATTTACCAAAAACTAAAATACCGTAAAGACAATGCTTCACCCAAACCAGTACAGAGACCTTGGTGGGATGGCCATGTCCAGCACAATAAAGTCATCAGCAGTGGATTGGATTCCTGACTATAGTCAGTCTGTGACTGTCGCCCAACTCTATTCTACTTAAGGCTGAATAACTCTAGATCTAGAGAACTCTCCGTGGTATGGATAAAAGATATGATGTTCAGGGGTCCCCGCTGATTATCCGGTGGTGCAGATGGGAACATCAGTGTTTTCTGGAGCAAGGATGGGTCCGTTTGAGCTCACTTTTGCCATCCATTCTGGTGTTTTAAACTATAGGAGGCACGGCAGGCAACGGTTGGCCCACGGTCCAAAGCCCCGGCAGTCTTTGTGTTAAGAGGACACAATGCTATATTCTCCATAGAGGCCTTGGACCTACTGGGAATCAGAGCACGAGCGACCAAACGTCACGGACTTCAGCGAACGTCTGCTTGTCATTGCTCCAGGGCCGAGGCCCAGGCCCGGTCGGACGGCGCCTCGGGAAGGACCCACCCCTGGGGGATGGCTGTCCCGTCGGGGTGGTCCGCGGCGACCAGGAACACGTCCCACTCTCTCCTGCAACGGGAGAGACGAGAGAGACCCAGAGTGGTGTTTTCAGAAGTGGTTTCATCACGTCACGGATTTGTTCAGTTAGTGTTATGCCAACAAACGGCTTAAAGTATATGCTGTACTATAAACAATAAATATCTGAATTTTAATGCCATTTTTTTTTTTTTTTTTCGTTTTTTTTTTCTTCTTTATCTTAGACCAGAGGTTTTTAACCGGTGGTCCGGGGACCACCAGTGGTCCTTGAGAGGGTTCCAGGTGGTCCCCAGCCAAGTTGGTTAACCAGATGTAACTCTTGAGAACATAAAAATAAAACCAAATGGACCCTTGCGGGTCCGTGGCTCAAATGCTGAATAAATGGTGGGCCCTGGTATCAACAAGGTTGAAAACCCCTGTCTTAGAACGTTTCATTATTTCATCACTTCCTGAAAATATTTATTATCTATGATAACCATAGGAGCCACAGTGGCCCTTTAAAAATCATAGTCCTCCACCACCTCCGCATTCGACTCCACCAGTCCTCCCTTTTTCCTTAATCAGAGGCAGCTCAGTGAGGCTCTTGGGTTTAGTCTCTCGGGGGCAAAACTAAGGGTTTTCAAGTTTGTGTCCATAATTTAGGAGAACTGGCAAAATATTGGACAAAAATAACAAGTGTTCTACATTTTCTAATTGTGTAGATTCTTGAAAATGTTTAAACATAATTTAACTCTTGTACCTTACGGGTCCATAAGGTTTCATTTTACGCTCTCAAGAGTTACACATCTATGCCCTCCCTGCTGGGAGAGGCTAAATTCGCCTATGTTAACCATTATAGGTTCCACCTACAAGTCCCCCACTCTAAAGCCCCTTTCAACACCAAAAAGTCACACCATGCAACTCCTTGGGTCCAAACGTTTGCAAGAATTAAGAAAAAAAAACATCTTTAACACTTTCAAATGGGTCAAAATGGCTCAGACTACCGGAGCTGCACACAAAATTGATGCACATCCGGGGACACAAAAGCATTTCAGAAGTGCACAAAAGATGCCTTAGTCAGTGATAAAAAAACCCAAAAAAACTTCTTTTTTTTTTGCTTTTTTAAAATTATAAACTTGTTTAGCTCATTTTTGGCAGTGAAAACCATGGTAACAAACCCATTTAACTCTCGTTTGTGGGTGTTAACCTTTGGTGTGATATGATCCATTGACTGACATGTGTTGAATCTTCTATACAGGGTATACTGTACCTTATCTGCACCAGAGCGGGTAGGGAGTGTTCTGCCTGTGTGTAATACTCTCTGAACGGCTGCAGGAGGTGATCGGCGGGCATCTCATCTACAAGATCACATGATAAACGTGTGATAAATGAGTGAAAGTATGTCTATCTGACTCCGAATCAGACTCAGATTATATGTAAATACAGTATATTCCAATCAAATCCAAGAAGGTCAAAATAAATAATTATTCAATTGTCTCATCTAAAATGTACCGGTAGTCCCCGCCAAGTCTGGCTGTACCTCTGCCGATATTCTGAAAAAATATATCTGCATCTCCTACTTATTTTGTGCAAATGTCATGCTAACCGGTACGTTGACTGCCGCTCATTTGGAAAGTAGCTCTCTAGTCAAAAAAGTGTGGGCACGCCTGCTTTAAATAAATCACCTCTGACACATCACGGCCTCTGTCTCTGAAATAAAATCACCTCCAAACAGCATGGCCTCCACCTCTCGTCTCCTCTGCAGCTGCCTGTCCCTCTCCTTCCTCTGGCGTTTCTCCAGGTCCTTCTTGCGCTCCTCCTCCTGCTCTCCCTCCAGCATGACGCGCAGCATGTTCTCCTCTGCTCCGTAGACGGCCGTCCTCTTCCTGATCAGAGCTCTGAGCTGCTCCAGCTGCTGCTCGAACGCCTGGTCCGCCTCCGCCTCCGGGAAGATACCTTGATGGAGAAAACACACATCACACCACACCGTGATGTCGGCGGAAATGTTGCGACATTTAGGGGTCAGAAAACGCTTTCATGCAGCCTGAAAGAGGGACAAACTGGAGTCGTTTTCAACGAGGACGGCACAAATGAAAGCTATTTACTCTACAGTATGTGTGCAACATGTCATCTACTTTGGGGCAGTGGTTTTCAACCTTTTTCATATACCAGGGCCCACTATTTATTCAGCATTTTTAACACAGAGGACCACCATTTGATGTTGAGTTTTGTCTCTCAGATGCAAAACTAAGGATTTTTCGTGTTTTTCTGCACAATTTAGGAGACACAAAACGTTGGTCAAAATAACAATTCTTCTACATTTCCTAATGGTGTAGATTCAGATACTTGGAAATTAAGTTACAGATCTGTAAGGGTACCTACCAACTGTCCATCACTTAGCTGGGGACCACCTGGCGGTCCCCGGACCACCTGAACCCCATGCACCACAATAACACTAACTGTCACCACCACACCAAAAACATCTGCCTTGAGAAAACTAACAAAAGATAAAGCATGCACATCCAATAACTGGCCCAGGTGCAGGACAAAAAGAGTTCATAGAAAAGAAATAAGGTCCGCAACACTGGATGAGAGACTCAGCTCCTCTACTTTATTCAGCGTTTCGATCGTTTGTGATCTTCTTCAAGAAGGTTTCGATCGTTTGTGATCTTCTTCAGGAAGATCTTCCTGAAGAAGATCACAAACGATCGAAACGTTGAATAAAGTAGAGGAGCTGAGTCTCTCATCCAGTGTTGCGGACCTTATTCATCGTTTCGATGCCTTAGATGCCTGGAGAAAACGCATGCCACACCCATCTTTCATCATCACATCAACACTATTAGTCATTGCCACACTAAACCACACCACACCAAAACTATCTGTCCGATTCCATCTGAATACCAGAATGTGCTCGGCTCAAAACAAACTCAGACCGGTGGAAATGTTGCGACAGGTGACGGGTCAGAAAACTGAGCACTCAAGCGCTGTTCATGCAGTCTGAAAGAGGGACAAACTGGAGTGACAACTACTCTGTGATGTTTAGGCTGCAGGCCTACTAGTAGCCAACTACAAAACGTTATAAAATAAGGGGTTATAATCATTAAAGCTGGGCCGTTGCCCGATGTTTACCCTGTAGGCTACTATATTATTACAAAACAATCTAATATAAAGAAGTATATGTAAAAGAGCCGCCATTGGACTGTCCCCATGAATGAATGGAATGGAATTTGCTCCAGCCTTCCTGTCACCTTCCATCTATCCTTGCTTCTAAACATGTATTCTGTTGTCTTGTGAAGCCTAATTTCTATATAGTCGTTTATAAAACAAGCAATAGGTGCATATAGAATTTTCAAAATCTAATAAATAAAACATGTGATTCTCGATTATTCAATTAATAAAAATATACGGTAATAATAATAATAACAATAAAATTACCCTATATATAGAATAATGTCTGATGCTCTAACCTTTCCTGGAAGCAGCCTCCTTCCTCAGTTTGCGTAGTTTCTCCAGAGACCTGAGGATGTAATAATAATAATAATATTAATATTACAGCTTTTGCACAGACCTGAGGATATCCAGCATTCTAATAATATTATTAATAATAAAAACCTGAGTATATCCAGCATTCTAATAATAATAATAAAAACCTGAGTATATCCAGCATTCTAAAAATAATAATAAGAACCTGAGGATATCCAGCATTCTAATAATAATAATAAAAACCTGAGGATATCCAGCATTCTCTTCACGTCTGCTTGTTTCTTCAGAACTTCAGAGAGGACAGAATCCGCCGCCAGCTTCAGTTCCTGTTCCTGTTTGACAGGAAGTCATCTGCATTGTTAAGATTCAATCAAGGCTAGCACAAAACCAAACACAAGTCATCTAAACTGGCACACGTGAGATTGGAAAACTAACTTTGGATATCTTCACTTTAATACACTCAGCAAAAATATAAACGCTTTGGGAACTGTCGAAATGGTAATAACAACTTATTACCATTTCGACAGCGTGTACCATTTCCCACTAATATCCAGCAACTTCACACATCCATTGAAGGAGGAGTGGACCAACATTCCACAGGTCACAATTGACAATCTGATGAACTCTATGCGAAGAAGATGTGTTTCTCTGCATGAGGCAAATAATGGTCACACCAGATACTGACTGGTTCTGAGTCCCCAGACCCCCAATAAAGCAAAAAGAAATGCACATTTCAGGGTGGCCTTTTAGTGTGGACAGTCTAAGGCACACCTGTGCACTAACCATGATGACACATCTGCATCTTGATGTGGCACACCTGTGAGGTGGGATGGATTATCTTAACAAAGCAGAAGTGCTCAATATCACACATTTAGGCAGATTTGTGAACAATGTTTGACAGAAATGGTAATATTGTATATCTGGAATTAATTTTTAGAGCTTTAAGTACATCTCATGAAAAATGGGAGCAAAAACAAAAGCGTTGCGTTTATATTTTTGTTGAGTGTAATACCAATTGGTATTGTATCATATATCGCTTTAATCGTTGATAAGTCACCTTTACAACAAGTTATGGTGTGTAGAGATTGGACATTCTTGGAATGAGTAACACTGTTAAACGGGTGGGTTGTACCTCCAAAAACATAAACAGCATACACAAATTCAAGAAAGTGACAGGACCCCCCCAATCATGTGCCTGGCACACACCTGTGCCTGAGAGGCACACACCTGTGACTGTCACACCCCTGCCAGTAGCTAATCGCAAAGAAAACCAATCAATCAATTTAGCTTGACATACCGGTAATCAGTCAGGGGTTGACACTAAGGTCTCTTGAGAGTCAGGTTCTACTTGCCCTCAGGTCATGGTCACTTGCCCCCCCAAAAATATATTGTAAATTTTGCATTTAAGTTTACTTCCTACTTGGGTGCTTTAAACCAGGGGTTTTCAACAAGTGGTCCCTGAGAGGGTTCCAGGTGGTCCCCAGTTAAGTTGGTTAACCAGATGTAACTCTTGAGAGTGTAAAAATGAAACCAAATGGACCCTTGCGGGTCCATTTGGTTTCATTTTTACACTCTCAAGAGTTAAAATTCATCATCTTAATTAGCCCAGGTCTACACAACTAGAGAATGTAGAAGATTAGGTCATTTTCATGTGTATGTTAATTTGCCTGCCCCGAGCAAGCGGGCAAGTGTTAGTGTCAAGCCCTGTCAGTGTTGGGCGATATTCTTTACTTTACTTATGGCCCCTTAGAAAAAGTCATAATATTACTTTACTTATTACTAGAATAATAAATAATTACTTTCCCAATTCCCCCCTCTCACCCGCCAAGGAATAGAGATGTACAACATAATCTGTTTAGCAACAACCTGCGACAACTGTGTTAACTTGTAGTGTAGGTCATGTGTGCAGAATGCTGTGGTGGATCTGTTATCTGTTGATAGCTTGTAGATCTGCTCTATTTTCACATGCAACAACAAGCTCAAAAGTAATGAGGCATGTTTTGGCAGAGTAACATGCATACTTATTGCACATTTTGGCAGTGACATCTTTATTTTTGCTGAAAAAAGTAAGAATATTACAGTAATATATAATATTTCACCATAAAATGACATATCTATAAGGTGTTGTGTTGTGGATGACAAGGTTTTAAAAAGGCCATTAATCTGAGAGACAATGTTTGAGATTCACTGCTAGCATGTGTCAAACTTTCATCATGTTGGTGGGTATGGGGTGCCATCTACAGGCAGAAAGATGTAACAGACGGCACAGTGGATGGAGATTCAATTTCATGTAGAGCATTTTCTCACCCAAAGGTCCCGATTGAGGAACACATATTTAAATAGTTCCACTTTGATTCTGGTTGGCTTGGTGTTCACACTGGACTTTGTAAAGTGAACCAAATATGTAAACAAATGACATGTGGACAAGGAAACCAAATGGCATAACATAAAATAAAAATAAATAAATACAAGGGGAAAATCACAATTGATATACAACCTAACCTAGCTTTGGGAATAATTTCCTCCACCTTAATAACACTAATTTGTATTGTACATTATATTGTTTTAATCATGTATTAGTCACCTTTACTACAAGGTATACAGTGCAGAGCCAGAGATTAGACATTGCTGGGATGAGTAACGCAGCTAAAAGTGTGGGTTTAATCCTCAAAACAATGTGGCAAAATAAAAATTTGTTCTGTTGGCATTCACTGTTGTGTTGAATTCCAAGAAATGGCAAGTGTGTGACAGTCACAGGTGTGTGCCACTCAGTCATAGGTGTGTGCCACTCAGTCACAGGTGTGTGCCACTCAGTCAATCATAAGGATCCAGGTCCTGTCACTTTCTTGACTTTGTTGATGCTGTGTAATATGACCCCATATCTTCAACCACAAAGCAAAGTTGAATTTGCTATTTTGCTATTTTATTAATTTTGGGGGGGAGTTCAACCCACACATTTAACAGTGTTAAGGGGCTTCCAGACGGCAACGATAAACGCCGGCGTTATCGTCGGGCGAGTTTCTTTGCCAACATAAGGAAAATCGCGCCGTCGATAAACGCCGAGCGTTTTATGTCGGGAGGGGAGGGGAGGGGGGCTGGCTCCGGTGAAGCAGGCTACCTGATCATGATCACGCTGAATTTACAATTCATTTACAATGAATTAATGACTCACCTATAATGATGGCTAGAGGTTGATATTTGAACGTAGACTATAATTATTCCAAGGTGTGTAGGCTAAAATAAGATGGGCAGCATCCAGCACGGTTTAAATATGTTGTATAATAAACTCTGCAGGCTAAAAGCATGTAACCAACATCAACATGCTTCACTTTGTCATATAGCGTGGCCGTGACAAACTCACAACACGTCGGGCAAAAATGCGTTGTAAACATTAGAACGTTAGAGCAGAATTGCCACAACTCACGTCATGGCTCGGCACAGGGCCGGATCTAGAGGTGGCATGGGTGGGCAGGGGTTTAGCTTTGGGGTCTGTGGAGCTAAAATATCCTCAAATGGTGTTCCGTGACTCAAAGGCCGAATAAATAGTGGGCCCTGGTATCAAAAATGTTCAAAAGCACTCCTCCTTATGAAAAACTTTAAAGTTGCCCACCCTGCCATTCTTCCAGCCCACCCTAGTAGGGCTGGCTATATCCGGCCCTCAGGGCCCTGGCTCGGCTCATAGGCTCGGCTGCGCCAAATGATTATGGAACAGAAACGGCACTGTGCAGGTCTACTGGTAGAGGGTCCTCACTCCTCAATGTTTGTTTGCTATAAATCGCCAAGCGTTTTACAAAAAGTTCACTGGAATTGAACTTGAATTGAACTCGCGCGCGCGTGCTCGTTTCGTGCACGCGGCAAAAATCAGTGACGCCGGGCGGAAAACGACCGGCGTTAAACGCTCTCTTGAACGCGGGTCGATTTTTGAACTTTTGTGCTAAAAAAAACGCCGGCCCCATTGAGAATGAATTTGAGTGGGCGATTTATTCCTCGCCGTCTGTAAGCCCCTTTACACATTCCAGGAATGTGTTTATCTTTACACCGTATACCTTGTAAATAGAGAAAATATCCCAAAGTTAGTTTTCTGAAGGGGCCAGTTTAGTCTACATAGAACTACTGTACATAGTATTTTCAGATGGGGGTTTGGGATGATGAAAAAGGCTGAAGAACCGCCAAAACAGAAACATGTAAGGATCTCGGAAAACAGTGGGTTTTCAACCTTTTTCATACAAGGGCCCCCTTTTTATTCTGCATTTTAGCCACGGACCAACATCTCTCAACATCTCTCTCTCGGACCCAAAACTAAGGATTTTCAAGTTTGTGTCCACAATTTAGGAGAGATAAACTGGCAAAACGTTGGTTGAATTCTTGAATATTAAGTAACTCAGATGGTTAAATATATTTTTAACTCTTCAGAGCGTAAACATGAAACCAAATGGACCCGCAAGGGTCCATTTGGACCACCTGTTGAAAACCCCTGGTCTAAAAAAAAAACAAAACAAAAAAACAAAAAGCTTATTATAAACTCACCCTCTTCTTCTCCTCGACCTCCACAATCTTCTTCGTCCTCCATTTGTCTATCTCCGCCTCTTTCTCCGCCGCCCGCTCCTCCTCGGCGCATCTCTCCTCGCGCCGCCGGAGTCTCCTCCTCCTCTGCCACGCTCTCTTCTTGGCCACGCGGGACAGCTTGGTCTTCAGAGCGTCCAGGGAGCGTCCGGAGTCGTTGTCGCCGTTGACCGCCGACATCCTGTACCCGCCAGGCAAGGTTAGAATAGTTAAAGAAGAATTCCACACCAAAAGTTTTCGGTCTTTA
Organism: Benthosema pterotum; assembly: GCA_039105355.1. Lineage (NCBI taxonomy): Eukaryota > Metazoa > Chordata > Actinopteri > Myctophiformes > Myctophidae > Benthosema > Benthosema pterotum. Next base: position 47,684,886 of record CM076966.1, read on the forward strand.
TTTGCAGTTAATGTTTTTTGAAAAAGTTGTCCAGGTGTTATTTTGTGAAAACACTCCTTTATGGCTATTTCCCCTAACCCAAAATAAGCTTATAATGGGGCTAAGGGGTGTTCACCTTTGTGTTCACCTTTCCACCATGTCAGTAGTGAGTTAACACTCACACTTTCACTTTTGGTTCATCAGTGATTCATCTGTCTCAAAAGGTGGGGGGAGTAGCACATGGTTTATGGCTGAACCACTGGTGAAACGAAAGTGAAAGTGTGAGTGTTAACACACTACTGACATGGTGAAGAGACAATATATAGCAAAAATGCAAAAATGCATTTTGGAGCGATGAATAAAGGTGAACTTAAACAACACCCCTTAGCCCCATTATAAGTATTTTCACAAAATAACACCTGGACGACTTTAAAAAAAAAAGAAAGAAAAAAAAACTAACGGCAAATAAAGATAAATAAAAACTTCGGGTGTGGAATTCTCCTTTAACTACATCTAACAAAAGAAATGAAAACTGGAAAACTGGAAGACATTTCAGTTAACTCAAGCAAAAAATATATATATACCCTTTATTTTTATTGTATTTTATTTTTAATGTATATGCCTTTCCGATATTTATAATATAAACCTTTGTGCTATGTTGGTGTGGCTGTTGTGAGATTCCATAAAACTGAGTTTAAACTTTTTTTTTTTTTTTTTTTTTACTTTTTTACTATGTGAGGTTTGTAATAGTTAACTAAAGGTAAAAACAGAAACTACAATAAAAAACATTTAAGTTAACTGAAAGTAATAAAAACTAAAACTCAATTAAAAATAACTAAACTGAAACTGTATTTTGTGTTCACAAAACTAACTAAAACTAACTGGAATTATAGCCAAATACTTTAGTTTTAGCTTTTAACATCATATACAATAAAAAAATAATAATATATAAAACACAATAATTACTAATTGGCGTTATCAAAGTTCGAAATAACGGACCAGAGTTAGGTTTCTAAACTATTATTGCAGTGATTATGTTTTTAAATGGTATCTTTTCTAATGAGTTCTAATGAGCTTTCTGAATCCTATACCTAAACTACTGTATAATGAAAAATCCGAAACCATTTTAACCTGGTCCACAGCTGGGCTTTCAGCTTCAGGGCTGCGGTGTAAGAGTCCTCCCAGACGTGGTTCTCGGTGTTCTCCAGGTCTCGTCTCAGCGCGTCGCAGGCTAGCGACAGCTCCCTGACGAGCTCGGCGGCGCCGTATAGCGCGCTCTGCATCAGAGGAACGGATATCTGGGAGGAGGAGGAGGAGCGGCGGCGGCGGCAGCGGCGTGGCGACAACGGTTGCGTCGTGTCCTCGTCGTTCTCCTCCTCCTCCCCTCCAGGGTCTAGGGTCTTGTGGGTTCTCGGTCTGCTCTGCAGGAAGCGCCGGAGCCACTGTTCGTCCTGTCTGCGCTGGACGGCGTCTTCGTCCGGTGGAGGTTGGGGAGTTTCTGGTGCCTTAAAGGGCAAACATTTTACTTTGTTATTAAAGGGGAACTCCACCCATTTTCAACATTTTTTAATATGTCATTAGTATACGTTAGAGATGTTGTGTGGACATTGTAATGATCATTCATTTGTAATTTAGACAATGTAACCTTTCATCCACGAGGGGGCGCTTGGTATCCGTAAATGTTAGTAACAACAGTGAAGAAGAAGCCCCGGTAGAAGTAAATGTGATCATTCTGAGAATGGCAGGCTGCTAGACACACGGTCTGTTTGTTGTGTTCAAGAAAAGTTAATAAAGCCAAATGTGGAGTTAAAGTACTGCTGTGGGGATTCATTCCAAAACTTTACACTGGCGACGAGGATGGGATTGGAGACTCGGGTAATTTGATTCGTAGTGGCCTACCAAACAGTACATTGGCAGGAGCCATGCCAGTCGAACAATGAGGTGTGTTAGGAGCTAAGGGGTCCGGGGCCACAGGCTCTGGGTGTTGTACTTCAGACCAGTCCATGACACCTTCTCCGCCATCCACAGTCTTTGAGTCACACCGAGAGTAAAGACCTTCGGCCACCAATTTGAAATGGGATGAGTTCCGTGTGACAACATGGCCCTCATTTTTAGCTGTCACCATGGAACCTTTAATGGCGATTACCTTGTAAGGTCGTGGATTGTAAGCAGGGCACAGTTTGCCATCCTTCTTCTGATGACACAAAACTACATCGCCTACTTTCAGAGCCAATGGAACAGCACGGGGCAAAGGACAGGATGGAGGAGAGGGTTGTAATGTTCATTCATTTGTAATTTAGACAATGTAACCTTTCATCCACGAGGTGGCGCTTGGTATCCGTAAATGTTAGTAACAACAGTGAAGAAGAAGCCCCGGTAGAAGTAAATGTGATCATTCTGAGAATGGCAGGCTGCTAGACACACGGTCTGTTTGTTGTGTTCAAGAAAAGTTAATAAAGCCAAATGTGGAGTTAAAGTACTGCTGTGGGGATTCATTCCAAAACTTTACAGACATGATAAAAAAGTTTCCCCAATTCTGTATTTCCTAAGAATGGAGGTCTGAAAAAATCATTAACATGGTGAAATACATCGGATGACATCACCACAATGTATTTCACCATGTTAATGATTTTTCTTTCAGACCCCTTTTTTCCTTCTAACATTTTCAACATTTTACTGTACTGTATTTTACTTGATGATGACATTGTCAAGTTGTGTTTGTGCTGTGTTTGTTAATGATTTTTTCTTTTAGCACCTTTTTTTTCTGAGGGTGTACAAATGGTTCCATTTGTACGCTCTCAGAGAAAAAAAAAATCTTGAAACTGGGTGGAATCCCCTTTGTCCTAGCATAATAAAAGCACAGAACGTGTGGAAAAATGTGACAAAAATATCGATATATCAAATCGAATTGCAGCATAACTAAGAATCGCAATATAAATCGATTCGGAACCCTAAATATCGATATTGTATCGTATCGTAAGCTAACTGAATCATCCGACCCCTAATGCGTATGTCACCATGTATGGCAACCCCCCAGCCCCTGTACCTTCACAAAGCTCTGGTTCTGCATGTCTCCTCGACTCCACGCGGCAGGAGGGAAGGACGGCGCGTCTAGGAGTGGTCCTCCTCCTACTCCTCTCTCGGGCAGATCGCGTTGTTGTTGGTGGTGCTGTCTCAGATAGTCTCTGTTGGGCAGGCCTGTCACAATTCACAGGATTGGTTGGACTGACGCAATCCGCAACCGAACGTGACAAGTGTTGTGTTGTGTGTGATGACAGTGTTGGTCAGTGTTGTAGTGGGACTTTTAGAAGTGGGGGGACGCCTCTTAAAGGGAAATTTCACCCATTTTCATTTTTTTCTGGGAGTGTACAAATGTGAACCAAATGGACCCTAGCGGGTCCATTTGGTTCCATTTGTACCCTCTCAGGGTCACAAGTCCGTTCAGCCCCCTCCTTTTGCCATCTGAATGCATGGGATAGAATGTGTGCGGGTGAAGCAGTTTTTTCTTTTTCTTTTTTTTTTTTTTTCAAAATGGCTGCGCCCATTCTGTCCCAAATGAGAGGCAACAACACAGCAATCGTCAGACAATACGCTTGGATGAAAAACAATCATTCGATCAATCAATCCAGGCCGCCTGCCTAGTTTGGAATATAGTAACAATTCAGTGGCGTTTCTAAGCAATTTGGAGCCCCAGACAAGAAAATCTCCTGTGACAGGCACAGTAAAATGCCCCTGCCCCCCCTGGATACAATTATGAATTATTTTTAAAGAGAACATATAAAGAACATATTATGGGTGTTTTAAATGTTCAATTCTAGTTACAGAGGACAAGTGTAATGTATTTATCCATATGAGGCTTATTAGCCTGGGATCCTTTTAAGCATGTCTGGTGGTCGCCCCCGGTGCCACCCTCCCTCCATGGCAACTAACTGCCTAGTCTGCTTGATGGCAAAAACGCCACCTGCAACAACTGAAAATGTTTTTCAACATGGGAAACGGGAGATACTCACTCTGGGCACTTTGTGGACCAAAGCCACAGCTTTCCACTGGGCGCTGCGATTGCTGTAATGGATCGAATCTGTGGCCGCCGGTCGAAGCCAAACCCGGGCTGTTATTACTACTATGCGTGTCCTGGAACCACGCACTGGATGGCGGGGGGCCAGCGGCCTGCTGCGGGGCTGGTGGAGGTGGTCCCTGGTCCGAGAAGGGCGCCGGTGGTCCTCCGTGGAGAGGTCTCTGAGCTGCCGGGTTAAAGGAGAAATCCGGCCCAAAAGTTTTTTTTTTTAATCTTTATTTTCAGTTTTTTTTTTAAGTGGTCCAGCTGTTATTTTGTGAAAACACTCCTTAATGGCTGTTTCCCCTACCCCAAAATAAGCTTATAATGGGGCTAATGGGTCTTGTGCAAGTTCACCTATATACATCGCTCCAAAATGCAAGTTTTTGCTATATATGGTCTCTCCATCATGTCAGTAGAGTGTTGACACTCACTTTCACTTTCGTTTCAGCAGTGGTTCAGCCATAAACCATGTGCCACGCCCCCACCTTTTGAGACAGCTGAATCACTGCTGCACCAAAACTGAAAGTGTTAACACACTATTGACATGGTGGGGAGACCATATATAGCAGAAAATTGCACTTTTTTCTAACAAATAAATACAACTTTTGGTGTGCAATTCTCCTTTAAGCGCTAGTTTATTACAGTCAATCTAAAATATTAACACTTCAACAGGCTTTATTCTAGGGCAGTGGTTTTCAACCTTTTTTCCAGGGCCCACTATTTAATGGGCATTTGAGCCGACAGACCACCATTTGATGGCATTTTAACCCCCACAGACCCCCAAAACTAAAGATTTCTTCTGTCGCAATTCCAGGCTAGATTTGGGAAACAAAACAGTCAAACATACAGATAAAAAATGACCATTAATCTTTCACATAGTGAACATTTTAATTCCACTTGGGTCCATTTGGTTTCATGTTTATGCTCTCAAAGAGTTACATCTGGTTAACCAACTTTCATTTAGCCTTGGGACCACCTGGAATCCTCTCAGTGACCACTGGTGGTCCCCGGACCACCTGTTGAAAACCACTGCTCTAGGGTTGAAAATGGGTTTCACTGCTTTGACCATTTTTTGCAGTAAAATAAACAAACAAAAGAGTTTGACAAGGCCAGTAAAATAAAAGCTGTATAAGGGTGTGAAAAACGATAACTAAACTGGAACTGCATTGTGTGTTTACAAAATCTAACTAAAACTAACTAGCATGCTGGCATGACAGACAAAAACCCATGTTCTAGTTGATTTACTTGTCTTGTACGCTTCATTTTTTTTCTTCTTCTTCTTTTTGGCTAATCCTCCCTACTATAGCGTGGTGACTAGGGATGTGAAAAAAAGTCGGAAATCGACACGTGCTGACGGCGACACAAAAAAGTATGAGTCGACAAATCGCTTCTTTTTTCTATTTTTATATTAATGATTTTTATTTTGTATTCTTTGTAATTTCTTGTTCAAAAATGTCAAAACGATACTGCCGCCCGTGCCGCAACATTTTGCGTTGGGTCCCGCCGGCGCCATGGGCTAAAAAAATAAAATAAAATAAAAATCGATTGATTGTCGACAATTGGGCCGCGACACGTCGACTAACATCCCGTGTCGATTAACATCCCTAGTGGTGACCATATAAGTTGTCCCCAGTGAGCTCCTGGGGGGGTCATAAAACCCTAGTTTCAGTCTGGGGCTCTTGGAGAAAAGCCTTTCGTCCCATCAGGATGAGAGGGTGCCTTCCTCCAATCAGGATCGAACAGGGGCGGGCCTCATACCCCCCCCCCCCCCCCCCCCCCCCCCCCCCCCCCCCCCGAAATTGGAACTACAATAAAAAATCCCAAACTATTACCTTGGTTCAGAGCGGGGGGGAACGGGGGGCCATGCGGAGGCGGAGGGCGGTTGAACAACGGCGGCGGTACGGAGGGATCGAACCCGTAGCCGTGTCCTGCCATGTCGGGAGGCGGGGGGCCATAGCCCTCCAACCTGGAGTGGAACATGTAAAACAATATCACTGGGAGTTTTCATGATGCAAAACTAATGATTGGAACGGATTCAGCATCATGAAAACTCCCTAGTTTAGACATACAACACGCTACATAAAGCTAAAGATGTTTTTTTGGCCTTCTATAGGTTGTAAATGGTATGGTTGGTATATAGCAGTTTCTAAACCCCCCAACATGATAATGTAACGATAGCAACCTCCGAAAAGTACTGAAAAGTTTAAAAAAAAAACACTGCAGTGCTGCTGACCTAGGCGGTGGGGGTCCGGGTGGGAAGGGTGCCGGTCTGAATCCATAAGGTTGACCTCCTCCTCCTCCTCCGTACGCTGGACCACCGGACGCCGCCGGGTTGGGTGGACCGGTCCACTCGTTATTATTACCGGGACCACCGGGGACGACTGGTGGTGGCCACTCGGTTCCGGGACCCCCGGGACAGGCCGGGGGTGGTGGTGGCTGGGCTGCCCAGTTGTTGCCGGTGGTACTGTGCTGCGGGTGCTGCTGCTGCGACGGATCCCGGGCAGATGGCGGCCAAAACCCCACGTTACCCGAAGCGCTGCTTTGCGGGTGACCCGCTGCAGATGAGGGGTTCTCGTCGCGCGGGTCGGGAATCCCAGGGGGTCCCCACATGTTTGTTTATTTATTTGATAGCTTTTTAATACCTAAAAAGAGAGAGAGAAACAAGTAAAACATTTATTACGGCACCAAATGTAAATCGACAAAACTACACAACATAATAAGCTGGTCAAACGTTGTACCAAATTGTCACATAAACAGTGTCAGGCAATATTACTTGGGAGAGTAGTATAAAATATTAGTTATTAACGCTTTAGACAGTTTAGAGCAGTGGTTTTCAACCAGTGGTCCAGGGACCACCACTGGTCCTTGAGAGGGTTCCAGGTGGTCCCCAGGCTAAATGATGGAGAGTTGGTTAACCTGATGTAACTCTTTGAGAGCGTAAAAATGCTCAATTAGGCCAAGTCTACACAACTACAGAATATAGATTAGATTAGTCGTCATTTTGATCTGTATGTTTGACAATTTTGTTTCCCAAATCCAGCCTGGAATTGTGGACAAAAGCAAAAGAAATATTTAGTTTTGGGGTCTGTGGGGCAAAAAAATGTTAGCAAATGGTGGTCTGTGGCTCAAATTCTGAATAAATAATGGGCCCTGGTATCAAAAAGGTTGAAGCATTAGTCAGAAGAGCACCCACTTTACAAATCATTTACAAATGATTATAATTTACAAATCATTATTATCCTAATATAAGGAGGACACACACCAGATCTTTCTTTATGTTCAACGTCGTAATTCTGGTGAGATGTCTGACTGTAATAAATAATAATAATAATAATTATCAATGTATTTCCAACCCCAGTTTGTCCCTATTCTGGCTGCACGAACAGCAGCTCGAGCGCTCGGTTTCTGACCCCTCAATGCCGCAACTCTGACACCACTCAATACATACCTTGATGTCGCTCCTTGGGAGAGTTCACTATAAGAGGTTGCTGCTACCATTTGGGCATTAACGTCACTTACATGCAAAACAACGCACGTATGGATGGTATATGGATGAATATGTGTACGAAAGCAAGAAATAAATCCCGATTTTAAGCGGGAGTTGTTCAAACGACGCGCTTTTTTTGGCTCTGGTTGTGTTTACATCTTCCTACAGGGAGGCGCCATATTGTTGTGACGTCATCGACGCCGGAAACACGTTCACTTCTTTTTCTGCGTTTGGTCGGCGAACGGTTTGTGGTGCACTAGCGCCACCTTGTGACCCAGATTATGGGGGGGTGCTAATAATAAAATAAAATAATAATAATAATAAGTATAAAATAAATAATAACAATATAATAATAATAATTTTCAGTGTGGATTGTTAATTTAAAGGGATATTTCCCTTAAAGGGGAACTCCACCCATTTTCAACATTTTACTATGTCATTAATGTACCTTCAAGGTGTTGTGGACTTGATAAAAAAAAAAAAAGTTCCCCCATTCGGTGTTCCCAAGAAATAGAGGTCTGAAGAAAAGCCACTAACATGGTGAAACATCTTCAAACATCATCAAGATGTATTTTCACCAAGTTAATGGATTTCTTTAGACGCTTCTTTTTTCTGAGAGCGTACAAATAAACCCGTGGTTCCTTTGGTTGCATTTGTACGCTCTCAGAAAAAAAAAAAGAAATAGAAAATTCCCCTTAAAAAACATTTTAACTGCCCCACTCACTTCTTGTACAAACCCATAGGCCTATACTTAAAAACTACATTTTAGCCATGACAGATGCATCAAAAACAAACCATCTTTTTTCTGGTGACTGATATTGTCCTCCTAATAATTTCATTTACGGCAGCATCTGAAGTCAAATAGCCTATCGAAATTTGATTATATATATATCCGTATTTAGATTATATCTAAATACTGAATGGATTAACTTGTCCTCACGTGAGACTGAGTAGAGTAGACCATAAAATTACCATTTTAGTGAAAAAATAAATAAAAAAACATACTGAATTAAGATTTGTGCTGGATTCTCGCAATTTCCCCCCAAAACAGAAGGTGTTCACGGCTCATAGCGCGCCGCAGAGTGAGGCGTGAACAACTGCTATTTTTCAATAAAAGCATGTTCTGCTGGAGTAGAAATGGCTGCTACGGCAAGCAGGTTTATCTTTCGAGCACGGATCGAGCGTAAAAATGAAACCAAATGGACCCGTAAGGGTCCATTCGGTTTCATTATTACGCTCTCAAAGAGTTACATCTGGTTAACCAACTATCCTTCATTTAGCCTGGGGTCCACTGGTTGAAAACCTCTGTCATAGGAGGAAAAATGGTGAAACATGAGGGTTTTATCTCTGGCGCCTGTCAATCAATTTCCCTCCAACTCACCAGCCAAAAAGGACTAGATTTTCTGCCAGGAGTTTTTCTGGAAAAGAGCTAAATATAGTGACAAATGTGCCAAGTTGGCAACACTGTTAAAGTCCCTACTGTGGGTGGGAGGAGACTGACCTGTTGTTAACCTATCATTAAGCACAGCCAATCACCAGAAGAAATATGTCCACCTGGACCACTACTTAAGAACTGCTAGGCCTATCAACTGTTCTTCATTCTTCAGTTGGAAGTAAAGCCTAAAACAGAGATGCATTCCTCTGCAGCTTGTACATTGATCTTAGCATCTTTTGTGTGTTTGACTATAGTTTCAACAGGTATGTTCTATTGGTACTGTTATTCTTAAATGAAAGCCCAAGCTAAAAATATATGGCTATTTTCTTATTGCATTGTTACTTTACAAACCTAACATATTTTCAATTCTAATGAATACTTTTTGCGGCTTAGCTCAACAATGTTTGATAATTGACATGAACCCCAAATTTAGATGATCCAATTTTATTGCTTGCTGTGCTGCTCAGCAAACCATATAATCACTGTATCAGACAGTGATTCTTCCCAAAACAGGTCTTGTCCAAGACATCTGAATGTGGTTGCAATGATTTGGTAAAACTACTTGGCCCAAACCTTGCATGTGCTTTATTTTTTCCGCATGCATTGATTGTGGCTTTTCTGAACTCTTTCCCCCTCAAGAAAAGCCTGGAGTGTGTCCTCCCACAGAGGGGTCCTTTGGGATATGCATTCACGACCAATGCTCTGATGACCACGACTGCTCTGGTGATAAGAAATGCTGCAGAAATGGATGTGGAGGACATCAGTGCATCAAAGGTTGGATTTTGACCAAATTGGCAGCAACTATATAATTATGTTGCATGGCTCTAATATCTATTCTACTGCTATAAGAGACACTTTGTTTCTATAGAAAAAAGTGCTAGTTGCTAAGTACAGAAATTGCTTTTGTCAGAAACCTATTTCCAGAACCGCCACTTTTTCAGGAAATGGTATTTCTAATTGTTAAAAGGAACACATCCTGCTCATAAAATATTTATCTCCTGGTGGGGGGGTCTTTATTTAACCAGCGGGGGTTGCCATTTTGCTTACAAAGAGTGGCACTTGGCAGCATGAACATGGATGTTTACAATATGTTGCATTGCCATATTGGGTCATTTGGTTGGCGTTTCTCCTGGCATAGCGTGTCTATTCGGCCTGACTAAAATCAGATGCGATGGATGCACAACTTCATGACACTAGTTACTTTTTCCATGTCAAGGACCCCTAAATTGAAGCTGTATGCCAGGGACCTCCACAAGAGAAGACTTTTACAGCTACTTTAAAAACCCATCTGGAGTTACTATTTTGGGCATATTGGTGTATTTTGATTTTTGGATCACAACTAATTATGACTATTGTGAGCAGTTGGCTTGGGCATTTTTGCTACTTTATCAGTTTTATGTGACCCTGTCGAAGTTTTAGACATGAAATGATGACATATGGAGACCCAAGCTTTCTGACATTGACTCAAATGTACATCCTGAGATCTTGTAACAGACACTGTTCCTCTTGCTTCTCTGCAGTGAAGTGACCGTAATGTGCACTGCCCCAGAGGACCCCATGTGTGCTGACTACTGCTACCATGATGGTTAATGTCCTGTGGAACAGGTGCTGCTGCCTGGACACCCTGTGGCCATGCCTGGAATGAGCCTTACACTTAAATAAGTGACACCATAATCTTTTTGTAACGTTTTTAAATTTCCAATCCTAGTTGTACACTCTAATAAAATGGTTTGTGGGATCTATACATGGTGCCATGTGTATTGTGCATTTTGTTGGCCTTCATTTTCACTCTTTTGAACAATTGGCACAATCTACTGTTTCCATACAATTCCATAATGTACACTGCTAACTCAAGTGAGCATCCCCTTTTAATTAACACAAATGGCCTTTCCATGAAATAATTTCTACCTGGAAATGCAGGGAGCGTACCTATGTTCCCCTCTTGCCACAGCAAAAAAGGTTCCATATACACGGCAGCGGTTTTCAACTTGTGAACCATGGAACCACCACCCTGACTTCAACCTGGGGACCACTCTGTGTTTAGTGGAAATGTGATCCAGCACGACCGAAGTTCAATCATTGAGGATTTTTCGTTATGTAATGTGAAGGCAGGATATCAGAGCTACAATTTGACATACAGGCCTATTGGTTGTGCAGTTTGACCCATGAGTCTTGGCGATATTGCTCATAGAGTGAGGTCTTGCAGAAAACAGTGATTTGAGAAAACGGGCTTGAAAGGTTAACATTTACATGTCAAATGGCCCTGGGCATGGGCTCTAGGCATGTTTGGTCAAACATGATGGCATGCATACAACCCAAATGTCAAAGATGTATCAAATGAGTGCTTATATTTAAAATGATTTGAAACACTGCTACTAATTACAATTGTGGCACCACTAAACCAACCATTTCATGATTAAAACAGAACACTGAATCATGCGTGCCTGTTGCAACTTCAACAAAAAACTGTTATGGATGCTTACTTGCCTAATATAACCGAAAATGGCCACGGGCGATGAAGCTGCCCCCATACCATTTTTGCCTGCCCCCCCAATTGGGAAATGTCTATCCGGGCCTGCTCCCAAGTGGGTCGGTGTTGAATAAACTGCCCTGCCAACTGTCTTATGTATGGCTTGTTTGTATGCGTGTGTTTGCAACCCAGTCTCGTGAGACTGGGTTGGGATATTGCCTTTCCGACACCACTTGGTCCAGAGTGCCATTCATATGCATTAAGTAATTGATTGATTGATCTCAAAAACATAAAATCACATACAGTTGTATACATTTTTCACACAATGTTCAGAGATGTGTAACTAAAGGTTAAATGTGTAACTAAAGGTAAACTCCCTTTAACAAGCAGGTCATTGTCCAAGTGATTCCATCACATTCCAATGTCAAATGTGGCTCAACATACAGTAGCTGTGCTTTGAAGGCCACCAGAAATGGTTTCAATTATTCGGTCAAGCTATGTGGTTGAATCGAGTTGCGTGTGCTTCTTTTTCACATGCACATTTTGGTATTTCTGAACTCTTTCTCCTCAAGCAAAGCCTGGAGTGTGTCCTCGCAGCAGCAGCTCTGGGCCGTGTGTTGAGGACTGCTTTGATGACAACAGCTGCCCCGGTGATAAGAAGTGCTGCAGATATGGATGTAGATATGAGTGCATGGCGCCATCAATGGTTGGATATTAGCCAAATTGGCAGCAAGAATGTTGCATGTCTCTAATATCTACTGCTATGACAGACACTATGTTTCAGAAAATTGGAAAAATTGCTGTTGTCGCCGATGGTCAGAAATCTAGTGTATGTCCAAAATCTGACACTTTTCAGGAAATGGTATTTCTAATTCTAATTGTTAATAGGATCCCAGCCTCATAACGCCTATGTATAAAACCATGCTTGCCCTCTATAACTACAATTAACAACAACATTTAAGTCACATACAGATAGTGCTATGAATAACAAACCTACGACAGACACAACAAGATGGTGCTGCCTTGGGATAAAAATATTACCTATTTTTAAACTAAATAACATATTATCTGTGATTTTAAATGTTCGAGAGAGGGGAAGTATAATGTTTTTATACAAATGAGTGTTATCAGGCTGGAATCCTCTTAATAGTTTAAAAAAACCCATCTGGAGTCCCTATTTTGGGCATATTGGTATATAGGTCACAACAAGTCATTACGATATATTGTGAGCAGGTAGATTGGTTATTTAATTATGCTACACTGTCTTGATGTTTTAAACAAAATGAAGAAATGTAGTATGTAGTACAAAGTTTCTGACATTGACTCAAAAATGCAAGTCCATCCTGAGATCTTGTAACAGACACTGTTCCTCTTGCTGCTCTGCAGTGAAGTGACAGTAATGTGCACTGCCCCAGAGGACCCCATACTACTGCTACCATGATGGTCAATGTCCTGTGGAACAGGAGTGCTGCTGAACAACCTGTGGACATGCCTTACACTATTGCTTGTCTGTAGTGACGGCATAATCCTTTGTATGTTTTTAAATTGTGTACCTGTGTTACCCTCTTACTGCAGCAAAAAGGTTCCATGTTTCCCTCAAAAGGTTCTATGTACACCACCCTGACTTAGAATCAACGGGACCTGCGTTTAGTGAACATGTGGAATATTTCATGTGTGAAAGCAGGATATCGGAGCTACAGGCAGGTTCACAACCTCATATTTACATGTCAAGTCCAGGTCTATAGTATGTGAAGAGTATGTGTGATTAACTCTTTGTATAAATCAGTTTTTCTCCTCTCCTGAAAAGTTAAATCTTTCCCCAATGCCTCAACCTCAGTTAGAATCAGTCACATAATCCTTTCGTAACACTTGCTAAGATATATCCCACTGTTTCTCGACAGGTTGTCCACTGACTACTAACAATGGCTGTTATTCTCGAACAGCTAGCTATGGCGTACCCAGGTATGGCGTAAGTCTTCTCATTGGCTGCATGGTAGCAAATCAGGTCTGGGGCCTTGTGGTAGGCCAAAACCCTACACCACCAGACCTGGGCCTGGGCTTACCAAATGATTACCCATAATTAAAACAAGCCATCAAGATCTCAACTCATGATGAACAAAACAGGGGAGTGATTAGTGGACTTATAATTATTTGGTAAGCCCATGTTATTATTATTATTATTATTACGGTATTATTTTCAACTCTTACTGATAGGAGGGCTGTGGGCAGTTCAGAAAGACCTGAAGTGTTCCTGAACTGCCCACAGCCATCCTATGAGACACAGACTGAGTGGGGAAAAAGATTTTCTATTTTATCATGAGCATTAGTGAGGACCTATTATATTAAGATATGAAAAGTGGTCCTTTAAAACACTAAAAAATGATCTCGTAAAATATTCTAATTCATTGAGATACGACTTTGGGGGGTTTATGAGATTAAAACAAAAACTTTTTTTTTTTTTTTTTTTTTTTTTAATACCGGTACTTCACTTAATGCACAATGGATTGAGAATATATATCTATACTTTTTATATTGTATTATTGAAGAAAATTAAAACATTCTAATTCATTGAGATGCGCACCAGTATAATAAGATAATAAGGGCAATCTTTGGATATGTTAATCTTCTCAGGCTCCTGAGTGGGTCGGTGTTTTGTCCCCTCTGCCATTGTGCCATTAAATAAAATGCCCTGCCAACTGTACACAGTGGGGACCAGGCCCAGATGCAACATTTCCCAATTCGGGGCGGCCAAATCGCCTGTGGCACTTCACGCCACGGGTGATGAAGCCGCACCCATACCATTTTCAGTTACTTGACTAATGTCAAGTGAGCATCAATAATAACATCAGTTGTTGTTGAAGTTCAATGGTGAAATGGTGTTTAGTGGTGCCACAATTGTAGTTAGTTAGCAGCATATAGTGCTTCAAATCATGTTAAATATAAGCACTTGACATTTGGGTTGTTTTGCGTGCCATCATTTTTTGGTGGGGCAAATCAGGGGAAAAACAGCCCCCCCACCCCCACGGCTAGATCGGCCCTGGTGGGGACCTCATTTTTGTGTCTTGTCTTGGTTTTATCATGTGTCATGGCTTGTTTGGATGTGGGTGTTTGAAAAGACCTATGAAATGGGGCTTCGGGACAATCAAGATTATGATTATTTGTATAGTTCATTGTTGGAGATTTATTATGCCAAATGTTCTGACCCATATGTGGAACAAAATGGTTACACATAAGGCACAACAGTTTCAACAGGTGTCAGTTTCAGGTGCCAGTTTACATCCTGGCTAGTCTTAAGGTTCACATAAAAGTGGGGAAGAGAATAAACACTCCGCCAATCTGGCAACCTGAAAGCAAAGGTGTTTGTTTACCTGTCAGGGTGAGGTAGGATGAAAAGACTGATGTTCGGTTTAGGCAATAACTGTATCTCCAGTTATTTTGTCATCAGACACATAGCGATAAAATAATCATAGTAAGTGATTTCACTTAATTCAAATATTGTTCGTTTTTTCTTGCTTTTTGCCTAATCCTCCCTATAGAGTGTGGTGACCATATAAGGAGTTCCTCCCTGTCCAATCAGGATGGAAGGCTGCCTTCCTCCAATCAGGATCGAGTGAGGGTGGGCCTTGATGTATATGCTGTTGGCCTGTTGCACTTCCCCTCACTGTAGACATGTGCATGTACACATCTTGGGCGGACGGGAGTGTTTATAAGATTTTAGAGAAAGCTGTTTGCCAACAACTTCTTTTAATAATTGAAAATAATTCAATATTTGATAAATTTCAATCAGGCTTCTGTGAAAAGCACAGTACTGAGACAGCTCTCCTCCGGGTTGCCAATGACACATGCTGGTGAGTGTTCAGTCCTGTTATTGCTGGACCTGAGTGCCGCTTTCGACACAATAGATCATTCTATTCTTATTAATAGACTTGAGCAATGGGTAGGTATACGGGGGACTGCCTACAGTGGTTTGCCTCGTACCTGTCTAGTAGGAGTGTTGCGGTTTCCATAAATGACCATGTGTCCGCTTCTACTCAATTAAAGTATGGTGTTCCCCAGAGCTCGATACTTGGCCCTGTTTTATTTTCTTTATATATGCTTCCGCTCGGTGCGTTAATTAGTCAGTTTGAACATGTGTCTTATCACTGTTATGCTGATGACACCCAACTATATTTTTCTTTTAAATCCTCGCTTCATTTCAACTTAACTGTCTTAAAGGAATGTTTAGACTCCATTAAGGACCGGATGTCTCAGAATTTTCTACAGTTGAACCCGGACAAGGCGGAAATCTTAATTATAGGCCCAGAGAGATCCCACAGTGATATACAACAGTCTATGGGTATGACCGCTAACTTCACAAAGGTTTCTAAAAATCTGACCACCAAATGAGCTTTGATCCCCATGTCAAGAAGGTTGTTCAGACGTGTTTCTTTCAGTTGAGGAACATAGCTAAAATTCAGTCTGTCTATGTTTAAGACGACCTCTGAGCCAGAGCCTTCTAGTGGGAGAGTTAGGATATTCCCGTTCACTCCTGTGCGCCAGGTCCCTCGCGCTGCTGGAGGAGCATATAGCCAACAGCACCCCATACACACACACTGTTAGCAACTGACAATCTCACGATACAGGGCGTCTCGCGGGACTGCCTGCAAGGCTGCTCTGAGTGCAATGTAGCAGTAGGAGTATGCAGA
The DNA here is from genome assembly GCA_039105355.1 of Benthosema pterotum. Taxonomy (NCBI): domain Eukaryota; kingdom Metazoa; phylum Chordata; class Actinopteri; order Myctophiformes; family Myctophidae; genus Benthosema; species Benthosema pterotum. The sequence goes on from CM076966.1 coordinate 47,700,999, forward strand.
AATGCGTTGGACTCAGATATTTAATCCATCTTTAATGACTTTAAAACCCTTATTCTTTAATAGTAGTACCACATAAACATTACAGAGACTATTCGTGACTGAACGTTACTTTAAAACAGTTGTCGTTTTGCATACGTAAAATAGCTCTTATTTGCGCCGTTCTCATTGAAAACAATGTATTCCCAACTGCAGTTTGCACTCGGAGAGGCTCTGTATAGTCACGTGCTCCACTCTGGTTTCTGGCCCCTCAATATCCTAACTCTCCCACTAGAAGGCTCTGGGCCGTTTGTGTGGATTGAAAATCCAATCCCAGCACCTGACTGGCCCACAACCCTGTCAATAATTCAACCCCAAGTCATCTGAGGTCAGGCAAGGGGCACGGGTCATGAATCCACAGGCTGCAGTTCACACTATAACCACTAGGGCTGGCCGCTTCAACATTGGAAAGGCTCTCTGGGGTTGTGGTTGTTAACAAGACGCCAAGAACAGGCCGCAAGGCTTATTTATCGAGTAGCGAATCATTTGCAGGTGGCGTCGTACATAACACGCCGGAGGATCTTAAATTGGCTTATAATAAGCTCCAATATTCACAAAAGGAAGTTGGTACAGGAAGATTTCAGTGCATCTCTTGTATCTGCTTTTTTTTTCTAAAAAATTTGACCTTCTTTCTGGTATTTGTTCCCCTGCCAACCTTAATTCACGCTAAACGATTCCATTCAAAGTCAATGGAGAAAACATGGAAAAACATTGTCATTTTTCAATCACTTAAGACACAAGGTGACTCATTGGACCCGGCCCACCTCCTTGTGCATGTCCAATACTTATCCCCCATTCCCGTTTTAAGGCCTATATGCAACTACTTGGTTTAATAAACTGTTTAATAAAATGTTGTATTAATGTGAGCGTGTAAACTTTCCATGAAAAAAATGTAATGTTGCATAGCTAACAATAGCAAATTTCTCTAGAAGGCCACACACAAATAAATAGTAAACAACAGTAAAGAACAACAATATCCTTTTCTGGGGTTCATAAATCCAAGCACCACATTTGCACGGCATTTTCTGGCCACAACCAACATACTGTAGCTGAATGCAACTTGACAGGCACAGGGACCAGGTAGTTTGTGCACTGCACACACTCTGCGTGTTGTATTGGAGTATAAAACTGTAACACTGTAACACAGTCTAGTACATTCTTTGGAAGATTGCAAGCCTGCAATGGAGATGCATTGCTCTGCAGTTTGTGCATTGATTTTTACGTTTTTTTTAGTTTTCACAGCAGCCCGAAGACCCGAAGGTATGTTTTGTTGGTAGCTCTATGTTGTATTGTTAAGTTGTATGACTACTGCAATGTTCAAACATTATTATACTAATAAAATACTTTTTGCAGCTTGGCTCAACAATGTTCGGCATGATCCCCAAATGAGTATGATTATACTGCTTGTTGTGCTGCTCAGTTTCTCTCTTTCTCTGTATCGGTGAGTCTTCCCAAACTAGGACATTGTCCAAGACGTCTGATTGTGATGTGATCCCATCACATCACCTACCTGTGCCTTTTTTCCCCACATTCACATGTTTATGTTGATTTTGGCATTTCTGAACTCTTTCCTCTCAAGGAACTAAGCCTGGATTGTGTGATAGAAATATTTCATATTTCTGAGGTTTATTGTGAATGATTTCACATATGCGATCCACAAATTGTAACCGAGTCGCGCTACCACCTTGAAGATCTGCTACTTTGTGCCATCTGTACATCACATTCATTCAAGTTCATCTTGACATTAAGAACATCCTAGCTATTTGTGATTGTAACCTGTTTATTAATACTACTGTGCGATCATTGTTTGATTTTTCTGACGCCAATGCTGATAGACAATTAGTCTAGGTCACTCTGATCTCTGAACCAGTTTCATTCAGCATAATCTTACACGTTTGTCATATCTATCCAGGTGTAACTGTGACGCAACCAATGTTTGATTACAATGCTTTAAATACTTGACCATTTTTATCAAACGTTGAGAGAGCCTTCGATCAACCATGGTACTTGTCTGTGGCTTCCAAATTAAATGCTCTCTACCAGAATACAGACTCCATTATTCAACAGAAACATGACTTGTTGATGGGTAAATACTTTGTATGTCTTTGGTCTCAGGGTCCATTTGGTTACAACTTTGTGCATTCACTCATTTCTTTCCTTCTCTGAGTACATACCAGAGAGCCTGGGTTACCGTGTAACCCACCGTTCCATTCTGCCCTGTATTACAATTGCATATTCTAAAACTGTTCCTAATCTGCTCTTAAAACTCTAAGTACATTTTGGCTCAGTACTTATACTTTGTAGTATGGCTTCATTATGCCTTTCTCTGTTATACTTGAGACAATTATAATTGGATACAACTCAAGTACTCTCTGTTTTAGGACTGTCTGATAGCCGGTGGTCCTCCTAAATTTGCTCTTCTATCGAAGGATTTAGTCTTTTCTATTTTCAAAGGACTGTGTCGTCTAGAAAACCAGTACTCAATGATGTGTCCCGTGTCCGAACGTGCCGACTACTGCAATGATGACTCTGACTGCCCTCGTGACCAGAAATGCTGCAGCTATGGATGTGGACGTCGGTGCATGGCACAATACAGAGGTTGGATTTGAGAAATGTTGCATGTCTCTAAAATCTATGAGAGAAATTTTGTTTCTATGCAAAGTAATGTGCTGTTGGTTAATTAGAGAAATGACTATTGTCACTGATGGGTTACTATTTATACCATGGGTCAGAACCCATGGTATAAAAAACTTTAGGTATTAAGGTATATCAATGGCATTCCCCTTTAAAAAAAACAATCTTATAAACCACAAAATGATATGTTTTCTATATATTTCACTTTACAGAGAAATACTATGGATGGATTTTACAAATGGGAAAACTTCCACTGTAGGCAACCACCGCAGAAATAACCAAACTTTTTTCATTTGGTCCTTACTATTTTTTACTGTAGTATTAGCATTTCTTGTAAAAACTATTAGCATTTAGTTTAGCATTTCTTGTAAAAAAAATATGCTAATTATCTATCTAGCTATAGCTCTAGCTATAATGCGAGAACGGCCTCTTTGTTTATCCATTCGCCTTCACGCCGCAGCGGCCGTCACGTCAGGTATTATTTATACTCTCTCTCTGTTCTTCAACACCAGAAGAGAGACAGTGGTCTCTGTGGACTCAGTGGGGTCAATGTTCAGTGACGTGCGGAGCGGGTCGCCAGTCTCATAATCTCTAATTCAACATTAGAAGCTATCAAGCAGCTCGTCCATCCGTTCTCCAGGTGATGGGAACTGGGGCCAGTGGACCTCCTGGACAGACTGCACCAAGTCGTGTGGTGGAGGGTTTCGAAGACGCAGGAGAACATGCAACGTCCATGCCAGAGCTCCAGAGTGGGTCCGCGATTACTGCGAGGGGCGAGGGACCGAGGTCGTAGCCTGCAATACTCAATCCTGCCCAGGTATATGACAAAGGCCGCTTTTTACAAAACAAGTGTGAAATGGTTGCCCTGTAAAGAGCTAAACCAAATTGAATCAAAAACCTTGCTAACACAATGGTAATTGAATACTTATTTGCTGTTATGCAGTGTTACGTAACATAATTGGCCACATGGCCTGTGTTTAAAATGAATCTACTCGGGAAGCACTGATTGCTACCCCTTCACAAGCTTTGGTATTTGGAATGTTATCCTCTTCAGAAGGAAGTTTATTATTTTCGCAGCCATATGCTAGCTATAGGTTCATTTTTTTTTTTTCTAGTTTTCTGAGAAAATATTTTAGTTGATTTAGCAATCAAAGACAGGAAACTGCCAGACTGATTATTTTTATTTGGAATTCAGTGTGCCCCCCCTCCAAAAAAAAAAAAAAAAATGTATAAGCTTGTTGATTCTTATAAATGACGAAATCATAAAATACTATGGCTCTTATATATTTTTTTAAATGTCATCTATATTTTTTATGAATCACAGAATTATGTATGTTTAAAATATGTTGTCACTTTACAAAGAAATACTATGGATCTTAGGCTATATTAACTTAATTTTTTTTATATGAAAGGCGCCACTTTCAAGAGTTCGCATATAATATATATATATATTTTTACATATGGGAAACCTTGCACTGCAGGCTACCACACACACACACACACACACACACACACACACACACACACACACACACACACACACACACACACACACACACACACACACACACACACACACACACACACACACACACACACACTGGTACGGGTGGTTTATGAGGACATTCCACATCATACCAGTTTTTTCATGGATTATGGGGACCCACCTTTCCCATTGTCTTAGAGATATGCCGCAAAGACTAAAAAATTACCCTCAAAAACAGGAATATTTCTGTCTATTTGAACTTCAACAATTGTCAAAGGAGGTCAAGATTTTCACATACAAATGAAGTCAGACTTTTTGAGGATTATGAGGACAGGGCGGGGCAAGGTGGGACTTAGCAGAATAAGGCGTTTCCTAGCACAAAGGTGGTTTATGAAGACCTCCCTTACTTATTGGGACATTATCCATACACACACACACAATCATGGCAAAACCCTTGGTTATGAGGACCATACTGCTTTAACTGGACATTACCCATACACAAACACAGACACACACACAATCATGGCAAACCCCTTGGTTATGAGGACCATACTGCTTTAACTGGACGTTACCCATTCATCCATACTATAACTAAGGACATGAATGAATGAATGTCTGTCTCTCTGTCTGTCTGTCTGTCTGAAGCCACCAGAACTTCTCACAGACTGCACCAATCAGTCTGAATTTTCACAGTCATTGAGCATAATATGTGTTATAGACAGACAAAACCCCTTTTTCAAATTGTTAATGAATCATTAATTTAATAGTGCATTAATTTTTCCCCCATCGACTTAATATGGGACACTCCGACCGCCCCCTACCGTCACACACATCACAGGTCACCGTTCTCGGTGTTACCCCACTCTCATATTCCCACTGCTACACCAGCAATGCAGCTGATAATGGGCTATACAATTCAATTCCTATACACGCGGTATTGGTGTTGGGGAGGAGGAGGCGGCACGCCACCCCCCCCGCCCAGGGCTCTACAGTCGACTGGGTATCTCATTTGCGATACATTTATAATGCTACCGTACAGCGGTGGTGTTCGCTAAAAACAAGCCGATCTTCAAGCTAACAACAGCCGACTTGCATGGAATCGAGAGACCAAGTGCGCAAGGACAGTTGCATGCCGTTACTCACGCTCTGTCCAAAAAAAGCTGAATGACTTTCGACACCAACATGGAATATAAGCGCATGGACACGAGTGAGCCCTGGGTGCCTCGCATTGCCAAAAAGATAACCTCTGTGAGGTTGCCCAATTGGCAGGAGGCTCCAAAAACAGTCGAAGATGTCTTTTAAGGGGTTTTATTAAATCCCAGTAGTGCATATATACATTGAACAAAAAAAAAAAAAACAGCAAAATAATATTGGCCAAAAAACGAAAGAAAGAACAGAGGAAAAACTAAGGCGAACTGAGGACTGACAAAAAAAATGCACTAGGCTATGGCCACTGTACAGGCCCTAGACACTCTCACACGTGTGTGTGCGCGCAGCACGGCTGGTAGACAGAATTGAAGAGCCTTCACAGCAGTCTCATTTTTATAGGGGTGGATCCCACCACTGAGAGGGTTCTCAATTAAGTCAATGCAGCAGATCTACAAGCTCACTGGACTCAAAATACAGGCAATATAAATCCATGGCAATAGATATTAGTTGTTAGACTAACATCCCTATGATTCACATCACTATATTGTATAGTAATCCGATATCAATCATTTCAGTCTGTAAACCACCCCTCTCTTCCCCACAGCACTTGGCACCTTCCACACTCTATTTCAGCCAATGGCTGCCTTTGCTCTGGTTTGGCAGTGGAGCTGAGCAGAGGAGGGCCAGTGCTGAGGTGGAGACAAAGGATGAATGAAATGTTTGATGATGAATGAAATGTTTTCTCTGAAATGACTGTATTATTTCAAGTTAATTCATTATAATGAACCAATGCATTGCCAGTTAAATTATTAATAATATTGAATACTCATTAAGAATAATAATGAACTAAATGAAATGAATTATTGCAACCATGCACAAACAATGTCTCTTAGCCCTCCGCCCCACACCCCACAGTCACTTGCAGTAGCACCCAACCCGGCCGGTGATGGTATAATGATTGGCTGCCTCTGTGTGTTTGTGTGTGTGTGCTTCTTTAGATAGTTTTTGGGCACGGGCTGCCCCGTGACAGCCTCGTCTCGCAACGGGTCGGATGCGTGACCACTGTTCAACAACAGCAGGGACGTGCAACTTTTCCTATGCGTGTGTGTGCGCCCACAAACGTCTCCCTCCGAGTCTGCACTGGGTTAAAACAGTGGGTTTCACCAGTGGTCCCCAGGTTAAATGATGGACATGGTGAACCAGATGTAGCTTTTTGGGAGCTTAAAATATCTGAATTAGCCCAAGTCTACACAACTACAGAATGAAGAAGATTAATGGCCAGCTTCATCTGTGTGATTTACCATTTCCCATGTACAAATATGTGAAGTAAACATCAGAGATGCTCGCTACAAGCTGCAACTAGGACCTATGCTAACTGATGCAGATCTCCTGAGGCACGACTCCCTGATCCCACAGTTGGAACATTGTCAGCAGGTGTCTCAGGGTCGCTGGTGTTTCGCCCCTTAACCTGAACACCTCTCCTGAGTGGGGCAGCAGACTGACCAGCCTTCACCAGCAGAAGGGTTCCACCTGTGGGCTCTTTCCATCTACGGCTGGGGGGGGGGGGGGGGGCAAATTTGCAAGGCAGGGGCGTCACTCCCTGAGCCAGGTCTATCTGAACGAGGCCGCATACCCTGACACCTCTCCTGAGCGGGGCGGCAACGGCTGACTAGCCGTCACCGGCGGAAGGGTTCCAAACGTGGGCTCTTTTCATCCACAGCCATCTTGAGCGGGACTCGGCTGCTGCGGTAATGTCCCTGATGGCACCCTTCAGCTGACTAGGTTCCTTCCCGACCTTCCGCAGGAAGCAGTTCACCGACTTTGCCGGGAACCCGCGGCAGCAGACTTCAATGGGGTAGCAGGTTGCTTGCCACCCCTTTAACACAGCTTCATCGATCAAGTCCTGGTATTTGTCTCTTTTCAGTTGGTCTGATACAGCCAGCCTCTTCTCCCAGGGTACCGTGAGTTCAGCGACGATGATGGTTTTTGTGCTCCTCGACAGCAATACCAGATCTGGTCGAAGGGAAGTCACTGCCATGTCTTGCGGGAAAACAAGTTTCCTCTTCAGGTCCACGTTCAACTCCCAATCTGAAGCGACTTGCAAGGTACTGGGTCGGGTCTTGGTTGCTGTTCCGGTCTTTCCATGAACCTTAGATCCTTCCCTGATGAAGGCTTCATATCCATGTGAAAGTTGTGGCACAAAACGCCTATTTAGTCAAATATCTCCACTTTTCACGAGACACACACACAGACATCTCTCCCTTCGGGCGAAGGGGATCATAATACCAGCTGCACCTGATCACTGCAAACGTCATCAGGCTAAGACAAAAAGTTCGGGGAACACAATTGCCTGGTGCATTGCGATAGGGGCTGGGTAATTAATCACACCACCTGCCAATTGTGTTCCCAAAATCTTTGTGTTAGCCTGATGACGTTTGCAGCGATCAGAGGAAGTTGTCAAAATGCGTTCAGCTGGTATTATGAGCCCCTTTGCCCGAGTCTGTGTGTGTCTCGTGAAAAGTGGAGATATTTGACTAAATAGGCGTTTTGAGCCACAACTTTCACATGGATATGAAACTAGAGGACTATATCGCACTCCACGTCTTTGGAATTATTTAATGGGTAAGTAAACAGGGAATAATGAGTATGAAAAGAGCACCAACATTTAAATGTTACCACAAGTCATGGCTCGTGAAGTATGGCTTTATTCTTGAAAAAGAATAATAGCCATGTAGGGCTAATTCAACGGGTAAGGTCCTAGTATACACAAACGCAGACACACACACAATCATGGCACACCCCTTGGTTATGAGGACCATACTGCTTTAACTGGACGTTACCCATACACACAAACACAGACACAGACACACACACACACACACACACAATCATGACAAAACCCTGGGCTATGAGGACTACCAGGTTTAACTGGACATTGACCATAGCAGGAGTGCAAAATGCCAACAGACTGGCCAGTTGTGTGAAGAACCCCCCCCTCCACACACACACACACACAGAGTATCATGACAAAACCCTGGGCTATGAGGACTACCAGGTTTAACTGGACATTGACCATAGCAGGAGAGTGAAGAACGTCCCCACCTCCATACACACACACACTATCATGACAAAACCCTGGGCTATGAGGACTATAGGACAGGTTTAACTGGACCTGACCCAATCAAATGATGCCACAGAACTTATTTCTCAGTCACCGGGTCTCTTGTAATAACCCTGAATTATTGATACTGCAACCAGTTATTTAAATTCCTGTGTTGATATTGTCATTAGAAAAACTGAATTTACCCAAATGACAAAGCATACTCTGCTGTCGGGTCAAAAACTCCAAAATGTTAATTTTCAAATGGAACACAACCACCCTGAAGAATAAACATTGTATTGTACTCTTACATCGATTGAGTTAGGCATATAGAAATTTGATTTATTGAAGAGTATACAACCTTGTTCATAACCTTTGTACTGATACATTGTTGTACTGGTTCCTTGTTTGTTTCTTGTTGTTCTGTTCTTGCTTTGGCAATGTAAACGTATGTTTTCTCATGCCAATAAAGCCAATTGAATTGAATTGAATTGTCTATTCGCTCACATGGCAGTGAATGCTGGACCCTGAAGCCAAACCAGCTGAAGTCTCCAGACGGGCTATTTAAAAAAAAAAAAAAAAAACATTGTGTACAGTACCAAACTTCAAAAGGCGTGTACGTGATACCACAAGAATTGGTGTAAGTGAATATGAAGGGTCAGGGCAGAGAGCGACAGCACTGTTTGTCCAGAGCACACAATACTTTGTATCAGTCCATAATGCATAAATAGCAGCATGAACTGACTCCTGACTAGGAGTCAGTTCATGCTGAGTCAGTAGGCTGCAAAGAGTCAGAAAGAGGGAGCAAGATAAGTGTTTCCTCCAATTTTATATTCAAGAAGATGGGCCTTCATAGAAAAAAGAAAAAAAAAAGAAGATTGTTTTGAAGTGTTGAAATATGCTGAAAAGCCATGATTGAGTCATGTGTCAAAAATGCCCTGAGGAGAAAATTCAACATAAAATAGTGCTGTACTATTGGCAAAAAAAAATAAATGTACTAAATGAAAAATGAAACAAGGACAATTGCTGACGCGGGTTTAGCACCCAGTGGCACGCAAAATGCAGGAGAGACCTCAGCTTTTTGCCAGAGTGTGAGTGTGTAAAGTGCTGGCCTTTGACCATAGCGTTACAGTGAATACTATTATGGCAGGGAAAATGACCAGGGGGTACACTAGACAAGATATGTTGTGGTGGGGTATATAAGTCAGCTCCTATTAAAGTGTCTCTCAAGTTTTTGGCCCACTTGTGGGCAAAGATAGGAGAGTTTCTAAAAACTGAACCAATGCTGGGGTCAGAAGACAAGATGTGCCAGTGATTTTGAATGACCTTATGAATGTCGCTAGAAGCAGAAGAAAAGGTAGTAGCACAGAGTATTCTGTTGGACCCTTTAGAAGGCACCGTCTTGGGAGATAGTAGGTCTTCCCTTTTAACCTCTTTTGACCTCTAGCTCTCTCTAGAGCCTGATTTAAAACAGTGTGACTATAGCCTTTAGAGGCAAACCTAGAACACAGTGCAGCAGCCTGCTCTTCAAAAGTGACATCAGATTTTTCTCACTCTGACAAACTGACTATAGGGTAAACTTTTCTGTTGGATGTCCATGTGGATGGTAACTGGAGTAGTGTAGAAGACTATTACGATCAGTTTCGTTTCTGTGAACAATGGCATCAACTACATTTGTTTTATGGACCTGTACGTCTAGGAAGGAGACAGTGTTGGCTGTGTTCCATGGTGAACTAAGTAAGCCCTAAGTAAGACTTAAAGTCAAAAAGTTTCTATAACGAGCCTCTGAAGACTAAATGACTAAATGTCATCTACAGTATATACCAAGACTTAATTGAAGCAGAAAACGGGTTATTATTATATATGAAATCTTCCTCAAATTTCCCCATAAAGAAGTTTGCAAAATTGGAGAACAGGGGCTACCCATGCTGACCCCCTGACACTGAAGATAGTATGAATTCTCAAATTTTTTGTTTAAATCCAAATTTGTGTGTTCAACCAGGAAACCAGTCAGGGGAATCTTGCTTTCTCTTTGGTCCAAATAATAGGTCCAAATAATAGGCTAAGACACTGAGGCCCTCTTGATTGGGAACATTAGTGTACAATGAGGCTATATCAAGGCTACATAGATAGTCATTCTCCTGAATGTTACCAATAGATTCAATTTCGTTAAAAAAATCAGTAGTGTCTTTTAAAAAAAAGAGGGGAGCTGGTTGACCAAAACCTTTGATATGTCTGTCAATATACTGTGATAAGGGCTCTGTTAGAGATTGGTTACCCGCTACAATGGGGCAAGCTGGAACAAGTTCAACCAGAGACTTGTGGATTTTGGGCAGACAGTGGAATAAGGGACGGACAGGATGTTTTTGAAAAAGAAAACTAAATTCATCTTTAGAGATCAGAAATTCACTCAAAGCATTGGTAAAAAATGATTCAATTTCTTGAGAGAATTTCGTGGTGGGGTCACCATTTAAAAGGGTATAGAACTCAGTGTTACTAAGTTCTCTTTCCTATGAGTCTTTCCTCTTTCCTATGAGTCTTTGTTTTTAATAACCATGAACTGAACTTTAGAGTGCTGGCATATTTTTCCATTTTTTACGCGAAACAAAGGCACCTATGGTTGAGCTAAAGTGTTTACAATTCATAATCTAAGCACTTAGCAGACGTTTTTAATCCAAAGCGATTTGCAATCATCATCATGATACTTCAATTCAATCACATACAAGTATCTAATCAAGGAAAAAACGGGCGGACAGTAAGCAGGTAATACAACATCATTATACAACAAATGCATATAAATATTGGTCTAATCTAAGGGCTAAAGTGGAGCGAGAGTGTTGAGTCTTTAGATCACACCATCATTTAGGGAGTGAGTCTGTAATTCTGTTTTATTTTTTTATTTTAAAGATTTATTTGTGTGTGGGGGGCTTATTTGATAGGACAGTAGACTGACAGTATAGGGGGTGAGAGATGGGGAGATCAGATCACACAGGCGACACCGTCCAGGCATCATAGTCCAGGCACATTTCTCCATTCCGACATCCCCCCATTCCAACACCTAAACCTAACAGTACTCCCATTCTGACAATTAAGAATTGAATGTCGGAGTGGCAGGATGTCGGAATGGAGAGCGGTTCCCTCATAGCCTATGTGGAGTGCAATCGGACCATTAACCCAGCAGGAACCCCCCGATTCAAATATTTTTGCTGAGTGCCAAGCTGGAAGATATTGGGTCTCTCTTTTCTCACACTCACACACACTATCATGACAAAACCATGGGCTATGAGGACTACCAGGTTTAAGTGGACATTGACCATAGCAGGAGCACAAAATACCAACAACCTGGTCAGTTGTGTGAAGAACCTCCCCACACACACACACACAGTATCATGACAAAACCGTGGGCTATGAGGACTACCAGGTTTAACTGGACATTCACCATAGCAGGAGCACAAAAACCTCCACACACACACACGATCATGACAAAACCGTGGGCTATGAGGACTACCATGTTTAAATGGACCTGACCCAATCAAATGCTCCCACAGGACTTATTTCTTAGACACCAGGTCTATTGTAATAACCCTGAATTATTGATACTGTAACCAGTTATTTCAATTCCTGTGTTGATGTCATTAGAAAAACAGAATTTACCCCAATGACAAAGCATACTCTGCTGTTGGGTCAAAAACTCCATTAATTTTTCAGGAAAAGGTCTGTCCAATAGCTGGCAGTGCAGTACAGCTACTCAGATGATGTACTGCACTGCCATCTATTGGACAGACCACAGGTGTAATGACACCACTAAGGATGACAGACATCTGAACATCACATTTTGACATTAAGGGTGAGATGCAAAACCTTTTGCGTCAATGGAAGCAATTATAAATAGATGGGCATCTCCTAAACCGTGTTGGGAATATTACTTTACCTTGTTAATATATTACTTATTATTACCTTCATTTTAAAGCAATTATATTACAATATTACTGTCTGAGCTAGTGTAATATATTACTATTACTTAAAAAACTTTTACAAAATAAATTAGATGTTTAGTATCACTATTAATCAAATACTGCGTAGGTCAGTGGCATACCTACAATAAAGCAAGCACACTTGGTTATCTGGCCAAATCCATATGAAATCAACTTGAAAAAACATAACTCCTGAAAATAGTCCTGGCGTAGACCTACCTCATCCTACTCAGCTATGGAGCTAAATGTAGACCTACCTCATCCTACTCGGCTATGGACAGTTAACACAGGAGTTAAGTGTATTCCTTGAATTCATGGAAGCCAGTAAATAATTTGATGACAAATTATAGAAAATAATAGTTGTCAAGATGATTTCACAAGAACTCTTGCAACGAGGCAGAAAGAAAAGTATACCATAATACATTAGAATTTTTTGTATATATATATATATATATATATTATATATATATATATATATATATATATATATATATATATATATATATATATATATATATATATATATATATATACACACACACATACACACACCGTAAAATACCAAATAGTAGCCCGGGCTGTTATTATGCAAAATCCATTTGGACCCCGGGCGCTTATTAGGTACTGGGCTGTTATTTGCAGTAGGCTGTTATTTATTTTTGCACCGTCCTGCACAGGGCCATTATTTCATTACAGTTTCTGTTGAACATGTTTTTAGTGCAAAATTAAAAGGTATAATAAACATATGTATAGCAGGCAAAGTTATTGACTTTTTGATTTAATATTTAGAATAGGAGACCTTATAGGCAGCATTGCTTAATAGATCTGACCCAGATTCAGACTGGCATGATTGACTGTAATTACTTAATTGGTTGCACACTGCACAGCTGTGTAACTTTTTACATTTTAGAATATTGTAATATATAGCCTCAGTATATTCTTTCAATTGAGGTTTGGCCTTACAGAATACATGGTGCCCAGTTTTTCAATCAAATCAATCAAATGAACCGCTGGGAAAGCACCTATACTAATTAAGACAAGAGTAGGGCCAAAGCACGTGTGCTCGCTCTAAACTGCGTAGCCTACAGGACGATTCTCTCTTCATATTGTTTGATGAAGTCATATAAAACGTGACCTATAGCTATACCCATTGAAAATATAAAATATATAAAATGTACACTGTATTTACGAGTAGGAATTACAGCAATCGCTTGAAAAACGAGTGAGGAAGGGACATTTGAAATCTCAACTCATCTCATCTCAACAGCGCATCGCGGAGTCGAAGCGCTGCGCTGACGCTTGGATTCAGTATGGTGAGTGCGTGTGCGCAAACGTAGATCGGTGCACGAAATGACAGTAGACCTAAACGTTTGACAGAATACGCAGTCTGAGTTTTAAAAAATCGTTGTATTGTGGCTGTGTATGGCAGAATTAAACATGTATTTTGGGGAGGTGGAGAACTGCTGTCGCATTGTGACATGCGATATGCTGACGGCATGGTGCGCGTCAGGCAGAAATGAGGAGGTCTGCAAACGCCATACACTATAATAGTATTTAATATGTTTGCAAATAACAGCTCATGGGCGCTTATTTGGACGTGGGCGGTTATTTGGACGAGGCGGTTATTAAGCAAAATGGTGTGGGGACATGGGCGGTTATTTGGTAGTGGGCGGGTGTTTGAGTAAGGGCTGTTATTTGGTATTTTACGGTATATATATATATATATATATATATATATATATACTGTGTGTGTGTATATATATATAATCTGTCTAGCGAGCTCTGTTTAGAACTGAACATGAAGTTTGTCTCTTGAATTTTTAAACTTTTTCACAATTGTTTTCAAAGTCAGTTGAGGCCTTGTATTTAAAAATAAAATACAAAATAAAGCAGCAAGCAATTTGTAGTGTACATAACTGTGCGCAGGATGCAGCGTGTGGACTGGATCTACAATCTAGTGCACATCTCTGTTACAGTACCTGTCGATAGCTTGTAAATCTGTCCTATTTTGCATGCAACAACAAGCTCATTTTAAACAAGTAACTTGGCGTTACTTGCAAAGTAATGCGTTACTTATTACCCATTTTTGCAGAGTAATCCTTTTACTTTACTTTGGAGCAAAAGAAAGAATATTACAGTAATATGTAATCTAAAATTCGTTACTGCCCAACACTGGATATAATACATATTACACCCCCAAACACATGCACTACTGCCTTCAATACAGCAATGACGATTGAGATGCTGGCCTCTTGAAGACATTTCTTACCATTGGAGGCGGTGACCTCTTCAGCGATCTGGATGAGTATGAAAAGAGCGCCAACATTTAAATGTTACCACAAGTCATGGCTCGTGAAGTATGGCATTATTCTTGAAAAAGAATAATAGCCATGTAGGGCTAATTCAACGGGTAAGGTCCTAGTATACACAAACGCAGACACACACAATCATGGAGCACCCCTTGGTTATGAGGACCATACTGCTTTAACTGGACGTTACCCATACACACAAACACAGACACACACACAATCATGACAAAACCCTGGGCTATGAGGACGACCAGGTTTAACTGGACATTGACTGATTGACATCTGCTTCAGCCAACCAAATCGTGTCATTTTGTGTAAGATTTGTGTATGATGTGTCAATCAAACATACACACACACACACACACGGCCACACACAAAAAGTCAGGTACAGGTAATTATGAGGACATTTTCTAAAAAAGCGGGAGGAGTATCCTGGCGGCCTCCTGAGCACTGCTACAGTGCTCGAATTATGGGGACTCTGGACATGTCCTCATAATTACGGTATGTCCTCATAATGCTGGTATGGTTTCATACAAAATGTCCTCATAAACCACCCATGCCCACGCACACACACATGCAGTGATTAACTCCTAATTCAACATTAGAAGCTATATCAAGTAGCTAGTGTGAGCAGGCATGTCGTCTTGTCTATCCGTCCAGTTGGGAACTGGGGCCAGTGGAGCACCTGGACGGACTGCACCAAGTCGTGTGGCGGAGGGGACCGAAGACGCAGGAGAGAGTGCTACCCTCCTGGTCCGATTAATTACTGCGTCGGGCCAGGGACTGAGGTCATAGCCTGCAATACTCACCACTGCCCAGGTATGACAAAGGCCGAAAGGAATAGCAACTTTTTCACATTACACGTTCAGAGAAGCAGCCGGCTGCTTTGAAGATAAAGCTTTTTACAAAACAAGTGTGAAATGGTTGCCCTGTAAAGTGCTAACCCAGCGGTTTTCAACCTTTTTCATACCAGGGCCCGGTAATTATTCTGCATTTTATCCACAGACCAACATTTGATGTTGAGCTTAGTTAGTCTCTTGGACCCAAAACTAAGGATTTTCAAGTTCGTGTCCACTATTTAGTAGAGATACAGTAATTAGCAAAATGTTGGTCAAAATAACAATTCTTCTACATTATCTAATTGTGTAGATTCTTGAAAATTAAGTAATTCAAATGTTTTATTTAATATATAATTTAACTCTTAGCGTAAAATTAAACCAAATGGACCCATAAGTCCATTTGGTTTTATTTTACAATTTCTAGTCTATAGTTTAGAGTTACAGATCTATAAGTGTCCATTTGGTTACCAACTGTCCATCATTTAGCCTGGGGAGTAGTGTTGACCACCTGGAATCCTCTCCTATGCAGTGTTACGTTGAACATAATTAGCCATATGGCCTGTGTTTATTATTCATATTATTATTATTATTGTCCAAGACGTCTGATTGTGATGTGAGCCCATCACATCACAATCAGACATCACCTGCCTGTGCCTGTTTCCTCTCACATGCACACGTTTATGTTGATTTAGGCATTTCTGAACTCTTTATTCCCCTCAAGAAAAGCCTGGACTGTGTCCTCCTCACAGACATTGGTGTGCCGGCCATGGTGACGACTGCACTAATGACCACGACTGCCCTGGTGTCCAGAAATGCTGCAGCGCTGGATGTGGACGTCAGTGCATGACCCCATACAGAAGAGGTTGGATTAGAAACAAATTGGCAGCAACAATGTAGCATGTCTCTAATATCTACTGCTATGAGAAAATCTGTTTTGTCTGTCATATACAGTATTATTCCTATAAATTGCAAAATGTAATATGTTTCACTTTATAAAAATATTATGGAATGCATGGATCTTATATTTGTTTTGTAAGTCATGTACAGTATTATTCTTATAAATTACAAAATTATATGTTTCAAAAATAGGCCTACTATGGATCTTATATGAACTTTTTTCTTTTATATGAAAAGTGCCACTTTCAAGAGTTCGCGCGCGCGCGCACACACACACACACACACACACACACACACACACACACACACACACACACACACACACACACACACACACACACACACACACACACACACACACACACACACACACACACACACACACACACACACCAAACTTCCCTTAGTTGATCCTTATGTAGTGTTGAACTGTAGAAACCATTTCTGCCATGTACATTTTGAGTATCTTTTTTTTTTTTATAAAATATGCTAATTATCACATTAATTATGCACAATACAAAAATGTACATGGCAGAACGATTGAATCATTGCCTGTGCTTCCTTGTGCACATGCACACACTCATGTTGATTTTGGCATTTCTGAACTCTTTCTCCTCAAGAAAAGCCTGGAGTGTGTCCTCGCAGAATCGACTTTGGGCTGTGTGTTGAGGAATGCTCTGGTGACTATGACTGTCCTGGGGTCCAGAAATGCTGCAGAAATGGATGTGGACATCAGTGCATGGCGCCATCCAGAGGTGGGATTTGAGACAAATTGGCAGCAACAATGTTTTATCTCTCTAATATCTACTGCTATGAGAGATACGTTGTTTCTATGCAAAACAAATGAGCTGTTAGACAGAAAAATGACTATTGTCACCGACTCTCAGTAACCTCACACTTTAACCTATGGTAGCCTATAGGGTTTTCCCTGTTATGTCTGCCATGTGTCAAACATGGGCAGAAATAACAAATCTTTTCTCAATTGATCTTTAAGTTTTTTTTCACTGTAGAATTCATTTCTGTAATGCACATTTTTGTATTTTGCATGGTTAATTGGATAATTAACATTTTTAAAACATACTAATTGTTTAATTAAGTAAGCACAATACAATTGGATTCTATTGCCTGTTTATATTGGCTTCTAGTTCAAAGATGCACTTTGATGATCATGGGAGCCACTATATTTCACAACCAGAAGCATACATTGTATACTGACAGAAAAAAATCTCAAGAAGCAAAAGTAGTGATCGAAGCTCAATTAACTGTGATGCAGGTTTTTTTTGCATCTGTGATTTTTTTAATGTAATACTACATTTTTTTTAATCTTGAAAAGAAAATATTAGATTTCAAAAGCATTATAAGCATTATAAGAATTAAAATATAGCTGCAAGCAGCGATAAGACGGGACCAAGCAAGCAGCAATAAGGAGTCAGAACAATACGCACAAATAAGCCAAAGAAACATGGGAGCCTGAACTTGAGAAATACATCAGGTAATTGTGGGAGCAGGGTAGGGTTTTTGAAGACTGATAGATTCACACATTGCATTGTCTGTCACCAGACTTGAAGCCACAACCTTTTGTTCTTAAGTCTGGCGATTTACTGATGGAGCTATCCAGACTGAATACTTTCCTTCATTGTTGTTAACAGTATGGCAGTATGACAACCACAAATAAGCCATAGAAACATGAACTTCGAAGTTGAAATAGAAGACCACATAACATTGTGCATGATTGATTCATATTACTAAGTGTCAGTGCTGGGATTTGAACCCAGGACCTCTCAGTCTAAAGTCATGCACTCTACCAATGAGGCTTCCCAACAGACACAAGATTGACTGGAAACAACACACACATTCAGTGGACTGCTTGGTCGCTTAAATATAGAAGAAGAAAATATAGAAGAAATACATCATGTAATTGTGGGAGCAGGGAAGGGAAGTGGCAGGGAAGCCTGCCACTCTACTAACTGAGCTATGCAGACAGAATGAATTCCTTCATTGTTTTTGACAATGAAACAACTCATAATAACTCAAATAAGCCATAGAAACATGGAAGAAATACATCATGTAGTTGTGGGAGGAGGGCAGGGTTCTTGGAGAGTCACACTTTGTATTGTCAGTAGTGGGACTTGAACCCACAACCTTGTGTTCCGAAGTCTGCCGTTCTACTGACTGAGCTATCCAGGCACAATGATTTACTTAGTTGTTGTTGTCAATGAAACAACCCAACAACACGGCACCAAGCAGTAAGCAATATTAACAATATACACAATTCAGCAATCCGAGGGTGGAGCTTATTGGTCAAACTGACACAATTGTTTCTCATTAGTCAAGGAGCATGTGGAAAAAAGTTCCACATGCTTATTCCTCTCACACAATCTGGCACAATGTACTTGCTCCAGTGTTGCCAGAGAGAAACAAGCAGAAGAAGAATCTTCACAAACCAGCAATTTTCATTGGCTTATAAAAACATCATTTCTTGATGAAAACAAATTTGCTTCTGAACTTTTGTCCGGATGTAGCAGGTTTCATGCAAATTGACCAAAAATACAGGCAGAAAATCAGGCATAAGCATTTTTTAAACTGCTTAAAATGGCGGACACTCTGGGGGTGGAGCTTACTAATCAAGTGACAGATGTGTTCCACATGAGTCAAGGAACATGTAGAAACAAGTCTCATGGTTTTTGGCCAAACGAGGCCTGTGTTATGCTTGTTCAAATGTTTCGGTTTCAAAGAACTGTTATAGAGCCCCCATTTGAGCAATTGGAGTAAGACTGGTCTTAGTGGTATTTGGCATCCCCCTCTACAAAACTGTAAAATCTCAGAAGCAGATTACGCTGCATGTGTAGATCAGGGGCAATAGAAAAAAAACCCACAAACGAGCAATTTGCTCATTGGCTCGTAAAAACATAATTTTTCTCACTAAAAACAAAATTCACACCCATTTCATGTTTGTATAGCTCCAAAGTTCATGTGTAGTTCATTTTCATGCATTTTGATCAAAGATTGTAGGAGAAGAGGCACTTTAACTCTTTTAAAATTTAAATATAATTCAAGATGACGGCTCATCTAAAGGTCAGGGGTCAAAAGTCAGAATACAAAAGTTGCTTGACATAAAGAGACACATACGTGTATATAAGTTGAACTGCCAACTGTCAAGCGATTCATGAGTTATGAGTGTTCAAAGTTTGCATTTTCAGGTGAGTGCTATAGTGCCACCATTTGACCAGTGGTCACAGGCTTCGCATCATCACCGTTTGGCATCACCCTCTATCTACCAGATTACCAATTATCGCGAAAACCGACTGGTTCGGCCAGAACAGGTATTTTTGGCGGAAGGAGAAGGAGAAGGAAAAAAGAGACAAAAGCAAGAAGGGACCAACAGAGACTGCTTGGTCCCTTAAAAAGACAGAAACAAGAAGGGACCAAGTCCACTTCGTGGACTGTTTGGTCCCTTAATAAATGTTTGTGGGCACTAACTAGTGAAAGTGTTTCCTGCTGAAGCACTAATTTATGCATTCTCTTTTCAGTATCAACTCAAACCTGTGAAGGCTACTCAGCAGATCTTGACTGTGCAGGTGAGTAGCTGCTTATGATCACCCCACACTAATGAGTCAAAGATTGCATTGCACCATGTTCTGCCCTCCGTCCGCGATGTGTGTGTGTGTGTGTGTGTGTGTGTGTGTGTGTGTGTGTGTGTGTGTGTCTCCATCGGTTACCAGGTACTCTCTGGCGCTGTTAACCCGGTTGATGCCTACATTTGCACACACACTCCCTGGATGTCACCCATGAACCTCTGCTTCACATTTTCCAAAATGGCATGTTACAGCGCCACCAGGAGATCGATCTGTGGCTTTTTGGGGCAAAAATCTGTGTCCGTCTGTTACCAGATAATCTCCCAAATGCTGTTAACCTGATCGATGCCACAATTTGCACACACACTCCCTGGATGCCAACCATAAACCTCTGCCCCAAATTTTCCACAACGGCCTATTATAGCACCACCAGGAGGCCTATTAAAAAAGAAAAAAAAAAAAAAAAAAGCAAAATTGTGGGGGGGTGTCCGACTGTTACCTGCTAATCTCCCAAACTGTTAACCTGTATACTCCTGGTGGAGACTCAGACTTGTGCCCGGAAATGCACTTTTTCTAGTTTGTTGATGTCAGCTGACCGATTTGGCAGGGTATTTAAGCTCTCTAATCTTTGTTCTTCCTGCCTTCCTTCTGCATTATGATTCCTGGTTGTTATGTGATGTTTGCTCCCACCAACACCGGTGGGCTCTGTTATTTCTGTTCCTCATGGGGGGTTATTAATGTATATTTACCTCCCTGATCTTAATGTTTAATGATGTTGTATTATTGTGCTGAGCAGGGAGGAAAATGTAGCAGAGCCGAAACACCAAAGTGACATACTATGCACACTATTCTGAGTCTGTAATAAATATTGGTAAATAAATATTAATTATATTATCTGACTGAAATCTAAGATAATCTAAGATCAGACCTTCAAAAAGACACTTTTTTATCTTGTGCTCAGTCGGTACATGTGAATTAAATGGTAATGGTTGTCTCCTCAGAAAGTCAACAGATCAAGTTGATATCTGCCAACTACGGCCGCACAGACAGACGCACCTGTTCTGCAGGACGTCCAACTAATCAAGTGACAAAAACTGACTGCATACTCCCCAAGACCCTGTCTGTGATGTCAGCGAGGTTAGCCTGAATAGTAGCCTAGTGCTCTTGTTCTGGAATACTGTTTGTGCATAAAACCCCAATACTTCTTAATATATTTAAGGGACTATCTCGATCTCTTTAGGCGATAGGCATTGAAAATAGCAAATATAGACCGCACATGCACTCACACACAGTGAAGATAGTACCCAGTCAGACAACATAGTGTATGTGCGTGTACAGTATAGTGGCTAGTGATCAAGTGTGAGCTAATGCTTAGTGATACATTTTTACTTTTCCTAGATGTGATGGAAGGTCCAGCTGTTCTGTGCCTGCAAGAAACTACGTGTTCTCTGATCCATGTGTCGGAACATACAAGTACCTGCAGGTGACCTACACCTGTGAACCCAGACGTGAGTAGTACCGTGTGCGTGTGTGTGTCCATGCATTTGCTATATCTGTATATCTCTATAACACAAGTTGGCACAAGTTTGGCATGTGAACATGGGAAAGCAAAACTTGACTGTGGGGAGTATACCGGTAGAAACATAGGATATTTTCCGACCAGCCGCATGCACCTATAGCTGTATAATGCTTGGGAATGGATGGATATTTGACTTCACTGCACCTTGCATTCCTTGCACCTAATTGGCAAGTTGCCCACCATGTACTTTTCTTCTTCTTCTTCTTCTTTTGCAGAACATGGTACTACTACTAAACAATACATTTGTCCAAACCTCACCCAAGCCGGTACATAATATACTGTATCTGTAGTCATGTGATCAAGATGTATTTGTCAGATTTGTTGTATTCTGTTCTAATTGACTATTGCCTGTCAAAGTGTTACACTTTGTACACCCACACTTATATTTGACCATGGAAGAAATTACAAATTTCACATCTGCCGTACAAAGTCACTACAACAGTCCACATAGACTTATGGCTCCATTTTCGCTCCACATGCTACTCGAAACGTTACCCGAAACCTGCAATGAATTCCCTTATTGGTATTTCCGTCACCTTTCCTCTTCCCTTAGCCACTTATGCCGACACCTTTATTTGTGACTGGAGGTGTGATCATAGGCGTGTTTGTCGCGAAGTCCCTTAAGTTGCTAATTTCGTCAAATAGATTTGGAAACTAGATAACGGGATTTCAAAGCACCCGCTAACCTATACGAGAAGGCAGAGCCACATGCGCACGTGCGGGCACCTGTGCATGTAATTAAATTGTGACACAATGCTGTAAATTGCAAAAAAAAAAAATCAGGAATTCTTGGCAAAAACAGACGTCTTTTAGATCATTCATATCTTGGTCAATTCTGGACCATTTTTTACATTTCAAAATGCAGCGTGACGGGCAAACATCACTCTCTCAGATGCTGTATAGAATATGTGGGTAGGTCTTCTGTACGAAGCAGTGGGACTCAGCAGTGGGACTTGAACCCACAATCTTTCGTTCCAAAGTCTGCTGCTCTATTGACTGAGTTATCCAGACATAATAATTTGCTTAATTGTGGTTACCAATGAAACAGCCTATAACATGGCATCAAGCAGGTAAGGCAATGTGAACAATATGCACAAAGAAGTCATAAAACATGGAAGAACTAAATCATGTAATTGTGGGAGCAGGGCAGGGTTCTTGAAGCCTTACACTTCATGTTGTCAGCAGTGTTGTTTGTTTGAGAATAATTTGTCTTAGTCTTAGTCTTTTGAGTAACACATATTTCGTCTTTTAGTCCCATTTAGTCTTCTGAAATTCATTTTTTTAGTCTTAGTCTAGTCGACGAAATATCAACATCGATTTAGTCTTAGACTCAGTCTTAGTCTTTATTTAGTCTTAGTCTTTTTTTAGTCGTAGTCTTTCAGTCTTAGTCTTTGAGGTTTAGTCTTACTCTTGCATTTTTAGTCTTACTAGCTTTCAACATGCCATACAGATTATACAGGCACATTTAGTCTGCATGTTGCATGGAGGAAAACAACCAGATTGGTTGCATAAACCAGTGCTTTTCAACCTTTTTGATACCAGGGCCCACTATTTATTCAGCATTTGGCCACGGTCCACCATCTGATGACATTTTAGCCCCCACAGACCCAAAACTAAAGATTTATTTTGCTTTGGTCATGGACCCGCAAGGGTCCATTTGGTTCCATGGTTATGCTTTCACGCTTTACATCTGGTTAAAAAAAAGCTGGGGACCACCTGTAATTTTAGCTGGGGACCACCTGGAAACCTCTCAGGGACCACTGGTGGTCCCTGGACCACATGTTGAAAGCTCCTGGCATAAACAGACAAGTGTTCTGCGGGGCAGGGCTGGGGCACGCATTGGGAAACGTTTGCAGCCTATTTTTCAAAGCGCATTCATTGGCATTGTTTGTTTGGCTGAAACGTTTTGCTCTGTGCAGCGCTGCTGTGGGGAAGCCATAATTCCACACTGTTCTGATGACGGCGAGTCGGCGACTCCCCCGGTGTGGAGAAATGCTGCAGCAATTGATGTGGACGTGAGTACATGGCGCCATTAAAGGTTGAATTTGAGTCAAATTGGCCGCATGAATGTTGCATGTCTCTAATGTCTACTGCTAGGAGACACTCATGGCACTCTTTTGCATAGAAAAAGTGCTGTTTATTAACTAGAGAAATTACTATTGTCACCGATGGTCAGAAACCCATGTCCAAAACTGCCACTCATCAGGAAATGGTATTCATAATTGTTAAAAGGATCCCTGCCTGATAACGCTCATATGTATAAAAACATTATGTTTGCCCTCTATAACTAGCATTGAACATTTAAGTCATATATAATATGTTTGGTTTAAAATATAGTTAGGTCTATTAGTTAGAATAGATAGGACGTCTCACATGCTGCTAGTCCAGCTACGGAATGCTTGGAATGTATCAAACAATAATCTGGACAACATGTGGCCATGCCTGCAGCCAGCCTTACACTTAGAAAAGTGACGGCATAATCTTTTGTAATGTTTTTACATTTCCAATCCTGGTTGTATACACTTAAAGTAATAAAATGGTTTGTGGGACCTTTCGTTATAGGTAGTGCCTTGTGTGTTTCGACAGTGTTGGTAAGAGGTGTATTGTGCGTTTGTGCATTATCTTGGCATTTATTTTCACTCTTTTTAACATTTCTGTGCAATTGGCACAATGAACTGTTTCCATATAATTAAATAAGGCATACTGCCTGCTGGCTGCTTGCTATCAAGTGGGCGTCTACCTTTCAATGTGTGAAACATTGAAAGGTAGACGCCCACTTGATTCAAGGCAAATGAAATAAACTTGGGAAAATAAATTATTCTACCTGGAAATAGAGGGAGCGTACCCATGTTGTTTCCCACAAAAAAATGTTTCTGTGTTCCCAGGTTTCCATGTACACAGCAGCAGTTTTCAACTTGTGAACCATGGAACCACCACCCCGACGTAGAATCAACCTACCACTCTGTTGTGTTTAGTGGACAGAATATGTATACTATGGGCTAAGATGAATGCTTTTGTAACACTTGCTAGGCTACATCCCACTAACAATAGCCAGTTTAATATGCCCCGACTTGGGACGTACTGGTGGCCGTCGGAGCCTCTCCTCCGATAGCAAAACACAGCTTTTGGCGTCTTTTCAACAACGTGGACGAGAGGTACGCTGTAGAGGAGCATCACCATGGAAACCAGAGACACCAGTGGAGGGGTGGATCCAGTCGGCATCGCCTGCTTTATGAACTATGTTGGGCTTCTGTTGCGACTGCAACAGAGCACATTCACGTCCTTGTCATGTTGACTGCTTTCTTAAAAGTCCCTAATGGCTGGTATTCTTGAGCAGCTGTGGTGTAGCCAGGTGTGGTGTAAGCCTTCTACACCACCAGACCTGGGCAAATGATTACCCATAATTAAAACCAGCCATCAAGAGCTTCGACTCATGAACAAAACAAGGGAGTACAGTAACATTTTTTAATTGGGGGGTCAGGTGTTTTCTGGACTTTTTGATTAGTTTTCAAGTATGGGTAATTATTTGGTAAGCCCATGTTTGTTTCTGATAGGAGGACTGATAGGAGGTCTGAATGGGGTCCCATAGCCCTCCTATGAGACACATTTTTTTTATCACGATTATAAGAGGTTGAGTGTTGTATCCTCACTAATCATAGGATTGTATGAGGATAGGTTGAATAGTGGTCCTTTAAAACACATTTCTTTTTAGTGGTCTCATAAAATATACTAATTCATTGAGAAAGGGTTTGGGTTTTTCATGAGCAGTATGCCATAAACATCAAGATTAAAACTTTTTTTAATACTTCACTTAATGCACAATGGATTGAGAAATCCCTTTTTGTATTGTAATATGGAAGAAAATGAACTATTACACATTATTGTAATTCATTGAGATGCATGATTTTGGACATGGAAATCATTGTTATTCTTCTCAGGCTCCCAAGTGGGTCTGTGTTTTCTCCACTCTGCCATTGTGTCTTATCATGCGTTATGGCTTGTTTGGATGCGGGTGTTTGAACAGAGCTGTGAAATGGAATATCCTTCAGGGCAATCACGATTATGATTATTTGTACAGTTCATTGTTGGAGATTTATTATGCCAAAATGGTTACACATAAGGAACAACAGTGAAGACGGTGTCAGTTTCAGGTGCCAGTTTACATCCTGGCCAGCATCAAGGTTCACAGAAGAAAAGTGGGGAAGAGAGTAAAAGGAACACTCTCTCAATCTGGCAACCTGAAAGCAAAGGTGTTTGTTTACCTGCCAGGTTGAGGTAGGATGAAAAGAATGATGTTCTGTTCAGGCAATAACTTTGTATCTCCAATGACTTTGTCATCAGACACATAGCAATAAAATAAATGCATAGTCAGTGATTTCACTTAATTCAAATATTATCAGTGTTTTCTTCTTTTTTTGTCTAATCCTCCCTGCTATATGCTATATGTTTGCTTTAAATAACATCAAAAATAACAATTATTGTGTAGACCCTATAAATTAGTAATGCAGATATTTAACAACAATTTAACACCAAATGGTGTTTAAAACCAAATTTAAAACCAAATGGACACGATTCTTTTGGTTTTCATTTTACACTCTCAAGGTGTTAAAAAGATCTATACAGGATTTAAAGGTAATAGAGGCAACTTTTTAGCAAAAAATCTAAATAGCTATATCCATATTTTTGGGGCTTTTCCCCCTCCACCTGTTTCCCTGCAGACAGACACTGGCTTTGCCCTGCAGACGGTCCAGAACTTTGTTGTTGTCGACAAATCATGAAAACAAAACGTGTTGTCATGCTTTGTCACAACCCAAGTTGTCCTTGCCCGCGACGTAATTGTCTTTATATGAATCCTTTTCGAAATATCTATGAGAAAAATGAATGGGGAATGCATTTCTGGAACAAGGGCGACGTCACAAGGGGGCAGGACTGCTCGGCTCTATATCAGGGCTTGACACTAACACTTGCCCGCTTGCCCGGGGCAAGTAAAAAAAATGGTGGGGCAAGTGAAGACTGCTGGTGGTGGGGCAAGTGAAGTCTGACGCACTTGCCCATCGGGCAAGTGCGTCCCCTGTATATGCAAACAAGTTGGTGCCATCCCATTTAGACTAAATGTTTGACTGCACTCCGGTGATATCCATACATCTCTCTGCCTAATAAACCAGTGGGTTTACAACTGGTTGTGAACCACTAAGGCCACTTGCTAGTAAATGTAGATATGCAGATATTTACAATAGTAAATTTCTCTAGAAGGCCACACACAAATGAATAGTAAAACAACAATATCCTCTTCCAGGGTTCATAAATCCAAGCAGCACATTTGCAGGACATTTTCTGTCCACAACCAACATACTGTAGCTGAATGCAACTTGACAGGCACAGGGACCCAGTAGTTTGTGCACTGCACACACTCTGCATGTTGTGTTGGAGTATATATACCTGTAAGTAACACAGTCTAGTACATTCCTTGGAAGTCAAGAACAAGACTGCAAGCCTGCAATAGAGATGCATTCCTCTGTAGTTTGTGCATTGATTTTTACATGTTCTTTAGTGTGTTCGACTATTGCTTTCATGGATGGATTCTTTCCAACACTCCAACCAGGTATGTTTTGTTGGTAACATTACTATTAAATTAAATTGCAGACTAGAATATGTCTGTTCTATGTTCAATTGTTAAGTTAGGCGGCCTATTGCATTGTTCAAACATTATTATACCAATAAAATGATTTTTACAGCTTAGCTCAGCAACGTTCGACATGATCCCCAAATGAATATGATCCAATTATGCTGCTTGTTGTGCTGCTCATCTCAGTTTCTCTCTTTCTCTGTATCTGTATCAGTGATTCTTCCCAAACCAGGTCATTGTCCAGACGTCTGATTGTGATGTGATCCTATCACATCACCTGTCTTAGTGTATGTCAATGTGTATTTAAGTGAACGTTCCGTGAAGATTTTTGTAAACCATGTTTTTTCTATATTATATGAACACTATGGAACATGAGAAAGGTGGTTTACATTTTTTTATTTCTGCCCAGAAAATATTTGCCCATAACATCCCATATAATGTAATAATTAAAAATATCATAATTCTTTAAGAAGCACATGTGACATGTCAAGCTAGGCGGGTTTTTCATGCTGATGAATCCATCCCAAGCATTAGTTTTGCCCAAAAAACATTCCTTGGGCTAAAAACGGCCATAGATAATTGCCCTTGTGACTTCATCACATTTTCCATGATTTCTATGGCTGATTTTAACCCAAGGAGTGTTTTGGGGCAAAACTAATGCTTGGGATGGATTCAGAAGCATGAAAAACCCCTAGTTTGACATGTCACATGTGCTTCTTAAAGTATGATTATATTTTTAATTATTACATTATATGGGATGTTATGGGTAAATATTTTCTGGGCAAAAATAAAAAATGTAAACCACTTTTTTCATGTTCCATAGTGTTCATAAAACAGAAAAACATGGTTTACAAAAATCTTCACGAAATGTTCAGTAAAATAGATTCTGCTACATAACTACATACACTATCTGGGCCTTTTTTCCCACATGCACACGTTTATGTTGATGTTGGCATTTCTGAACTATTTCCCCTCAAGAAAAGCCAGGAGTGTGTCGTCTTCGCTGGATTGTGTGGTGTCCCGGCTTCTATGGCGAGGACTACTGCACTAATGACACTGACTGCCCTGGTGACCAGAAATGCTGCCGCACTGCATGTGGACATCGGTGCATGACACCATACAGAGGACTAGGTTGGATTTCAGCCAAATTGGCAGCAACGATGTTGCGTGTCTCTATTACATGGGCAAATTTAGGCATGGGGGGGGGGGGGGGGGGGGGCACTATATATACATATAGTGTACACCTTGTTTTACACTCAAGTTGATTTTAGCATTTCTGAACTTTTTCTCCTCAAGCAAAGCCTGGAGTCTGTCCTTTCATAAAGAACCCTGTGTGTATGATGTGGCTAGAGCCACCGCAGTCCTCCTGCTTTGATGACCACGACTGCCCCGGTGTGGAGAAATGCTGCAGCGATGGATGCGGAGCACATCGGTGCATGGCGCCATTGAAGGTTTGAGCCAAACGCACAGCAAAAATGCATGTCTCTAACATCTACTGCTGTGAGAAAGAATTTGTTCCTAGA
Source organism: Benthosema pterotum (assembly GCA_039105355.1). Taxonomy (NCBI): domain Eukaryota; kingdom Metazoa; phylum Chordata; class Actinopteri; order Myctophiformes; family Myctophidae; genus Benthosema; species Benthosema pterotum. The sequence continues at coordinate 47,729,726 of CM076966.1, forward strand.
TGCAAAAATTACTATTGTCACTGTCCACGGATGGTCAGAATCCTATGTCCAAAACTGCCACTTTTCAGGAAATGGTAATTGTTAAAAGCATCCCTGCCTGATAAAGGTCATAATATGTATAAACTAACTAAGGATGTCCCGATGCCACTTTTCACATTTCCGATCCGATCCCGATACCACAATTTCTGTGGTACCCGATACCAAGAGATACCAGAGAAGAATATACAATAATGTAAAAGAAAAAAAGATCTTATATGAACTCCACCAACTGGGAATAGCAGTTTCCGAATGTGCACTTGGGCAACTCTAAAGCAAACTCCACATGGGCCAACATTTCATTTAAATACCATAGTGTCAACCCCTTACCCCTGTGTCAGACCTGCAGTTGGACTGGCATATTTACCAATACCAATATGACCTGATAATGACAAATAAGCTTGGATACTAATACTTTTCCGATACCCATACAGTATTTGTTGATACCGATATAACCAAAAAAGTGCTGATGACATACTTTTTCCGATACCGAAAAGTATCCCCCCCAAAAAAACATTATACTTGCCCTCTATAACTATAATTGAACATTTAAGTCACATATAATATGTTCTTCAGCATAAACATCGTTTTTATTGTTTATAATAGTTCTTATGACAGGCATACTAGAATACTAGTCCAGCTATGGAATGCTTGGAATGCATGAAACTGCAATCTATTTTTCATTGGCGACATTTTACTTTATATAACCATCGCAGGTTGCCATTTTCATTACAAAGAGTGGAAGCACTTGTAAAGATCAATGTTTACAATACATTGCAATGCCCTATTGGGTCATCCATTGGGTCTTTTTTAGCTGTTGCACTACAGCAAGACTAAAATCAGATGCCAGTGATTGAGAACCACTTCATGACACTGGTTCTTACTTTTTCATATCAAGAACCCCCAAATTGATTCTAATTAGATTATGGACACCCGTTCGTTTGAAGATGTGTGCAAAACGTGTTTAATTTCAAAAACCACCAATTATTCTACGGATCCCCAATGGTATTTCTATCTCTGGCACCCTCTTCGAATCAGTATATATTGAAACAGAGAAAATCATTTCAAATCAACCCTTTCGATTCCCCTTGACGATGAATTGAGAACTTTACGTCATGATGAAATGATGCAAATTGTGGTGTGCCATTGCAGCTTGCTTCTGAACTAACTGGCTGGTTTATCTCTTATTCAAACAGATTCTGGGATGACATCGCACTAGTCTGCATTGAAGACCACATGAAGTTTTGGAACTGAGCAGTCCCTGCCTTTTCCATTTTTTTGGAAGTGAATAAATGCTATTCTCCCCAGAAACATTGCTGAGATCTTCTTTTCTGACATTTGTATATTTTTTAATTCAAGATAAAATGCTATTTTCCACATATTATAGGGTATAGGGCTACATCACTGGTTCCCAAAGATTTCGGTGTATTTGTAAATAATGCTATTATTGTTATTATTATTATGAGTTATTATCTATTATGAGTTTGTGCTACACATGTTGTGTGTGCTATAGGTTGTGGCTGTGGCTGTCTGAGCACTTTCGGGCTGATTCATCACATTTTTCTGCATTTCTGCAAGTGCAGGAATGCTTTAAACAAGCATTTGCGCAAAGAGGAGGGAGGTATGGTTAGGTGGTTCCTCTTTCACAGTATGTCTGAGTATGTCTGTAACATTTCCCAATTGGGGGGGGGCAGGAGAAAATGGTATGGGTGCGGCTTCATCGCCCGTGGCGTGAAGCGACACGGGCGATAAAGCTGCACCAATACCATTTTCCGTTACAGGACTTTTATTAGGCAATTAAGCATTAATATTAATAATATCAGTTGTTGTTGAAGTTGCAACTGACACGCAGCATGCATAAAGCTAAAGGTCTGACTCAGAGAGTTTTCTGTTTTTAATGATGAAATGCTGTTGGTTTAGTGGTGCCACAGCTGTATAGTTAGTTAGTAGCAGTAGTAGTGTTTCAAATAATTTTAAATATAACTAAGCACTTTAATTTGAAATATCTTGGGTTGTTTTGCATATCATCGTGTTTGGTGGGGCAGTCAGGGCATTTAGAGGGACATTACCCCCCCCCCCCCCCCCCCCCCCCCCAATATGCCCATACCTAGATCCGCCCCTCTGTCTGAGCCTCTGTGCCGCTGAGCTGTGGTCAAGTGGACTTCATTCCTGTCTGAGTATAACACTGGAAGGGTGGTTGTCACTGAGGTTTATACAAATTCAGGTAGGATGTAATATTGCAATTCTTTCAACCTGCAAAGTAATGTTCATTGTGACTAATTTTGGTATTCTTTTACATTCAGCTTGTACCGTAGATGCATTGGATACTTTAGTAGCTTTTGTTCACTGCCATAAACACTGGGGGAAAAAAAACACAATAATTTGTGTTTGCCCAATGAATTATACAGTAGTTTGCTCTACCAAAATATTAGTGTGCATTGTGACATTTCTTTTAACTATTGTTTTTATCGTTTTCTATTTTTTTTTACGAACACCACATATTTTTAGATGAAATTCTGTGAGAGCCATACAAATTTTTAAGACCTAATATACAATTAAATTTGTGCATTTTATGTAATTTCAACACCTTTAAAGTCAAAGTTATTATTAATAACATTGTTATTTTGTTGCTAATCAATGAATTTCTTTTTTTTAATTAATGTATTTATTGATCCCCCCACCAGGGTTATTATAGTTATTATTATTATTACCCAAAATATTAAACATAATAATGATGGTGATAACAATGATAATCAAAATGATAACATGAAGGTAATTTGCATATGAAAGTTCCATTTTCCAACATTTTCAACATTAAGGGTGTTTAATGTTGGGGGACAGGTGTTTTGGGATTTATTAATACGCAATTAAAAAAATAACTAATTTTAATCGCACCCTTTTTCACTGGAGGTGCACGCAATGGAAGAAGAAGCCTTGTTTGTTGAAAAACAGAACCTGTTTTTCAACAAACAAATTGCTTCTCGGATCAATTATTAGTATGTGATTAATTGAGATTAATTAATTACAAAGCTTCAAATTAATTACATCAAAAACTTTAATCGAGTCCCACCATTATATATATATATATATATATATATATATATATATATATATATATATATATATATATATATATATATATATATATATATATATATATATATATATATATATAATGATGTGTGCTATAACTGTTTCACTGTTGTGTCCTCTTCAGATCATCAATGCTGAACAGTGTCCATAGCAGTTACTTCACTACTAACATAACTGACAGTTGATTCTGTCAGAAGACTGCCATGATGTTACAGACCGGAAGCCGCCATTGTTTCTCCTTCCTATTTCTGTTGTTCACGCTTTGTCTTAGTCCCACTCTGGCTTACTTCCTGAAAAACTGCACTATTCTGTACTCTGACAATGTCACTGCTGGAGTTTCAGTGAACTGTGAAGGTCGTCTCCAGATTAGCATACCAGATGACATTCCCAGAGACGTTAAATCACTAAAACTATATAGTCCCATCCAAAAGATAAACAGGACAGATTTCTATCATCTGCCAAATCTTACAGAATTGACGATACGTAATCATTTAGTAACTGTAGAAGACTACACTTTTGTGGATTTGGTGCATCTTGAAAACCTCAATTTGGGCTCCAACAAACTGACAACACTGGCAGACAATGTGTTTCAGGGATTGTCTAACCTCTTGATCCTGAACCTACGTGACAATTATATCCATTCCATCAACCCTGTTGCCTTCCAGTCTCTCACTAGTTTACAGGAACTATATCTAAAAGCCAATCAATTCACGGATATAATCACCGCCTTACAACTACCAAGCTTACAGTTGCTGGACATCAGCACAAAGTTAAAGAATTTTCAGTCAAAAGATCTGCCATTAAACATGTCCTCTAATCTCAGGACATTGAGGGTTTCGTCATCCTCGATAGAAAAGTTCAGTATCTCAACAGCCATATTTCCACACCTTAGCACAGTCGAAATGATATTCTGTTGTAACGAAGATGGATGGGAGTGGGACATACCACACAAGCATTTTCTAAATATAACTACAGTGTATTTGGCTGCTCACAGTAGGTCTTCTTATGACACCATCAAAAAGGCTCTACAGAGTCTTGATTCACTGGAGTACTTCGAGATGGTATTATCTGTGGATTTAGACAGAGATCTCTTAAATATACTATGTAAAATACCTACACTGAGGACACTCGGCCTGCATGGTGTCAGCACTGCCAACCTAACACTGTCACCTTGTACTCAGCTTACCACCCTGGACCTATCATGGGGTCACTTGACTGAACTGCCAAAGGATTCAATAAGTCAAATGAAGCAACTCAGTGAGTTGAACCTTGCCAGGAATCAACTTTCCAAAGTACCAGATGATGTTAAAAATCTCTCCATGCTTCAGATTATTAACCTGAGAATCAATCATGTAAAAGATTTAGGCTGCTTAGACTTCTCAAATTTAAGCAGACTCACACACCTTCACCTGGATGGCAACTACATCTCTCACCTGCAACCGTGTGTTTTTCAACATCTTAGTGAGTTAACAGAGTTAACGCTGAAACACAATTTAATTGAGACATATGGCGACACATTCAAAATGACTGGTTTACAGAAACTACAGTCATTGATTTTAAATGAGAATAACAACCAACAGCTCAGCACTGGGGAATTCATGGGCCTGAATTCACTCCGGAACTTAGACATGGAATTCAGTAACTTTGTATGGCAGCTAGACATTTTAGAAGGCCTAGATGAACTTGAATCACTTAGTATACATTTTATTCCTTTTAATCCCAACCAATACAAAACTATATCTTCACCTCCTCATGAGTTTCAATGTCAAAGCAACAACACCATACTAAACAGAGTGAAGAATTTAACGTTAGAATTTCAGCCATCGAACATTGTTACATATGTATGGAACATGCTCTTATATATGACACATTTGGAACACTTGATTGTCTCTGGTGAACCAAAAGACCCAGACTGGGTCTGGTGGTTCACCAGATATGTACCACAGTTGAAGACTCTTTCCTTAGTAAATTGTAATCTGGAGTCCCTAGATTTCCTGGCACAAGCCAATCTGACTAGACTCTCCTGGCTGGACCTGAGCCACAATAAGTTGACGGTGATCAATATCTCTGTGTTCAGTTTTCTCCCTGCGCTCAGGTTTATTAAAATGAATGACAACCCTCTAGCTTGTGAGTGTTCAAATGCTGACTTTGAGCTGTGGATGCGGAACAACAACCAGACGCAGGTAGTCGACACTCATCTTTACGAGTGTCACTTCCCTTTGGATAAAAAGGGTACCAAGTTTCTGGACTTTGACTATAATTCCTGTTGGACGGACATTAGCTTTGTCTGCTTCACTTCCTCCACTTGTGTGATTGTGCTGACTCTGCTCACGTCTTTCACCTACCACTTCCTGCGTTTGCATCTTTACTATGCCTACTACCTCCTCCTGGCCTTCCTTTACGATGCCAAAGAAAGAAAAAGGGGCTCCCCTGAACGCTACGACGCCTTCATCTCCTACAACGTTCACGATGAGCTCTGGGTTTGCAGAGAAATGCTTCCAGTGCTGGAAGGAGAGCAGGGCTGGAGACTCTGTCTGCACCATCGAGACTTCCCACCAGGTACCCACTTCTGTCTACTGTCTATGTGTAATACTGTACTGATGACTGTCTCTTTGTAAGCAAGTAGTTGTTTTTAGTGCCATTATTGTCACAGTATGTGAAACTACTATATATATATATATATATATATATATATATATATATATATATATATAAACTCTTGAAAGTGGCACCTTGAATTCAATTCAAAAAAGTGAAACATACATCATTTTGTTATTTATAAGAATAATATATGACATGCTAAACAGATACAAGATCCATAGTATTTTTCTTTATAAAGTGGCGTATGAAAGGTGCCACTTTCAAGTTCACATATAAAGTTTTTTTTTTTTTTTTTTTCCCCATATGGGACAGTATGTATGCCTGTCTCTCATCTCTATCAGTGAACTAGTTTTGAATGTGGTTTGAATGTTTGCATGTTTTGTTTCCAGGTAAACCCATCATACAGAACATTGCAGATGCCATCTATGGCAGCAGAAAGATCATCTGTGTGATCAGCCATCATTACCTGGAGAGTGAATGGTGCTCCAGAGAGATCCAGATGGCCAGGTAGGGGCAGTATTGCAGATGTACAGTATGTTCTTAAAGCACATAGTTTTCTATTGTGTTCAATACTGGCTCTCCACTACATATTGTTCACAATGTATTGGAGGGCCAGTCTCTTCACTCAGAGAACCTGGGTTACCATGTAACCTTCCGTTACAGCATTGATAGCCCAATAGTTTGTTCAATGAACCAATGGTTCATCATCAGTGCCCTTTTGTCATTTTTGAAGGTATTTTACTTTTGCTCATAGAGTATGTCTCTAAGCATTTACCCAAACTGCATAGATATTAGGAGCATTGTCTTGCTCCTGGACATTTTGACACACAGAACACAGACGGGGAGTTCAGTGCCTTGTCACTGCTATTTTTAAAATAACATTGTTGCCTCATCTCAAACCATTGCCTAATAAATAAACTGCCTTGGCGATGTTGTCAGGGAGATGTATCTGTACCGTTTACAAGTCCGTTCTTTGTATTTGATATTTGATTTGATATTTGATATATTAAGTAAGAAGCTGAAACCATGTTGACTGAAACTGTGTTGCTATTATGAGTTTCTTAAGTATCAGGTCTCATGACTTAATTCAAAACTCGGAGGTTTGGCAAAGCTGTTTAACAAAGAGCTTTGCCACACCTCCAAGTTTTGGCTTAAGTCAGTGGTGTTGGCGACAGTTATATGGGTCACGTGGTGTTGGACGCTTACGTCAGTTGTAGTAAAATCAGCTGTTCTCAGAGCGGCATTTCATGAATGGAGGGAGAGAGGGGGTGAACGGGGAAGGTCCAACTTTGTTGACCGCAATCGCTTTAGTACGGTAAAACCCATGCATTGATCACTGTATCAACTACCTGTTTTAACTTTAATAAAATGAAATAAAGCAGCAATGGCCTGGAGCAGTGATTCCCCAGGAAATAAATAAAGCAGCGCGTCTGACAGCTAAGATGTTTCCCCGCTTTAGCCTCTCGGCATTCTAAAAATGTTTGTCAATATAGACGCCATACATTGTCAACAAAGAGTGACACAAACATAAGGATTGGATTGGACTGGAGTCACAGAGGACCCGACAAGTCACACAATGAAAGCATAGCAAGCAATCAATGCGCGATACAACAAACAATGGAATGATCAAACAATGGAATGATCACGGATCACACAACAAACGGCGCATCATCACAAACGTCATGTGGTAACGTAACACAACACAATCCGACCCATTTCGTTCTGCTGTTGGAATTGTTTGGAACAGTTTGGGGCTTTGGGCTGATTCCGCCGCCGAGTGGAAACTGTGTGTTGTATACGCTGTGGATGTGTGTGCGCTGTGCTGCCCGCCGGGCTAATGCTATTGTGTGTCAACTGTCAATCAAACGTGCGCTGCGATCGCCGATCGCTGGTGTTCTATGTGACTGACTGGTTTGCATTGGACTCTCATTGTCACTGTCATTTGCTTGCGCATCGAAAATGAGTGGAACAAAGGTTGATTCAAATGTTGGGAAACAGGACAAGGAAAAAAGGAAAATAAGCCTCACAGAAAAGGCTCTCTCAAATAAAATTGAATTCATTCAAAAGGAACGTAAAAGGAAAGTGGATGAAATAAAGGGTCTCATAGTCTCTATCACAGAGCTATTGAAAGATGGCAAAAACGCATTGCAGGTTAAAGGACAACTTGATGTCTTGATACAAACATCTCACACTTCTAATGAACTGCACACCTCTTTAATGCCTCTGATTCCACCTGATGAACAGGGGAAGCAAAATGAATGGTTCTCAAAGGTTAATAAACGAACAGATGGCCTCATTGAGGATGTAAATGCATGGTTCAAATTTGTACAAACCAAAGGACCCCAACCAGAGGTTCATGGCAGGCCTAATGAAAACCCTACACAGCAGGACGCTGCTGAGGAGGAAAATGGAAGTGTGGGGAGTATGGAAGTGACTCAGTCACATCAAATGGATGATTGTCAGGAGGAATGTAATGGCACATCAAATGTATCACCTCAAGTTCATGATGCTCAGGACAAACGTACATGCCCATTAAACATACCACCTCAAATTAATTCTGAGAAGGAATGTGCTGCCATGTCAAATGTGTCACATCGAGTCCATGACGCTCAGGAGGAGATTAGGCCATGTGACAGCATATCAAATATAAGCAGTGTTCATGGTTCAAAATCCTTAACCTCTAGAGCATCTTCAACTTCATCTGATCGTGTCAGAGCCGAGGCCGAAATGGCCGCTTTAATGGCCAGGCAAAAGTTGCTTCAACAAAAACATGCTCTGGAAGACGAGGAAGCTCAAATACGAAAAAGAAAGGAACAACTACAACTTGAATCAGACATGGCTGCCACTGTGGCTAAACTGAATGTCTTAAGAACCTCTGTGTCAGGGGTGCGGAGTGGCGCTTCTAAGAAAACAGTACTGAGTGCTACTTCGCGAAGGTCTGATGGAATGAGGTCATACTTTGAAAGCGGCCTCAATATTAACGCGAAGTCATTCGTACCACATGGTGACAGAGGATGGAACCCCGACGTGGTCGGAGTCAGTATACGGCCAAAAGGAATACAAACTGATGGGGCCAGTACACGGCCAAAGGAAAAACTAATTGACGGAGCCAGGCTGCCCCAGAGATCTTCTGTGCATAAGCAGGGACAGAGCATGGCTCCAGCGGCTATAGAGCCTCCATTGCCTTTGTATAGCACGGAATCCCTCTTTAACAGTGAACAGAACAGCATGATGTCTATATTGAAAAAACAAAATGAGATCACTTCAATGTTGGTGAATCAGCAATGTCTTGCTTCGCTACCTAAAAGAGACATCCAGCTGTTTGATGGTGACCCCCTGCAGTATCACGGCTTCATAAGGTCATTTGAGCAGACCATAGAACGGAGAGCCGATAATTCTATCGATTGCTTGCACTATCTAGAGCAATACACCAGGGGGCAGCCTCAGCAGCTTGTCAGAAGCTGCCAACATATGTCGGATGGCACTGGGTATGCTGTGGCAAAGGCTTTACTGAAGGAGCACTTTGGAAATGAGCATGTCATAGCATCTGCGTATATGGAAAAAATATTCTCATGGCCAGCAGTCAAGTCAGAGGATGGGAAAGCTTTGCAAGCATACAGCCTTTTCTTGAGAGGGTGTTGTAACGCGATGAAAGATGTGCACAATCTATGCGACTTGAATACATCTGCAAATATGCTTGCTGTGGTCAAAAGGCTACCCTACAAGTTGAGGGACAAGTGGCGTACAGAAGCATGCGACATCCAAGAGAGACATCGCAAGCGGGCCATGTTTGCCGATATTGTGACCTTTATTGAGCGTGAGGTGAGAATTGCTAACGATCCCGTATTTGGTGACATACAAGACGAAAGTGGCAGAGCCAAACCTGCACCTCGCGTCCAGCCTAGGGGGAGCAGCTTTGCCACCACTTTCACCACTGTTGAAAGAGAAGCTCCTTGTGACGACAAAGACAAGGATAGACCTCTTAAAACATGCCTTTTTTGCAAAAATGGTGGGCACACGCTGGAGTCATGCGCTCTATTGGAGAGGAAAGCTCACACTGAAAAAATGGAATTTCTAAAACAAAATGGAGTCTGTTTTGGATGCTTGTGTACGGGGCATGTCAATAGACTGTGTACGGGACGCCTGTTCTGTAAGAAATGTGGCTCACGACATCCCACTCTACTTCACATCCACTCCAACGATAACTCAGATGCGAAGAGAGGTGAGAGCAACTTGGACAGAGCTCCACTTGAAATAAATACTGGTGGTCTTACTGGGGCCGGTGACCAAGATTGCAAGCTTGCCATCGTACCTGTTAAGGTGAAGTCAATTAAAGGTCAAAGGCTAGTTGAAACCTATGCCTTTCTAGACCCGGGAAGCTCGGCGTCCTTCTGCACAATGGGTCTAATGGAGAAACTTGGACTCTCTGGAAGAAAGACAAGGATTCTTTTACGAACAATGGGCCAAGAAAAGGTGGTCGACAGTTGCATCATGTCAGACTTGGAAGTCGCTGGACTGGACAGTGACCGTTACTGTGAAATGCCCAAGATCTTTGTGCAACAACAGATGCCCGTCAACAGAGGTAACATACCACGACAGCAGGACCTAGAAAAATGGCCTCATCTGAAGCATGTGTACCTGCCACAAATAGATGCAGATGTGGAGATGTTGATTGGTTTGAATGTCCCCAGAGCCTTGGAACCACTGGAAGTCATCCGAAGTATGGATGGGGGGCCATACGCGGTCAAGACGATGCTCGGGTGGACTGTAAACGGACCACTTGGAGGAGACAGCAGTGACGAACCTGTGACCCAGTCTGTCGATGTAAACAGAATCTCTGCTGTCACCCTGGATGAGCTGTGGAACCAGCAATTCAGGACAGACTTCCCTGAAAACAGCCAGGATGAATTGCAAGGGCTGTCTAGAGAAGATCGTAAGTTTCTGGAAATGGCAGATGAGACTGTGGAACTTGTTGATGGCCATTATACTGTCGGATTGCCATTGAAGGACAAAACAATTAGCATGCCTAACAATCGTAAGGTTGCAGAGCAACGTGCTTTGAACCTGCAAAGAAGGTTTAGCAGGGATGCATCATTCCACAAAGACTATACTGCATTCATGGACAACCTGATATCCAGTGGATATGCTGAGAGAGTCCCAGTTACAGGTCTGGAGCGAAGTGACGGCAAGGTTTGGTATATTCCTCATCATGGGGTATACCATCCCAAGAAAGGAAAAATCCGTGTTGTCTTTGATTGTGCAGCGTCATTTCAAGGTGCATCGCTCAATGCACACCTCTTGCAAGGACCTGATCTGACAAGTGGATTGGTTGGAGTCTTGACCAGGTTTAGGATGGAACCTATCGTTCTGATGTCTGACATTGAGGCCATGTTCCATCAAGTTCGAGTACCGGGAGCAGACGCAGACCTACTTCGGTTTCTCTGGTGGCCCAATGGGGATTTCAATCAACAAATGGTGGAATACAGGATGGTTGTCCATTTATTTGGTGCAACATCATCACCAAGCTGCGCTAACTTTGCTCTTCGGAAGTGTGCTGAAGATAATGAACAGCTCTTCGACCAAAAGGTGTTTGAGACCATCATGCACAGCTTTTATGTCGACGACTGTCTTACTTCGGTAGCATCAGAAGATGAAGCCATATCCCTGTACCACGACTTGGTAACCCTCTGCGCCAAGGGAGGATTTCACCTGACTAAATGGCTAAGCAACAGTCGCCGTGTGTTGGCAGCAATACCAGAAGAGGAAAGAGCAAAGGAGGTTAAAGACTTGGACTTAGACCACGACATCCTACCAGTTGAGAGGGCACTGGGAGTGCGTTGGTGTGTCCAGTCTGACACCTTTAAGTTCAGTGTAACCCTTCAAGACAGACCGTTGACACGTAGAGGAATCCTTTCTACTGTCAGCTCCTTTTATGACCCTCTTGGAATTTTGTCCCCTGTGGTCTTTACAGCTAAAAGAATTATTCAAGACCTATGTCGGAAGGGGCTAGGATGGGACGATGTCATACCAACCTCCGTGGCGCATGAGTGGGTTGCCTGGCTCAGGGAGTTACATCTGTTGGAGGGCTTCAGCATCAGACGATGTTTAAAACCACCCAACTTCGGGGAAGCAACCAGTGCCCAGTTGCATCACTTTGCCGATGCAAGTGATGAGGGATATGGTACCGTTAGCTACCTGCTTTTGCGCAATGGCCGCTCCCAGACCCACGTTGCCTTCGTAATGGGAAAATCCAGGGTCACACCTTTAAAGCCTGTAACCATCCCACGTATGGAGCTGACTGCGGCTGTTATGGCAGCTCGTATGGACAAACTATGGAGGAAGGAGCTGAGGTTGCAGCTGCAGGATTCTGTGTTCTGGTCAGACAGCACCTCCGTGCTGAAGTACGTTAAAAACGAAACATCAAGGTTTCGCATCTTTGTGGCGAACAGAGTCACAGAGATCCTCAAAATGTCTGATGCTTTGCAGTGGAGGTATGTGAATACAGTGCACAACCCTGCAGACCTTGCTTCCAGAGGTATGGGGGCAGAACCATTCCTCAAGAATGAGACATGGATCTCTGGGCCTTCATTTCTCATGCAACCAGAGGACACTTGGCCTGTTAACCCAGACGACTTGGGAGAGCTTCCAGCGGGAGATCCAGAGGTTAAAGTGTCAGCTGCTATTGTAGCCGTGGAAGAGGATAGTGCTGTGGCACGTCTGGTCAATAACAGCTCCTCTTGGAGACGTCTCACGAGAGTGATGGCATGGATTCTGAGGGTCAGAACCTTACTTTGGAACAACAGGAAGAGAAGAGAAGTCACTGGAAGTGATTCTCAGCCAGGGTTCAATCCAGCTCAACGCAAAGATGCTCTTGACAAGGAGATCTGTCTCTCACTGGAAGAGATCAAGGGAGCTGAATTGGAGATCATTAAGTTCTGTCAAAGGCGACGGTTCCCAGAAGAATTCTCTTGTCTTGAAAAGAGAGAATGTGTGAAGGGAAGCAGTCAAATTTACAGGCTCAGTCCGATACTGGAGGACGGTGTGTTGAGAGTCGGAGGTCGACTTGGTAACGCCGCCATGCCTGAGGAGTCAAAGCATCAAGCTATACTAGCTAAAGATTTCCACATCGCAGACCTCATCCTACGCCAGATACATCAGGAGGTTGGCCATGGTGGTAGGAACCACATACTGTCAAGACTTCGCCTACACTATTGGATTCCTGCTGCAGGTGCTGCTATAAGGAGGATAATTTCTAAATGTGTCACCTGTCGAAGGCTGCATGGAGCTGCAGGTCAACAACAAATGGCAGACTTGCCTATCGACAGAGTGTCTGCAGGAGAGCCTCCGTTCACCTATGTCGGAGTCGACTATTTTGGCCCATTTGACATCAAGCGTGGCAGGAGTCTTGTGAAGAGATATGGAGTGATCTTCACGTGTTTGACGATAAGGGCCGTACACATAGAAGTGGCCTCGTCTTTGGACACAGATTCGTTTATCAATGCCCTAAGACGCTTCATTGCGAGAAGGGGACAGATCAAGGAGTTACGTTCTGACAATGCCACGAATTTCATCGGTGCAGAGCGTGAGCTGAAACGAGCTATTGAAGGGTGGAATTTGGAGCAGATCAATGACATGCTCTCTTCGAAAGGAATCAAGTGGACATTTAACCCTCCCACTGGATCGCATCATGGTGGAGCATGGGAGAGATTAATTCGTTCCATTAGGAAGATTCTCAATTCCACCTTGAGAACACAGAGTCTAGATGAGGAGGGACTCCATACAGTGCTCTGCGAAGTGGAGTCAATTCTCAACAGTAGACCTCTCACTAAGGAATCCATAGATCCGAATGACTTGGAGGCTTTAACGCCAAATCATCTTCTGCTTTTGAAAGTCAAGCCCAGCTTACCACCAGGCCTGTTTCAAAAGGAGGACAACTACTCCCGCAGGAGATGGAAGCAGGTGCAATACATTTCGGATCTCTTCTGGAAGAGGTGGATTAAGGAATACCTTCCACAATTACAGGAACGACAGAAATGGACAAAGATCAAGCGGAACTTTATCGCTGGTGACATAGTGCTCATTATGGACGATTCCGCACCACGTAATTCCTGGATCATTGGGAGGATCACAGAGACAATTCCAGATCGGAATGGACTTGTTCGACAGGTCCAGATCAAGACCCGGACCAGCCTTCTCTGCAGACCTGTGACAAAGGTCTGTCTTCTTCAGGAGTCCACGGAGCCATGAAGGCTTCGTTTCTTTTCTATGGATATGGATTATACTTACCTTTTTTTCCCGGCAATGGAATACTTTGATTTTTTAAACTTTGGACTTGATTCCGATTTCGCGTGGGATTCGTATCAAGATGGACTAATGAACTATGGACTTCTTGCGCAAAAAAAATCGTAAAAGGTACAAAATGTGTGGAAAATAATGTACTATTTTGTTTATTTTGAATTGAATCTATGCATTGGTAATTATTACTGTTATTAGTTTGTAATAATTAGGGGCCGGAATGTTGGCGACAGTTATATGGGTCACGTGGTGTTGGACGCTTACGTCAGTTGTAGTAAAATCAGCTGTTCTCAGAGCGGCATTTCATGAATGGAGGGAGAGAGGGGGTGAACGGGGAAGGTCCAACTTTGTTGACCGCAATCGCTTTAGTACGGTAAAACCCATGCATTGATCACTGTATCAACTACCTGTTTTAACTTTAATAAAATGAAATAAAGCAGCAATGGCCTGGAGCAGTGATTCCCCAGGAAATAAATAAAGCAGCGCGTCTGACAGCTAAGATGTTTCCCCGCTTTAGCCTCTCGGCGTTCTAAAAATGTTTGTCAATATAGACGCCATACAAGTGGTTTTCAACTTTTTTGATACCACTATTTCACCATTTGGTGACATTTTAGCACCACAGACCCCAAAACAAGGTTTCTTCTGCTTTTGTCCCCAATTCAGGCTGGATGTCAGACACAAAACAGGCAAACATGCAGATCCAAATGACCATTCATCTTCTACATTCTCTAGTTATGTAGCCATGAGCTAATTCAGATGATGATTATTTTAACTCTTGAGAGTGTTTTACGCTCTCAAAGAGTTACACACGGTTAAACAACTTTCCATCAACCCTCTCAAGGACCACTGGTGCAGGTCCCCGGACCACTGGTTGAAAAACACTGACTTAAGTCATAAGACCTGATACTTAAGACTTTCATAATAGGGTCCCAACTCTCTGTCCTGTGGCTCTTGGGTCACAAATAGAACGTTCCATAGTGGAAATGTCCTCTGGTCTCCTGTGTGCAGCTACCGTCTGTTTGATGAGCAGAAGGACGTACTGATCCTGGTGTTCCTGGAGGACATTCCAGCCCACCGGTTGTCTCCCTACTACCACATGAGGAGGCTGGTGAAGAGTCACACCTATCTGAGCTGGTCCCAGGCACAACGGCACCCCGGACTGTTCTGGCAGAACCTCCACCGAGCTCTGGACGCGCCTCGCACCGACCCCACCTCCTGAACCACCTGAGACCTCCAGCAACACCGATGAGACAATCTACAAGCTCATGATAGCTTGCATGGGAATGAGCTTCCCAGCCATGCAAAACTATATAGCTGCCCCTGTGGCTTCTATATAAATATTTGGATGAACATGCTTCAGTTTTACTTTGATTGTATATGGGTATTATTTGTGTTCCTTAAGTAGTTTCTATTTTGAATTTGTGTTTTATATCTTCTTCATGAGTTATTTTCTCTGTTTTGAATGCGATTCAATCTTGTGCTGTTACTTGTGACTACGTGTTTTTGTTTATGTGATGCACTTCAGTGTGACCTTTTAAAAGCACAGTAGACCGTTCAGTAAACCCCTCCCCGGCTTTGGTCCAATCACAGCTAAGCATAACACATGATAGACAAACCTCTCCACCAATAGTTTCCCTATAAAAGTTGTTTTAAAGTATAAAAGTACACCTTGCCATGATCCCACTGAGCAGAAGATCTAAAGCAGGGGTGTCAAACTCATTTTGGGGTGGGGGCCGCATTGGACTTAATGTGACTTCATGTGGGCCGGAGCACCGCGGTGCCAGTCGCGCCGCGGTGCCAGTCGCGCCGCGGTGCCAGTCGCGCCGCGGTGCCAGTCGCGCCGCGGTGCCAGTCGCAGACCAGTCACAGACTGCAAGCATGCACACGCATGTTTACGTACACAGCCGTAATTTCTCCGCTACAGTATATCACACAATCAAGTTTATTATTAAGAGTAGCTATTAATAGTTATTAATGACTTTCATTATTGGTTTTATACTTGTAGCCTAGATTAAGACATTTGCTATGGGAGATGCTTTATTTACAGTGTGCCAATAAACCATTCAAAAATACAAAAAATTAAATTTCAAATAGTGTCTTAGCTGAAATTTGGAAATGGCTACACAGCCCATGGAATTATGCAGACCTGCTTTTTATTGAAGTGATGGATCATCGAACATTAAAAAATAATGATGAATTACAATAACTAATGCTTCTAAAATACAGTATATTTTTTAAACTCTAAATTGGATTATTATTATTACCTGTATTTATATTTAAAGGTAGGGGAAGTGATTTCACTTTTGTCAGATATCACCCAAAAAATATTTTTTTTCTGTTAAAATGCTCTTTTATAAAGGTGTGGAAACCACATATGGAGTTTCCCCCTCCCCCACGTTAGCAGAGGAGCTAATAAAAGTTCCCCAGGTCACCACCAATTCTCCTCCAATCAGGAGAGAGCAGCAGGTTCACATAGTGTAGCTACTTTTGGGGGCCCCTAGTGCTCCAGGCTGGTACTACACCATGAATTTCAAATCACTTCCCCTACCTTTAAATAGCCAAGCTGTGATCTGAATGATCCCTCAGTTATAGACCCTTATACTGGTGAAGTAACCTGACTCCGCCAGATGGGGCAGCAGAGAGAGGAGGAGGGAATACTCCTCTCTCTGCTGCCCCATCTGGCGGAGTCTGGTTACTGCTGAAGTATAGTTCTCACTTTGCAGTGCCAGTACACCCCCCCCCCCCTTCCCTCCCCCCTCCACTCTCTGCGAGTCAACATTCCAATCAATTAAGTACTCTCAGCTGTGAAGCTACCGGACTAGTGCTCAGAGAAGAGAACTCAGAAGCATTTCTTTAAACGACCATAACTTTTGATAGGAACGTGCTAGAGACTTACTTTTTTTTTGATAGACTCAGACATTTTTGCTCTACAAGCCTGGGGCCGCATCCGGCCCGCGGGCCGTATGTTTGACACCAGTGCTCTAAAGGAATTAAGTGTTTTGATTCTAATCAACGGTCTAATCTAAGATTAAACCTCTAAAAATATTTAATTTTATTTTTTAGGCATTTTTTTTGTTCTTGTGCTCAGTGGGATATAAATCCAGCTGTTGTTGAGCCATCAGTGCCGATTCTGGCCTCCAAGGGGCCCTAAGCACGTTTTTACAAGGGGCCCCCGCTGCTTTTGGCCTCTTTTCTGTTATTTTGGCCATTTTTGGCGGGGAAATACATTATAGATAACTTAATTGTTATAAACCTCCCTGTCAGCCCCAGGCCCACCCCAACAAGCGCTCTCTCTCTCTCTCTCTCTCTCTCTCTCTCTCTCTCTCTCTCTCTCTCTCTCTCTCTCTCTCTCTCTCTCTCTCTCTCTCTCTCCAAATGAATGTATTTATTTCTAATTCAATCCTGACCAACAACACCAAATCTATCTATCTCACCATGTCTCATATGTAGAGAAGAGATGTAGCAATTCTAGAATAGGGACAAACAAGAGTTGAAAATAGCCTACTTGGCGTATCTAGACTCTAAGCTTTGGGCATGATCTCTGCCACCAAAAAAATCATTTTGTATAACACAACAACAACAACAATTACTACCGACAGCACAACAGAACACTGTAGAGTCAGTCAGTTTGTTTGGCCTGGCCGCCTACCTGACTGCTGCTGCTCCTTTTTCATGTCCTGAAGGATAAATACCTGATGATGTTGTTGACCAAACACGCTAAGCAAAAGGGGGGCGTTTCTGCGTGTTGAGCTTTGCAGCAACAAGTGCGTGTACCAGAACTATAAGAGGTGAAGATATAGATACATAGGTATATACGGAGGAACTATCAAATAAATAAAACACGCCGGGAGGCATCAGCTGTACTGGCACTCAGTCGACATACGACCACACATCACTGAGCAGGTTTATTCCCTATGGTTTATTCACCAGACTTAAATACAAGGCTTAATCATCGCTTCCTGTTGTCTTCACAATAAGAGCTCTCTCTATATGCAAGGCTCTGATATGCACAGTCCATCATGACATTTCATATCATCAATAAAATATACAATTAAGATTATATGTCAACACTGCGTGGTGTAAAAAAAAAAAAAAACGCGACAGCGGGCAATGCTGTTTACGGAAGAACTTACAGTACTAGCATGCACTAGAGTGGTTACATTCACCCGCTGTACGTTATTCGCGTAAATACTCCACGATTCAACAAACGAACATGCGCCCGCTGTACATTATTTGCGTAAATAACAGTTCTTTCGGCGGGGGCCCTTTTGGGAATCGGGGGCCCTACGCAGAGTGCGTAGTCCGCGCTGATGTCCATTATGTCCATAATAATTGTTCTGTAAATTTGAAATTTGATACTGATGCAGGAAAAAGTTGTTCCATGACCGATTCACTGCCGTTGTTATTGTTTTAGAAACAGTAGTAGGACTCCCTTAATGAATAATTATCACAAACTGTTTAACAAACTGTTTAAATCAAGACTATAATTACTGCTTGTTATGAACATATCTGGCCGATTTTATTATCCTCAAGACAACAGCTCGATTCACTTACTTCACAAAATGATGGCCGATAATATAGATATATAGGGTGTGCCGGATCAATTCATATTGTGATTCTGAAAGGACCACTTCATCACTTTTCAACCTAAATTCATAAAACCTCACTAATGTAATGAAATACTACTATTTTTTTCCTACTCTGTTCGAGTCTGTGTCTCATAGGGCTGTGGGCAGGCTACATCCCACTGTTTTTCCACTGACTACCAGGGGCAGATAGGCTATAACATTTCCCACTTGGGGGGCAGGAGAAAATGGCATGGGTGCGGCTTCATCGCCCGTGTCGCGGGCGATGAAGTGATTTCTGGACTTTTTGAATTGCAGGTTTTAACAAGCCCTGTGCTCTCCACCGTCCGGGCTCAGTCTTGAACTGTGCAAACCTGAGCCGAAGACTTGCAGCGCCATCATGTCGATGACGTCACCGGACCTGTGAGAAATATTCTGTCAGCTCCATTTATGGAGATATACTGACTTCTGATAGCCGATGACGTCATCAGGTGCACGGACAGACAGACTGACGGATGGACGGACAGTTGGACAGGGTACGTTTTATAGTCCCCACCTTACTGTGGAGACAATTGGATAATTATTTGGTAAGCCCATGTTTTTTTTCTGACTGATAGGAGGTCTGAATTGCCCACAGCCCTCCTATGAGACACAGAGTGGGAAAAAATATATTTTATCATGATCACCCTTGAGTGGGACGGTGTTTTGTCCGCTCTGCCATTGTGTCATTAAATAAACTGCCCTGCCAACAGTCTTATCATGTGTTGAGGCTTGGTTTGGTTGTGGGTGTTTGAATAGACCTGTGAAATGGAATATCCTTTGGGACAATCACGATTATGATTATTTGTACAGTTCATTGTTGGAGATTTATCAGGCCAAAAGTTCTGACCCATATGTGGAACAAAATGGTTACACATAAGGCACAACAGTGAAGACGGTGTCAGTTTCAGGTGCCAGTTTACATCCTGGCCAGCATCAAGGTTCACAGAAGACAAGTGGAGAAGAGAGTAAAAGGAACACTCTCCCAATCTGGCAACCTGAAAGCAAAGGTGTTTGTTAACCTGCCAGGTTGAGGTAGGATGAAAAGAATGATGTTCTGTTCAGGCAATAACTTTGTATCCAATGATTTTGACAACAGACATATACAGTATATAGCAATAAAATAATCTTAAAGGTATAGTAAGTGATTTCACATAATTCCAATATTAGTTAGTTTTTCTTCTTTTTTGGCTAATCCTCCCTACTATATTCTATTTTTTTTATTTAAATAACATAAAATAACAATTATTGTGTAGACCCTATAAATTAGTAATGCAGATATTTAACAATTTAATTTAACTTTAGCAAAAAATCTAAATAGCTATATCTATATATTTGTTATTATTATTTATTATTTCCATACATCTCTCTGCTTAATGAACCAGCCATCCAGCCATGACCATCTGTTGAGAAAACCCTCTGTAATAAACTACTGTATGTAGTTGTGTTAACACTTGTCTGTAGTCGGACATCTGAACTCCAGGTGAGGATTTGCTTTCAGAATAGTAATGTTGCCTATCTACATTTACAATGCAGATATTTACAATAGTAAATCTCTCAGGGAGGCCGCACACAAATAAATAATAAACAATAACAATAAAGAACAACAATATCCTCTTCTGGGGTTCATAAATCCAAGCAGTACATTTTCTGTCCACAACCAACATAGGCCTACTGTAGCTGAATGCAACTTGACAGGCACAGGGACCCAGTAGTTTGTGCACTACACACACTCTGCATGTTGTGTTGGAGTATATATACCTGTAAGTAACACAGTCTAGTATATTCTTTGGAAGTCAAGAACAAGTCTGCAAGCCTGCAATGGAGATGCATTCCTCTGTAGTTTGTGTGTTGATTTTTACATGTTCTTTAGCATGTTCGACTATTGCTTTCATGGATGGATTTGATACCACTCCATTTCCAACACTCCAACCAGGTATGTTTTGTTGGTAAAATAACTATTAAATAAAAAAAAAAAACAAAACAAAAACAAAACTGAAATATGTCTGTAATATGTTCTATTGTTAAGTTATTATTATACCAATAAAATACTTTTTGCAGCTTAGCTCAACAATGTTCAACATGATCCCCAAATGAATATTCAGTCAAGTAAAGCATCAACAATAACATCAGTTGTTGTTGAAGTTGCAACAGACACGCAGCATGCATAAAGCTAAAGGTCTGACTCAGAGAGTTTTCTGTTTTCAATGATGAAATGCTGTTGGTTTAGTGGTGCCACAGCTGTAGTTAGTTAGTAGCAGTGTTTCAAATCATTTTAAATATAAGCACTTTAAGGTTTTTGAAAAACTTTAAATATTTATATATCAGCATAAAAACAAATCGAATATTTGAATACTGTACATACTGTACAGGATCCAAATATGGATTCCCGTCCTTAATGGGTTAATTTTAAATATCTTGGGTTGTTTTGCATGGCATTGTGTTTGGGGGGGCAGGCTGGATATTTAGGGGGGCATTGCCCCCCCCCCATGCCCATGCCTAGATCCGCCCCTGATCACTGATACAGAGAAAGAGATGAACTGAGCCGAGCAGCACAACAATCAATATAAATTGGACCATATTCGTTTGGGGATCATGTTGAACATTGTTGAGCTAAGCTGCAAAAAGTCATTGTCCAAGACGTCTGATTGTGATGTGATCCCATCACATCACCTGTCTGGGCCTTTTTTCCCCACATGTTGCACACGTTTATGTTGATGTTGGCATTTCTGAACTCTGTCCCCTCAAGAAAAGTCTGGAGAGTGTCCTCCTCGCTTATGGTTCTGGTGTCCTGGCCATGGTGACGACTGCACTAATGACTACGACTGCCCTGGTGACCAGAAATGCTGCAACATTGGATGCGGACGTTGGTGCACGACACCATACAGAAGAGGTTGGATTTGAGCCAGATTGGCAGCAACAATGTTGCATGTCTCTAATATCTATGAGAGAGACTTTGTTTCTATGCAAAGAAATGTGCTGTTGGTTAAAGGCGTATTCCACACCACTGAGTTTATAAGTTAGTCCATTCATTTTAGCGCTTCCAGCTCCTTCCTATACAAACCCATTATAACTTAAAACTCATTTTTAACCATTACAGATTATTCAAAAACAACCCATCTTTTTCTGGTGACTGATATTGTCCTCCTAATACGTTAGAGGGCCGTGGAATTTCATTTACAGTTTTCATTTATTTTTAAAATATTGTTTTTGGAAAATGTAGCAGGCTCCATATTTGGCCTTGCCCACCCAAATGAATAAAACAATATTTTAAAAATAAATGAAAACTAAATGAAATTCCACAGCCCTCTCACGTATTAGGAGGACAATATCTGTCAGCAGAAAAAAAGATGTCTTGTTTTCGAACAATCTGCCATGGTTAAAATGGAGTTTTAATTTACTGTATAATGGGTTTGTATAGGAAGGAGGCAGATATGCTAAAATGAACATCAAATATCTAAATAGTGAATGTAGTAACTTATAAACTGTCTGGTGTGTTCACATGAGACTGAGTAGACCATAAAATGACCAAAAAAGTTGTTTTGACAGTGGAATATCCCTTCAAGTAGAGAAATTACTATTGTCACCGATGGGCAGAACCCATGTGGAACCCATAAAACAATAATCTTGTCCCCCCCTCCATTTGAAGACTTATGCCAGGGACCTTCATAAGAGAACACTTTTACAGCTCCAGCAAAACAGTTTTGGTTTCAAAGACCACCATTAGTCTAGGGACCCCCATGACATTTCTATCTCAGGGACCCCCAATTTATATTGTAGAATCAATGTTAATTTAACTCGGAGTTATGCATTGTTGGATGCATTCCATACCTGCACTATAGTACACAAGTAGGCCCTGTGACGTCAAACCTATGACAAACACAAGATGGCGCCCCCATGGAATAAAATATTAACAATTTTTAAACTAACATAATGATTGTAAATGTTAAGTTTTAGTTATAGATGGGAAATATATCGTTTTTTATGCAAATGAGCGTTATCAGGCTGGAATCCTTGTAATACTTCATAAAAAACACATCTGGGGTCCCTATTTTGGGCATAATGGCATGTACGATTATTTTAGATCATGACTCATTACGACATAATGTGAGCAGGTAGATTGGAACCAATTACATCAGTTTTATGTGACACTATCCTAAAGCAGTGGTTTTCAACCAGTGGTCCGGGGACCACCAGTGGTCCTTGAGAGGGTTCCAGGTGGTCCCCAGCTAAGTTGTGTAACCAGAAGTAACTCTTGAGAGTGTAAAAATTTCATTTCTACACTCTCAAGAGTTCAAAATATTCATCATTTGAATTAGTCCAAGTCTTCACAACTATAAGATTATAACAGTCATGGGCAGAAGCAAAAGCAAAAGAAATCTTTAGTTTTGAGGTCTGTGCAGCTAAAATGTCCTCAAATGGTGGTCCGTGGCTTAAGTGCTGAATAAATGGTGGGCCCTGGGATGAAAAAGGTTGAAAACCACTGTCCTAAAGGTTTAAACAAAGTGATGAAATACAAGGTACAAGGTTTCTTGTTGTAAAAACGCAAGTCCATCCTGAGATCTTGTAAACACTGTTCCTCTTGCTTCTCTGCAGTGAAGTGACCGTAATGTGCACTGCCCCCAGAGGACCCCATGTGTGCCGATTACTGCTACCATGACGGTCAATGTGAGTGCTGCTGGACAACCTGTGGACATGCCTTACACTCTTGCTTGTCTGTAGTGACGGCATAATCCCGTATGCTTTTACATTTCCAATCCATTTGTACACTTAGAAGTAATAAAAATGGTTTGTGCATTATGTTGGCATTCATTTTCACTTTCATCCACTGATGGCAGTGGAAACCATACAAGGTATCTACTAGCACATCAGAAGCAATTAGGGGTTCAGTGTCTTGCTCAAGGACACTAACTCTGCAGGAGCCCGGAACAATATTGGTACCTCATGATACGATATTGGTCTACGATATTGGTCTATATAATCTACAATTATATATGTAATATATTGCACATATTTGCGATCTATCAATATATTGCATGAAATTCCAATGATATATCATGATACTGTAACTCCAGCTGAAAAACAAAAACAAAAAACAACTTACTGATGTACGTTGTTTAGGCTCAGTTATTAATCTTAGCTTTTTTTGTCTCAACTGATTTTCATACCAAGCTTTTCGTTTTCAGCTTTTGTTTGTTTTTTGGGGAATGAAGCAGCTCTAGAAGTCATTTAACATTTTACTGGTCCGTTTTAGTGATCCGTATCCCTGTTGCAGGATATTTGCAGAGGAATATACGATATACTCCATATTGCGGGAGGAAATATACGATATTATCGCGATAATATTTCAGCACACCCCTAATATATAGAGTTATCCAATCACTGCCAAACTTTGCGCGCACACACACACACACACACACACACACGATTTCAACGATATGTGCTGCCTAAGGGTGGTGCTGTAATCGGCCGTTCTGGATAATGAAGAAATTGGGGCAGAGGTTCATCGTCGGCATCCAGGGAGTGTGTGTGCAAAGTTTGGCAGCGATCGGATAACGCTGCCAGCGATAAGCTGGACACTGACAGATGGACACACGCAGAGAACTGAAAACAGATTGAGTAAAATAGCGTGCTGCCTAAGTGTGGCGCTGTAACAGGCCATTTTGGATCATGGAAACATGTGGATCAGCACAGATAATCATGTACAGAACAAAATAAAAATATATACAGTATATACTGTACATTTAGGCCTAGCCTACCTTAATTATGCCTTGCTGCCCTCTTGTGGATTTTGAGGCCATGAAACTAAAAGGTTAGTTTTCATGTAAACTCAAAGGCCAACAAATTAATATTCTACCACTTTTTTGAGTCACGTGTTTAAGTACTCGATAGTACGCGATTGGCTTAAAAGAGTGGAAAATAGGACCACAACCCTCGGAACTTCAAAATACCCAGATCTATTTTGATTCTAATATTCACTCATTTTGCTGGGAGCCAAGAACCCCCATCCGGACCCAACTTTAAGAATCGTTTGTCTGCCATCACAGACAAACGTTTGTTGTTGTTGTGAAATCTGTCATCTTATAAATGAAGCGATTTCACACCCCAATGTCTTTTGCTCAAAAGAATATTATAAATGAAACAAACACACAAAAATGTGTCTGGACATCACAGGATTCAGGTTATTCTTAAGGCTTAATCTATTCTGTATTGCAATGCCTTTTGGTGTTTTAAACACTTTATCTATTGAAAAATGTCAGATCTATGAGCTTGTAGATCTGATATTTTTTGTAGTTCTATTTTTGGAAGAAAAAAAATGTTAGAACATGTTTTCAGATGTGGGTCCGTAGCCAAACAGAATCTAGAATCAGAAACTATATCTAGTGTCAGAAACTAGAATCTAAAGTCAGAGAATATAATCTAGTGTGGGAAACTAGAATCTAGTCGGAAAGTAGAATCTAGAGTTGGAAAGTAGAATATAGAGTCAGAAAGTAGAATCTATTTAGAACAAAAGAGGTTACAACGCAGCACACAAAGTCAAAGCATAGGTAGCCAAAAATCTGTATTTTTTGTTTGTTTGTTTTTATTGAAGCCAGGGCTGAAAAACATGTTCCTTATTGGTCTGCACATAAGAAGCTAGAGGTTCCACATGGCTGCTTATTACAGACTGCAGAATAACGGTATAAAGGTCATACAATCAAAAAAACAACTTCAGAAACACAAAATTCAGCCTGCAGCCACCTGGGTTTACAATATCTTTATATCCTGAATAGAAAGGACTGGAAGCAAAAGCTTTAAATATGCACTGTATATGTATAGTCTCAACAGGGCTGAAGGCAATTCACTAAAGATTAAGTTGTAAAAGAGGCAATCCTTTTCCAACAACAAAAGTGTGTAATATAAATTGTACATTTATCCATTTGTTCAGTAGTCTCATTCAGTCTTGGGGGCACAACATGGGCCAATCCTATTAAGAGCAATGTGTTAATTCGAAAACCAAGCGAAACGAGAACGTCATTAACTCGGTAGGAGGGGAAAAAATAAGTTTAGTAAGGGAAGTTTTTTTTTTTCTTTCTTTTTTACTTTTACTAGTATAGGTATCCATTACCGAAGTAAATTCTTGGTGAGATTCCAAGCTACTTGTTACAAGAATCCTTAACATACCTTAGATGTGTTTTGTGGACATGATAAAAGTTCCCCCATTCTGTGTTTTCTGAAAAAAAAAAAAAAAAAAAAAAAAAAAAAAAAAAAAAAAAAAAAGAAAAAAAAAGACGGAGGCCTGAAAAAAAAAAAAAAACATTAACAGTTGTGTTGTGTTTCACCATGTTAATGTTTTTCTTTTAGGCCCTTTTTTTCCCTGAGAGCATACACATGGACCTTTTTTCCTGCAAATGGAACCAAATTGCACCATTTGTACGGTCCCAGGGGAAAAAAAGAAAAAAAAAAAAAAAAAAAATCAGCCACCAGCCAAGGGCACCTTCAATTAATTAAGCAGCAAATGCAGATAAATAATGTGGTTTTTAATGTGTAGGTAAAGCCCTATTAAAGAGACATTACAAGTTCTAACAAAAAAAGGCAAGGCAGGAGGAAATGTATGCATTATGTATCTTTTAACTGTAATAACAGAGAACCGATACGAGTGTTCCAAAAAGGAAAGTGCTTATTTCAAACATGTGGCTGTTCCAGTTTTGTGCTTCAGTTATGTATAGCCAACAGATCTCAAGATGCATATACTTCCAAATAATAATAAAAAAACAAAAACCTAACAATAACCACTTCATTATCGTGATCGAAATGAAAATCCAGGAGGAGTTCCATCAGAATCTCGTGACAACAGATTAGAGTTCATGCAAAGTTGTAAAAGTAAACTGCAAACCAGTGTGGTCGTGGTTATTCCCTTACAGAGCAATTATAAACAAAAATAAAAGACATATACCGGTACAACCCCTACTTGAGATGTCAGGCCCAATTTGTATTCCGTATATAAACCGTTGTCCAAATAGAACTCCTTCCCAGTACTTTTCCTTATAATAAGACAACCTGAAAGATATGAGGTCTAGAATACAGGCGGCGTGTGAGTGGGTTTTAGATTACGAATAGGCATCAAACTTGGAATGGTTTCTCCATGCAAAGACAAGGGAAAAACAGTCACTTGCAAATCACACAGTTGATAACAAAGTCTACAACAAAACGAATATTAAAAAAAAAAAAAAAAGAAAATAAATTTTGCATCTTTGGTGTTTCATGTTCCAATTTGCTTTCCTGCAAGTGCTCTTCTGTCCTCACACGGAATTTGTCATCAGATAAAACTGTAGGATTGCTGATAAGGGTAGATTGGAGTGGGATAATCTGCACTTGTGATGTGAAGCATAAATAAAACGACATATGTGATATGGCAGAGAATAAAAATGTATACCACGGTTATAAGCTGAAGTTAATAAGGAGATGCTTGACTCACCATTCGATGAGTAAACCTGACTAAAGAAAGGCAGGGTGCACAGTGAACTTAACTGTAACTTGAAGGCGAAAAATCAACATTTTTTAAAACGGGCACTGAGGATGATCGTGCAACAAAAAGATCAGACTGGACTGAAACAATTTTCCTACAGAAGATTAATTCCTACAGTTACAGCAACGTGTAGAAACTGGGAATGTTTTAATTGACATGCCAGGACAAGTGAATAATACTAAATAACTTTTTAAACTGAAAAAAAAAAACAAAAAAAAAAAACAGGACAGTACTGTCAAGCGTCAAAAAGGATAAGCTCAACAATTTGTTGTTTGAAACCGTAAAAAAAAAAAAAAAAAAAAAAGGTATTTCATTATGGGTTGGCCACAAAACAAAGTGGTTTAAACCACGTTTTAAGTGTTTGACTGGGGGGGGGGGGGGGGGGGGACGTAAATGCTCTATAATTGTGGTGACTTCCAGATATCCTCAGCTAAAATACCTTTACAGTTCACATAAAGAAAGGCATTCAACTCCTATTGCTCAATTGAACATCGTCATATAGGCCACAGAAAATGTTCCTTTCTGGAAAAAAGTACAAAGACCACAGGCTTGTTGTACAAAAAAAGAAAGAAAGAAAAAAAAAGCA
This sequence comes from Benthosema pterotum, assembly GCA_039105355.1. Classification (NCBI taxonomy): domain Eukaryota; kingdom Metazoa; phylum Chordata; class Actinopteri; order Myctophiformes; family Myctophidae; genus Benthosema; species Benthosema pterotum. The sequence continues at coordinate 47,757,450 of CM076966.1, forward strand.
AAAGCAAAAATAAATTACTTGAATGACAAAAAAAAGAAATTGTGGGTGCTACAGTGCATTTCCTCTTGAAGTAGACCAGCACCTCTACTATGACACAAACAGCAAACTGTGCCAGGCACTTGGGAGTTATAGTAGGAAAAGATGCTGCCCAACCCCCATCTCCCCAAACACACATAAGACAAACACCTGTAGCCAAAGAAGAGCTTCTGTTGCAAACCGTATTTATGCCTGTCAGGATCTAGTCCTGGCTAGAGCCGGACCGAATCAAGCTGTTAGGAACAAAATTGCCTGTCAGCAGAATAGCTCGACTGTACGCCCCATTTCCTACTCCAGAAAAATTGCGTTGAGTGGCCAAACAGGACACAAGTTTGCAAACATTATTTGAAGACTATGTCCTGATTGTTCCACCCCAATTCTCTGGAGGAGGAGGAAATGGGCGGACAATGAGCCCTTCTCAATATCCACACACTTTGGGGGCGGGGTTTAGTCACTGGTCCAATGACCACGCTCCAAATATTTCAGCAAATGTTGCCATGCAGATCAAGCTTTCCTGGCCTCTTCGAACGTGCCTATTGGACAAGGACGGATTGGGGGAGGGACTTAGGCCTGATTTACACGGCCAGATAAATCCAGCCTGAATCTGAAGTGACCAATCAGATTTCTATCTTGAAGTGACACAAATCTGATTCAGGCTAGATTTGGTTGCCAGTGTAAAACCGACCTTAGTGAAGGGCTAATTGAACTACTGCAGACCTACAGTATCTGCTGACGGGCAGGGGTGGATTTCAGTGCTTATATTTAAAAGCATTAGAAACACTACTGAAATTGTACATTTTCCTCTGCCCCCCCCCCCCCCCCCCCCCCCCCCCCGTTACATCCGCCCCTGCTGACAGGCATTTTTTTTGCCAACAGCCGATTTCATCAGGCTTTAGACAAGCTATACCAGATCCCATCTAGCCTTGAGTCAGAGACCGTTTCTTAGTAAATTTGGATACAATAATTGCATTTTGTACAAAAGAAAAAAAGATCTAACTAAAGCTTGAATAGCATTTTTTTGCATTGTATATTTACAGAAATCCTACAAGATGACTAAGGCCCACATTTATTTAAAGGGGGCAACAGACAACATTGTATGCTATCATCAGCTATCTGGATTTTGTCATATTAGTGTCATGACATGAGTGGTATTTTTTATTTTTATTTTATTAAGTTAACGTGATAATGTTCCTTCGAACGAGTAAGTGGTGCTGAGAAAAAATAAAATAAAATAAAGTATATTTTTTGTATAAATACATCAGTATCATATTCAACACTTTTTTTTTCTTTTAAAACATAACTACTATGCTTGCAAGTATTTTTCATTATTTTCCTAGATGGGATATATTTTAATTGAAATATTCTCTTCAAATCGCAAACCAATTTTTCCTTCCATGACATTAGCTGTAACACGAGGCCACGGGAGAAACAGTACGTTATGTTTCCACACTCTTAAAGAACACAAGGGGGTGAGTGTTTTTTCGCCCCCAGTAATTTGGGGGTGGGGGGGGTGGATTGGAACCTGCAGCCAAGAACATTTTTGGCTGGCTTCCAGGGAGTGTGTGCACATCACCTTAAAACTGACAGCCCTCGCGTTCACATTTACAGTTGAAGACTGAAACCGAAGCCAATTCCTCGACACCCAACATCTCATACACATCTCTTCTATCTCCTACACCCCCCCAAATCATTAATTTCCCCGAAAAGAAGGGAGAGAAACACCCAAAAAAATATCTGATAGCATCTGAAACTCATTTTGGCTAAAACCCACTGTCTCGGTTTGACTTGTACAATATAGACACTGGGAGTTTGGTCGATTTTTAAGTTATTTTTGTTCTGTAAAGTCTTGTTGTCATGTTGTAAATGTCGGTGGATCTTTCCAGAGTATTAATGCAGTGGGACGATGCAAGCTGTTGTTTTTTTGTTTTGTTTGTTTTGTTGCCTTCAAGCTTCGTTCTCCATTGGTGGTGGTGGTACGTTGTTATCTGAAACCATGGAGTCCGGTTTGCGGGTCATCCTGTCCAGCTCGGCCTGAACATCAGTCGAACCCGGCTTCTGCCCTTGGGGAAAATAGGAGACAAAAAAAGTCCAGAAAGTAATCTCCTGTAGCTTCTGTGTGTGTGTATGTCCATGAATAAGACGAAGAAGAGCCAGCTAGCGGATGGATGGATGGATGGATGGATAGGAGTGGGATGGGTATAGTGAATACATGAATGCTCGGCCCAAATAAAACTCGGACCCGCCGAAATGTTGTGACATTGAGGGGTCAGAAAACTGAGCGCTCGAGCGCTGTTCATGCAACTTGTAGGAGGGAAAACTGGAGTTAGAAATTCAATGAGGGTGCCGCAAATAGGAGCTATTTATGTGTATATGTATGTATTTATCATCTATTTTAGAATATTGCACACTGACAACTAAAGTTTCTGTAGCCTCGACACCCAGGCTTTCATTTTCGTCCTCGTTTCGGGAAAACTGAAAGCTTGGACTAATTTGTTACCCACAGTGGCCTAGAAGTGGGAGTCAACCTTTCGGAGTGGGCATCGCTCGAAATGATGTGACTATTGTGACTACGAGTGTTTATGCTACAGGCTACTTACCGGTATCTAAAACAGGGGTTTTCAACATGTGGTCCAGGGACCACCAGGTCCCTGAGAGGGTTCCAGGTGGTCCCCAGCTAAGTTGGTTAACCAGATATAACTCTTTGAGAACGTAAAAATGAAACCAAATGGACCCTTGCGGGTCCATTTGGTTTCATTTTTACACTCTCAAGAGTTAAAATATTCATCACCTGAATTAACCCAAGTCTACACAACTAGGGAATGTAGAAAATGAATGGTCATTTTGATATGTATGTTTGGCTGTTTTGTTTCCCAAATCCAGCCTGGAATTGTGGACAAAAAGAAAAAGAAATCTTTAGTTTTTGGTCTGTGAGGCTAAAATGTCCATAAAATAGTGGTCCATGGCTCAAATGCTGAATAAATGGTGGGTCCTGGTATCAAGAAGGTTGAAAACCCCTGATCTAAAATAATGGGATTTATAATCACTAAAGCTGGGCTGTTGCCTGATGTTTATGCTATATTATTAGAAAAAGTAATGATAAATAAATCTATGTAGAAGAGCCGCTATTGGACCGACCGCCTGAAGTGAAAGGAGTTTGTGACGGCATAACTCCGTCTATACTCAGGGTCCTAGTATTATTTGGGGCTGAGCCTTCCTGTTATCGGTATGGACCCCATGCTGGGCCACTGTCGGCACACTGCCATGGTTAACGCACATGCAAAACCAAATCAAGAGGGAACAAGGGGAATGGCTGTGTTTTCATGCATCATCCACATTTCAGCATGGTTTTTACAGATTATGCTGGCGACCGTGCCCCGAGGGCTGGGACAAGAGACTGTTCAGTGGAAGTGCAACAAGACGAGTTAATGCAGCATTTCCTCTCATACAGTCCCCAGATGGTTAACATATTTCCTCCATACACAGTGGTATCGCTGTTACCGGGGCTATTATTTTTAACTGTTTAAGTGCCATGGACGTTAAAACGAGTATTTGTTTACAAAAACGAGCCAGGTAACAGTTGCCATAGACGAGATTTGAAATCGCGCAGGATTTAAAGTCCCGTGAGATTTGAAATCGCGCAGGATTTGTTCGACGGCCACGGCTTTCACGGTCGAAACCCTTATTTTGAAGCGCCAGATCTGGATGTATGATCACATCCTCTTGTCTCTGGTGGCTTACCGTTCTGCCCTCTCACCCTCTGTGCAAAAACATTCGGGTCACAAGTCCCGGAAGTGCCGTTCAGTCCCACTGAAATGGGACTACTTTATTTAAGGCGACAGGTTTGGGATGGCAAATGTAACAGGACAGAGGATTTTAATGAGTACCAGAAATATTTGTGAATGAGTATGAGGTGCCAGCCGAGGTGTGCTTGAGGAGCAACAGCTTGAGAAAAACATCAGCGTAATTCATTAATTGGTTAGAACTGTGTGATGAGCAGAAGCCGGCAGTGGGATTAAGGCACGTGCAATGTGTGTAGGCAACCTGACATTTCTTTTCTGCATGGAGTTTGGGACATGTCATGTCTGTGCAGTCACACGACATGATGAGCATGGACAGGGGCGGATTGGCGCATGTTTTCCCACCGGGACAATTTTGCCTTTTGCCAGGCCAGTTAAACAGGTTTTGAGCCATTTGATAACAAAAGGCTGAAATAATGAAGTCTAACACTTTGGAAACATGCCATTGTAATGTAATGTATAGTTCCCCGAATCCCCGAAGCATAGAATCGCTGCACTGGTACTTACTACTCTGGCTGGGACTGGCCTGCCCTGGACTTTTCTCAAATTAAATAAATACAATAATATTAATAAATCAAATAAATAAATAAAATTGGCCTGTCCTGGTTGGTGTAGGACACCTTTCCTTTCTTGAAGGATAGAAACACTAGTTTGCCTGGCCTGGGCCTGGCGCCCTGGACTTTTCAATAAATAAATAAATAGTATACCTCGTCCAGGCCACTAGGTGGCGCAGGCCACTGGGAAAACTCCCTGTACTCCAGATGGCCAATCCGCCCCTGAGCATGGAGGTTTTAGTGTATACAGGCCTTTCACCCGCTCCAAGTCCGTCCAGGAGTCAAAGTCTGAAGGAATCAAGAAGAAAATGCTTCCCTTTCTTCTCATTTTTGTACTTTCTCTTACTGTGGGGGGGAATAAATGTCCAAACAACTGTGTGGTCCCTCCAAAGCACACCATAAAAAACAAAAAGTTTTTCCTAATAAACTGTGAATTACACCCATGTCCTGGGTTTAGACATGGGTCTAAACCACCCTGGGCGCCGGGTGTGCTTTTGAGACTATAGTATCAAAAGTTGCTAATGGTAGTTGCGGAAGTTACTGTATTTACAGTCCCCAGAGAAACAACCGTGTTCAGTCCTCACTAGCGTCTTGACTTGTTCCAGGGCTTGACACTAACACTTGCCCGCTTGCCCGGGGCAAGTAAAAAAAAATGGTGGGGCAAGTGAAGACTGCTACCTGGTTGCCCGATCGGGCAAGTGTGCAACTTAGTCCACTATAACACAACACAAGATAAATTTGTCTTGAAGGCAGTCATTGCACTCTGCCTCTGTGTCTTTCCCTGCTTTCTAGCGATCTCTCCTATCTCTCTCCCAGGTCCATTTGGTTCCAAACTATCATTTTGCTGGGGTCAGGGACCACTGGGTCTGTGACCACTATGGGCTAATTAAGATGATGAATTCTAACTCTTGAGAGTGTAAAAATGAAACCAAATGGACCCGCAAGGGTCCATTTGTTTTCAGAAAAAAGTGCACAAGATTCCATCTTTTAAACCTTTACAACAGCATACAGAGGGAGAAATAAAATGTTCCCGCAGGGTATATACATTTTCGGGATCATCACGCCGTGAGGAAAAATGGCAGCTTCCGAGGGAAGTTAACAAACTTCAAGTCTTGCCTCTTGACAGGGTTACCCCTTCTCTGGGGTACCATGTCTCCAGGCGCAGTGTTGCCAACTTGGCGCATTTGTCACTATATTTAGCTCCTTTCCTGGCCCTCCTAGCGCCAAAATTAATGAAAAGCTCCTGGCGGAAAATCTAGTGCTTTTCGGTTGGTGAGTTGGAGCGAAATTGATTGACAGGCGCCAGAGATAAAACCCTCATTTTTCACCATTTTTTCCTCCTATGACTGTGGTTTTCAAACAGTGGTCCCCAGGCTAAACGATGGACAGCTGGTTAACCAGATGTAACTCTTTGAGAGCGTAAAAATGAAACCAAATGGACCCGCAAGGGTCCATTTGGTTTCATTTTTACGCTCTCAAGAGTTAAAATTTAGCCCAGGTCTACACAACTAGAGAATGTAGAAGATTGATGGTCATTTTGATTCTGTATGTTTAGCATCTAGTGCATTCTAGTGCATTTTGGAAGTCCCACTAGACCATTTTGGATTTTGGTAGTTTGCAACACTGTCCAGGCGTTCATTTGGCAGCGCAGATGTAGGCCTGGAGATCGCGGCTAGGTCTAAACCAACAAGGGTAACCTGACTTATCTCTCTCATGATTTTCGACCATGTTGACGCACAATTGCCGTGGACAGAATGTTAACCTGCAGAGGAAAGGGCTTCAGGCTGGAGGAAGCCAGGAGTTTAAGTTGTGTTAACGTGGTCTGGAGGGGGTTAGGGTTAGGTTAGGGATCTGTACCTGTTTTCTTGGCGGACCCTGGCACTCCAGTTCCCGTCCCTGGGCTCCCAGGAGCTCCGGTCTTTTTACTCAACAGGCTGTTGAAGAAGTTAGCCAGCACTCCCTCGTTGGCAGCTGCCCCTAGTGGGTGGGGGGAAAGAAAAAAAACACAGCGTTTGCATAAAATCGTCCCATTTAGGCATACCTGGGCATTATGCGGCCCGGGGGGGGGGGCATAACATGAAACAAAATGGACCCTTGCGGGTCCATTTGTTTCATGTTTACCCTCTCAAGAGTTAAAATACCCATCATCTGAATTAGCCAGAAAATGTAAAATTAAATTACTATTACGCAGACTTTAGTCAGCCTTTAGTCTTGGCCCTCCACAATATTTTATGTATTTCATTTGGCCCCTTGGGAAAAATAATTGCCCACCCCTGCATTTAGGTCTAAAATACATGCCAAATATTACCTGTGACTACAGCCAGATAAAAAAAAAAAAAAACTTTCCGTAGTGGAAACACTCTGCCACCCCCCAATCACAGGAAACCTGTGATTTCACGGGAAAAACAACCAGGATTTGCGACCTCTAACAATATTCTTTCCTCCAGTGACAAAACTATCGCGTTCTGGCCAAAAGTTGCATTTTATCCAGTGTTTCCACTAATGAAAGTAGGCACACACATATAATAACACAAGTTGTGTTTGTTTTGACGAGAAGGTAAAACACTCTTTTATGTGTCAGAAGATTCTAGAGATTGTGCCGTCTTTCACAGAGCTCCACTGCAAGGCAGAATCATAGAAGCAGTGGAGCTATGGACCAGAGCTAGTTTCATCCATACTAAAATTAAGGAGTTGTCTGTCCGAATGAATGTCTGAAACACAAATATCTCCGCGATGGCCCCAGCCATCGCTGTAAGTTTTCACACAGCCGTTCACCATAATGTCATGAAGAGACTGACGGAGCCCTTTTGCCAAATTAACACACCGTTGATTTATAATGAATTTATTTGTGCATCCCCATTAGTTTATATGGGGAAAGTGCCCCCGCCCCTATCATGCATGTCACAAGCGACCGGCTGCCACATAGCCCATCTCTTTCAAGCTGGAGCTCGATCTTCCCCTAAGTGTTGCGGCGTTCGACACCAACATGGAATATAACTATATAATCCACCATGATGATGAGAGAGGCGCATAGACACGAGTGAGACATACATACGACGAATCGCCGATCGTCCGTGTCGCCTCGCATTTCCTTAATCACCCAGTGGTTACTACAGCGCACCTCGATTCAGTGGCGTAGCCACAAACTCAATTCAGGGTGGGCCTGAGCGATTCAGGGTGGGCATGCTGCTTCAGTTTATATAGAGCTGCGCAGTGACGTCACCGCCCCTGTTCCGGAAGTCTTTTCCCCATTCATTTTTCTCATAGACTTTTCGAAAATAATTTATATCAAGACGATTACGCCGCGGCCAAAGCCAACTCAGGTCGAGACAAATCATGACAACTAACACAATATCGTCATATAATATATAATTGGGAAGAAGTAGAAAACGGCATGATACAAGACTTTTTGTTTTGTTTTTCATCTTAGAAATTATTTTATTGTCCCAAAAGTTTGTGTGTGTCATCATGATTCGTCACAACTCGAGTTGGCTTTGTCCGCGGCGTAATCGTCTTGATATAAATTATTTTCAAAAAGTCTATGAGAAAAATGAATTGGGAAAAGACTTCCGGAACAGGGGCGGTGACGTCACTGCGCAGCTCTATAACCTTTACTGTACTATCTTCTTGAATTAATGTCTTGACATGAAATAATAATCCTGTCACCAACACAGTGTTTTGTTTCATTAGCACAATCATTATCAAATAGATTTCAGCTGTTCACTATTGAATCACGGCCATTTATAAATTAGTTAATGTGTCTGCTGATCATGACAGATTTTCTTTCAGGAGAACAGACCAGAGTTAACTTTTGAAAAATCCTTGTGAAAGTCCCCCCACAGAAACAAGGGCTATTGTTTTGATACCTGCCAAATGATAACGATCTGGCAGGTTTACAAACAAAGGGTGAATGAAAAGCTCCATTTGCATTATACTGGGTGATTAGTGCCCGCAAATCACCCATTATACTGTAACTACAGTGAGTCTAGACCTCTCAAGCTCTCTCTAGAGGCTCTCTGGTCTTTGTCCTTTGTTTTCTCAAGTTCTTAGTCATGTTTTCAATGGGTGGGCCAGCTCTCTATTTAGGTGGGCAGTGGCCCACCCCAGCCCACCCGTAGCTACGCCCCTGCCTCGATTATCTGCCTCGCGGCGTGTCGGCTTAAAACAGTGGTTTTCAACCAGTGATCAGCGTGGTCCTTGAGAGGATTCCAGGTGGTCCCCGGGCTAAATGATGGACAGTTGCTTGAGAGAATTGCAGCTGGTCCCCAGGCTAAATTTTGGAAAGTTGCTTAACCGCAGCAGCAGCAGCAGCAGCAGCAGTGAGCAGACCCACCATGATAACGGAGGGTAACACAACTCCTGCGTCATGGAAACGCAAGGACAGCAGGCGCATTTCTTTCCCTGGCCGCCTCACAAACGAAAACGGCCCATCTACAATCTCGCACGACCGCTGTTTTCATATATTATATGACAGGGGTTTTCAACCAGTGGTCCTTGAGAGGGTTCCAGGTGGTCCCGAGGCTAAATCATGGAAAGTTGGTTAACAAGATGTAACTCTTGAGAATGTATAAAAATTAAACCAATGACCGCTGTTTTCATATGACAGGGGTTTTCGGGGACCACCAGTGGTCATTGAGAGGGTTCCAGGTGGTCCCCAGGCTATCATGGAAAGTTGGTTAACCAGACCCTTGCGGGTCCATTTGGTTTAATTTTACACTCTCACTCTCTCAAGCGTTAAATTAGCACTATTTAATTAAGAAGTCTGCACTGTTTGGTTTGCAAAATCCAGCCTGGAATTGTGAACAAAACCAAAAGAATTCTTTAGTTTTAGGACTTCGGGGCTTGGGGCTAAAATGTCATCAAATGGTGGTCCGTGGCTCAAATGCTGAATAAATAGTGGTCCCTGGAGTCAAAAAGGTTGAAACCCCCTGTTATATGATGTTGACTTCTACAACAGCAGGGACATGCACATTTTGCGATGCGTGTCTGCTAAGTACACAGGGATTGCTTCCAGCTGCAGCTTCCCCTGCCCGATGCGTTATGCATTGATATTATTTTTTCTTATATATATCTATGATATATACTGTAACACAAATAAGGTTACACTGTGCGTCTTCTTGATTCGGGCGTAGACACGCATGCACACGCACGCACACAAACACAGTTATTACGACCCCCCTTCACTTTCTAAACACCTTGCCACAGCCACAGGCTTCATATGTCCACAGAAACAGATACTTCATCCGATTTTTCACCACGTTCCTGCATGGCACCCTTGCTTTGCTACAAAACTGTTTTCCCTAAAGTATAGCCTACTCACAACTAGGCCTACACATTAAAGCAGGGGTTTTCAACCAGTGGTCCGGGGACCACCAGTGGTCCTTGAGAGGGTTCCAGGTGGTCCCCAGGCTAAATGATGGAAAGTTGGTTAACCAGATGTAACTCTTGAGAATGTAAAAATGAAACCAAATGGACCCTTGCGGGTCAATTAGGTTTAATTTCACACTGTCAAGAGTTAAAATATTCATCTGAATTAGCACTATTTAATTAAGAAGTCTACACTGTTTTGTTTGCAAAATCCAGCCTGGAATTGTGAACATAACCACAAGAACTCTTTAGTTTTACGACTTTGGGGCTAAAATGTCATCAAATGGTGGTCCCTGGAGTCAAAAAGGTTGAAAACCCCTGCATTAAAGCAATTACATACTTACATGATTGGTATAATCTATTAATTCACTTTAATTCACCCACTGTTATGATCTGCTAATTCACTTTACATTACACTGTACATTATTTGTTGCTCATATATTTACACTGTACATTATTTGTTGCTCATATATTTACACTGTACATTATTTGTTGTTCATATATTCACAACGGGTAAGGTCCTAGTAAAATTAATTTGGAACAAAACAAGGCTAGTTTGCAAAAAATGAGCCACAGTGACCTCTGGTGGACATGCTTATGAACAAAGTTACATGATGTACTGACAAGATGTTTGGATATATATATCATAAAATGAAACCAAATGGACCCTTATGGGTCCATTTGGTTTCATTTTACGCTCTCAAGAGTTAAATTATATCCTGATGCCAATACAGAGGATACACATCTGGGAAAAAACTAACAAACATTACTGTTTAACTCAAAAATGTGCATGTGTAGGTGGGAATGAGAGCAGCTCCTCAGCCACGGTTAATGACAGACGACGCCCATCCAGAATACTATGCTGGAATCCATTGTTTAAAGAACTATTTTAATGGCTACGTCCAGGAGCCGGTGAAGAAATGCTAGTTATTCCCTTTTTGAAAGCATTTTTTTTCTTGCAATTTTCAATAATGCCCCATGTCATGGGTCTAAACCAGGGGTTTTCCACCATTTCCCCCTACAGACCTAAAAACTAAAGATTTATTTTGCTTTTGTCTACAATGTCAAACATGAATCAAAATGGGCATTTTTATACATTCTCTGGTGGTGTAGAGTGCAGGCTAATTCAGATGAATGAATATTTTAACTCTTGAGAGTGCAAACATGAAACCAAATGGACCCGCAAGGCTCCATTTGGTTTCATGTTTACACTCTCAAAGATTTTGCACCACATAACCTTTTTCACTGGACAAATTTCAGGGGGACCAATCATAGCGGTGCATGCAACTGAAGAAGAAGCCAATCAGGGTATCAATAAGGGCTGCCATTGATCCAAACTCCCACTGTTTAATCATCCCATTGGTTCGAAATTACTAACGCTATCTAACCCTCACCATAACATGTTACAGTATGGACACAGTTTTGATTCAGAAAAACTCAGTCACACATGACCAACCTGTTTTAATTGACACATATTAGTATGTGATTAATTGAGATTAATTAATTACCATGCTTCAAATTAATTAGATCAAAAAAATTTAATTGAGTCCCACCCCTAGTTTAATTTAACCCATTTTGTCTTGACCCTCGATTCGACTTTCTGGCGTCAGATTATACAGTAGTTCCTGACACCAGATTCTACAGTAGTTCCTTACACCAGATTATAGCTGCAGCAACATTCTAGCCTTTGACACTAGATTCTACAGTAGTTTCCAACACTAGATTCTAGTTATTGACACTAAATTATAGTTTCTGGTGTCAGTGATGCCAACATATTTCAAGCCAAGGACCACCAGAATTGTCCATATTTGGCTGCAAACCCCCATCTGAAAACGTTGTTCTAGGGATCCCCCAGAAGCAAAAAAAAAAAAAAGAGTTAAAAATGTTTGCTTCCAAAACAATGTATTCAGATATTTGCAGCACATTTTCACAATTTTTCAAAAATAGCAGAACTACAAGCTTTATGAGCTTGTAGATCTGCTATTTTTCAATAGCTAAAAACACCAACATGCGTTCAGTACACAAAGGGTTTAAAAACGGTTTAAAATGCGTACCCTTCATGTTGGGGTCAGGCTTTTTGACAGCTGTCATTGGTGAGCTACCAGTCACGTTAGGCTGACCCGCGCGAGGTGAGGGTCTGGGGGAACTGGAGGCCGGCCGACCTGGAGACTCCTGTAACACACACACACACGCGCACACACACACACGCACACACACACGCACGCACACACACAGTGACCGAGTGTAGGGGTCGAGTAGGAACCTTGTACATCAGGGGTTTTCAACCTTTTTCATACCAGGGCCCAGGATTTAGTCAGCATTTCAGCCACGGACGACCACCATTTGAGAACATTTTAACCCCACAGATCCCAAACCATGAAATTTCTTTCGCTTTGGGCTGGATTTTTTTGGGAAAAAAAAAACAAAAAACAGGCAAACGTACAGACCAAAATGACTATTAATCATCTAGTTGTGTTAAGATGATGAATATTTTAACTCTTGAGAGCGTAAAAATGAAACCAAATGGACCCGTAACTTAAGGGTCCATTTGGTTTCATTTTTTACGCTCTCAGGAGTTACATCTGGTTAACCAACTTTCCACCATTTAGCCTGCGGACCACCTGGAACATTCTCAAGGTTGAAGAATGGTTGAACACCCCATGTTGTACATCATGTCCACTAATTATGCAAAACAAATTCTAGCATGCTCATAGCCAGTGAAATAAATAAAGGCAACAACAAATACAAACTGAGTCAGCATTCTTAAAAAAAGAAGAAGAAAACAAAAGGTTGTGTAGGAGCCAAAATGATGTTCTATATAGTTCACTTAGTATGTTTCACTGGGTTGGTGAGGTGCGCGCCCCAGAGCTTCATTGATTGGTTGAAGTGCCTCTGTGGGTGGCCACCGTAGGCTACAAGTGCACGGTCATTCCCAGCTCACTCCATGGATGGCTTTGGATTCTTGGAGGCAGGGTGAGCTGGGAGGCTACATAATTTGTTGACCGCACTTTATAGCACTTGGCACTTTGATTGTTTGATTCCTATTAGTATTCTTCACTGGTCGCATCTTTGCACATATTTATTACGATCCTATTTACCCCATTGAATAATTGTAATTGCATTGTAATATTTTGGTGCACTGATCAGCAGTAAACACAAGCATAACTTATTTCCTTGTTCGAATCGTTCTTATCATTGGGTCAATGTATAATGTTGCGCGTCATACAGTTTCTATCACTCCCAGTCTTAGCCTGCCGGTATGAGTGACTTATTGGAAGTCATTTTCAGCCACTACATTGTCAACAAATTTGTATCGATCTGGATCGCTATTGGTGTTGGGTGTTTAACCTACCTGGTTCCCCGCGGCGTTCAAACAATGAATCGCGCACATACGTGCACTGCGGCATTAAGGTTGCACTCAGCTATTGTTTAATCCATTTGCTTTCGAGTCCACGTTGTGTTCTACACATCGCATAGCGGCCCGCCCCAAACACACACTTGTTGCAAGCACACGCTCACTCTATTGTTCCCCTATAGGCAAAGTGGCTTTAGCCTATAGCTTTGGCTGTGGGCTATTGTTTGTTGTTTTTCATGTGCATGAACGGGTTCGGCCCGCATTCTAAAACCCGCGGAACGGGTGGCCCAGGAGTGCCGTCTCTTATAGAGATATATAGGCACATAAGTACCTATCGTTACATGCTGAAGACACAGGGTCTGCATTCGTTAGCTTACGGGTCGTTAGGCAGTTTAGTGGGGAGCAATAGCCACGCATTCACACACATACACGCACATTCTACTAGGGCTGTTGCGGTGTTTTTGGACTTCGATTCGGATGCAAATGATTTCGACTTTGATTCATTTTAATGCAAATTCAAAATGTCTAGTTCATCAAGGCCAGGTTCTACTACCAGTGCAAACGAGCCAAAACGGCAATCAATGCTCACTGCAAAAGCACTATCAAACAAAATTGAACAACTTCAAAACGAACGCAAAGCTAAGGTTAAAAGGATTGAACAACTTGTAAAAGCAATTAATGACCTTATGCAAAGCTCTGACAATGCAAAGGCTGTCCAGTTTAATCTTTACAATGTATCTGCGCTGTACGATGAAGCAAGCTATCTCCATGATGCAGTTATTCCATTGCTTCCCCAGAGGAACAAGAGAGACAAAACAATTGGTTTTCAGACATACAAAAACGCAAAGTTGATTTCACTGAAAATGCAAACAAATGGCTCTCTCAAAATCTTTCCATTCAAAGTACAGCGCAGTTACAGGAAGAGGCTATTATACCTTTGTACGTAACCCCACATCTTGTTGAAACATCTAATGCAGTGAATAACCCAAATGCTTCCTGTGTTCCAGATGACCGTGGGGGTGTGGTGACAGCTTCAGTCATTGATGTTAACCCTGATGATAGTATCTCTAATGTGGCAGTTGAGGCAGCAAAGAAAAGAAGCACGGCAGGTAGCAAGTGTAGGTCCACTACTTCTTCTGCTGCATCCGCACGCCTGATAGCAGAAGCAGACATGGCAGCTCTTCTCGCTCGCCAGAAGAAGCTCAAAGAAAGACAGGCTCTAGAAGAGCAAGAGGCACAGCTGAAAAGAAAGAAAGAGCAGCTAGAGTTGGAGACAGAGATAGAAGCATCAGCAGCTAAGCTCAATGTCTTGAGAGTCTCCTCCTCTCAGGTGTCTGGTTCTTCAGCCAGCAGGTCAGATGGGATGAATTCCTATGTTGAGAAAGGGAGAGAAAAGTTTTCTCGAGTGCTGGATCCTGATGCTGAAACCTTTGTTCCTCCGTCGGGGGGGCTCTCTTCTCAGCATGCCGTACTGGGTGAACCACAGTCACGTTCACATCCAATTGATGCACGGCCTAGGCAGTCAGCTACACATCCTTCTTTGTTTGGTTCTCGACCTGCGGTGGTGAAGAACATGGGGCAGCATGTAGAGCAGCTATATCAGTACATGTCAGGTGAACAGCAGTCATATTCACAGTTCCTGGATGCTCAACCTGAGCAGACACGTCCTCCCTCTTTGGATGCTCGGCCTAAGGTGACTTGTCTAGGGCTGCAATCGCAGCCAAGGCCTGAGGCAGCTACAGTGCGGCAAAGTGGATGGCCCGATCCTCAAGCTCGTCTTCAGTCACAGCGGCAGTCACAACAACCTTCACCTTTAGTCCAGAACAGCGTCAATCATGATCAGCTGATCTCTGTCTTAAAGGAACAAAACAAGATAACCTCTTTGCTTGCTAAACAGCAGTCTTTGTTCTTTCTTCCACGACGTGACATGCAAACCTTTGATGGTGATCCTTTGGAGTACCAAACCTTCATGAGAGCCTTTGAACACTGCATCGAGGAGAAGACTCACAGCGCCAAGGATTGCTTGTACTTTCTCGAGCAGTACACGAAAGGGAAGCCCAGAGACATGGTTCGTAGTTGTCTTCATATGTCCTCCGAAACTGGCTATGCCACAGCCAAATCCTTGCTGCAAGAGCATTTCGGCAACTCATTGAAGATCACCTCTGCGTACATGAACAAGGTGTTCTTGTGGCCAGTGATAAAGGCAGAGGATGTCGATGCGCTTCAGTCTTACAGCTTCTTGCTGCGGTCCTGCTTCAATGCTCTTGGGGAGTTTGAATCCACATACGAGCTGGATGTTCCTGCTAACATGCAGGCTGTTGTCAAGAAGTTGCCCTATAAGCTCAGGGAGAAGTGGAGAGATGTCGCTTGTAGCTTGCAGGAGACGAACCATCGCAGAGCCACCTTTGGCGACATTGTTGAATTCATTGAATGGCGGGTGAAGATTGAGAGCGACCCACTGTTTGGGGATATCCAGGATTCTACCCCCGCAGTGTCAAGGAAGGAAGTGAGGCCTGCTAAACCTCAGTACTTTGCAGAAGTAAACAGAAGTAGCTTTGCGACTACTGTCGCTACAGTCGACAAAAAGGTTGACACTGGACCGAAGAAAGAGCTTGGTTTATCTGTTGTCAAAACATGCTTGCTTTGTGGAGCTGGGCATTCCTTGGACACATGTCGTCTATTGGAAAGGAAGACGCATGATGAGAAGATGTCCATCTTGAGGGAGAAAAGGTTGTGCTTTGGATGTATGTGCATTGGGCACAGAAGCCGTGAATGCAATGCACGTCTGGTGTGCAAAGTGTGCGGTAAGAGGCATCCTACCTTGTTGCATGTCTACCCTGAAGAGCAGAGTCCAGTGCAAGCGCCAGAAGAGTTGGAGACAACAGACGAGAACAATTTGATCACAGTGCAGTCCGGTGGTCTTACTGGGGCCGGAGAGACTGACTGCACTCTTGCCATACTTCCCGTTCGAGTGAAGTCTAAGAAAGGTCAGACGTTGGTGACCTATGCTTTTCTTGATCCTGGGAGCTCCGCTTCATTCTGCACGGAGGGGCTCATGGACAGGCTGAACCTCTCAGGAAAGAAGACTGACATCCTCCTAAGGACAATGGGTCAGGAGAAGGTGGTCAGTAGCAGGGTTGTGTTGGATTTGGAGGTAGCTGGGCTGGACACAGATGGTTTCTGTGAGCTACCTACAGTGTTCGCACAGGAGAGCATGCCTGTGCATCAAGGTAACATCCCGAGGCAGGAAGACTTGCGGAAATGGCCGCATCTTGAACACCTCAAGATCACAGAGATCG
The DNA here is from genome assembly GCA_039105355.1 of Benthosema pterotum. Taxonomy (NCBI): domain Eukaryota; kingdom Metazoa; phylum Chordata; class Actinopteri; order Myctophiformes; family Myctophidae; genus Benthosema; species Benthosema pterotum. The sequence goes on from CM076966.1 coordinate 47,773,858, forward strand.
ACTCGGGGGTGGATCTTCTTATTGGCACCAATGTTCCTGAGGCTCTAGAGCCATGGGAGGTGGTTAGGAGTGTTGGTGGTGGTCCTTACGCGGTCAGAACAATGTTGGGTTGGACCGTGAATGGTCCCCTTGGAGGAGGCGGCAGATTTCACAACACAGGTGGGAATCCCATCACTGTGAACCGGATTGCAGTTGCCAGAGTCGACCAGCTGTGGGAGCAGCAGACGAAGGCAGACGTCCCTGGATGTGTGAAGGAGGAACAGCTTGGCTTGGCTACAGAAGGTCTTAGTTCAGGGTCTGTCACAAAGTCTGTTCAGCTGGTTGGTGTCCGTAAACAGAACAAGAAGGTGGCTGGACATCCCACAGGTTTCCCCGCACCTGCGTTGTGCAGTACCAAGGAAACACAGTGCAGACATCAGTTAGGCCGGGATGAGGCGTTGCCGATAAGTGCTGTCCAGCAATGGGCAGCCCGGCGCTTAGAGCTTCATCTCGAGAAAGATCGCACAGGATTTATTGGACCTGTGGTGCTGGGCACTGAGAAACATCTGCAAGGCATACGCAGAGCTAAGCCGGGCTGGGGTGAGGTTTTGTCGATAAGTGCTGTCCAGCAATGGGCAGCCCGGCACCAGGAACTTCATCTCAGTGAAGATCAGACATGCAGAGGTGAGGCGTTGCCTATAACTGCTGCCCAGCAATGGGTAGCCTGGCTCTACAAGCCTCATCTCGCTGAAGAGCTCTGTGTGTGCAGGTGCTTGGCAGACGGTGGAGTTGGTGTGGAGTCCTTGACGTCCAACACTTGGGTGCAAGCTGAAATGGAGTCTCGAGACCTATCCGCTCGTTCTGTGCAGGTCTCTCCAAAAGACGTCTCCATGAGGGCAGTTCATGCAGAGAAAAATGTGCTGTTTGCCAGTCACATTCCACCTTGGTTCTGGTTGGGAGAGGTGGTTGGTTGGCTTCTTGGGATCAGGAAGATGTTGGACCTGGCTCAGAGCAGGAGGCTTCTTGCGCAGCCAGATCTTGATGAAGAGGAACTACATGAGAGCATGCAGACCACTGAAGATTCTGTGTGCAGAGAGGAAACACTGATTGACGTGGCTTCAGGAAGCAGAGGGGCCTTGAAGTCTCACTTGGAGAGCTCATGCTCTATGGATCCTTTCTCGCTTGGAGCTCTCGAGCTCTTTGAACTCTCTCTCTCTCCCACTCTCTTTATTTCTCTGTTTTGCAGATGGAGAGGAGAATATGGATGAACGAAGATCCTATTGATGAAATAATGATGCATTATTATGATTGACTAATTTGCATAGAATTGCAGAAATTGAATTTTCTATTTCTATTTTTTGTATTTTGCTAAGGATAATTTGAGCTCCTACATATTAATGATAGTTGTAATTAGTGCCCAGGCATAATTAGGGGCCGGAATGTAGGAGCCAAAATGATGTTCTATATAGTTCACTTAGTATGTTTCACTGGGTTGGTGAGGTGCGCGCCCCAGAGCTTCATTGATTGGTTGAAGTGCCTCTGTGGGTGGCCACCGTAGGCTACAAGTGCACGGTCATTCCCAGCTCACTCCATGGATGGCTTTGGATTCTTGGAGGCAGGGTGAGCTGGGAGGCTACATAATTTGTTGACCGCACTTTATAGCACTTGGCACTTTGATTGTTTGATTCCTATTAGTATTCTTCACTGGTCGCATCTTTGCACATATTTATTACGATCCTATTTACCCCATTGAATAATTGTAATTGCATTGTAATATTTTGGTGCACTGATCAGCAGTAAACACAAGCATAACTTATTTCCTTGTTCGAATCGTTCTTATCATTGGGTCAATGTATAATGTTGCGCGTCATACAGTTTCTATCACTCCCAGTCTTAGCCTGCCGGTATGAGTGACTTATTGGAAGTCATTTTCAGCCACAAAAGGTTGGATAAATAAGATGTGGAAGAAAACAAAAAAGGTGGTAAGGGCCACCAAATTGATATTATTTTGTGCCAGGGACAACCCACAAGAAGAGAAGATAGCCAATCTAATCTAAAAGTTCATAAGTCGTCACATTGTGAAATATATACCACGAAAATTAGCCTGGCTCAGCCCTGAATCAGCACCTTAAAAAAATACTAGCTTATTTTTTTTTCTGTGATTCAAGGACTGGCTTCCCTTTGGGGTCGTTGGTGCGGATTGGAAATCCAATCCCAGCACCTGATTGGCCAACAGCCCTGTCACTAACTTCGTTCCCAAGGTCGTCATTGGACATCCAATCCCAGCACCTGATTGGCCAACAGCCCTGTCACTAACTTCGTTCACAACGTCAAACCAATCACACTTAAACTGCTGCTTTGATAACGCCCATCCTAGAAACTGCTGTGGTGGAGAGGGACTTCAGTCTGAATAATGAAGTGAAACGGAATGACGATTCAGACTGAGGTCAGGCTACATGAAAACAACAATCAGCTGGGGACCTTCTGGTTCTGGGACCCCCGTCACGGACCCCCTCCCCCCAGGCCCCATTTTGAGTACCGGTGTGATAGGAGACACTTACTGTGGCTCCTCTTGTCGGCGTGGCTGGTTGTTTCGCTAACAGAGACTATGGGGGTGAGAAAGCGAAAAGAATAATGAATGGAGTGCATGAACGGTAACATATTTACCAAGGTGCATTCATATACAAAATGTGACTGTTTGTGATGGAGGCTCTTTTGTGGTTGGGAATTATGGATTTTTCGTATATATTTCATGTGAAGGCAGGGAGTCATATAGCTTCAATTTGACATACTGGTTGTTCAGTTTGGCTCACCAGTTTTGGAGATATGTCTTATAGAGTGATGTTTTGTAAGAAAACAGGGAGATTAGAAATCAGGCTTGAAATGTTCATTTCTGTGGCTTCATTACATTACATCAGTGGTTTTCAGTGACCACCGTTTATTCAGCATTTGTTTTGGACCACCTGTTGAAAACAGGCCAGGAATCCATTTTTGGATTCTGTGCAGTATGTACAGTATTGAAACATTCAATTTTGTTTGATTCTGCTATATAAATATTTCAAGTTTTACAGAAAACTTAGGTCAGGCCTAAATGGGTATAGCTACATGTTTAAGCATTTAAAACCACTCGGATAATAATTATTTTTCATGTTTTCTGTGTGCTATATGGTCTCATTAGAATATGCATGATCTGCCTGGTTTCAGTGGTTGTCATTGGACTTCTTTTAGAGGGGGTGTGGCTTCCATGCGTACCAATGACTTCGAGGCTGGAGGCAAAGCTAAAGGAGAATGGACTACTAAAATTGGTATTTTTAGTTACATCACTAAACAGGAGACCCCAATACTTAGCCTCAGTCACAAGAAGGTCACAAATATGTATCTGCCATTCAGCATAGATGTTGCACTGCTGCTCTCCTGCAAGACTCCAGCTGCTAACAGTGCATTCACACTGGCAACTTGTGGCTTTGTGCAGGCGTGGTATCTCGTATCTCCTTTGACAATCAATAAGCCTGTAGCAGCCAGTGTGAACGCAGCAAAACGGAATTCAAAATATGGTAGGCAGCATCCCTGGTGACGGAAGAAAAAAAAAACACAAAGGAGCGAAGAATGCAATGAATGTAAACAACGATGTATACCTGTTGCTTCATCAGGAACACCTGCTCGTCTTCTGCGTTAATCTCCTTGTCGTGCACCAGCTGTAAAGAGGGGCGCAAACAGGGAATGGCATCAATGACTGGACATGAATGCTATTTCATCAACCAGCCTCGGTCCCCAAACTTATCTCATCTGCGCTGCGAAGAGAAAAGCCAGCAGGGCACAACCTAAGGCAGAGAGTCTATCAGCTGAAGTATCTCTGTTGGATAATCTGGGGTAGGGCTTCACAATTTGGCCTAAAAATAAAACCGTGTTTTTTTTTAAATTCAGATATTTTTTGGGGGGGGAAATAATAATAATTAATATTATATATACATATATACATATATATACATATATACATATATACATATATATATATATATATATATACACATATATATATATACATATATATATACATATATACATATATATATACATATATACACATATATACACATATATATACATATATATACATATATACACATATATATATATATATATATATATATATATATATATATATATACATATATATATATATGTATATATGCACTAGTAAAGGGGTTGCATTTTTTTTTTTTTTTTTTTGCATGGTCCAAATTCTGAAACAGTGATATTGATTCGATTTCGATTAATTGTAAGCCTCTAAAAAGGGGGATGCATTTCCCCCGGACACAACATTTTCCTCATCAATCACAGCACTTTCATTTCATTCACAGAAAATGTAAACTCATTTGTAATAGGGTTTCTAGCATCAGTGTAATTTCCTTAGTCGGTAGTTCCCGCCAAAATACGTGTGGAACAAGAAGAATTTGAATTTTGCATTACCTTTCGTACTGGTGGCTTCGTAATGAAGTCTTCAAACGGATCCTCGGCTGAGACTGTTGTAAAGTTTTCGTGCAAAATCCCAATTTTCTTCTCGTTATCCCATCCAGATGGACTAAATTTGGGGAATAAGAAAATACCAGTACTTCAATTAGGGGATTGTTTTCTCTAAAAAAAGAAACTGCGTTTCATTACTGAGTGCAGTCCATTCTTGTCAGAAAAGACAGGTGAAAATATGAAGACAATTTGGGCAGAGCTGGTAACTGGTTCACTTACATGAACACTGCATCCTTCTCCACCACTAAGGCAGGTGCGGTGAACTTAAAGTCATACATTTTATGAGCTATATATTTGTAAAGAAGATCTAAATTCTTCTCCTCTTTGACCGAGGTGTAGATCAGACCAGCTCCATCTGGTAGGTGGTGTTAAGAACAGTCACTGGTCTGGGAGGCACAGAGGATATGTTTTAACTAACATTTACACTGGGTAGAGACATGCAAAATTAGCACACTGTTTTTTATGACTCCATGACTGCTTTATGGCTTAATAAGCATGGTTATCTTTGGAGTGGAGGGCAAATGTGTTTTTCTAAATTAAAATAGTCCCTTTACTTCTTCAAACAAAAAACATTGCATAGGTAAATTGTACCAACTCAATCACTAATGCTCATTATAATGTGGCATCATCTTTTTCTATGAGATATCTTCTTTGGGAGCAGGATGAGGAAACAGTTGCCTAACGGTAGCACTGAAGGAAAAAAAATCATCAGTATACTGTTGATGATATAAGCAGTTATTGGGGGGTTCAAAATGCTTACTTTACAGTTATGGTCACACAAGAAGAAAAGGATACACTTTAAGCAGAATCTCCTGATGTGAGACTGGATGAAGTCAAAGTGCTCCTCTCTGTAGTCATGCTCCTTCTCCAATACACTGACCGCGTCACACTGTGGAGACAACAGGTGGACAAAATACAGACATTAAAGGTACTGTGACATGAAAAACACATTTTTATTCACAGCCTCCCCTGCTGTGCTCTCCGCCTCTCTCCACACATAGACCACGAAGAGAGCTCGAGCCTCTTTTACACTGACGGCTGTAAAACAATTTCGCTAGAAGCGCCCGTTCATTGGATTACAGGCACTGCCCTCAACACTCTCTGCATGTCCCTGCCGAGATGGCAAGATGCAATTATTTCCGACATTCCGAGACCCGAACCAGCCAGACAAACATAACGTGGACTTTATCACCAGTCAGTGGCATTAACACTCCACACATGCAGTGCTGATTATTTGCTACTAGTAGCACTTCTGCTGAATGGCGACTGTGTCTACCATCTGCCATCGCATCCCACACAAAACAGAACAACATCAAGCCTAATTCATACTCAACTTGTCATACAAATACATCACAGGGAAGGCTTTAAAAGGATCCCTGGCTAATAAGACAAATATGCCTTAAAACACTATACTTGCCTTCTATAACTAAAACATGCAGATAAAAACGCCTTCAATACTTTATTTTCATAAATAGAGAATCTTTCACTCCATAGGAGGTGCTCCGGTCACAGGATGATGATGTCACATGAGCATGTTCATCCATATATTCCATAGAGCTAGATCACATGTGACATCATCATCCTGCGCCAGGAGCAGCTCCTGCTGAGTGGAATATTCTCTATTTATGAAAGAAATAAGATGCCAACGGTGTTTTATTAGTTTATTTTAGTTATATAGGGAAAGTATAATGTTGGGATCCTTTGGGGGATCCTTTTAAATTAGGGTTCACTCTTTGCCTCACATTCTTACTCTTCAGGCTTCAGGCCCCCAATACCTAATAATCTGATCCGACTTGTAGCAGCACATTTTGACCTTGTAGATCAGACATCAATGATAGGACAGTACATGCAATGTGGCCTCTCTGGAGTGAGTGTGGAAATATAGACATAGCGGCACCAGGCGAATACTCGAGTTATCTAAACCCATAGTGCCCTGACTAGAGTCTAGTTTCTGACATGATATTCCAATTTCTGACATTAAATTCTAGTTTCTTACGCTACATTCTACTTTCGCTGCCGCTAGATTCTGGTTTCCGGAGCTACATCCTAGTTTCCGATGTTAGGTTTTAGTTCCCAACGCTAGATTTCAAGTTTCCAGCACTAGATTCTATTTTTTTGGCACTAGATTTTATTTTCCGACACTAGATTCTAGTTTCTGATGCTAGATTATAGTTTCTGACTGGACTAGAATGTCAGAACTGGAATGTCACTGAACTGTTCCAGTGTCAGTGATGCTCAACATATTTCATGCCAAGGACCACCAGAATTATCTATATTTTGCTGAGGACCCCCATCTGAAAACATGTTGTTCTAGGGATCCCCTGGAAGCAAAGACTAGAGTGAAAAATGTTTGCTTCTGAAAAAATATATTTAAACATTTGTGCCACATTTTCATGATTTTTTTAAAAAATAGCAGACCTACAAGCTCATAGCGCCACTCAATGGCGCGGTACGAGCTTGTAGGTCTGCTATTTTTCAATAGCTAAAGTATAACAATGTTTAGAACACCAGAACGCGTTCAGTACAAAGGGTTAATAGACATAAAAACACATCTATAGCAGTAACTCTGTCAGTCACGATGAGAGAGAGACAGACCGACAGACAGAGGCTCGATTTGTGGGACGCCTGAAAAGACTTGGAAATGAGGGATTGTCCCATGCAAAGAAGGACATCTGGTCACCCCAATAACTTTCTCATTCCACCGACACCGTCTTTTTTGCAACATCATTTTGCGAATAAGACATACCTGGGCATTATGCGGCCCGGAGGCCAAATGCGGCCCTTTGGCTGACTCTGACAGGCCCGTGAAAGGGTACTGTGGTTTTCAACTAGTGGTCCGGGGACCAGTGGTCCTTGAGAGAGTTCCAAGTTAAATCTAGAAAGTTGGCTAACCAGATCTAACTCTTTGAGAGCGTAAAAATGAAACCAAATCTACCCTTGCAGGTCCATTTGGTTTCATGTTTACACTCTCAAGAGTTAAAATATTCATCTGAATTAGCCAGAGAATGTAAAAGAATGGCCATTTTTGATCTATGTTTGCCTGTTTTGTTTGTGAAATCCAGCCTGGAATTGTGGACAAAAGCAAAAATAAATACTTAGTTTGGGGGTCTGTGGGGCTAAAATGTCATGGTGGTCCGTGGCTCAAACACTGAATAAACTGAGGGCCCTGGTGTCAAAATGGTTGGTCTTACTCTTACTTTTATATTGAAACTAAATTAATATTACGCAGACTTTAGTTCAGCCTTTAGTCTTGGCCCTCCACAATGTTTAATGTATCTCATTTGGCCCCTTGGGAAAAATCATTTTCCACCACTGGAATAAGAGGTTACAGCCCTGCACAGATTCAACTGGCCAGCCGCTGGCCAGCCAACCTTGCATTCTCTCACAGACGACACCTCTCCATGGTGACCACAAGGGGGAGGCAGCATGACTCAGGGAATGGCCAGGAGGACACTTCCTCAAATTAAAACATTGTGTACTGAACACATTTGGGTGTTTCAAGCATTGACTAGCTTTAACTATTGAAAAATAGCAGATCTACAAGCTCATATCGCGCCACCGAGTGGCGCGATACGAGCTTGTAGGTCTACTATTTTTGGAAAATCCTTGAAACATGGCGCAAATCTTTGAATATTATCTTCTGTCTGAGGCACACGTTATTAACTTCAATCTTTGTTTCTGGGGGGGCGGGGGGGGGTCCCTCCATGGGATATTTTCAGAGGGGGGGGGGGGGGGGGGGGTCATCCACAGCCTGCAAAACACAGACAGTCTTAAGGGTCCTTGGCATGAAATATTCTGCGCATCACTGACAGAAATATCGCTTAAAAAAAACACACAAAAAAAAACAACTAGAATCTACTGCTAGAAACTACAGTCTAGGGCCAGAAACTAGATTCTAGTGTCAGAAAGTACAATCTAATGCCAGAACAAAATGGATGAAAACATGGCCGTGACTGTCTGTCTGTCTGTCTGTCTGTCTGTCCCCGATGACAGCAGGGCCTGGTTAAATATGCAGGAGACGGTCATCAAATATAAATCCTCCTGTTTACACTACTCTCCCCTCTCTATGGATCTGATGAAAAAGTTTCCTGAACCCCTTGGAAAATTAACATAAAGAGATGCAACACACAGCACATCACTTAATATTATGGAACTGGGTCTGGGACGACACAGCATGAGAAGCCTAGTCCTGTAATCTTATCTATAGTGTCATCTGTGGCATCATGTGCCCAGTATAGCAGCGAACACCACCCATGAATCATGATACCCACCATTTTGTTTTAAACATCTTTATAGGCTTTGATATTCTCTGTAAGACAGTGGTTTTCAACCATTTTGGTACCAGGGCCCACTATTTATTCAGCATCTGAGCCACGGACCACCATTTGGTGACATATTCACCCCAAAACTAAAGATTTTACTTATTGTTTTTGCCCAGAATTTCAGGCTGGATTTTGGAAAAGAAAAACAGATCAAAATTACCATCAATCTTCTGCATTTTCTAATTGTGTAGACCTCTTAATTAAGTGGTGCAAATTCAGATGGTGAATATTTTAACTCTTTGAGAGTGTAAACATGAATTGGTTTCATTGTTACGCTCTCAAAGAGTTACATCTGGTTAACCAACTCTCCATCATTTAGCTGGGGACCACCTATAACCCTCAGGGACCACCTATAACCCTGGACCAACTTGTGTTATAAACTGATTAAATTTTTAATCAGTCAACAGCCCTAATTAACCCATTTAGGCCTGACCTAAGGTTTCTGAAAAACTTGAAATATTTATATATCGGCTTAAAAAAAAAGGTTAATTCTGGAATACTGTACAAACTGTACAGAATCCAAAAATGGATTCCCAGCCTGAAACGGTTAAAAGTTATACTTAAGATTGTTTAAAGGTTATAGTCGAGCACAATGCTCTTCCTCAGACTTCCTCTGTCTTTTCTTTATCATTTTTGGTTTCGACTGTTTACTGCTCGGCACCTGCCCCATCACGGGTTGGATGTGCATGTTTTTTTTGCTCTTAAACTGATCAACTACCAATCAATTAGATCAGGGTTTTTCAACCTTTTTTCAACCTTGAGAGTTACATCTGGTTAACCAACTTAGCTGGGGACCACCTGGAACCCTCTCAAGGACCACTTGTGGTCCCTGGACCACTGGTTGAAAACCACTACTAAATTATATACCGTATTGTCCCGAATATAAGACGACTCGTTTATAAGACGACCTTCATTTTTCAAGACTCATTTACAGAAAAAAGAACATTGAATGTCAAATAGTATAGCCCCTGAATATAAGACGACTCCATTTTGGGGATATTTCCATTGGGAAAAAAAATGGAAAAACAAAGGAACTAGCGCCTATAGAGTACTGCATCCTAAAAATAGAAAAACTTTAAAGAGAGTGGGTTTAAGTCAAACACTTTGTGTTTATAGGAGTTGGCACATGGTTGCAGAACGTGGGTGGCATTAGCAAATATTCCAATAAGAATATTTGCGAATATTTTAGTCTATCGTTCAGCAACTACAGAGTAGACTACAGTACAGAACTAAAGAGGAAAAATAAATGCACTGAGAGAATATTGTGAGAAAAAAAAGCACACAGTGAACATTTCCCTGGTCACATCGACCATGTGAAAGTGTGCTCAGGGCTACATGGCGTTCCTCTAACACTAGCCACTACCCAGAAGGCTTAGTGAGGAGTATAATGCTGTCCTTTCATCAGAAAAGAGGACACTGACTGACTGCATCGCAGGCAGAGAGGCAAACCGAGGCATCAAACCGAGGACAACCTTACAACATCAGGGCTGACCTGGAAAAGCCACACCAAGACTTGCACTCAGGCATTTATTTGATTGGCGTAGTGGCACGTAGGGGGGTGGGCACATTTCGGTCTTTAAAAAGGTCTCAAGTTCACCCTTGCCCAAAGCAAGAGTCTGTCTGCAGGGGAACAGCTGCAGCATCAAAGTAGAAGCGACATAGAGGTGGAAAAAGGCAAAACACTATAAATGCATTTGGATTTTTTTGGGCAAAAAAAAAAGTTTCCAAGAATACCTGGATGAGGAAATGTCTAGTTAACAATTTTTGTTCCCTGATTTTCATAAATTTGCCTAAATATCGGGGTCAGGGGTTTTCAACAGGTGATCCGGGGACCACCTGTGGTCGCTGAGAGGGTTCCAGGTGGTCCCCAGGCTAAATGATGGAAAGTTGGTAATGGTTAACCAGATGTAACTCTTGCTAAGAATGTAAAAATGAAACCAAATGGACGCTTGCGGGTCCATTTGTTTTCATTTTCACACGCTCAAGAGTTAAAACATTCATCATCTGAATTAGCCCAAGTCTACACTGTTTTGTTTGGCAAAATCCCGCCTGGAATTGTGAAAAAAAAAAAAAAAAAAAAACGAAAAAATAATTCTTTAGTTTTAGGTCTTTTAGGGGCTAAAATGTCATCAAATGGTGGTCCCGTCCGTGGCTCAAATGCTGAAAAAATGGTGGTCCCTCCCTGGTGTCAAAAAGGTTGAAAACCCCTGATATAAGTGAAATGAGGTTTAAATTTACCTTTGTGCAAACTATTAGCACTGGAATGCCCAGGTTGTGTGTGAGTGTGTTTTCTCCCAGGGGCAGGACAACGTCCTCGTCCTCTGCTGCCGGCGCTCGTCTCTGTGGGGACGTCGAGGACGGATCCTCTGGCTCCGTGTACTCCTGGAACGCTTTCACCACTGGGGGACAGAAAGGACAAGACATCAACGGGTCAGTTAGAGCTGTGGTTTTCAACCTTTTTGATACCAGGAACTAGTCTTGGGCGGTATTGATTTTTTTTAATATCGGTATTGATAACGTGTTAATTAGCTCGATATTCAATATTACCGGTATTGACCACTAGATGGGAATTGCGTTCAATCAGAGTCGGACACGTTCCACCAGTCACCTAGTTCTCAGAATTGCGACACTGAGGGGTCAGAAACTGTGCGCTCATGCTGTTCAAGCAGCTTAAGTATGGAAAAAACTGGAGTTGGAAATACATTGTTTCCAAAAAACCTAGCCCAAATAAGGGCTATTTTAGGCATGTGTGTAACATGAAAATCGTTTGCATAGTTACAATTAAAAGTCTCGTTGCTCATATTTTAATAGAACACAGTATAATGCCGGTATTTGACCATATTCGGTATTTGATATTTTTTATAGACCCAACGATATTACTCGGTATTGATTTCCAATATTACGATAAGCGGTAATACCGGTATATGGCCCAAGACTACCAGGGACCACTATTTCTTTTGTCCACAATTCCAGGCTGGATTTGGGAAACAAAACAAAAACATACAGATCAAAACGACCATTAATCTTCTACATTCTCTAGTTGTGTAGACTTGGGATAATTCACATGATGAATATTTCAACTCTTGAGAAGGTAAAAATGAAACCAAATGCACCCGCAAAGGGTCCATTCTGCAGAACAGCAAAATTCAATTATAATATGCATTATACTGTATACTGCATTGTTCTATCACAGCTTTGTGAAGGATGCAACTGGTCAGTTGCTGTGTTTTGGGATGCAGGAAGCTATGGCCTACTTCCTCAGTCAGGAATGGCGTTATGGGTGACCTACAAGTTAGAATGACTTCCTGGGCATTATGCGGCCCGGGGGCCAAATGCGGCCCTTTGGCTGACTCTGACCGGCCCGGGGACCACCAGTGGTCCTTGAGAGTTCCAGTTAAATATAGAAAGTTGGTTAACCAGATGTAACTCTTTGAGAGCGTATAAATGAAACCAAATGGACCCTTGCGGGTCCATTTGGTTTCATTTTTACACTCTCAAGAGTTAAAATATTCATCATCTGAATTAGCCCAAAGTCTACACATTCAATCAGAGAATGTAAGAGAATGGTCATTTTTGTTATCCTGTTTGTTTCCCAAATCCAGCCTGGAATTGTGGACAAAAACAAAAGAAATCTTGAAGAAAGTTTTGGGATCTGCGGGGCTAAAATGTCATCAAATGGTGGTCCGTGGCTCAAATAATGAATAAATAGTGGGCCCTGGGCCTATCACGCAAACTTTAGTTCAGCATTTAGTCTTGGCCCTCCACAATATTTTACGTATCTCATTTGGCCCCTTGGGAAAAATAATTGCCCACCTCTGAGTTAGAATGACTTCCTGATGTCCCCCTTTGCTCCACCAAGTACGTGTGAGCAGGGGTGTAGTGGAGGGGGGGACGCGGGGGGGCGGCGTCCCCCCACTTCTCACATCTAGAATATTTTGGGGCCAAAAGTAGCCCTAACATATGTTTTTTGTCTTGTTATTTATTTTTATGGATACAATTGGGCATTGCAAACAATCTATCTCAATATGCTATACTTGTTTTAATAGCGTGTCTGTGTGTGTTTCGCAGGTGCACGCAAATGCAAGTGTGCATGCATGTGTCTTAAAAGGGAATTCCACTCATTTTCAATATTTTACTATGCCATTAATATACCTGAGATGTTGTGTGGACATGATAAAAAAGGTTTCCCCCCATTCTGTGTTTCCTAGAAATGGAGGTCTGAAAGAAAATCATTAGCATGGTGAAATACATCATGATGACCTCATCAAGATGTGTTTCACCATGCTAATGAGTTTCATTTTTTTTCTGAGAGTGTACAAACACTGTGTGTGAGACAAAATGTTTACATCCAACCGCCGTGGGACTTAACATACCAGTCCAGGGAGTGGACAAATGTAAGCAATTAGATCACAATTCCCTCCTCTCTGACTCAGGGAAATCTTAAATTAAGCAAGTCTAATGCTGTTGAACATACAGTGGACCATGCAAAGATGTACCGTACGCTACACAAATATACATTTATAACCTTTTGTTATTTTCAGGGGTTTACTTTCTTTTTTCTTTGGACTCATGTGAAGTTGTGAACACGATCGGATTCCAGTGAGGTCACACAGGCTTCCGATTCTAGTTGCTGACAAACTTTACCATAGCTATGTTGCCATTGTCAGTTCAGCCATGGTATAGCCAGTGTAGACGTGCAAAGACCTAATGGTTTTAGTCGTATGACCAGTGTTGTAGTGGGACTTTTAGAAGTGGGGGGACGCCTCTTAAAGGGGAATTCCATTTTCAATTTTTTTCTGAGAGTGTACAAATGTGAACCAAATGGACCCACGACATTTGTACACTCTCAGAAAAAAAGGAAATTCATTAAATTTTTACCATGTCCACACAACATCTCTAAGGTATATTAGCATAGTAAAATATTGAAAATGAGTGGAATTCCCCTTTAAGACACGTGCATGTACACTTGCATTTGCGTGCGCCTGCGCAACACACACAGTACTGTATAGCATATTGAGAAAGATTGTTTACAATGCCTAATTGTATCCATAGTATCCTAGTAAATGACAAGACAAAAAACATAGAAACATAGGCCTACTTTTGCCCCAAAAATATTTTAGATGTGAGAAGTGGGGGGACCCGCACTCCCCCTCCACTACACCCCTGCATATGACCCTAACCCAAAAAACTTAGATTGCAGTCTTTTGCAATGTTTATATTCACTTACAGTACTGAGGAGTACGGCAATGAAGAGAAGTGTGCACTAGAAGATTGCTGGACAAAGTGCAAGTTTGTTTAAGAGTTGTTGAGGAGGCGGTTACAACAGAATAAGCATCGGAATAGATTTGATAATAGTCTTCAAACACAGGACTCTCCAGACACGACAATAACCTGCTTAGATCAGGGCTTTTCAACAGGCGGTCCGGGGACCACCAGTGGTCCCTGAGGATTCCAGGTGGTCCCCAGGCTATATGATGGAAAGTTGGTTAGCCAGATGTTAAAATATTCATCATGGGAATTATCCCAAGTCTACACAACTAGAAAATGTAGAAGATTAATGGTCATTTTGATCTGTATGTTGGACTGATTTGTTTTCTCTGAAATCCAGCCTGGTATTGTTGGCAAAAGTGAAATAAATCTTTAGCTTTGGGGTCTGTGGGGCTAAAATGTCATCAAATGGTGGTCCGTGGCTCAAATTCTGAATAAATAGTGGGCCCTGGAATGAAAAAGAAAAAAAAAAAAAAAAGGTTGAAAACCACTGGCTTAGATGCATGAACAGTTACAGATACATATGCTAATATATTAATATATTATTGTTTGTGTTGTGTTTTTTGCCTTTACTTGAACTAAACTACACCTTGCCGTTTTGCATAAAGAACATAAACATTATGTTCTTCTAGGCTTTACTAGTACCTCTAGGAATGTTGTGTGAACATTTTACTAGACCACAGAAAGCCTCTATAACTGGGGATTTGTTTTTTTCCTTCTTTCAGGCCACATACTACAGATTACAGAAGTCAAAGCTTATAATATACTTTTTCTTTTTTTTTTTTTTTTACATAACAGTCAGAGATACATTTTTAAACACATATTCCAGTTTATACATAATAATGGTCAAGACCAATTGGGGGGGGGGGGGGGGGGGGGGGGGGGCATTAGTCTACTAAATATGTAATTAGTGTTCGTGGAGGTTATAAAGGTAAGCCTAAAGCCAGTTGTTTTTGCTGGGTAATCTGACTTATTTTTCTTTTGCATAACATAACAGCCATCAGCTCAGTATCACAAGTATGAGTAAGTCTCCAGTCTCCTTCTTTACAAGTCATTTGTATTAGAGCTAGAACCAAAACAGAGCAGCAGCACAAACATAACCTGCTTGTTCCACCATGTAAATGGACATGTTTAAAGCACTGTAGCAACAGATTTGAGTTTCAACATGGGGGAAACTATTCATTTGATTCTGAAAGCAAATAACATGATTCATAAGATTGTTTTTAATACTTAAAGGGGTATTCCACTTTCAAAAATGTTTGGTCATTTTATGGTCTACTTAGTCTCATGTGAACACACCAGACAGTTTGTAAGTTACTCCTTTCACTATTTAGATATTTGATGTTCATTTGTGCGCCTCCAGTTCCCTCCTATACAAACCTATTATAACTTAAAACTCCATTTTAAACATGACAGATTAATTGAAAACAACCCATCTTTTTTCTGGTGACTTATATTGTCCTCCTAATACGTGAGAGGGCCGTGGAATTTCATTTATAGTTTTCATTTATTTTTAAAATATTGTTTTATTCATTTGGGTGGGCATACCCAAATATGGCTACATTTTCAAAAACAATATTTTAAAAATAAATTAAAACAGTAAATGAAATTCCAGGGCCCTCTCACGTATTACGAAGACAATGGAGGAAAATCAAACAGACTGTTCCTGAGAGCTATTTCCATTAAAGCTCCTATATGATATGAAAGCCTGATTATTCAAACTTGGTTGTGTGTGTGGACACACACACACACACACACACACACACACACACACACACACACACACACACACACACACACACACACACACACCACACACACACACACACACACACACACACACACACACACACACACACACACACACACAAAAGAATTTCATGTTATTTACCCTTTCCAAGTGGGCAACTACTATTTTCCATAGAGTACAAGAGCCACCAACAAAACTCCTTTTTTATCATAAATCGGCAAATCAACAATCTCTTGTGTGATCCATGTCATTTTAAACTAGTGCAGGGGTTTTCAACAGGTGGTCCGGGGCGGGGACCACCAGTGGTCCTTGAGAAGGTTCCAGGTGGTCCCCAGGCTAAATGATGGAAAGTTGGTTAACAAGATGTAACTCTTGAGAATGTAAAAATGAAACCAAATGGACCCTTGCGGGTCCATTTGGTTTCATTTTTACACTCTCAAGAGTTAAAATATTCATCATCTGAATTAACACCGCTTAATTAAGGACGGGAATCCATATTTGGATCCTGTACAGCATTCAAAAAACTTAGGTCAGGCCTAAATGGGTTAAGAAGTTTACACTGTTTTGTTTTGCAAAATCCAGCCTGGAATTGTGGACAAAACCAAAAATAATTCCTTAGTTTTTGGTCTTTGGGGTGAAAATGTAATCAAATGGTGGTCCGTGGCTCAAATGCTGAATAAATGGTGGTCCCTGGAGTCAAAAAGGTTGAAAACCCCTGAACTAGTGTGATCCAGTGCTCTCTGACTGGAGGCAGCAGCTCCTCCTCCGGTTACAGAACAACATCCAGCCCAGTCAACCCACTGAATGAGTCCAGGCCTTACGTCTGTCCCTTCCTTTCCCTGGCGCTACTGTCAAGAGGGGAGGGAACCATGATGCAACAGGCCTGCAAGACCGACCCAACAAAAGCAACGTGTAGTGGTGCACAGTACACACACACACACACACACTGACCACATACACTTCCTAGACAGGGGCGGATCTAGGCATGGGGGGGGCAATGTATTTAAAATGATTTGAAACACTTCTACTGCTACTAACTAACTACAGCTGTGGCACCACTAAACCAACAGCATTTCATCATTGAAAACAGAAAACTCTCTGAGTCAGACCTTTAGCTTTATGCATGATGTGTGTCTGTTGCAACTTCAACAACAACTGATGTTATTATTGATGCTTGCCTGCCTAATAAAAGTGAAATGGAAAATGCGCCTTCATACCATATGGGGGCGATGAAGCCACCCCCATACCATTCTTTCCTGCAACCCCCACAAATGGGATATGTTACATCCGGCCCTGTTCCTAGACTCTGACCCATCAACCATGTGCAACAAATAACAATCTCTGAGTTGAGTTGGTTATCACCAATCTGCCATGAGCAGTGCCAGGGGTGACATCATGCTGTATCTGACACGCTGTAAATGCCCTCCTATCTGGGTGACATGCTCTCGCTAAAGCCGGACCCAAGGGTGGAGTCAAGGAAGCTTGTATCCCAGTTGTAAAGCAGAGAGGGGGGGAGAGGGAGAGAGAGAGAGAGAGAGAGAGAGAGAGAGAGAGAGAGAGAGAGAGAGAGAGAGAGAGAGAGAGAGAGAGAGAGAGAGAGAGAGAGAGAGAGAGAGAGAGAGAGAGAGAGAGAGAGAGAGAGAGAGAGAGAGAGAGAGAGAGAGAGAGAGAGAGAGAGAGAGAGAGAGAGAGGGGGAGAGAGAGAGAGAGAGAGAGAGAGTACAAATTACCTTGCAAACTCAAAAGACATTCACGTTTTAGGTTATTAGATAAAGTAAAAGAGTTAACTGTTTTACATTCCTTGCTTTCTTTAGTTTCAGTGATTTAGCTATGGGAGGGGGCATTCGAACATGGTCCTAAATACATATTTGTTTACAAAATTTTAAAGCAATTTCTTTTTTATTATCTACTACAGCCCTAATACTGAATGTGACAAACTGCCGTATTGAGCCTCTGGGTCAGACATGCACAAATATGAAGTTCACAACTTCTGTGGCCTGATATAATTTCTTGGGGTTTATGATGACTGTAGTAGATATAAGAAATAGCTTTAAAATTGCGTAAACAAATATGTATTTAGGGCCATGTTAGAATGCCCCTCTCAAAGTAGCTAAAATCCCTAAAACTAAAGAAAGCAAGGAATGTAAAACAATTCACACCCATGTTTTACTTTCTCTAAGAACAACATAAAACATGAACCTTGGTTGAAAAAAACAAACAAAATGAAAACAAAAAAAAGTTGTCCTTTAAGAAGCTCACATTTCTTTCACAGCTGACATGTACCAGCCTAGGTGAACAATTAACATTTCTACAATTAAGAGGTACACAAAGGCTATACAAAATGGTTATGGACATTTACTGTACCAACAACAAACTCAGATATTTCCACTAGCGCCGAAATACACATTACCGGCACTGTGATGATCTATCCGCCATAACAAAACATGGGAAGTGTTACATAAGCAGAACAGTCACAGCAAGTTAACCTTTGGAGAAAGCAGGGGCGGATCTAGGCATGGGCATGGGGGGGCAATGCCTCCATAAATGCCCTGACTGCCCCACCAAACATGATGGCATGCAAAACAAGATATTTCAAATTGTGAAAGTGTTTATATTTAAAATGAGTTGAAACACTACTACTGCTACTAACTTAACTACAGCTGTGGCACCACTAAACCAACAGCATTTCATCATTGAATACAGAAAACTCTGAGTCAGACCTTTAGCTTTATGCATGCTGCGTGTCTGTTGCAACTTCAACAACATGTTATTATTGATGCTTTACTTGCCTAATAAAAGAAAATAGTATGGGTGCGACTTCATGGTATGGGGGCGATGAAGTCGCCCCCATACCATTTTCTCTTGCCCCCCAATTGGGAAATGTTATATCCGCCCCTGGGAGAAAGACACGCCTGATAATAAAAAAAAAGAGACAGAGAGAAAAAAAGCAAACCTGCAGGCTAAACCAACTTGTTTCGTGAAAAAGACGATTGCTGGGTACACAAAGGAACAGTTCAAGACAGATATGGCCGCGTCTAAAAATTAAAAAGGATCACAGCGTCTGAATCGCAACTATTGAGCTCTAGAAATTGCCTCTAGTCAAAAAATCCCACAGCTGAGCATCATGGGCCTTGGATATCGATGACCTAGAAGTCCATGACAATGTGAAATGTTATACTGTATGCTTGCCTGTGCTGTGCACAGTGACTAAGCTCTCTTTCCTTTTGTATAAGGAGCAAAGCAAAGTGTTGGGAGTGGGACTCCATTCATTATGTTCTTTTTTTTGCTGAATGTGGAGAATTTGGTTGAGTTCACTGTGAGTACATTTCACCCAAGTGAAGGAGGGTCTGGGCCTTTGTCTTGGTCTCTTTTCTCTCAGTCAAACCTACTTGAGTAGGCATACATTAAGCTACTTTTGTAAAACCTACTCGAGTGGGTATACATTAACATACGTTTTGTTACATTAACTGACTTTTTCCATCCACAAATTTGTGCCATACATGGTACATTTTGGGCTCGATTTTGGTTACATTAGCCCTTATGCGCAATTAACGCACTTAGCATTGGGGAAGAGGCGTTCCCACACTAAAGTTGATAATTTCGTAACCATGCCATCTCCCTTAAACACCTCCTATACCCGTTAAATTATGCATAGGTGTGGTTTGGGCGTTTTTAGCTTTCATCCAATCCGTGTTGGTCTTGCCATTCCCTTTAATTCATCCCTTATCTATTTCCCTTATCCCTACTGCTATGTCTGACCCTCCTAAGCACGCAGCCTGGCTGCGGGCTTAGGACAGACACATGCATGAGTAGCCTATTCTCAAAGATTATAGCTCTCATTTTCAAACAATTATAGCTCGGTCAATTCTCAATCATTTCTTACCATTCAACATGTTATGTTGAAAAAACATGTTCCATGTTTTTTTTTTGCTGTATGTGGCGTGCATTTATCCCAAGTCTGCGAAATGTTATAAAGTAAATTGCAAAAAAGTCGGCAATTCGCGGCAAAAAAGACGTTTTTTTGATCATTGATTTCTCGGTCAATTCTGGACCATTTTTTACATTTCAAAGTGCAGCGTGACGGGAAAACGCCACTCTCTCAGATGCTGTATAGAATATGTGGGTAGGTCTTCTCTACGATGCGGGACCGAGAAAACTGCAACTGTCGGGATTCGGTGGAAACGGTCCGCCTAATCCCCGACAGTTATAGTTTGCCCGATCCCGCATCGTAGAGAAGACCTACCCACATATTCTATACAGCATCTGAGAGAGTGGGTTTTTCCCGTCACGCTGCACTTTGAAATGTAAAAAATGGTCCAGAATTGACCGAGAAATGAATGATCAAAAAACGTCTTTTTTGCCGCGAATTGCCGACTTTTTTGCAATTTACAGCATTGCGTCACAAGTTATTTAATGTATTTAATTATATTATATACTGTACATTACCTAAACACAAGGAAGTGACCGACAGCAGGCAATCTACTGCTGTTTATAGGACAATCCATAAATAAGGAGATGAATTGAACTGGCGCCTTTCCACGTGGAGTCGTGGACATCTCCAAAGCGCACAGACGCCCGCACCGTGCGCACGTGGCTCTGCCTTCTTGTATCGGTTAAGGGGTGGTCTCAGATGGCGTTATCTAGTTCCCAAATCTATTTGACGAAATTAGCAACTTAAGGGACTGCGCAACAAACATGCCCATGACCACACCTCCAGCCACAAATAACGGTGTCGGCATAAAGAATAGTGGCTAAGGGAAGAGAAAAGGTGACCAAAATAGCAATAAGGGAATTTGCTGCGGGTATCGGGTAACGTTAGGGACAACGGGTGGAACGAAAATCGCACCCTTTATGTCCAAATCAGACCCCCAATTTCCATCCTGAAATCGTCAACATCATATACAGTATATTCAGGAGCAATTAGGGTTCAGTCAGTGTCTTGCTCAAGGGCACTTCAACATGAGCTCTGGGGTAGCACAGATACAAACTGGCAACCTTTTGGCAACCATCCAGCCACTCCACCCCTGAGCCACCGCCTACTCCTACTGCGATTAGTTATTATAAACGCACACAACGTCCTATCATCACTACTGTCAAACACATACCTGGGCATCATGCGGCCCGGGGGCCAAATGCGGCCCTATGGCTGACTCTGATCGGCCCGTGAAAGGGTACTGTGGTTTTCAACCAGTGGTTCTTGAGGGATTTCCAGTAAAATATGGAAAGTTGGTTAACCAGATGTAACTCTTTGAGAGCGTAAAAATAAAACCAAATGGACCCTTGCGGGTCCATTTGGTTTCATGTTTACACTCTCAAGAGTTAAAACATCTGAATTAGCCAGAGAATGTAAAAGAATGGTCATTTTTGATCTATGTTTGACTGTTTTGTTTCCAAAACCAGCCTGGACAAAAATCCATTGTGGACAAAAGCTAGAAGGGGCTAGAATGTCATCAAATGGTGGTCCGTGGCTCAAATACTGAATAAATAGAGGGTCCCGGTGTCAAAATGGTTGGTCTTACTCTTAGTTTTATCTTGAAATTAAATTAATATTACACAGACTTTAGTTCAGCCTTTAGTCTTGGCCCTCCACAACATTTTGTGTATCTCATTTGTCCCCTTGGGAAAAATAATTGCCCACCTCTGGTCTAACAGGTCACTAGGCACTCACTGAAACCAACTAGGAATAGATTACCTGTTGATTCAATCAAAACCTGCTTCATAAGCAAAACATCAAGGAAAGAGCCGAGCTATGTTTCCGCTTATAAATTCCCCATTTTTGACTCATTACACCCGTCAGTGATTCAGAATGTCCATAAAAATTAAAAGTCGCTCATTTACGTACTTTTCTGTTCCATTTCTCTCATCTGTTCAGGAGGGATCTTGAGCTTGTCCACGTGGTCGCGTAGCACGCTGGCCCATTTCTGTAGTGACTCCATAATGGTCCACGGTCGTGACATATCCACAGTGAACACGGCCAGGCAGTCACCCAGTGACTCAGCCGATACGGCGAACTTTAGAAGGCCTTTGTAGTACAGGTCTCCATCCAGGATCCATACGTTACAGCGGGTAAGGTCTGCAAAGAAGTAGACGTATATAATCATTAATATACAAGTTGATGATTATTTAAATATACAATTAAATGTTAGACATTGACTGGTATCTACCGTATATTGAAAATAGGCTTTAACAGGCGATGGCCACGCGTTTAACACAGGGGCGCCTACACTTTTCTGACTTGAGAGCTAGTTTCAAAATGACTGGTTCAAGATCTACACATCAAAAATGTGATTATCCCATTTCTTAAAATAGTTTAAAGTCTATGCCAAGGTCCCCTAGAACGTGAGAGCTTTGAAATAACTCCAAATGTGTTACTTATACTGTCAGTGAATAAGCAAAACGCACTTAAAATGAAAAATAGAGGGGGATAATTGGAAGGGTGTATATGCTACTATTGATGTTTGAAAACAAAGTGTTTGGGGTTTGAGTTGACAGTTACTGTATATATTTTTGATTACCGTCACGTGATCTACCTGCACAGCCTACTGGTAGATCACAATCTACCTTTTGGGCAGCCCTGCTGCATCCACTTCGACCGTTATCAAGCGATAATTCCCAGGAGGCTGCTATCCACAGACTGTCAGGTCTGTGAGGTTAGGTTGAGGGTCGGGCATTTAGGATTAGGGTTACGGTTGGAGGGGGCTAGGGTTTTGCGTCTCGGAACAATGGCAGCCGGCAGAGCATGGCCATTCTGAGACGAAAAAGTCCTGCTGATGACAACTTGATAACTGCAATCTTATCCACTGATAACGGTCGAATTCGCTGCCTGGTTTAACCCATTTCCTGCCTAGAACGAGATAGGACGAGTTAGGCTCCGCAGCATTGTTTTACTTTTTCAAAAATGGCGGGGAAAAAAGTAGTCAATGAGTCAGATTTTAGAGGGGCATTTTTTTGTTTTTTCTTCAATGGTCAATAAAAATAATCGGCAATCACCCAGGGCCATTTCCACTGTTTTTTAAAATCATTGACAATATTCCTTTGAGCACTTCCGCGAATCAATTTTGTCAGTCTCGCTTCGAGTAGGAGCAGGTTTGGCTCAAATCTCTACCAAGGAATGACATTTTGAGGCCACAAGGATAGCATGGAAGGAGTTCACGATTTGATGCCTACAATAGACCATCTACAAGCTGTACCTGAGTGTTGTATAGATCACAAACAATTGAGATAATTTTTAAAGAATTGCCACTGTTGGCATCAAAAGAGAAAAGCATCCAAACTCACCATCGATGTCCTCATCGTGGACATTCAGGTAGAGGTACTCCAACCCTCGCCCTTTCTTGCTGTGTTCCGTTCCTTGAAGCTTTGACATGATGGTGGTCTTTCCTGATCCATCCTCACCTGGGACAAGTGAAAGGTCCCGTCAGCTTAGCTTTCATGAATTCATAATGCGCACACAAAGGGCTCCATTTCCGTTACATGCTAAACCCCTTATCCCTTTTTTACTTTTTTTTTTTAACTTTTGGGAATAGTTCAATGTGCCAATCTATTGACACATTGTGAGCTGGTAGACTGGCCATTTTAACTATTGAAAAATGTTTTTTTAATAGTTTAAAAAAGCAAAGAAGTTAAGGGATAAGGGGTCTAGAGGTGATGAAAATCTAGACCATAATGTGCAAACAGAAGTGTTCTTAAAAGCCTCCCTTGCCCTATCAAGCTAAAATTACAAAATAAAATCACACTGTAAATACATAATTTCTTCACACAAAAAGGTAATGCTCTCATGGCAAGTTGATGATGTCATATATGTCCATGTGCAGCCTAGCCCTATAAAATGATGTAATGGATACTAATGAAAACAATGTATTAAGACTTAAGTTAATACTTCAAATAAATATTTTTCATATATTTTATTAGCACATACTTGGACAATTAATTAATCAACTTATCCCTATTAAGTGAAAGATTCTCTATTATCACCCCTCTGTGGCCCAGAAATAAAATCTGTCATTTTCCTCATAGACTTTTCCAAAAGGATTTATATAAAAGACGATTACACAGACAAAGCCAACTCGGGTTGTGACAAGTCATGACAACACACAAAATGGTTTAGAACAATCAAATATATATAAAAAAGAAAGAAAAATAAAGTGTTCTATCCTGTTGTTTTTCTTCGTCTTACTAATTAAATCTTGTATGATAATATTGTGGTTGTCATGATTCGTCACAACCCGAGTTGTCTTTGTCTGTGGCATAATCACCTTTATATAAAACATTTGTCTACTGTAGTCTACTGTATGAGGAATATGAATGGGGTTAATTACTTCTGGGCTGCAGGCAATGTCACGAAATGGGTGGACTGCTTAGCTCTATGGCACTATGGACTGTTATCTTCTAGTCACTACACTAGAGTGTACTTATGTACATAGCAACAACAACAACAACTGATTTTATACCTACCAAATACAAGTATATTTTTTCCAGATGGCAACTTTGAGCTTGAACGTGTTGAGACCTCACTCAGTATTGAGGACCTGCAAAAGAATCCCCAAATCAGAAATTTAAAAAAAAAAAAAAAAAGACAAAAAGGAAAGACACATGACAAAACACAACAAAGTCTCACAGTGAGTGAGTGAGTGAGCAGTTTGCACACTGTATTCTTGGGCGGTAGCATGACAATCAGGTGCTCTGACTATTCATAGCAATAGCATCCACTCTCCCTATTCATGCATGCCTCACTTTGTGACCAAATTGTATTTCACAAAATCGCGGTCGCCAAATCTTTACCGCATTAGTTAAAGAAAAAAGATCTGAGACTGAGTTCCAGACAGAGTTATAATTATGATCCCAGACCAAAAAAAAGAAAAACAGGAAATACAGCCAAGAAAACACTAGCAAATAGCAATGGACTGGACTCGATACAAATACAATTGCTTTAAGATAGATACATAAAACGGAGAGAATATGCAACATCCCTGCTGATCAAGCACTGATAGAAATCAATGCATTTGACAACCAAGGAAGAAATAATAGCGTCTGTCATTTAGCTACAGACGGTGGCAGTTGACGTTGCCGCCGGTCGGCTGCTTTCGATGATGTTGGCTAGCTTGGTGCCAGAACAGAGTCATCAAGTACAAGAGTTGAGACATTGAGGGGTCAGAAAACGAGCTCTGGTGATGCAGCTCGAGTAGGGACCGACTGGAGTTGGAAATACCTTGTTAAGAGCTAGTGTAGTCATGTGTACAACATGCCAATGAAGTCTCTGCAATGTGTATTATGTTATACTATTAAACGATTTAAAATAAAGTGGTGCCTGACTCCAATGCATTTCTGCCTACTTCAGGTCCAGGACCTGTCCCCATTTGTCGTCTCCATTCTCAATAGAGGTCTACGTATAACAGCCTCCATTGGACTAGCCCCATGAAGTGTACAGAGTTTGCATAACTATGTCTATACACACTACTATTAGCTATGCAATATAACGGTAATAACTACTGTCCAGCAGCTTGGACAGATTATTAAAATGTAAAGGTGTGGCGTCTGGTGAACTTACGAATGACCACTATCCCACTAGTTACATGTCAATAACGTCACACGCCAATAGATTGCTTATGTTTAATGGGGAACTTGGTAGTGGTTAGCGTTAGCCATGTAGTCATCATAAACGGATGGGTCGGGCTGGCCAGAGTATAGACGTAGAGTTACGCAAGCTCCGTTCATTTCGCGGGGCCAGTTCAATGGCGGCTCTTCTAAATAGACATCTATTGAAACACAGGGACTAGAAATAGGGACAGACAAGTCCTGGACTGGAAGTGCATTGGACCCCCAGGCAACAGCCCAGCTTTAATGATCTTAAATCCCTTTATTTTAGACCATGTTGCAGTAATTGTACAACATTACAAAGACGTTAGTTGCTGTACGAGAGTAGGCTACCAGTTTAAACAGTTGTCAAGTTGCACACATAAAGAAAATAGCTCTTATGTACGACGCCCTCGTTGAAAACAATGCATTCTCAAGCCCAGTTTGCTCCTATTCAATTGCATGAACAGCAGCTCGAGCAGCTCAGTTTCTGACCCCCTCAATGTCGCAACTGTTCTACTAGACGGCTCTGGCTAATGTTAGCGGACGTAGGGGCTGCTGCTGCTTCGCCGGGTTGGTCCTGCGCTGTGAAAGCAGCGGCGACAAAGCACAGTGAAGAGTGATAAAGTGCGGCTTTTCGCCGTTGGCTTGTCGGATAGAAGGCACGGAGGTTGGAAGAAAACTAGTCCAACTCACCAAAGGCTTTGTCCTTCCTCGTCTTCGTTGTTATTGTCGCCCGAGCCGGCTGCGCCCAGGAGCTGTTTCTCCAGAACGGGAGCCATCTTCTCTCTCTTTCTCTCTCGCTCTCCAGCAACCACAAAGACAGGCCCTACTAGGGCGCCCCTATGGACCTCCTCCCTTCCTTTACTGTCCTGCGGGATCACGTCAGTGGAAGTTCAATAGTTCTGTCAAACTAGCACCCTGCAAATATGTTGTGAGTGAGCCTTTATGGAAGATTTGATGTTGACATTTGGCTGGGGGACTAGTAATAACTGTCATCATCATCAACAGCATGACAAATGACAGGATAGTGAGTAGCCCCCGATGCGTTCCCTCAGTACTCTACGCTCACTCTGTAGCTCCGAGATGAGGTCACATGAAAGGCTTTGAAATCGCCGTTCAGACACGGCGCATGGTTTCCACAATACACGATTCTTACCTGTTTCTGAACATGTAATCCAAACAGTGAAGGGCCGTACGCACTTGTAACTAGGTTAACATTATGTAGGGCCGAGAAAATCCAACTCGTAATTTGAACAGAGCACTTAAATCTGTGCTTTTGTCAGACAGTTTTATGTTTTCGTCGCCATGTCTCCGCACATTACTGCCCCCTCTAGTTAGATTGTTCAGTTGCATTGCCTTTGTCACCAATATGTTGCATGCATGATCTTAAAATGTCTATAATAACAACCAAAAACATGAACCTTGGTTGGGGGGGTTGTCTTTTAAACATGAAAAGGTTTGAGTAGAGAGGCAGGGGCGGATGTATATAAAAGTATTTGAAACACTACTACTGCTCCTAACTACAATCGTCTCACCATTAAACCAACAGGCATTTCATCATTGAAAACAGAAAACTCTCTGAGTCAGACCTTTAGTTTGTCTGAGACAAAACTTCTGATACGATACTTTGAAATATTAAATATTAATTAAAAAAAAAATCAAAAGCGGACTAAGACCGAGACTAAATTTAGCTGACAAAGAACAACACTGGTTCTTGGCCTGGTCCAGTGCATTAGTGAATTCTGGGCTAAGGGTGTTCTAGTATCCTGTGGGCTCCGATAGTACACAGACTTTGATTTTTGTTTGCGTTCAGGGAACCTGACTGCACTTTGAGGACCATTGATTGATTGATTGATTGATTAATTGATGTTTTTCTTTGTTTGATTTTTGTTAACAGCTTGGAGAGTTACAGTACATTCCAACCACAACTCAATACAAGACCGATAACTGTGAGTGGACAACACCATAAAGTAGTGGTTTATGGTTTTAAACCTTTTTGATAACAGGGACAACTATTTATTCAGAATTTGAATCACCCTTTGATGACATTTTAGCCCCACAGACACAAAAACTAGAGATTTATTTTGATTTGTCCACAATACCAGGCTGGATTTGGGAAACAAAACACTCAAACATACAGATCAAAATGACCATTAATCTTCTACATTCTCTAGTTGTGTAGACTTGGGCTAATTCGGGTGATGAATATTTTAACTCTTGAGAGTGAAAAAGAGTTACACCTGGTCAACCAACTTTCCATCATTTCCCTGGGGACCACCTGGAACTCTCTCAACGACCACTGGTGGTCCCCGGATCGCTGGTTGAAAATCACTGCCATAAAGCATTTCTACATGTTTACAATAGGGGCCACAATTAATGTCCAATTCATCAAGACTATGCAACGAATTTAACTTCCTGCGATATGTCACACACATTTTGTGTCTCCAATCTTACACCAGAACCTGCCATGGTTGAATAGCAGCCAGGGGATGGAGACAGTGAGTTGTGAGGACACTGCCAAAGACACCAAGAGCTGCCAGCCAGTACAAGTACAACAAGACAACTAGCGAGGTAAGTACATAGTACAATAGAAGCTGAGCAGTCCCGCCCCCTCGTGAGGTTGCACCTGGTCCAGAAATGGATTCCCCACCATGTAAAAATGAAATGTTTCATTTTCACACTCTCAAGAGTTAAAATATCCATCATCTGGAGGGTAACTGCTGAAGCACTATTTAATTAAAAAGTCTACACTGTTTTGTTTGCAAAATCCAGCTAAAACTAAATAATCCATAACCCGGCCATAAAATGTCAGGCATTTGTACACTCTCAGAAAAAAAAAATGAAAATGGGTGGAATTCCCCTTTAAATACACAGACCGACAGAACAGACCTACTATTGTTTATCATAATAATTCAATATATACCGGTATTACTTTTTTCAAGGAGCCCTAGGCCCGGGCCGACCCAGCCATGATCTATATACATTTTAGGTTTGATGGAACTCAAGAAGTCGAAGAACAAGATCCTGATGGTGGTGGTAGTCTTGTTGAAGTTCAAAGATTACAGTAGATGATTGCGTACCTGTTTGACTTCTTTCAGCTGATGGGTGAAACTCACAAGTTCTCCACCTGGGGCAGTGAAACAGACTTTAGTCCCATCATGTAAATGTAAAGACCTCATGGGTATACACAGTAAATAGATCAAGGTATAGTGCAACGGTGGAGCAGAATGATTTGACTAAGGAAATAAAAAAACAAGCCTCAATGCCTCTATAAATGAACAATTTGTCCTACAGGGACTTTAAGCAAACATGAACCCTGAACCTATAGCTCAAGTTGCTGTTTGTTCTTTTTTATTATCTCAAAATAAAATCAAACATCATAAAGTATCGTATATTAGATTCCTTGTGTAATAGATCTCCAGTAGATGGTGCTAGATGGTCAAAATTTAATATAATAATAATAATATTTATCAAGGGGGTAGTAATATTTATCAAGGGAGTAGTAGAGAACTTGCATGCATGTGCATGTGCGCGCGCACATACACACACAACCTGCAACCTGGGACGTCTCTTCAGTGATGTATCCCAAGCTCATCGGGGTTTCGGGTCTCACAAACATCATACCCGTCACTCAGGTGACCCAGCCGGGGTTCATGGCACCCCGACTCACGTCCCAGTAACTAGCTGCCCCTGATCAGTCCCACAAGGGAAAGGCCAAGGCCGTCCAATCCACTGCCCCTGAAATGCTCCGCCAAAACTGGGAGGTACAATTCTGACGCGTGGAGGAACTAGGCTCTGTGGTTAGACACCTGTCCGTGCCCCTCCTACGTCTCACCAGGCCCAATCCTGCTCTCACCAGGAGGCACAGGACCTGTGCGTTCGTTGCACCAGACTCCCAGCGCCGGACATGGCAGAGACTCCATGAGCGGTGGACAAACGGCCCTCCTAAAGGACTAACCAAGGGTTCTTTGGGCGTCTTCCTCACGGAAGACACAGGCTGGCCTTGGATTGCCTCGGGGTCCCCCAGGAGGAGGTCGGCAATGTTGCTCGGGAGAGGGAAGTCTGGAGCTCTCTGGTGGAGCTGTTGCCCCGGCGACCCGACCTCGGATAAGCGGAAAAAGCTATATGGATGGATGGTCCTATACTGTTATCAGTGACCTGGAGGCATCATCCATATTGTGCCCTATATAATTCCTCCTCCTCACCAGGTGTTACTGTTGGCTGTGAGGGTTATGGGCTTTAAACATTTACATTATGCCTTCAGGGATTGCCCAATGTTTCCGCAGGCATTCCAAAAACCCACTGCAGGTCCTCTCCATCTTTGTGGAGTAGATTGGTTGGGCTTTAGTGGTCTTACCAGTGCGGGGACCACATACCAGAGCTCTTGGATCATGTGAAACTTGACCTCACCACTCGTTTTTATCACAGCGGAGTTTCCCTGCCAGCAGGGGAAACAAAACAACTTGAGAACGTGTTATTTTCTTATTCTCCCAATACCTTAACAGAAACTGGATCCGCCTGCTCAATGAACCATGGCTTCTTGTTCTAGTGCAGCCCCTGTAGTGGACGTTGAGTTGCATGCCTGGTATTCAATTAATCAAATCATAAAATATGTTGTTTTTCTTGGCAATGTGATGCATTTTTATTTGGCAGTATACTGTATGCACACTTCGCAAGTGTTCGCAAATGCACAGGCAGATCTATTTTCTCTTAACAGTTCAAACATTTACACATTATGTCATATAATCCATGGTAAAACATTATCTACTGCTTGTTGTGTTGGTGTTATAATTCTAGATCTGTACTACAACCTGCTGGCTGTGAGGTCTACCAGAAGAGGGCACTGTCTTCTCATTAATGATGATAGCTTTCTTGGTATACTGTTTTTCTTCCAAAACACACCAGTTTGAGTGTGCATGCATACTATTTGTTTAAAGATTTACACCTAGTTAAAACAACCAAAACGTTCTAGAACTTGGTTGGTTGAAGAGTATAGGAAGTTCACAAGATAAAGTGTGGGGGGAAAAAACTGCTGACCAAAAGGAGCTGCACAGAACCGTCTCCTTTCCCACTTTTGCTGCCTAAAAATTGTTGTGTAGGAATTATCATATTTCATATATATTTCACGTATAATGCAAAAGCTTTGAGGGTCTGTACAAACAAACTCTGAAGACAAAAATGAGGACACAAATTCTGATTGGCCAGAATGAGATGATTAATGAAGACGTATGTATGATGGTACAGTAAGTGCGTCCCTCACTTCACACAGGTGTGATTTTTCAAATATATATTTTTACAGGAAAGCCTGTGGGGCTGCGTAAACATGTGAAAGCAGTCGTAGTTTGTCTTCTGAACAGACACGCACAGCTTTACTATGACTAACATTTCCAGGTATCTTGGGCATTTTTGTCAGTGTGCTTAAGTGCTTTACTGGCCAACAATGTTGTTCACCTCAGAGGAGTGAGTTGTAAAATGTCATCTGGCTGCAGCCCATACATACCCAGCACACCGTCCCACTCCCATTAACACACAGAAGGCAAATAGCACCAATGTGCAATGCCTGTTTAATTTGAGAATAGGAACCCTGTGGCGTTCCTCATACCGTACACTTTAAACAATGACAGAAGAGTACATTATGTAGCCAAACATTGCCTAAAGCATACGTGCTTCAGACAACCTGTTCTCAAGTAAGCTATAACAAGCCTCAGTATATTATATTGACCGACTATCCCAGACGCCCCTGGTTCAGGCTCTGACTTATGTAACAGTTGTTGCAGTATAGCTATAGCTTACATTTTATTATCCAATATTTAGTTTACTAGGCCTTGAGGCCTTATAATAATTACTGTACATGTTATTTTCATTTGTAGGCTATGTGGACCTAGAAATCACACCTGTGTAAAGTGAGGAATGCTCTTACACCATCATTCTGGGCAAAATGTGCATCTTCAATGTGTGTGTTACGTAATGTTTGCTCATTGATTGTCAATGGCATTTAATGTTTGTGTTAGGACAAAGTTTGTGTTTACACATAAAAGACATGGAAAGGACATGGAATGAGCAAAAAAAAAGATGTTGGCAAAAATATATATTGCCTGTCAGCAGATCTGGTCAGGTGGAATAGCTCAATTGTACCCCCAATATACTCCAGAGTACTGGGCTATACAATCAGCATATTATAGTATTCCAATATTTGCATACTGTGTCCTAATTGGACACCCACATTTTCTGGAGTAGGAAGGGGGCGTACACTTGAGCTATTCTAGTGCTATCTACTGACATTTTTTGACATTGGTCTGGCTTTAGCCAAATATTTATGAAATAGTAGCAGGCTTTCTTTATTGCGCTCTGTGTAAGGTTGGTTTTTCCTTTAAAAGTTATAGTTTTTTGTTTGTCAGTTTGTTTGTTTTTTGCTAGATCTATTTTGTGCACCTTTTGTTTGCCATAGAGCTGCTGATGAATGTTTGTTATTTGGGGAATGAGGTCGACTATTCAACCACCAAACTGCACAGTAATCCAAAATAAATAATTAAATAAAAAAAGAGCAGAAAAACATGAGGTAGTTTGTTCAATAAGGGGCCAATTTTCTTCTGGAGAGAGAAACATGTGCTTGTAATGGCACTAGTGGGTGTGCAGCATAGGAGGAGTTTCGAGCAATGGGAGGGGGTATAGATTGTGGACAGAGCCGTAGTAGGTTAGGGTAGATTGTGATAACGACAGATGTCTAGAAAACACAGTGAGAGGCACTAGTCCTCAGTTTCAAAGCAGTCACAGATTGCTGCACCTCGGAGCACGGGGCGGAATCTGTGCAGTAGGCTATTATTATTATTATTATTATTATTATTCGTCTCTGTAATCAGTTCCACCTGAAGCTTTCAAGGAGTACAACAGATCTTCAAAACCAGCTTGTGAACGGACCGAAGCCACAAACACAGGTTAGTCTAAAAGAAAATCAGCCTCAACTAGTTTCTTAGATGCAGTATAGGCTAATTCTCAAAGAAAGAAAGGTGGAGTGGAAAAAATATATACTGACAATTTTGTTGGAGACGGGGCAGCTTCCCCGTTGTTATGTGTGCGTTGTATGGAGCTAAAGCTATAATTCTTCAGCTGGCAGCTATTTTTCTTGTTTTTGTGTGCATTTTTACCCTTCTTTTTTAAATTGGCTATTGCATAATCTACTCAGCGATAATTGCTACTATAGCCTAGGTCTACTTAATTGGATAATTCGTTACTCGTAAAACGGATGATCATGCAATCTGGGGCAGTTTTATGTTTTATAAAACTGTACAACTGCTTTATGTTTTCATCAAATGGTCGTGAAAAAAAAGGGGTTAAAGGGGAATTCCACCCATTTTCAATTTTTCCTGAGAGGATACAAATGTGTACATTTGCACCCTCTCAGGAAAAATGGGCCCGAAAGAAAAATCATGGTGAAATACATCTTGAAGATGTCATCAGATGTATTTCACCAACTTGATGATTTTTTAAGTCCTCCATTTTTAGGAAATACAGAATTAGGGGAACTTTTATCATGCCCACACATCTCCTCTGAGGTATATTAATGACACAATGACATAATTACGCGTAAAATGGATGATCAATCTGGGGCAGTTTTATGTTTTATAAAACTGTACAACTGCTTTATGTTTTCATCAAATGGTCGTGGAAAAAAAGGGGTTAAGGGTAGTGGATGAAAGGACGGAGGAGTGGAGTCAGTGGGGTACGTGCCTGGAGATGTGGGGGTGGAGTCTTCTTATAGCCGTTAAAGGGGCACTCCACCCATTTTCAACATTTCAATATGTCATGGATATGACATATATACCTTAGAGATGTTGAGTGGACATGATAAAAAAAAAGGTTCCCCCAATTCTGTATTTCCTAAAAATGGAGGTCTGAAAAAATCATTAACATGGTGAAATACATCTGATGACATCATCAAGATGTATTTCACCATGTTAATGATTTTTCTTTCAGACCCTTTTGAAAATGGGTGGAATTCCCCTTTTAATCATGTGTGGAGGCTGGAGTCGTCAATCGTGCCTTGACTTAAGATATGGATAAATAACTAATAGTACGACGGGGATAATGACGACATAACTTCCACTACACTGTTACCGCTGTTCAATACGCGTGCTTGTGTTTGCGCACCTACAGTACATCTTTTAAAACGTTGTGCGCAAGGCGGCATGCATTTACTATTACAACACTCTTGAGTGCTGTCGATTGCTTCTTTATTGGACCATGCATGTAAAAAATAAATAAATAAATCACAGATTTGATTTGTCCCAGCAATATGTACCACAATGCGCGTCTATAATAACTATTCCAAAAGGTTTAGAATAGATCGATGCCTGCCATTTAACTCGGGCCTGGTAGGGCCTGGGCACAGGCGCTGTGCTGTCCCGTTATTGGCTGTTATGTATGTGAAGGAGCTGGCCCATGGCTGGTCCATTGGTTTTCGTGTGTTGGACAAGACGAACACTGCTGTGCGTAATGGTGCGGCCTAGCGCGTGGCGCATCCCGTTTTGATTGCTCCATTGCAGTACTATGGACAGCTCCAACCTTATCCCCCTTTTACTGTAGTTAAAATACTGTAAACACTGTATTATGAACCCGCAAATGGTCTATATGGTCCTTGACTATAGCCTTTTGACAAAGTTATGATCTATACAGTATATCTTCATCTCAAACTTCAAACCACACAGTGGCCTATTAAAGCCAGTCAATTTGACAGGTTTACAGGTATATTTGAATTGTAGCTACAGTATAACCTGCCAAGCTCCTTCGTTCTATGCAAAGGCATATGCTGTTTGCACATATTATAAAACCGGTTGTTGGAGCCTGTTCCGTTCCCTGTAACGTGTCAACTCTGCCTTGTGTTTGAATCCCCAATCTGTCACTTTTAAAGGGGCGAACTTGCAGTTCCCTCTTTTCTAACCAAAAGGAAGTTGCATTCTTTGGCAACCATTGGTTCTTCCTCTTGGCTGTACAATGGACTCTTTAGAACTGATTGTTGGCATAGCCTATATACAGATAAGCATAGACTGTGTATACAGTATTATGTAGGGGGAATTCTACCTGTTTTCAAGGTTTGATTTTTTTCTGATAGTGTACAAATGGATGGTAGAGTTGACACATACAAGGAATGGAACAGG
Source organism: Benthosema pterotum (assembly GCA_039105355.1). Taxonomy (NCBI): domain Eukaryota; kingdom Metazoa; phylum Chordata; class Actinopteri; order Myctophiformes; family Myctophidae; genus Benthosema; species Benthosema pterotum. Next base: position 47,808,432 of record CM076966.1, read on the forward strand.
TTCACACAACCGGTTTTAATATGAGCAATTTATTTCTATGCTAAAAAAAAAAGTTCACAAAAGAAAAAAAAACATTAACATGGTGAAACACAACTTGATGTCATTGACTAGTGTTTCTTAATGATTTTATTCTCAGGCTTCCATTTCTAGGAAACAGAATGAGATTAACTTTTTTCATGTCCACACAACATCTCTAATGTATATTAATGACATAGTAAAATGTAGAAAATGGCTGGAATCCATAGGGCTTGCCTTGCTATGCACTGCACACTCACACTGGCAGTCTAGATGAGTATAGGCTACCTACCAGGCAGAATGAGTGCATGTCTTTTAAAAAGGCTAGAATAGGGTCTTGGCTTGGCCCCTCGATTCCATAATGGAACCCTGTTGAGTCCTCAGATCTCAGAAGGGTTCCCATGTTAGTGGTCATTTGTCTTCTAGCCAAACTGTCCCTGGCAGGGAGAGGTCTCCCAATTGGAATGCCGCCTTTCAAAAAGAACTTTTTTTTCCTTCTTGCAACTGAGGAGGGGACTGCGTTTGGCTGCAGTGCTCAACTAAGTTGCAGAAAAGCTTTTTGTGTTTTACAAATGAGGATGTGGATGTCTTAACTAAGACAAAAAAAGAAAATGACAAATAAGCATTTATCTTTGCACTACATCATATTCTGCATTATAATATATACACCAGGCTTCATTGGTTAGACATTATACGAATGGACAAGTTTTGAGGAATGTGAATTTCATTGAACAGAAAGAAAAACAGGAGCGGATATTTTGCATGGGGATCATGGGATGAATGTTTAGCTAATAGCCTGTGGTCTATTAGCTAAAACCTTATCCCGCCATGTGACATTTGCTTAGCGGGTGACTTTGGGAGGCCCGGGCGCGCCCAAAAGCAAAACACCTGTTAGAAGCGATCCATATCGTATCACATGTTTTAAAGCAAATAGCTCCACAACTCAACTTTTATTTACAGTGTCATTTATTAAAACCAGTTAAACGGTAAAGCTGAAATTCCCATTAACTGACATCATTTTTGTGTATCATCTTGTGTTCCTGCAGGAGACACCATGGGAGCCAAACTGAGTAAGAAGAAGAAGGGATATGACGTGAGCGACCCCAAAGAGAAGAGAGATGAGATCACGGCGGCGGCCGTCAGTGCCGTGGAGTCCGTCCAGGCGTCCATCGAGGCGGCCGCCCCGGCCCCGGTGGCCGAGGTGACGGCCCAGGCGGCCACGGCGGTGTCGGCGGCCGTGGAGGAGACCGTAGGCGCGGCCGTAGCGGCCGTAACGGAAGCCGTGCAGTCAGTGGTGGCACCTGAAGCCCCGGCGGAAGCTGCAGCCGCGGAAGAACCTGCCGCGGCCACAGAGGAACCTGCTGCAGAGGAGCCAGCTGCAGCCGTAGAGGAGCCAGCTGCAGAGGTGCCTGCAGCCGCTGTAGAGGAAGCCGTTGCAGCCGCTCTAGAGGAACCCGTTGCAGCAGCCGCTGTAGAAGAAGCTGTTGCAGCCGCTGTAGAGGAGGCAGCTGCAGAGGAGACGGCGGCCGCTCTAGAGGAAACTGTTGCAGCCGCTCTAGAAGAACCTGTTGCAGCAGCCGCTCTAGAGGAAACCATTGCAGCCGCTGTAGTGGAAGCTGTTGTAGCGGCAGAGGAGCCAGCTGCAGAGGAGCCAGCGGCCGCTCTAGAGGAAGCTGTTGCAGCCGCTCTAGAGGAACCTGTTGCAGCAGCCGCTCTAGAGGAAGCGGTTGCAGCCGCTGTAGTGGAAGCTGTTGTAGCGGCAGAGGAGCCAGCTGCAGAGGAGCCTGTGGCTGCTGTGGAGGAAGCTGTTGCAGCCGCTCTAGAGGAACCTGTTGCAGCAGCTGCTCTAGAGGAAGCAGCTGCAGAGGAGCCTGTGGCCGCAGTAGAGGAAGCTATTGCAGCCGCTGTAGTGGAAGCTGTTGTAGCGGCAGAGGAGCCTGCTGCAGAGGAGCCTGCGGCCGCTGTAGAGGAAGTGGTTGCAGCCGCTGTAGTGGAAGCTGTTGTAGCGGCAGAGGAGCCAGCTGCAGAGGAGCCTGCGGCCGCTGTAGAGGAAGTAGTTGCAGCTGCTGTAGAAGAAGCTGCTGCAGATGCAGAGGAGCCTGTGGCCGCTGTAGAGGAAGCAGTTGCAGCCGCTGTAGTGGAAGCTGTTTTAGCGGCAGAGGAGCCAGCTGCACCAGAGGAATCCGTAGAGGCAGAGCCTGAACCTGAACCTGCTGCTGCACCAGAACCGGTCCCAGAAGTAGAGGAGCCAGAGCCCATCCCAGAGACTGTTATTGACACTGTGGAGGAAGTGGCGGCGGCGCTAGAAGAAACCGCAGCTTCCCCAGAACCGGAGGCAACAGCTGAGCTGGAAGAGGCCCCAGCGGCAGAGCCAGAACCAGTAGCTGAGGAGGCTGTGTCAGAACCAGAAGTTATAGTGGCTGAGACGACGGAACCTACAGAAGAGCTTGCCGCCGCAGTAGCAGAAGCGGCTGCAGCAGAAATTCTGGCTGAAGTTCAGGCAGAAACGGCAGACGCAGAGCCCGTCCCTGAGATCGTCGTCTCGGAATCGGCGCCCGCTGTTGAGGATGCCGAAGAAGAGGCTGCTGCGGTGGTGGCGGTGGCCGTAGCCGCGGCGGTGGCAGAAGAACTCGCCGCGGTGGAGGCCGTCGTTGAAGCCAAGCTGGAGAACGGCGACGCAGAGAGCCCTGCCGATACGGAAGAGCCTGCTGTAAACGGCGAGTGCACGGAGTCGGCTGCTACTGACGAGCCAGAGTCAGAGCAATGTGTCAACGGTATCGAGAAGATCGAGGAGAGCCTTGTCAAGGAGATGAGTGACATTGAACTGAAAAAGGACTTGATCCTTAGCGGGGATCCCGATGCGGTTTCTGACCTGGTGGAGGCAATCGCTGTCGTCAGCCAAGTGGTTGACTCGGTCTGAGGGGGGGAAAAAAGGATGGCATCTTTCGAAAAATAATGTGAATTCCGGTTTTATCGTCAGACGGCGCAAAACAAACTACGCAACAACAAGAACAATAACAACAACCACAGCTACACAGACTTTTTTCAACATGTCTAAAACCGCCACGGTGTTTCTTGTGGTAACTCAGGCAAAAGGATTTTTATCTGGCTAACCAAAAATGAAATGCAAACCACTCGGAGAGAGAGGGAGAGAGAGGGAGAGAGAGAATGAGTAGATAGATAGGAGTGTGAATAAGTGTTGGAAGTAAGATCGAAGCACAGAGAGGAGGCTTGTGTTTTTCGGGGAAAAAGAGACTATATAGGAGGCAGACAGAAATTTGGACAGCACACTAAGAGGAAAATTACTGACCATTAACAATGGAAATAACGGATGGAATGGATAGTCTTGTCTTTATGTGTGTGTGTGAGCCTGATGAATAATAAGAAATGGTTTATTTGAAATAGTGTTCCATATTAGTATATAATCTAATTTAGACTTTCACATATCCTTTCTGTAACTATATAAATATATATATATATTAAAAAAATCTATGGATGAATTGCTTTGGCCTTTTATAATGATGCAATCTGAGAGGAATGTTCATTTTAACTTGATGGCTTGGAATAGAGAATAAAAAACTGTGAGCCTATACCTCATCTTTCTCCTTCTTAATGCCTTCTGAACGTCGGGTTTGTTTAGATTCACTGAGACAGGCACACTCAATTAATAGCGTTAAAAAGAGTTACTTACTTTAACCCTATTTAGCTGTATTTTATGGTATTATGTACTTTTGAATATGTAAACGATAAGCAGCGTATGTTTCAAGAAGTGAAAATGTGCCTTTCTGTTATTTTTACCTAAAGAAAGATAACACAAATATAATTTACTGTACAGCCGTGGTTCTCAAGAAGGGGATTATGTTATGTTTGGTTTGACTCGGCCTGTTCAGCAGATAAATATTATGGAAATAGCCAAACTACCAGCTCAACACCTCACACAATGTAATATCTGCAGACTCACAGCGCTTGTAGATCACTTGTAGACGTGTCTATTTTCACTTTTGACCAGTTTAGCATAGTTTGCTTACCCTTTGACCTATTTTGGGCTGGAACGCCTTCTAAGCATGACTTTAGCAATTGTGAAAATTTGGATAATGTGTTCAATGTGGCGCTCTTACTGGTCAAAGTGACAGATGTGTTGGCCCCTATATAAAAGACATTTGTAGAATCGGTTTTTGAGGTCAAAATACACAAAAGACCTGTCCTTAAATGGCCACAACCTTAACCTGATTGAGAAATTAAGTGGGGATCCGCAGGTTTGAGAGCCACTGAGGTAGAAGAGAACATGGAAGCTCTGTTGTGACATGCACAGGCCTCACTCACTGCCACACATACACCTCAGGGTTTGGTTGCACGTTCATACTGTATCAACCAAGGGCAACGTCCTTCAGGCCATATGAGCCAAAAAATTGCTAAATATTTGGGTTGGTGGGGACCTGGCTGGGTCTGGGACAAACATGGATGAAGCTCCGTGCATAATACAGAGTAGTCGAGTAGTCGTTTCATTTTTTCCCCTTCTTACAGGTCGTCTTCCCCGTAGCCTTTTCATTATTACATCACCATTACCTACCCCTGACTGAGGCTTCAACACTCCCAACATTTCACAAGGGGAACCTAGAGAGGGGGGAAGGGCTGGAATTCTACCAGGGAGAGGCAGGGAGAAGGAAGGGGATAATTTATAGAGTACTTTGTCAAACGCTCGTGACGCGTGATAGTGATGATGCACGGCAAAGAAATGCTGCATGGCATATTCAAGCGAAGCACGTCTCTCAATTGAACACAGGCCGACGTCATTTTCTTTCGTTTGTTGATAGTTCAAAGTAGCTTAGCTTTGTAACTGATTCTAAGCAGTGGGTGGGTGGGTATAGGGTGGGGGGCAGGGGGATACCGAGACGAGGATATCTGACTGTTGAAGAGTGGGGGTTGGTGTTCTGAACTGAATGATGCAACACAGCAGAGCAGCAGACATCTGTGACAAATGAAATCTCCTGCTTTGGTGTCGAACATTTTTTTTTCTCTCTCTTAAGATTTACTTTTTGTTCCTATCGGGCCAGAAAAACGGGTTTCAGAGTCCGGAGAATTGAAAATTAGCATGGATAAACAGGTTTTGACACCTACTTGATCCCTGTGCGGTAGAATGTTGCTGAGCACGCTGCTCACACCGCCGTGTCAGAACAGACAGACCTATAAGGTCGCTCTCGAGAAGGCGCTAAAGCTGCATTAACACGTGGGAGTTAAATGAAGATGTGCGCTGGTAATAATGTGTGTGTGGAGTTAATTGTGTGCCCGGGGCGGATCTAGGCATGGGCATGGGGGGGGGGGGGGGTCAATGCCCCCCTAAATGCCCAGTCTGCCCCCACCAAACACGATGGCATGCAAGATATTTCAAATTAAAGTGCTTTTAAATTAAAGTGTTTAAAATGATTTGAAACACTACTACTACTGCTACTAACTAACTAACTGCAATTGTGGCACCACTAAACCAACAGCATTTCATCATTGAAAACAGAAAACTCTCAGAGTCAGACCTTTAGCTTTATGCATGCTGCGTGTCTGTTGCAACTTCAACAACAACTGAGGTTATTATTGATGCTTTACTTGACTAATAAAAGTCCTGTA